>OX104063.1:176984685-177580193 GCA_944474145.2 Dicrocoelium dendriticum
TGGTCGTCGCGGAAGAAAAAGGTATGGCGCACAAATCAACCTAAACAGACACGTTGTGTATGAAAGGGTGCAGCCGAACTGAGAAGCACAAAGGTACTTTGAAGAAATAGGTTGTTATCCTTGTGCACCCATAGTTCTCCTGGAGTCAGTAACATTGGACCGAAGGCTCTGCAAGTAGTAGCCAATGAGGTAACAGAATCACTAGTTCTTTGTTATCAGCGATGTTTAGAGGAGAACAAAATCCCAGCAATATGGGAGCGAGGGGTCATCACTCTTATTCACAAGGGAGGTAGTCGCAGTGACTTAACCAATGACCGTCCGATAACGCTGCTTCATGTGCTTTCTAAAGTTATGGTATCAATCATCGTAGATGCGCTGATAAAGTACAAGGAAAACTACAGCATAATAGCCCCGGAGCAAGATGGCTTCCGACAAAACCGCAGACACCCTTCAACCTGTGGATTGCACGCAATAGTTGGACTGAAGCAGTTGATGATGGAGCATGAGTCGGTGTCATCTACATGGACTTCGAAAAAGCATTTGATCGCTTAGAGCACCGAATTCCCTTTCACAAACTTCAGAATTACGACATTGGCAACCAAATCCTGCGTAGGATAGACAATTTTATACACGAATGCTGGTTGGAAGTGAGAATCCGAGAATCAATGTTCGATGCAATTGATGTGGAGTGCAGTCTATCACAAGGCTCAGTGTTAAGACCTCGTCTATTCTTAGTTTTCATAAATGATATGGCGAGATCAATTGGTTCCGATTTCCAATTCTTCGCAGATGATATCAAAATATGGCGAGCGACCAGAGGACCGGACAAACACGAAGGGCTACAGTGCGATCTTAACACGATTTCGAACTAATCAGTTCACAATGCCCTGCCATTCAGTGTAGACAAATGTCGCATTGTTCAGTTACACCAAAAACATGACTACACGTATTTGCTTGGGGTACACAGATTGTAGACCAGCTGCCAGGAACGTGACCTTGCTGTACCCGTACAGAGTGATCTCAATTGTTCAAAACAGTCTGAGGCAGCCGCGAAAAGGGGCAATCAGCATGTCGGTCTGATGAGTAGTGCATTCGGGTGATTTGGTCCATCAATCTTCCCAATGATGCAAATTTCTTACGTGCGTCCTCACCTTAACTACGTCATCCAAGCTTGGCAAACTTGGTTGAAGCGTGACTTAGAGGCGTCACAACGAAAGACAACAAAGAATGTAAGGGGCCTACGCAATCACTCTTATCAGCAAAAACTGAAGTTACTGGGAGTTTTCAGCGAAGCCTAGGCGGTGATCAGATCTTAGTGTATCAACCACGTATGTCCGAATTATCTGAAACTTAGCCACCATACCAAGCTCAGAGGTGACTGCCTGAAACTGACTGAACAATACAGTGTCGATGGAGTTACATTTCTCTTTGAGATTGTAAACCCTGGAACTCTCCCAAACTCAGTTGTCGCCCCCTTCTTTGGATACTTTAACAAAAATCGCTCTTATCGCCACGCCCCTCGTTACCTAATCTGCGCTACTGTGGATTGTATTAATCATACCTTCTACCGGGTTTATGTGCCACATGGACCAAAGGACGCGATGAGTGAGCGATCATATTTTTAGTTTTCTCACATTTTACCTTACATTATCACTGCACCCCAAGTTAGTCTACTTCGTTGTATTTAATTTTATTTTATACTGTTATTTATCAACGCATTTAACTCAGCAGACGCTCGGTAGATGACTCACATACCTACTGATTTTGTGGTATTCACCCCAACCATCCTACGGGAAGTGCCAAGAGCTTACTTGGAAATCCGTGATAAATTATTGTTCATTGCCCGAGTGTCAAGGAAGTTTGAACATGAGACAAGCGCTGCAATGGGGACGGAAGACCAAAAAGAGCATGAGCGACTGGATAGGCTAGAGGAGAGGCTGGAACAGATAAAGAAATACATAGCGGCACTTGGGGTTACCCGTCATAAGACACGATCGAAGGGACGATGCAACGATGTGCACCAAGGCTCAATACCCCCTGTGTACCAAATAAAAGCGAAAAAATGGTAATGTTCTCGTGTTAGACAGTGCACACTTGGAGCACTGAACAATGGTGCGAAGAGGTGAACGGAGAAACATTGAGGTGTTTGATTGATACATGGACCGCAGTTTCACTAATCAATCACAGAGATGGAGTGAGAACTCAGACGTGTTCCATGCTAATGAAAGCGGTCAGTGGCTATGATATACGCAAAGATGGTTTGGGGGAACATGTGGTTGGTATAAGCGGCCGGACGTCCAGCCATTTCTCGGTCGTGTCAAGGGGAACAAAACAGACAATCCTGGAGGGACAGACTTCCTCCAAGTCAGCGAGGCTGTCGACCTGAAACGAGAAAAGCTGTTGACAAAATAGGGGCTTTACCACTTGCTGACAGAGAAGGATCCAAACAGTTGTCCTCGGTAGTGGCCGCTTTGCACACAGGTCCGAGCCTACATCTGCTTGGAGGCAAGTACGACATCCCACTCACGGACGAAATTAGCTCTTGCGGGTTTGGTGACTGAACACACAATTCCGCTATCGCATCAGCCGTATCGGCCACATGGACTCAGAAGAATAGCAATACACCTGGAGGCCGAGACCAGGAAGGTGCAGGAGATGTTGAATTCCGGTGTCATCGAAGAGGTCCATAGTCCACATAATTCCTAGTTGTTTTGGTGAAGAAGTCCAGCGTAAAGAACCGCTTTTGCGTGGACTTCAGTAGGCTAGAGGAAATCTCGCTGAATCATTTCGTCCCAGCGTCGTCAGTCGCCGATATTTTTGACAGACTGCAGAAGTCAAGGATATTTACGGTACTGGACTTGAGATCTGGTTAATAGCAGTTGGCGATTAAACAAAATGACCGAGAGAAGACAGCGTTTGCTGTCGGTGATAAGCAGTATAAATTTAAAGGGATGCCATTTAGATTGTCTGGTGCCCCAGTCACTTCCTAGCGTTTGATGCTGCCCCTGCTCGACGAATTGGAGTATGTGGTCGTGTATGGAGACGACATTGTAGTATGTGGTGAGTTGGAAATGGAACACCACTGTCGTTCGGAAGCAACATTGCAAAACAGTCAGCAGTCGGGATTGCGGATAAATGGACCTAAACCTCAAATCGGGAAAATGTCCGTGACATTGCTTGGTCACAAGGTGGGTCAGGGTGAACTCAAGCCGTTGCCGGAGATCGTATTGGCAATTAGAGGCACCCCAGTTCCGACCTCAAAACGCAGTTTAAATAGATTAATTATGTCCTCGACATGATGGTGAATTCGAAGTTGCAAATAAACTAAGGATGTTCTGCGCAAAAAACATTGCTTGATTGGAAAACATCCTAGCTGATTGGAAAATCATCCCAATTGGTTTGAAAATGGTGTATAACCACGAATGTAAGTCCCGTAAGATGCTCATATATCGTTGAGCCCAGAGAGAATAACAAAGGCGGTACTCTAAAATCGAACAATGGTTTTCCATTACTTCTTTGTCAGTCTTATACAATAATAAACATAGCAGTGATCTTGGTTTCTATTCGTTTCATTGGAGATGATCAGGCTTCTGATTTATGAATCAAGGAACAATTAGTGGCTTGCCCGTAAACACCACATTCATGTGGGCCGCCGTAAAAGTCCTCGTGCATACTTTCATTAGTTTACGTGTGCGGATTTCAGCAGCATTGTTTCCTTTTAAATGGAGAGTCAGACACAGCTGCTTCTTTGAAACTACTTGCATTAGTATTTTCGGATTTTTTGCCTCATATCGGTGAAGGGCTCTGGAAAGATGTTCTCAAGAAGTGTGTTTTTGATTCGTTTGAGTTCGTCATCATCAGCGTCTTCACTGCAGATTTTGTATGCAAATTCAGTTAAGGTGCGTACCAGCGTTCTTCTGTGGTTGAATGGTACGAAGCTGTGAAAGATGGTGTAATGTCCAGTACAATAAGGCCACTTGTGCAAAATAACTTGGATTGATCCATCACTTAAATCGCGATGAGACTGGGCTTCAAGATGGTATGATGGTTTGCATGTCGTTTGAACCTTCAGAGTCACATATGCCAGATGGGTCAGCGGTTAGAGACAAGACCAACTGGGTCTTTTGACCTTCTAGGTTGGGGTAAGAGTGGCTCCTTAGCCCATAAAACGGACACTCTGTAGTCCCTGTCAAATCCGCTGCCTTGCAGTCAGGTTTTTGAACCAAAGGCTTCGGTTGAGAATAATAAACCTGGGCAACCTGATAGTAACCCGCGCACGCAAAGCAGTTCCATGAGCTTCTCTCCATATGATTTATCAATGCTCGAGCCGTCGCAGAGGATAATCCAGGACTTCCTATCTGCTGCATCGAGTAGGGTGGATATGCACAGGCCTTCTCATGCTCCCATTCCAACTTTCGCGCTTTTTCAGCCCATCGTCCCGTACCAATTATACTTTTACGCCCAGTTTTCAACCCCAAAATTCTTGGCCCCTCCCATTTTGCTTCAATGGTCGCTTATCGTCTAGTTGCGACTCACATGCAATCGCATGGCGTCGCTCCAGCCCATTCGACAAGTCCATGTTCGATTAAGCAAACGTCAGTTCATTCGTTTCCTTTTGGAGCCCACGATCCTCGCTAAGACTGATATGCCTAGTAAGTTATTTCGTCTAATACGAAAAAAGAGAAGGAGAATTGGTTCATATTTCCACACAGCTGTAGACTTTGGCAATTGCCAACGTCTCAGAAAACTACCTCTGTGGCGTTGATCGCACCCTCTCCTAAGCAGCACATTATCCAAGTCGAGTTCACGTCGTGATGTCATGTGCACCGCTAATATCGAATCATTCTGTAGATACTTGCTTTGAGACTTGTTCCGCAGCTCTCTCGCGGTCTGGTCAAGGTACATACATGCACTCTTTGCAACCGAATATTAAAGACTCAATTAATCACCCTATCTGCGAAAACTAAGTCATTCAAAGGTACCAGCGTCGAAAGGGACATTTGACAGTTTTGAAAAATCACCCTTATTTGCTTTTGTTTAGGACCCTCCGGATGGCCTCTGAAGCCCCATTCTTCTAAGGGGTTGAAACCATCTCAATATACACTGTGGATGTGGGTCTGAGGCGGTGGAAATCGCACAAGCTACTAGTTGTGCGATGAGAATAGACAGGGTGGAACTGTCGAATGTGTGGTGAGCAGTGGTAGCCCAGCTACTCTGAGCAGCGTCAGCGGACGGACCCGGGGTGGACAGCAAGGATCAAATCACCCATTGCGCTCATCGCTGACATGGGCATACGTGTGATGACGACGGGATGTGAACCACTTCGGTACTCCCTACTTTTAATGTACTGAGTGACATGATGATTTGACCAGTATTGCGACAACCCTCTTACAGTGGTTATCTTAGCTCGTGGTAAATGCCACTCGGATCATCCGAAGGCCCGCTTTTACATAAATAAACCCAAGGTTGCACATAAATTTGCTGACTGGTTTCAAAAATGTCAGAAATTATGAATGCTCAATCGGCTCCAAAGAGGATTTCAAGACGTTAACTGCATCTAGGTTACTTCCATTGGTTGCATGCACCCGAAATTGTCGACGCAAGATGGAGTCGGTCTAGTACTCCACTCCATGGATGGATCACCGCTGCTATGCTGCACTGTCGTGGATAGCCATCTGTGCGTAGGCGCCTCTTGACATCGAGTAAGACTAAGGTACAAAAACACAACACATGCAGATTGCTCGCGTTTGCCATTGCCGAAGCTGGGTACTTCTGCAAAATTGGTATGCTATTGAGCAGCGGGTCTAACTCTGACGGTTAGCCAGTGTGTGCTCCAGTCTGAATTGGTGTTGGCTCAAAAACTGGCATCCAAACCCTGAGCAAGCCCTAATACGTTACCGAGAAGCTGCTTAGGTCTACCACACCTAACAGTTCACAGTTTCGCAACCAAGCGTGAGGCTCGATGGATCGAAATTCATACTGACATGCATGATGCAGAAGGTTGTGTCGGTGGCTTTACCGGTCGTTGCTGCACTAGACACAGGAGTCGCTCAAGTTTGTTGAACCTGTCGGAATGGAAAACAATCGATATTGGCACCGGGAACAATGGGGTCAGACAGTTAGTTGGGTGTGAAGTAAAAGGGAGTTTGAAGGTGACAGAAAATCTAGAGGGGGTTCAAGGATTCGATGAGCAATTACTGTTAACTCTTTCAACAAATAGGTTCCAGGAAATGAAGAGTAGGGTCCAAAGGATAGACCATCAACTTGGCAGCAAGACATGATGGTAGTGACGACTAAACTGGGCACGGTTGGTCAATCTCGCTTTCTAGACGAGACCCATCCTGCGTTTATCTGGGAACAGAAAACGCAACGGACATCAGTACATGTTTGCCGTCCACCAATTAGTCGGACTACTTGTTTAGTGTATGTATTGCGCTGTTATCTGTTTGATAGTAGAATACGGAAAGGATATGTGTAGGAAGTCATTGGATGACTCCAACATAGTAAGTAAATGCAACTTTCTCGTACGTGTCCGCTTGGTTCACCTACGCGGTTGGCTACTATTCCCGGTGAGTTTAAGCGGGAAAGTCAGAAGGCCCCGCGCCTCCAATTCTGTAAATTCTTGGACGTAGTTCAAGCGAATTCCACGAAGTTTTATGTTTCCCTACGCAATATCCCTTCAGTATTGCTAACTTTTGTCATTAAGTCGGTACAAGTAAAAGATAACGGAGCGTAACATGCTTTAGTGCTGGGATCAGAGTGAAAAATTCGAAATGAGGTTTGCTTGTCTAACGGAGAAATGCCAAAGGAACTACACGTTTTAGAAGATGTGCAAACAATACAACAAGCGCCTTTAGAACCAATGTCTGTACGGAAACAGGTATCAGCAGTACGCCGGGACGCAGTACCGACGCTTCGCTGCCGCGCAACCACCACCAGTCGCAGAAGGGCTAAGGATACTGCGAGGGTCGCCCGATCCCTAGGGAGTCTCGAACCTACGCCCTCGGATTACAAGGCAGGTTGTGATCCTTAAGGCTACGGGCCGGCGTCTTCACGGACATATACGCAGACTACATCATCATGAATCAGAGTGGTGTTTCAAACAAAAGAAGGAGGATTTGCAGCCACATAAGCGAGGCCATAAGTCAGGAAATAGCACAACCCTGAGGGAAAACTAGCAACAAGACGCACTCATCACAAACGCGCACGGGGCATGGGCCAAAACCAGCAACTGGTAATCGTCCCGTGGAACAAGCACCACAGATTCCACGTCCGCAGGCGCGACAGTGATGCTTGAGTAGGTCAACGGTGGCGTCATTTGGAATGGACAAAGCTTTTTGCCGAGGAGCATTCTCCAACTGGCTCTCTTCAGTGGATGGCGGCGTTAACGATGAGGTTCGAGGTAAGAGTACAGTGCCTCGCGCGAGCTTGCCGGATTTTCTTCGGGCGGTGTCGGGTATGTCCTGTTGAGAAGACCGATGTTCGCCTGCGGGCTCCACAAGTGGAGGTGATCTTCGTTGTAGGTTATTATAGTCGATGCCGTCGACAGAGGGATCAGGAAACTCGAATTTACATAGGGCGCAAGATCGGATGGTAGTGTTGCGTTGCCAGTAGTCCGGAGCCAAGCTATCGGTGAACAAATCACCCAGCAGTCGAACTGGAGGGCCAGCGAGGCCACTGACCTGTTTGCTGACAGTGCTGAAACTGTCTAGAAGAATTTGACTGAAGGGGTGTATACCCTAAAATAGGAGAACAAACAGAAAGTGATGCAGTTGTCAAAATCGAGGGAAACGGATTGGAACGGAAGTTAAAACGCACAAATTAGACCAGAAGAGCGGAGCGTTCAGTGCTGAGAATGATATCGGATGTGACGTGCAGCATTGGATAGCCGGGTCAAACAGATTTAGTTCAATTCAACTGCAACAATTCATACAGACACTTAATTGTCATACTTTTCACGATAGTTAACTGAGGAATCCTAGAAACTCCACCGAGGATTAGATGAACCCAGGAGTTGGTCAGGCTCCCGGTCCCTCTACTTTAACCCTTTTAAGTGTTGTGATCTTCCATTCTCTTTGCTCTGCGCCGATAGATTGAGTACAATTTTAAATATCTTTACCCGCTTGATCGTGAGTGACCAAAGCATTCCTCATTGATATTCCGTGAAATACATAGGTGTTTTATGTCATATAATTCATCCTGACCGACACATAATCTTGAAACTTTTCAGAAAGTCAGTTATATTACACCATCTGGCTCAAAAATGCTCTTCGTACTGCGTGCCACAATTCTAAGGTTTGTACATGCATGTATCCTTCCCTGCTATTTCCCCCGGACTTCTTCAAAAGGAGTATACTCTTCTTGCGCGTTCACACAAATTTAATTTCCGATGCGCTGAATTTGGCAAAGAACCCTTTGATGAGTTTACGGTTAGCAAGCATTTTGACGCATGCCTTAACTATTCAACCAAGATTCTAAACAAGCACTCTCACCCCCTACATAGTGGTTAAGAACGGCATCCAATTCTTTCATGCGGTTGGAATTTTTCAGTATCTCCATGCATTGAAACACCATCTTGCCCAAACTATCCCGTTTGTTAGCCGACCTAAAAGTGATGCAACAATTGCGAGGTTTGCTTGCTTGAAAATGAACAAATTTTGTTGTTTATGTCATTTCGCATCATGTTCCCACCGATTTCATGTAATAGTGTGTCCGCAGTGTTTGTGTAAATTGCCGAAAATGTTCCTACCCAGGCATATAAAGCTTATCTTGATTTTATATGCGACTTTTCCTGTTTCCTCAATAAAATTTGAGCTATGGTTTAAATGCACCTAGTGGTGCTGGGTTCCTAGTTCATATTAACACAGTAGTTCACAACATCTTTGAGGTTCTTAACTACAAAGCCGTTTCACTATAAGCAATCACCCCTTAAAAATTTTAGTTTAAAGATCTAATTACCTAGTAATTGTTGCATTTTTGCTTCAAATTATGGAGATGAATACTAGTTATAATTACTATCTATCATACAAGTAAAGAAAACATTTTGAGCAACGTTTTATCAAATCAAGTGGCGATATACATCAACGAGACGGTTGATATTGCTTAGTTCTAACAATTTATGATATTTTTAGTGCGGTTTCAGCTAATGCACACCGCAAGTCGTGCTCCAAGTTCATTCGGTTGCTTGCTTTGGTGTGTGATCCCTGATCAAACATGTACAGATGTTAGAAGCTCCTCATTTTTTCGACCATCTCTTTCAAATCCTTTTAGGATGACAGCTACCCACCACCACTCTGTGTCCAGTACATCAATCGTCTGTTTTGTCAATTCTACCTAGTCAACATGTGCTTGCTCCTCTACGTGGCCAGCTGATCTATGTTCCTATGTTAGTGTTCAGTTAACTCTGAAATTCAACTGGGGGAAAGACTCAAAGGAATAACAATCGACGAAGGAGCCGATAGAAGTGCTATGTAGCTGGGCTGTTTTGAAGGCTTGTAATCATATTTTAGGTAATAAAATTTATTACTTGAAATTGTTTAATTCACTGACCACTCACTGATGTTTAATCACTGATGGCTAATCAATATAGACTAAGGGGTTAATTATATGTTTTGATACAGAGGATCTTGTCATTAATTTTCATTGGCTACAGGTTGATGACCTTATACTTATATTTACCCCCACCCCACCCCGTAAAATTCCATGTTACTCCCTTGGAGGTAATTACCCAGGGATGAGAAGCACTGCATTAAAAGAAGGAAAGAGTATTGAAAATTGTTCAGGGAGCATTGGTAGACAGAGATTGAGGTAGGTGATTCAGGAGAGGCAAGTCACCTTAGCGATAGAAGTGACCGTCAACGGTAGAACAGACCACGTCGCTCACGCGGCTAGGGATCGAAACCATTGCACAAATAAGCATCACGAGGTGGATATGTTTTTGGTGAGTGTGCATCCGAAACTTAACGTTGGGTTAGGTAAGTAATTCGGACCATTATGGTTTTTCAGAGAGTGGCAGCCAGGTTCCTTGAATGATTGTCGCAGTGGTTAGGAATTCCCATATGGGCCACGAGTAACTATGAAGTAAAGGCCAACCAACTCTGCCTCCGGGGGGGGGGGCATACATGAAAACGATAATGTTCGGTGTTGCCAGCTTCAACCACTGTATTCTACGACCAATGTTACTCGGACTATTCAACTGGATGGTGTAGCTAGGAGTGGAACGCGACGTGTAATGACTGACATGTTATCACTAGGACACAACTCTAAGAAGAAAAAGTGTCAGGGTGGTTGAGAATTAACATAGGTTTTTTCAGAACCTTATTTACGTTCGAATGATGACATGTTGTTTTCATCTGGATTAATCGTGGTATAGAAACTAACAGAAGTTCAGTTGCAACTAAGTCAAAGTCTAATTTATGATTGCATGTCGCAATCCTAACACAGCGAGGAACTGCGAAGCCTGTGATAAAACAGGTCGGAAGATCAACGGCATCAAAAGCCACGTATGACTCCAACGTCAGGATAGATGAACCTACGTGGGCTAACGAGATTTCGGTTCTACGATCCGAGGCGACTTAGTGTCGCTGAATCGGGGTTTTTGGCTAAGATAACCCTTGCTACTCATTGCTGAAACCCTGCGGAGACGCATTTGAGAACAGGTTAACCACTGTGCGAAACAGAAGTTCCACCAAAATATAAGCATCCACAGAACAGTGGCTCCATAAGTAAACAGGAGAGAAGGGTTGTGTGAAGACCATTAACGTATTGGCCTCGGAATAACTCGATCAGGAGATTTAGTGGCTCATGCGACGATCGAAGCAGTGAAAGCCGGGTTGGTCTATACCCCGGTAGAGTTCGTTGATGAGATCAAAACACTACTCTAGCTGCTGTAATTTCTCCTGACGTAAATATCATTTTCAGCTCGGCTACCTGAGATATTGCTTTTCTATCAGATGTTTGTATATATACACAGCATGGCAAAACAAGCAAGCCGGACGAAAACGGACAAGCGCTTGGCCACTGAAGATGTACCGCAAGATACCGTAGTTATCGATGCAGAAAGAAAAGAGCCAACACTGAAACAAGTTAGACTCGGCAAACTCAAGTTCCTCAAAGAGAAACTGAAAAATTATGCCGTCTTCATGTGTAGAGCCCGATGAACCATGCAGATTTTGAAGCTCGAGTTCGCCACACCTACAACCGCAATTTCCGGGGCTGTACGTGGGTGTGCTCGAGCTTAAGCTGAAACGCGGTGGGTGTTAAAGTTTTCCAAGCCGTCTGTTTCTCGGTGTATTTTGGAATTAATCTGCAGTGTATGTTGTGCTCAGTGCGGAGGACGATATCCTTTTTTTAAGGGTGGATTCAGCTGGTGCGCAAGCGTTGCTGAATATGTTGAGATAGAGAGATGCACGCTTTGACATGCGCTTAGCACTTTCAAGGTGCAGAACTGCACCGATTAAAACGCTGTCGGAGACTGAAAATTACTGATTAGCTCGCTTTTAAAAAGCACAGCAAAGACTACGGTGGGGTGACGATTGAAGTCATGAGTAGTTATTTATGGCTGTATGTGTAGCATGTGCCCCATGCTGAGGCTGATGTTGCATTCTTAATGCTTCTTCACCGCAGTTGGGCTAAATCAACTTACACTTAAACTAGGTCTTTTTAAGCTGGCTAAATCTCACTCCACTTTATTTGATTTGTTCTGCCTACCTGAATACTCGCCAATTAACTGGCCACGTTGCTTACAATAATTGCGCTTATCTTCGGTAACCTTGTTGCGTTTTGTAGCATTTTATCTAACTTGTTGACATTTTTCCTTATCGCGGATTTGTTGCTAACCAACTTACATCATATGCTAATTTAGCGAAGTTATACCACCATATCTGTATGCATTATTGGATTTGTTTTATTTCATCTTGTCGTTCCAGGTGATTGGCTGATGCTTGATATCCCCGGTGTGGCTGCGCTTGATGTGCATGTTGACAAGGTGCCTACCTGTCTATTACCCACTACTTCGTCCATACTGGCTCCAGGAGACAGTTGGTCATTGCTGGAGGGGACAGAGTGCACGGTCCTTGTGGCCTTGCTAGGCTCGAAGAGTGGTTCCATGCACTCAGTGTGGAGCGGACTACGGTCCAGCCACCGCCTTGTGTGCGCTTGATTTCCCAAATACAGCGTGCTTGTGTTTGCCCGTGAAGGAGTGTGGGCCGGCTCCGTTGATGAAACGTGGCTCCCATCCACATGCCTCCCGGTCTTATTCCTTCGGGTTTACACTGGATATGGGGTGTGTGGTTGGAGCTGTGGGTGGTGCAGCGCAAGCCACCCGTGGTCCCTCTGTAGGCGCAGGTGTCCTGTGGCTGGCCACAGTGACAGGCAAATCCGAAACCGGATGCCGTCAACCATGTATAAGCATGTGCCCCATGCTGAGGCCGATGTTGGAATCACGATGCTTCTTCACCGCAGTTGGGCTAAACCAATTTACACTTAAATTAGGCCTTTTAAGGGTGAATAAATTTCGTTTCCCTTTAATATATTGGTTCTGCCTATCTGAAAAATCTTCTATTACCTTGCGCTCGTTGCTTATGCTTATTGGGGTTATTACAAGGGAGAAGTCGGGGGAGTTGAATGGTATAGGTAGAAATTCGTCACATCTAGACTCACTCAGACAGCCGCCACACGCCCGGAAAAGCACTGTACGCGCATTTCATCCTTTCGGGAATCGTCAGCAGTGCGCATTCCATCGGACCCTGGTAGGGCTCGAACCCGCAACTCGACTGTTGCCAGTCCGTGGTTGAGACCACTGAGCTACGGAGGGCGGCAACAACCATCGTGAATAAGTTACTAGATGTGATATAGAGCCACTCACTATCCACTGACTTGCACGTTACTGCCGTGCAGAGGACAGGGTAGCCCCCTCACCAAGCGACGAGCTTACCAAACTTAAGCCGTGAATCAACTTATGGCATTATAAGCAGTTTGGTCTGCATACTGATTACAAAAGAGTAGTAGGGGGAGTTGAATGGTATGGGTAGAAATTCGTCACATCTGGACTCACTCAGACAGCCGGCACACGCCCAGAAAAGCACTGTACGCGCGTTTCATCTTTTTGGGAATCGTCAGCAGTGCGCATACCATCGGACCCTGATAGGGCTTATAATGCCATAAGTTAGTTGGCGGCTTAAGTTTGATAAGCTCGTCGCTTGGTGAGGGGGCTACCCTGTCCTTTGCACAGCAGTAAGATGCAAGTCAGTGAAGAGTGAGTGGCGCTATATCACATCCAGTAACTTATTTACCATGGTCGTTGCAGTCCTCTGTAGCTCAGTGATCTCAACCACGGACTGGTAACAGTGGATTTGCAGGTTCGAGCCCCACCAAGGGTTCGATAGAATGCGCACTGGTGACGATTACCGAAAGGGTGAAAAGCGCGTACAGTGCTTTTCCGGGCGTGTGACGGATGTCTGAGTTAGTCTAGATGTGACGAATTTCTGCTAGTGTGAGTTTGTTTGTTAACTTGGTCATCTTTGTGGCATCTTCTTGTATAACCTGTGGAACTTTGGCACTTATCGCGGATTCGCTGCTTACCAACTTAGATTACATGCCAATTTAGCGAAGAGTTATATCGGCATGTCCGTATGTTTTAACGGATATAATTCATTTGATAATGTCATTTCAAGTGGTTGCCGTTATTTGTTATCTCCGGTGTGGTTGCGCCTGATGTGCACCTTGACACGGTGCCTACCTGTCTATTACCCACTACATCGTCCATATTGGCTCCAGGAGACAGTTGGCCGTTCCTGGAGGGGACACGGTGCACAGTCCTAGAGGCCGTCCTAGGCTCGAAGAGTGGTTGCATGAAGACAGTTTGTGTGGAGCGGACTACGGTCCAGCCACCGCCTTGTGTGCGGTTGATTCCACAAATACAGCGCGCTTGTGTTTACATGTGAAGGAGTGTGGACCGGATCCATTGATGAAACGTGGCTCCCATCTACATGCCTCCCGGTCTTATTCCTTCGGGTTTACACTGGATATGAGGTGTGTGGATGGAGCTGTGGGTGGTGCGGCGCAAGCCATAAATGGCCCATCTGTAGGCGCAGGCGTCCTGTGGCTGGCCACAGTGACAGGCAAATCCGAAACCGGATGCCGCCGACGATGTATGTCACCCTAACCAATGACATGATCCATATTCTTTGTTTTGCTTCTCATCTCCCATTCCAATTAAAGGCTATTGCTGATGTCTTCAATGTGCTCGTGAGCAAACTCGTCACGTCAAAACGCATGTCAAGCGTTGTGAGTCACTTGTGCTATAAGTAAGAGGATGCCTCTACCTGAAAGTAAATAAGGTTGAAACGTGTTGTGGTGTGCAGTGTTTTCAGGTGGGCAACACTCAATTTCTATCTGCTTCACCTGTGGTCCTTGTAATCGAATTAACCAACTTTTACTTCAATGCGAATCGCGGTCCCTATTTTGAATGTGCGTCGCAATCCAGTCACACCACGAGTAATACAAAATGACCCTCCAATCAATTTGTATCGCCTTTCTGCGGAGTCAGTAAAAGCAGCCCTGCGAAAGGACTGTCATCCTTCTCTCGTTTCTATGATCCGGGGTGTAGTCATGGAGGGCACGTTCGTTGAATATCGCATGCGACACTCAATTTTCCTTCATCGTCTATACGGCGACTAGGTTCCGCGCAGGCGTTATAGCGTAATCGGTCCGAATCGCGTAATCTTCTATTGGACGCGTGTGAAAGACTCTGAGTGAACGTCCATTGGGTGTGTACAACGAAAAGGGGGTCTATAACAACCTGGTATCCAACACCAATTCTATCTGTTTCGACCATCTTGTTGACCCGGCTTCGACAAATTCCACCAGCTGTAGTCAAACATGGCGGACGAGACATCTCCATCTTCCTTCTCAGCATATTCCACGTTTAACGACTACTGGAGTCTCCAACCTGCAGTGGAAACAATCCGTGATAGTCCCACTTCACAAAGGTGACCCAACGTAGTGTTAAAAATTACCGCCCCATACACAGGTAGTCGATGTTGGTAAAAGCCAATGTGAAATAAATCCAATAACTGGCGGTGCAATATAGAAAAGTGTATTAGACCCTCTGCTGCTTTTGATTCACACCAAAGGTCTAAATCATCAACATTATCACTAAACATGTTAGCTAGAGATGTGAAACATTTCGGCTATTGTGCCGCAATACACAAGAAGAAAAATACGCAAGAGGAACGCCAGTTTAGTCACCGGTAACGGATGGGCATCATTCTGGACAGCTACCAGTAAGCTATTGTGCCGCTAAGTTATATTATGCCTATGGAATGAGATCGTGATTGGAAGGGGGCAGAAAGAAACTCAATCACAAACACCAGTAAGGTTGGCTTCTAGCCACGTCAACAAGTGTATCCAGCCAAACGTACTCATCGTCTTATGGATCTCAACCAAGGAGCCGAGAGTCTCCAACGGAGGTCAACTTTGTAGTGAGGGTCTTCATTCCTCTTGACTGTCTTCCCTCGGCTACCCCTCCTCTTCAAAGGCCTAAATGGCCACATAAAATCCGTAAAACCATTTCTTTCGCTGAGGAGATAAAAATAGGCTACCGCTTGGACCCCAGACAAAACGACCTGGAGTTAACATATATCTAATCCGATCTAAATCCTTTATAAGAGTGGAGACTTGTTTGGAAACCACACTTTACCGCGGATAAAAGTAATGTACTATATTACCATACTTGCGATGTCTATCTTGAC
This sequence comes from Dicrocoelium dendriticum, assembly GCA_944474145.2. Lineage (NCBI taxonomy): Eukaryota > Metazoa > Platyhelminthes > Trematoda > Plagiorchiida > Dicrocoeliidae > Dicrocoelium > Dicrocoelium dendriticum. Next base: position 177,000,438 of record OX104063.1, read on the forward strand.
CGCCTGACTCTTAACAATACGGCTTTATTCATTTGTGGCCTAGTTCGTGACTTAAAACTAAGGCAGTCAGCTGCTTTCGACTTCCAGGAGCCAGTCACCTTCTTGCAGGCCACTTGTAGGTACGCTAGTAGAACATTTTTATCCTGCATGAATTTAAATTAGAGGCACTCAAACTATATGAAAGACCACAACTTGAATACTGTCTAATTACATGCGGTCAATTGCATCAATTGGACGTCGTGCACGAAAAATATTCGGAGTTTTTTTTTACAAATCCTGCGAGTATGAACTGCTGTTATTGTGCAATGCGTTAAGATTAGAACCACTATGGTTACGATGAATAAAGCTGTAGCTGTGACTTCAGTTTATTGTCTTATTCCCAGCCTATGTTCCAAATGCAGTATGCAGGACACTGCGTGAAACAGTGAACAGATACTTGCATCTCAAAGACTCGGTCTTAACTCTGTTGAATGGTCTACACAATTAAGCATGGAGTAAGTTATCCGCACAAGTCAGGCCTTACAATGACACATGATGACCCAAAAGAAAATGTCCTGTGGTGTGTGTTCAAATGATGATAAGGTACAAATAAACGATTGTAATTGCATTATTACTTCCTTCCGCAGCCGTGATTTCCTCCCCCATGTTTAATTATACATGCCTAGATGGCTGACAGCATGTTTATGGGAACATGTTCGCGAAGAGAGTACTAAAAGTCGATAATCCGGATTCTCCCTTGTGTTAATGAGAGCGGCGACATACTGTACGATTAGTCAAAACATCCGTACTTCGGCAGATCAGACAAAAGCACTCTCGTCTTCTTTCTTTCTACTTACTTCATTCCTCTGATCTCAATTGTTGCTAAATGCAACGCATAGCTGAACAGCACGAACAACAAAATACACTGCATCGCTATCTAACCTCCATTTCCGTTAAGTTCAAATCGCCTTCAACCCGTGTTATAGTTTGATCTCTTCCGTCGAATTTAATTGCCTCAACATGCTACTTTCAGTCAAATCCACGCACGAGTATGTGCTATGTAGCATCATACCGTAATTGAGTCGTTTGTTTACTCTCACTGATAATCAAATCATTTTTATTCTTTAGTGAAAAGTTTGGTGCAATTTCAATACCTCGTAAACCAATTATTCTGTTGTTAATTTTTATCACTGCATCTTCAATGGATTGTCCTATGAGCACTAGAGAGCTACCGTCCCGCTCTGAGGTATTGAAAGCTTTAGAGAGAAATTACGGGGCGATATTCACTACTAACAAGCCACACTTCTCATCCAGTGTCAGCCAGATTGCTTGTGATGGGTCCCACGACATCCCAGTTAGTTTGCAAGTTCAGACGATCTGCCATCTTCCCCAATGGATCAGTAGCATAATCTGCTGGCTGGTTGGCGTAAGCTGATAGCCGCCAAGGGTTCAGTTCCGCTTGTAATTTATCTGTAAATTATTATACCAGGTATCAAGTTGCAAATTTCTGTAAAACCCGATTTGTGCCCTGTAGGTGCGGCCCCTAAAGATTTCGAGGAATATACACATAATAATAATAATAATAGATATGTCGGGAAAAGAGAGGGCGAACAACCAAGGCTAGTGAACGGGACAGAGAAGACAGTTGCGCGCTGAAAACACTAATAGGATGAAACACGGGTTCAATGTTAAGCACTTCATGAACGCAGTGATACGACATAAAGTACGTGTTAACAGTTCGATTATAATAATAATAATAATATAATTAGAATTAGAATCTAGAGGCAATTCATCACAACCCACACTAAGTCAGCAGGCTTTGCGATGTCTGGAAAAGCACCAGACAGCACTGTTTCGACCTTCTGGGCTTCGTCAGTGCTGCTCCTGCCTCAGACCCCGCCGGGTTCCGACCCTGACTCGGATTGGAGCAGCTTGTGCCATTAAGCCGTGGGTGATGACCGCAGACCTACATGATTGACAGTTGACTCTGACTGAGAATGGGGTGTGAGGAATTGCCTCTAAATAACACCAAAATCCACCCACTTATTAGTGATCCAGAAACCCGTCCGTATAGCTTCTAAGTACTGTATCGTAGACAATCGCTATGCGGAAATTCCTATCTCGTGAAGCCAACTGCTGTCCTCTGCACAGTTCGTAACTGGCATGGCAGTAAGTAACCGGGCGATATCATAGTCAACTGTCAATCATATAGTTCCGCGGCCGTCACCCATGGCTTAATGACACAAGCTGCTCAAAGCCGAAAGTAATGGGTTCGGAACCAAGCCGGGGTCTGAGAAAGGTGCACCACTGACGAGACCCAGCAGGTCGAAACAGTGATGTATGGTGCTTTTTCAGACGTTCCAAAGCCTGCTGAGTGAGAGTGGACTGCGATGAATGACTTCTGAATTATGCAAAAATCCCCACTACTCATCGGTAATAAAGTGTATATTTATCAGATGGGTGAAACACGGTGAAGTGAATCGCGCCCAATCATTATGTATAGTTTTCATAACAAAACTGTTATTGCAAATTGGTTGCTCATCAATTGCGAGTAGTTTTGTTTCAGTGCCTTCAGATAATTGGATATTTCCTATGAAAATGCACCGTTTTTGGCGATAATCATAGCATCATAAAGTCGAAGGAATTTCCTTCACTGAACGCAGTGTACTCAAGAAACATGGTTGGCGGCGGTTGGTATCCAAAGGTACAGCCACAGGACGCCTGTGCCTACAGAGGGACCATGGGTGGCTTGCGCTGCACCACCCACAGCTCCAACCACACACCCCATATCCAGTGTAAACCCGAAGGAATAAGACCGGGAGGTATGTGGATGGGAGCCACGTTTCATCAATGGAGCCGGTCCACACTCCTTCACAGGCAAACACAAGCACGCTGTATTTGGGAATCAAGCGCACACAAGGCGGTGGCTGGACCGTAGTCCGCTCCACACTGAGTGCATGGAACCGCTCTTTGAGCCTAGCACGACCACAAGGACCGTGCACCCCGTCCCCTCCAGCAATGACCAACTGTCTCCTGGAGCCAGTATGGACGAGGAAGCGGCTAATAGACAGGTAGGCACCTTGTCAACATGCACAGCAAGCGCAGCCACACCTTGAGGATATCAAGTAACAGTTAATCACTTAAAATAGCATTAACAAAAATATATATCTGTTAAAGCATATGGCTATGCAGACATAACTCTTTCCTAAATTAGCATTTGAAGTAAGTTGGTCATCAACAAATAAACGACAAGTACAAATTTTCCACAAGTTAATCAAAATATGCTACAAACTGTTAGGTCAGACCAAAGTCAAATGCGCGCAGAAACGAAACAAATTGACTTGTTCGGGAAGGTAAGTGCGCAATTTCCCCAAGTAACCGTGTGCCTTGTATCAGAACAGTCTCAGTTACAAACAGACTAGAGTTTTTCTGTGTGGCAGAACATTTGTCACAATCGCTTGTTTCATACCACTCACACGTCCCGTGATTCATTGAGATCGATAAATTCAAATTAGAAGGCAATAAAGTTAACGAAAATAAGCGAATTTAGCGTAAGCAAAGTGTGCAATCTACAGATTATTCAGGTAGGCAGAACAAACCAAGCAAAGTGGAATGAAATTCATCCAGCTTAAAAAGACCTAGTTTAAGCGTAAGAAACAAACATACACGCTCTACACGTACGCTCCCAGCATGCATAGCGTTCATGACTGAGGAAAGGAACCGAAATGTTGATGCATCGCCATATAAAAACAGCCTCGTTGGCTAACATCAAAGCTGCCTGCTGGTGGAGCAGACATGGTGTTTGACACTGAGCTCGCTGGCACCACATCGCATTCTCTAGTGGGCCCAGAACGTAGATCCGAACGCATGAATTTGTTCACACACGCCTGTAGACCTCCACTTCTCACAGCGACCATTGTGCTGAATTCCTGATTAATCGGTCGAAAGATGAAAATGAATACTCGCATGAGAAAACCAACTGAAGAGCTTAGTTAAGTTGGTGATGTGGTTCATTTGTATGGGAGCTTCGAGATTGGTCGCGTAGACGGATGACAACTTGATGGGGCATGTGCCAATTATGAGTCAGCCGTGCAGTTGCATTTGGACTTTTTCTCGAAACCCTTGCCTATTTGTATCATACACCTATTGGATTTTTAAGGGAGCCTATTGTAGCGAGATACAGCTAGACAAGCACCACATAGGTCGAAAATTGCAGGGAGACAATTTCGTCCTTTTGAGAATCGCAAGCAGTCTGCACCTACCACGAATCCTGTCAGATTAGAGCCTGTAAGTTTCCTCGTACGAATCGACATTTGGGCCATGGGTGAAGGTGACAGACGGTGATGAGTGAATATCAGCTGCGAAGTAGCGCAGCTCACTCTCCATTGTCATGCATGTTAATGCCGTGCAATCGATAGAGCCTTTCTTAAGACTGTCATTCGTGAAGATAGTACGAGGTTGTGGGAGTCGGATGGGGGCGGAAAGAACTGCGTGATACTAATAAATCCAAAAGGAACAAAATGGCCACCAGTGCTTTTGTGGATTTGCGGTGGTTACCTGATGCTAAAACGCCGCCGCCACCACGAAGTTGCACATCGTAGCCAATAGGTGTATGGTGCGCGATCTCAATAGCAGTTCAACGGAAGAATTTTCATCATGCAGCGTTAAGATCTTGTCAGCACCATTCATACGGTTGACAAGCGCGTTTAGTGTCCTCAAAGAAACAGAAACGAGTGACAAGCAAGGACCGAATCTGCACGAAGCAAAAGCGTCCAGTGAGAGCTCATAAGTTCGCGTGTACAGTACAACTACGAACGCTGACATGCATGCTGGCGTGCAAACCCACTAACTATCGGCGTAATAAGTGTTGGGAGAATGCCAGCCAATCGCCAAACAGTCGTAGCGCACATTGTCATGCCACGTCATATTATGGAACAGTGAATAAGCCGGTTGGTATTTCAAAGCGGAATACCCGTGGTGTCACCCTGTGAACGCGTGCGCTATGGGATAGTAGGCAGCTGCAGAGGCAAACAAATGCAGTAATGGGTGCCGTCAGTTAAGAGAGGAAAACCAAGTTGCCGGACAGATCCCGATAAACTTTTTCAAGGCAGCACGTATCGTTCTGATCACCTTGGTGATGAGCAGGATGAAGCTGACAGCGATCTGGATGATTAAGAAAATGTAGGTCTTACCTGCAACACTGTCTTCTCCCCGGACCAGACGTGCACCACTTCCCAAAGTACCCTGGCTGTTTGCTCCGGTTCCGGATTAGCGGACCACAAATTTCGACTCTGATAAATGATGCCATGGCGCTTGCATTCGAGCACGTAACCCGAATAAAAGTATCTGGCGGCATCGAGAACCGAATCGCCAGCTTTAGGAACCACAATATTCTTGATACCAAGTGCGTAACAGTCCTATGTGAATGTGGGAGAAAAGGTAGAGTGTATGAGAAAAATTACACCAAGCGTCACAGGAACAGCGACAGCAAGGTAAAAAGAATGATACGATAGTCGCACCAAACGGTGGTGCATTTGATGAGGCGTTTGGCTTGCAATCCACCAGCTACGAATAGTCGTTACGGGGTGCTGGCGTACTGCTGATACCCATTGAATGCAGTTTCTAGGCACGTAAAAAAAGGAGGACGGAACATACTGCATGGTGGACGTCCAAAAAAGTCCCACCGGAAACCAAGTATGATTGTTTCACATCAAAACGTAGGTTTAGTAAGTTAACTGTGGTCCAAGCACTGGGGTACTAGGGATCTAGGGCCATGACTTGCGTAGGAATAACAACAATCTAAAAACAATGGGGACAGATAAGGAAGAATATGCAAAAAATGCGAGATAAAAATCGAACAATAGCTGTAATCGTCGGTAAGAAGGAAGCGGTTATAATTGACATAATGTAAGGGCGCGAGTGAACTAAGCACTAAGCCAGAAGGGAAGTCTGTGACTGCCGAGGTAGCCAAGGCTGGGGCTATCATCAAGTAAGATGGGATGTAGAATTCAGACGAAGTGATCTGCTTGTAACGCAAAGCCTAGTCGTCATACGAGGCGCCGTTCAATAAGGCAGTTACATCGATGGCAAACGGCGGGTCCGAAAAGAACGCTAGGTGGGCTTGAACGTGTCGAATTCAACTAAGGATTCAGTGTGACACCAGGAGGCATGCGGCCAAACATCTGCCGGTGGACGAGTACGCTGACCACTCTGCGCTCCAACTAGTTATGAACGATGTGTAGCAAGTGCGACTGTTGGGATGCTAACTAATAAGGCAGATGAATATGACCTGACGCGAAGTCACCGGACGGAAAGCAATCAAGTGACACACAATTCCGCTGATGAGTTTACCAGATGACGATAATCGCATGGGTTGGAAAGATGAGGCGGAATTGGTTGGAATTATTGGGAATGAGGCATAGCGTCGTACTAAAAAAAGTAGTGGATTGACCGGAGCAGCGACGAACGGTAAAAAAGCATGGGATAGGGAAATTGAACAACGACGGCACAACGAGATGAATGTAAGTACCGTACTAAGGGCACCTTCGTTGATTAATGATGGATCTTTCGTCGGTGTCTAGACATTGTTCTGAGTGTCGGAGGACCACACGCCGGTTGTGCAAAGGATGGACCGGTTGGTTCATGGATTAAATACGCAACAGTCATGGTGCAAACAAGGGGAGTATTGGTCACATCAAATACCGAATACTGTATTATGGGAGCAAGTAAAATGCATATCTAGACAACCGCATCAAAATACGATCAAGAACGTCAAAAAAACTGTCGGTGTGTTGTCCTTTAGCAAGTTCTCATGTGATGCCAAGAAAACGTGCAACTCAGAGTAATTTGGGACTCACAAATGTGGGGAATTTAACGCTGGAGAAATGCACATCCAATACTGTTTTAAAATGCTGCATTGAGCTCGTGCCACTATATACTACAGCAAACTTCCAAACAGCGAGCACTCGCCATTCAAAGAACCGGAAACAGAGGACTTGTTTCAATTCTGGTACCATAAAATTATACCGGTGTCCGCGTGCGACAGATGGCGTTCGCACTTGAAGCAGTGGCCTCAGGATGGAGAAGTCACCCAGATGTAGAACGTGGTAGGCCATGAAGAGGTCGACTATCACTCCACGATATGACAGAGTGTATAGACCCAATCTTTCTCACCAAGTAAATTAGGAATGAACCTGGTAGCGACGTACTGGACCCGTTCGATTTTCTGTGCATCGCCTCGTGTGGCAGGGCAACAGGCGGGTGTCGTACTCTAGCATTGGTGTTAAGATGGAAAACAAGAGGGAAGTGGCAACCTCTCCAGGCCAGATACAGTAGCTACGTTTAAACGCCGAGAGCACGCACAGTCCGTTTCCGTATAGGTTGTTCGTATTCGCCAAGTGAGAGTACGCGTAGGTCCTTTAAGGAAGGTGTGAGATGTAGCAGTTGGTTGTCAAGAGTGAAGGTTTGACCGTCGACATTCTTACTGTTACACATGAATACCGACTTCGTTGTGTTGACAAGGAGACGGACTTCTGCAAACCACATGGAGAAGAGGTTGAGGTCTTAATGAAGTAGGCCGAAGTAGTCGGAAGTGCTACTAACTCTACACCTCATCGTTTGCAAACATGGCACAAGGCGACCGAAGAAGCTAGGGTAGATCGTCGAGACAGATCAGGAACACTGTAGGTCCATCACCACATATTTGGGTGTGCAACTGGTTGAAGGATATTAGTCGATTAAATGGCTATCGACATGTATCCTCCAGTTTCGTCCAATGAGAAACTTGCGGATCCACTGGTTTAGTAAGTCGCCAACACTGCACACTCTCAGCTTGAGAAGGAAGACTTCATGGTTCACCTTGTCGAACGCTTTATTGAAATCGATGTAGGTCACATTGATAGACTTCCTCTGAGTCACTGCTTGCAAGCACTTTTGCCTCGTTCGTAATGCATGTACGAACTGGCATGAAACCGTGTTGTGCGAGTGTCGAGAGATCTTTAGACCAGAATAGCTGTAGCTTTGAGGCTAGGTTTGACAAAATAAGTGTTAAATAAGTTGACCTGTAATCGCCTACTTAGTGGGGTCACCGCCAGTCGGAATCCGCCTTAGCACCGAGCATTTTCAATCAGTCGGCAACGAAGGTTGGAACAACGACCTGCTGAACAGGTCAGTCACCGCAGGTGAAATGATGGCCGAAGGGGACTAGAGAATAACTGGATGGAGTCCATCAGGCCCAACAAGGTTGATGCAGTAAAATTGGCGAGTGGTTGACACACCACTCAAGGCCACAACTCAGACTGTCAAATTCGGTACAGACAAATGATAATTTGCAAACAAGGAAGCAAAGTGCGCTGCCAACGCGCACGCACGCTTAGTACTGGGAATTAGAGGCTGTCCGTTCGAGCCCTCTATCATTGGTAGGTCGCCTGTCGGTTTCAGGCCTCGCTCCAAGTAAGCAAAAATGCTATTCCGGGCAGTCATCGCTGTGACTGCAAGCTGCTCCTCGAAATACCAGTAGTTGCTAGATTTGGCACTATGGTGAATATTTTGCTGCCTTTTACACACTCCGTAGTCGTTGACCGAGCGAATTTATCACATTTTTTGCCGAACCAATGTGGCTTGACTGGTCCGAGTTTTCGATACTCAAGGGACAAGAACCGGTTACACAAGGAATTTACTTCCGCCTTTGTAACCGTAGAGCAAGTTTAAACAGATACAGCTTGCGACAGAGACCAGCCCATCTGACTCGCGGCTCGAGTCGGACCGACGAAGTCGCTTTTTCGAGAATTGTAAGCTAGCTCATGTGCATGGGAACGCTACAGCGATAGCTCCATGTTGGCAATCACAAGTGAGTAGTCGCTTGCAGCCAGCGGCTACAGGATCGTAGTGTCGTACACATATTACTCACAAGATGTTAATAGCAAGTCTAGGCACGACGGAGTTGAGCGCGGTGTCACGCGGGTAGGTTGGCAGATATACAGTGCTTTCACATTTTCAAGTACCGTTTCAGCAAATTTTGCTTTGACCTCGTAATGTTCGGCCAAGAGAAATCGCTCGTGAGTAGAAAATGTGGGCGACTCATGTGGTTCCGGAGATGTGGCAGCATTTCCAAACAAGGGCTTATGGGACTGTGATAAAATGCATCCACGAACAGGACAATCTCCACAGCTGTTCATTAGGCCTTCGTCGCTTCGGTAGGCGCTCCCAAGTCTCCCACACAGAGTAGGCCGGATGAAGAGCAAGACGCCTACCGCAGGGTTGCAATGGCCTATCACAGTGGAAGCAAGAATGGCCAGTATGTTCAACTTTTTGTGTGAGTACTTCATCATTCAAGCAAGTCTCTGTGAGTCCCACTAGTTGTGGTCACACAAAAGCAACGAAGCGATACAGGTCATCATGCTTGGTAAGGGCTACATTCAGGCTGCGGCAAGAACTACCAGACTTGCCTGAAGAGCGAGAGACCAATTTATTCGAATTCGCGTTCGTGTTGTAACCACTCGAAAAGGTACAGTGCATGGGATTGTTTCTCGCTCACCAATATGATGCTTTAATGTGATAATGGCAAGCTTAAGAGGCTATCAGTCAGATGGATCTAGATCCGGATGAATATGCCTCCTCGCGCCTCGCAACCTACTCAGCTGAGACAATATTAGCTTAGGACTGGCCTCGTCAATAAAAGTTATCTGCATAGTTCCGTCATTCCCAACATTGCTACTACCGAGACGGATGACTTGCCTCACTGTCACACCGTCCTCACGCACATCGAGAAGTTTATCAACCAGACTGTAAAAGCTCAAGATCGTGAGTATAGAGTGCCTGAGGACCTAGATCGGTAGACTCGGGCACGTGAATAAGTAACAGAGTTTTTCACCTACTACCACTCGAAGCGGTTCCTGCAGGAGAAAAATGATCTTGAGCCTTTCTTGGCGTGGCTTATTGATCACCATCGGATAGCCACTATTCGTTTCGCGGTCACTTTCATCATTGAGTTTTCCATGGCTCCCAGCCACTATTGGGCATTCATTTGGGTCTTTAGAGTAGCAGAGAATAAAGTCAGTGGACCATAAGCCACACTTGGTGTCGTGGTTGAGAAAAAATTAGGCTAGTGAAGCAATGAGTTGTCAGAGGAAGTGGACGGAGGCTGGGTTGTACTTTGGATGTTATCCAGGAAAGTTTGCGTGAGCATGTTTCCAGAACTGCACAACGTTAAACGTTTTTGATCGCGATCTGCATCGACAAAAGCCATACGTACTGCTGGCTGTCGTCGACTGCGACAATCGCTTCACAAAATTTCGGATGCAATTATGCTGAATGGAACGTAAGAGGTGATAGAACTTGGTAGACAATCTAGCACATGAAATATGAGGGCTAGCGCAGCAACCAAAGCATGTAAGGACATTCGCCGTGCGTTCAATAACTTACGAAAGATAGATAGCGTAAAAGTGATGCAAAATGGTAAGGCAGAATTTAAAAAACGGAACCCCGAGATATGGGAATAGATACCACACAAAAGATGATCTAAACATTGCAGGATCAGATTTGAACTGAACGATGCTGAAGTTTACATGCAATAATTCCACATAGTTGGACTGCACCTCGAAACACCGAGGAATAAACATTTGATCGAATGGCCAAGGTTCACTTCAATGGGAATCGCGGTCCACTTTGAGATTGCGCGTCGCAATCCATCCACACAACGTGTACTTCAAATTGACTTTCCAATAACATTTATTTATTTAGAAATACGGTAAAAATCAATCCTGACGACACAGCGACGGTGTAAATCGGATGACGCTGATCGCAGTTTAGCTGTTAACTGGACGCGTTCACAATTATCCGAATAGCTATAAAACCACATGAACTTTAACGGACGCAAGGAAGCAGATATTTAAACACAGCGAGTTAATCCAGGAACCCAACAAAACAGGACAAGCACATCTCAATAAACTCCAGTAAGGTTGAGAACAAAACCAAAGAACTATGAAGAAAGAAGTCGCTTTACGAATACTGAATATATATATATATATATATATATATATATATATATATATATACACTTTTGCTCCATCATAGCTAGATTGAGCACGTGAGCGGAATCCCGTCAATGATTTCTGCGTGTTTGTAGCATATTACAGTTGTGCTATTCAGGTGCGATGGGTTCCCTGGGTCTGAAATCCGCAGAGTGGGTATCAAGAAACTATTTGAATGCTGACAACGATTTCGCCTCGATTATTTTCTCCGGCAAACTGTTCCCATATTTCGCCAATCATTGCTCGAAACATAGGGGGTGAGCTACACGTTTCAGACCCGGCACTACGAGCTTGTACCCGTAGTCGCTAGTACTGCTTGGTGCGCGCAAGTGTAGTAGTGGCCTCAGCATGAGGAAGTGCCCAGATACAAGATCTGGTGCGTCATAAGCAGGTCCACTAGAAACCGATGATAGGACAGGCAGTAGAGCCCAAGTCCTCTGCTTCGGTCGCCGTGCGACATACCCCGTAAATTTGGGATGAGCCCGCTGAACGCCTCCTAGTTTCTGCACCTCGCCACGGGTGATCGGACATTAGGCGGATGATGCGTACGCCAGCACCGGTCTCATGATGGAAGAGGCGAGTGGCAATCCCTTCAGACCAAATGTACAGGCGCCCAATGCATATGCAATCCGTTTCGGTGTAGCTTCTTCGTGCTAATCACGGATTACAAATCTCAGTGTCAGATTACGCTGAGATGCTTCACGGAAGATGTGGGATGTAGCAGTTGGCCGGCCAGAGTACACGAACGCCCATTACCACCCTTCCCCGGGCTCATACATAATGATTTGACTGGGTTGACCGGCAGATCGACCTCCGCAGACCACAGGGACAGGCGGCCGAGATCACGCTGAAGTACGTCGCAGTCCTCGGGAGCATCGACGACTCGTAAACTCTTCGGGTCGTCTGTAAACAAGGCACAAAGAGCCGAAAAAGCTGAGGTAGTTCGTTGATGTGGATCGAACAAAATGGGTCTCAGCACTGCACCTTGGGGTATCCTACTGATGAAGGGATACTAATCCTTTAGATGATCAGCCGTTGTAAAGTTTAAAAGAACGCTGACTCGTTGCGTCAGATGAATTATTCCCTCCCGATGGCTAAGTGCTCCTATTCCCACCTCTTTCCACCATCCGAACAAATAACACGCTTTTCGCGCTTTAGACCGCTACATTCTTCAACGAGCATCGTGTTATTCGTTCACGTGATTTACATGCACTTCGTCTTAAGATCACGCTCTCATCACTCAGCTGTTAGTAACATCACTGTTACGGTTACCCGTTTTCGCCCGCTGCTTGAACGTTACAAGACTAGCAAGCCTTGCACAAGCAAGCCTTGCCCTTTAGAACCACATTTGCAGGATTATACTACCAATTCTTCGGTCCCAATAGTTTTCTGCACGAACCGTACGCACAGACAAGGTGTATAACGCGAAGTAGCATTATTTATATACAAATCATGCGATGCAATTAGAATTAGCGTAGTTCCATTGCACACACATGTTCCACCTAATAAGGAAGTCACTGGTCCAGTGATGTAGTCAGCCACCAACACTGCCCAACCTCAGCTGGTTGAGGAGGATCCAATGGTTCATTTTGTCGAACACTTTATTGAAATTAATGCAGATCACATCCACCCGTCACAAAGATTGCTATCATTCCTGCTGCTTCAACAGCACGTTAGTGAAACAGGAGCGGCCATTCAGGAAACCGTGCTTTGTGAGTGTCAGGTTTTTCGCTTCCAGCAGCTGCAGTAGTCCCTTTGTCACGATCACCTCGAGTAGTTTAGGCCAAACGGAGGTCAGAGAAATCGGCAAATAAGTGTCCATCTTACTTAGGTCACTAACTTACGGAATTGGCTTCACTACCGAGCATGTTCAGTCGCTTGGCAATGTACTTAGGACAGCGATCCGTTGAACGGATCTGGCACGGAGGGCGAGATGATGGCCGACAACGAGCTGAGAATCAGCGAGTGAAGCCCATCTGGACCGACAAGTAGATTGCGGACATCGTCCACATCACAATCTATGTTCTTGAGTTCTGCGGTGGCTGCACACGTCGAGCATGACATGGACGCATACCCACTTGTAAAGACAAAAGCGAAGTGCGTCACCAACTCGGTCGCACGTTCAATGCTGGAAGTCAGGGACTGTCCGCTAGAGCCTGCATGTCTCAGGCGCCGCTTCACGTAAGCGAAAATTCGCTTGGGGGCTAGTTACCGCTGCGGTTGCAAGCTCCTCTTCGAGCTACCGATGCATTTGGACTTTCGCGCTTTTGCCTAGATACCGTCGCCCTTTGTGCCTCTCGCAATCGTAGATAGAGGCAGACTGGGAGAACTTATTCCACAATTCGCGTCGCTGCCGAGCCGACTGGCCATACACTTTGTCGAACCAATGTGGCTTCACTCGCTCAGCTTCCCAATACTTGAGAGGTACAAATCGAGCGCACATCAGCTTCACACTCTCTTAGAACAGATCAACAGATTTCAGCAGATAAGCCCTGTGGTAGCGACCAGTCCACTTGATTAACGGTTTGAGTGAGAACATATTTCATTCATTGTAGGATGGCTTCAGCGGACGCGAATGTGGCAACGAAAGCTTAAGGCTAGCCATGATTAGAGAGTGATCACTCGATGCTTGAGGCTCCAGGACCAGAATATCACTCAAACGCTGTTTGAAGTGAGTCAACATCCGGTCCGGGTACGGCGGATGAGTGCGTTGTAATACGCGTCGGCTGCCCTAGTCTCAAATATCAAGTCAACAAACACTGCCTTGTCTTCACAATGCTCTGGGAGAAGTTGAACCTCAAGTCAGAGTATTCGGGAGAATATAAAATCCCCCATGAGCAGGAAGCGGAGACCACTTCTGTGGTTTCGAAGATGCGGTAACCAGTCCAAATGACGGACTGGGAGAGGCTATACTCACGTAAAGTAGGCCATGCTTTAGGTGAATTGAGCACCACAATTGCTTGCACAGGCCATCTTCGCTTCGGTAGATACTTACCACTCTCCCGCGAAATGAGGACCGAATGGAAAACAGCACACCACCGCGGTCGTCTGGTAGCCTGTCGCATCGGATGCACGAGTAGTCTGCGATCGGGCAGTACAGATCGCATTCGACGCGGCCTATCCAGGGGCTACGATAATCAGCAGTAAGGACTGAGGTGAACTCCAAGCCTCATAGGTAGCGTTTATTGCAAACGCTAACGGCGTAGTCCTGGCGATTTTAAAAATAAAAAGCGGAAGCGTGCAACTATTGAGTGCGGATAATATATATACTCACAAGGTATACAACGAGTGAACACAAACAGGCTAAGAGGATAAAAGCTCACCTCAGAGATTAGTAGGGCTGGAAGCACAATCGATTATTGAGGTCGACAGTTAGCGATGAGGCCCTCCCCGCCGCAATGGTCGGGAAAGACGCAAGTGATAGTTAGCCGTAGACCTACTTAAGGAGGCGAAAATTGGCTGCGCGGAAACAGCTACTAGTAGCAAGTAGCGCCAAAAACGGAACAAAGGAAGTAGTCAAGTAAAGGAAAATGACCGCAATCAATCAGCTGTTCGATTGGGCGAGGCTGTCAATCAAGTAATGGACAAAGAAAGAGGAGAAAATAAATCGATCACCCATGAGGAAAGAAATCCGCTCGCCTTTAACTTGGTCGATTAGGTAGAGGAAATGCAAGCATGGACCACAATTGTGTCTACAGCTATGAACAGAGTGTGGATAATCGTTTAACCATGCTAAAAGAATCAACCTGGTAAAACAAAAGGGTTCTTTTCGATATAGGATAGTTGAACAGACGTAAAGCCAGGTCGTTACCACACTGTTGAGGTGTTCAGGGACCACCAATGATGTAGTATGGGCTATGGAGTGGCACATAAGAGTCGTCAGTAGGACATGTTGAGTGACCGTCTCACTTGTGGCGGTCAAAACACACGTTTTCGATTGGCCCGAAAGATATGACGCACGGCTATATCGCTGCCGGAGCTAGTGAGAGAGCACATCATAATTCCACACTACAGCTAGGAGTGAGAATCACTCCAGCTATTGTGCCGCAATACAATCAGATTAGAACAAAATTAAAGCAAAACAAAAGCATCATCATGCTGTCTTATATTACACACAGATGACAAGATCGTGGTTGGACAGGGTGGCTAAGAGGGATGTGGCAAGGTGAAGAACCATAAAACACAAACACCACACTGGCCGATTCTTCGCTGTCATAAAGTGTACCTAAACAAACGTGTTCATCGTCTTTTAGACCCCCAAGCAGGAAGTCGAGGGGCTCTAACCAAGGCCAACTTCGAAGTGAGAACGTTCATTCCTCTAGACCAAGGCATCGGCAAGCTTCCCCACGTTTAGATCCCAGTCGCGCAAAAAGCGCACGTCGCAAGAGTCAGTGTGTTGACATAGCCCAGCCATTAAAGCCTGCTACACGAAATGATGGTGCTGAGTGGTTCACCTCGTTTTCCGGTACCACAAAATGCCGAACATGCTAAATGCTCACGTGGTGTATCTAACAGATATGAGCCACACACCGAAGGCACCAGTGGACCAACGTAATTAGCCTCTTTATGTTTGTTGATTTGAAAGGCAATTTTTCACAACCGTGAAGAAGGGTACAATGGATGGCTGCATTGTAGACTACTTTCAGAACGAGTAGCGTCGCGTCTGCGCTAGAGATAGAGAAGATTAACAAAAGCACATCGAGAGTTTACTATATGGTTCGAGACTTTATTTTCCATTCCACAATCGCTGACTCAGTTGCAAAAATAGTAGACCTTCTGAAGGGCTTCTAGCTGATCTTCACAAGGGATCAGTGCAAGAGGCAGTCCCCGCTAATTTTGAATGAGAACATTGCGTTTGGAGAGGTCGAGACAGCTTAAAACAATCGACAAGCAGTGCAAAACTGTCCAGTGCTGCTTGGCAAGTTCGTGAATTGTCACAGGTTTGGGTAAAGTCTACAGGATACTCCAAGTCAAGAAGCCGGTCACCTGGGAGCAACTGCACACCTAAGTTGTGTCCAGCGATCATAGTTTCAATGATTTTGGCAGTGGCGAAGTTAGAAAGTTAACAGCAGGCACCCTTGTCCCGCATAACTAGAGATATTAAGGGATGGCGACAGCTTCAGTAAGCAGTCATTTTGCCAAAACTACACGCATGTATTTCTCGGGGACGCTTTTCCTAACTAGACATTTCTTAATAGCAAATAGACCTAACGACCAGGAGGCAATTTTACTGTCAAAGAAAATAACTACGTGGAGTTATCAACATATGTCGAGGTGCACTAACGAGTACGTAGTGAAGAAGTGGTCAAGACAGTCACGATTTCGACGAAACCAGGCATGGTCTTCACGAACCAGGCTTTCACGTAGAACCAGTCAATTTGCGGAGAACAACAGATGCAAACTGCTTAGAGGCTACGTAGATCAGACGTATACCTATTACGATTGCCGCATTCTGAATGTGAGCCTCCTTTGGAGATCTGGACAACAAAGAACCTGCTCCAGTCGCTTGGGATAGTTTTCTGCTTCCGAAATCGCGTAAATCAATAATAACAAGTCGCACAAATTAAGAAGGTTTGGTGGAGGAAGTTTATGTGGTCCCGCAGTCTCGTCAACCTTCAGCAGTCCGATGTCACATGTTCGATCGCTGTGCGAGAGATTGGATCAAGAGGGACGTCAGGGGAGTAGAATGATATTGCTGACAATTATGACCGATTAAACTGTTTTTCAAAGTGCCCAGTCCAATGCTTCACTATCCACTCTCACTAACACTAGGTCTTTTGCTGTCAGTTTCCAGTATCAGATGGAATAGATCCCAGTGGTGGCCAAGAAAAGTGGAGGTTTCTATTTCCAATACGCAGACTAGTAGACTTCGCTGTTTCTCTTCAGGGTAGTCACTTTAAATAGGCACTAAATGAGAAGCATTGGAATATGTTGCAACATCGCAGTAATTGTACCAAATGTATTCCCCGTGAGGTAGCTATCCTTTCATCATAGTTTTTTGTCCCAAAAAAGGTGGGGAATGCTATAATGGTCACTGAAATGCAAAATCGATTAGGGAAGAGCGCTTTAATGTCGCGAATATTCTGGAGTTCCGGGAATACGGTACATAACAGCTGTTAGGAGGACGAAAATAAGTGCCAGTACCGTCTCGTGTACAAACCAAAGCCGTAAAATGATTGCGATGCAATCAGATCGCTAAGGAGAACGGAATAATGTCACATACGACGACCAGCCTAACAAATTAAAAGATGACGTGACGAAGTTGTGAAGATAGATGATATTCAAAACCGTCAGTCTGACTGTAGGAGGTGGGTTTCGTTCGGAGACGAAATACTCAAAAGGCGGCGATTAGAAATTCGGGATGATCACACTCCGAGTCTTGGATTCATAAACCGGTTCGGTTAGGAACCCCAATCATAGTTATAGCAAGTATTTGAAACGATCAGGACCGACAAAGGGGTCAGGAAGCCTATCAAAGGCCATGACAGAAGTGAATCGCAATCAATAGCTGATTGCCATGAACAGTGCAATTGTTTACATACAAAGTGACATTGTTAGGTTCTCATCGCCAGACAGATAACCAGCTAGTGAGCTTTAACAAAGAAATTAGTGAGCATTTTTGACATTCGTTCTAATCAATCGACCGGGTCACGTGCAAGTTTGTCGTCCAAGTGCACATATATCATCTCGTGAGTAGACAACAGCTTTATCGTGTGACCGCCCTGAAGTGTCCTCATTCATATAGGGTTATCCAATCAATCGATTCGCTCCCTCCACCTGATTTTGCCAACTCAGTGAGTTGGTCAGCTGGTAATGGGTGTGGGCAGCCGAGCCAATCATACCGTAAGCCCACTTGCAGTGCTCGTTTCAGATAACAAGTCAGACACACACCAGCCTGTTACAAGCACAAAACAAGTAAGGCGCAAGTAGAAGGAACGCAGTAAGCGACCGTTTCACTAAAGCAAAGTGCGTAATGACGAAGAAAAAAAAAGGAATTTCGCAGGTTAATATCTGGATTCAGACTTATCAGGTTAAGAAGTTGATGTGCAGAGCACTACACAAGGCAAGTAGAGCAAATGGAATGGAAATGCTTACCAATCGTCTAAACACGGTAGGTTGTTTTCTTAGATACAGCGTCCATCATTGCCTACATTATAGTGCGCTTACTCGTGGAGCAAACATAATTAACGAAATAGTCATTAACAGTCGAAAGCAGAGTGTGCAATGTTCTGATGAAGCCACCGTCACCACAAGGACCAAGAACATATTCAATACGCGTCGAAAAGGTGAAGGAACTGATCATCTGACCTTTGGCGCTCGCGAAACACTGCCTATGTTTAGTGGCAATACGGATGCCCATTGATGTTGATCACATGATGTATGATGACAAACTTATCGGCGATTCACTCAACATTACATCAACGAACAGGGCGATCAACTAGGCATGTGGTTTGCTGATGAGGCGCTCTTTGGTAGAGCCTTGAAATTACTAGATAATTAAAGGAGGAAGAAAGATGCGACCGACGGGACGACGAAGATGCGGCTGTGAGTGTAGTCTATCTGGGGACACGGTTCCAGGACAGGCTGATTCAGTGATCAGTACATCGAATTAGCATGGTGTGCCCGCATTCTACACCTTGCCCTTATATTTCAGTCCTCCCAACCGATGATTCTAAATACTTTCCCATCCGGTTTCAGTTATTTGGCTGTTTGATTTCACTCAATCTTCATTCAACACTGTTGACTTTTATCAATACTTGAGAAAAATCAAATTAGAGATAATTGTTGGATGTTTGCATTGTGGACACCTGATAAGTAGAATAAAGCACTTCCTGTAAATACTAACAGTTTCGTTGATGGGCGGTGTCATCCTAGAATGTCGTTTCACTGCTGCTAGCTAGTGTCGACCATACAGAGTAACGGCGTACAACCGGTGTAGTGAACCACTGTAAATCACGTCTACACAAGAAAACTACAACAGATACACAAGGAGCAACAAGCCATTAACCGGTGGTTACGCAAAACCGATGCTTTTGTGTAAGACGATAACACAAGGCTGTAAAAAGACAACGGAATAAAAGAACGTGTAGTAACATCTGGAGAGCGGTCAGATGGCGGTGAGCCTTTATACAAAAGCCACATTGTAGTAACAGCTGTTAGGAGAAGTAGGGTGCGGATGCACCAGTTCACCTGTTTGTCTTCGACAAGGTACAACATGTGCGCTCGGAAGTGCGCAGCACCACTCATGGCAATTCGGCAGTGAGCCGCAACAGTCACGCCTTTTCAGTGCTTACGACTACGTCGAAACCGGTGTTGAGTAATGCAGCTTCGCAATTTCATCAGAGCTAGAAAGAAGTGTTAGTAGGTGAAGACAAGTGTAAGGTACCGCGGTATGCTTCTATTCACTACGTTACTGAAACAATCAAGGGCGAATTCTGTCCGGAAACACTATCCTGTATTTGTGAAGCCGAAGATAATGAGGACGTTAACACCACTGTCGATATGATTGCTCAACTAAAGAGTTCGTTAGGGACACCATAGAGGCGGCTGAGGGCGCTTGCTCATCGCACGGAGGAAAAAATAGCAATCAAAGGCTCCATGTTGGCAACAACATAACCCAATGCAAACGTTTGTCCAAGGCCAACAACAGCCGGCCGCACAACACGCTACTCTCTGAGGACTGACCATACTACCATCAGCCACAGATGGCGCACACCAGTGCAGGATTTCGACTAAGGCATCACGTGTGCCTGTCTAGCAATCACTTAGTGTAAAAATTCATGGTTGTATATTCGCTACCCGAACCAACAATCCGGAAAACAAAAAAGAAAGTGGCACATCGGAATCAAGCAACAATATGATGCCGCGAGATGGGGCACTGAGAAATCGCCCGCATATACACGCATGCTGGAAGAGTGGATTAGAAATCAGGCTTGAACCACCATAGTACTGCTGAATCACTTACAATCCGAGAAACAGAACTACTAACCCGAAGTAGAAAGCTAGTAACTGCTGGTAGACAATACTTCTTGTCTAAATGCCAACTAGGATCAACATATTGGTGGATAGATGGCTGAATAAACAAAAACGCCTAAACAGCACTGGCTAGGTTGATCGAAAATCTAATAGTGGGCCTGTTAAATAATCAGTTTCGGTCACCGCAAAACCCCTGAACCGATGTATGACTAAACATCGTACGAGTGAGAAGACGTACTAATGAATGGTAAGAGCCGTTGACATGGAAAAGGCCACTGCTAAGGGAACAACCTAAGTATGTATGGTCATTCAAAACTCAGGAAGAAAACAAAAGATATAGAAGAATGGTAGCTCAGGAGGCCTGTTCAGTTCTTGTCGTGTTCGCCGGGCTAGGCAACTTGATTGCAAACGTTTCATCACCATTGGAGGTGGCATCTTCAGTGCAGGATTGATAAGAGTCAGACAGCAGGAGTTGGTAGAAGGTAAACCTATATCTATCTATCTATCTATCTATCTATCTATCTATCTATCTATCTATCTATCTATCTATCTATCTATCTATCTATCTATCTATCTATCTATCTATCTATCTATCTATCTATCTATCTATCTATCTATCTATCTATCTATCTATCTATCTATCTATCTATCTATCTATCTATCTATCTATCTATCTATCTATCTATCTATCTATCTATCTATCTATCTATCTATCTATCTATCTATCTATCTATCTATCTATCTATCTATCTATCTATCTATCTATCTATCTATCTATCTATCTATCTATCTATCTATCTATCTATCTATCTATCTATCTATCTATCTATCTATCTATCTATCTATCTATCTATCTATCTATCTATCTATCTATCTATCTATCTATCTATCTATCTATCTATCTATCTATCTATCTATCTATCTATCTATCTATCTATCTATCTATCTATCTATCTATCTATCTATCTATCTATCTATCTATCTATCTATCTATCTATCTATCTATCTATCTATCTATCTATCTATCTATCTATCTATCTATCTATCTATCTATCTATCTATCTATCTATCTATCTATCTATCTATCTATCTATCTATCTATCTATCTATCTATCTATCTATCTATCTATCTATCTATCTATCTATCTATCTATCTATCTATCTATCTATCTATCTATCTATCTATCTATCTATCTATCTATCTATCTATCTATCTATCTATATATATATATATATATATATATATATATATATATTGAACCGGTTAAAATGTATTCTACTCTATTTTATTTGCTCCGTTCAGTTAAGTTCCTGCATTTTCCGTGCCACTTGCGTGTTTATTTACCTACAAATTCTGCGTTGGTTGTTGGATATCCACTATGTGGCTGCGCTTGATGTGAATGTTAGCAAGATGCTTACTTGCCTAGCAACCTCAACCTTGATTACAGGCTCAAGGAGCCGGTAAATCGTTGCTGGGGGGAACAGGTGCGCGGTCACCGTTGCCGTGCTAGGCGCAAAGAGTGGTTCCACGTAATCAGTGTGGAACAGGCTACGGCCAAATCATCGCCTAGGGTACGTCTGGTAGGCATGATTCCCACATTAGAGAAACGGGAATCCTACTGCTATACATATTGAGGGTGCGGGCAGGCTCCGTTGATGAAAGGTGGATCCCATCCACATGCCTCCCGGTTAAAACCGGATATGGGGTGTATGGAAGGAGCTGAGGGTGCTGTAGGGAAACCAACCCATGGTACCTTCGTAGACGAAAACGTCCTGCGACTGCCCGCATGAAGGCTACAATGGCAGACAAATCAGGAACCGCATGCCGACAACCGAGTATATATATATACATATATATATATATATATATATATATATATATATATATATATATCGTTGGCGGCCTCCGGCTTTGGATTTGCCTATCACTGTGGCCAGCCACAGGACGTCTGCGCCTCCAGTGGGACTATGGATGGCTTGCGCTGCACCACCCAAAGCTCAAACCACACACCTATTTCCAGGGTAAACCCGAAGGAATAAGACCGGGAGGCATGCGGATGGGAGCCACGTTTCATCGACGGAGCCAGCCCACACTCCTTCACAGGCAAACACAAGCACGCTGTACTGGGATCAAGCGTACACAAGGCATTGGCTGGACAGTAGGCCGAACCAATCTTCGAGCCTAGCACCGTGCACCGCGTCCCCTCCAGCAACGACCAACTGTCTCCTGGAGCCAGTATGGACGAGGTAGTGGATAACAGGCAGGTAGGCACCTTGTCAACATTCACATCAAGCGCAGCCACAACTTAGGAATATCAGGCAGCAGCGAACCACTTGAAACGACAAGATGAAATAAAATAAATCGGATAAGGCAAACAGATACAGAGACATAACTCTTCAGTAAATGAGCAATTGAAATAAATTGGTTACGAACGAATCCGCCAGAAGTTCAAGATGTCAGAAAATACATAATAAGGAAATGCCACAAAAACGAACATGTTCTCGAAGTTACTACAATTAGCTTCAGCGACGTGTGCAAGTTTATAGATAGTTAAGGTAAACATTAAGATGGGAAAGAAAAGCATTAGGATAAAGTTGAAAACCCACCGCCTGAAATAAATACTTAGCATGCAAGCAAGCGGTTTGTAAATTGAATACAGCGTACCTACAAACGCTGCACCGGTTCTGCCTACGTTCTCTGCAGGACCCGTCGTCGCTTCGGTGGTGGTCTCGAGTGGCCTCGCTCATGGCTCTGTAGGTCTGCATGACTAAGGCACTCGCGACCGCATGTGTTACGGCACCACGCGCTCGATGTCGATGGAGAACAACCCATCGGTGCTTGCCGCTTCTCCTCTGTATGCATGAGGGCTTTCTCCTGCACCTCGGCAACTGCCTTCCAGATGAGACCGCGCCATACATGCAAATCAACCGCTTACGATTCCCACGACCTGCAATCAAGATTAGAATGTGAGAGGCTCACGTTGATCATGTCCTGGTAACGTAACTTATGCCTTATGCCGCTTCCCAATACTCAGCTGACCATATAATAGCTGCTCCGGTATCCGCGTCGAATCTATGCGCAAAAGTATGCTGTCCATTGCATACATGCCACTTCGACGCAACATTTCCGAGTCCCCAACTATGTCGCCCCAAGTGATGCGCAGAATCTGTCAAAAACACTGTTGATGGAACCGCTGGAGATATCGCACATTCCACCGGTACATCGTTTACGTTTCACTGCCGTATAGAAGAACGGACAGCACCATGGATTTGTACACCATCAGCTTCCTGCCAACGGTAATCTGATGGTTGTTCCATACACGGTACTGTAGCTTCCCGAATGCCGCCGCTGCCCTCGACACGCGGATACGAACCGCACTGTGTAGCTGCCAGTCAGTCGACATCACAATCCCAAGGTAGCAGAAGGCGGAGGAGGTTTCCAATACTTCAGCACCAATGCTGATTCGCGGCAATATTGAAGATTGCACCTCCGGTGAAGGCTGAAAGAGACAGACAGTTTTGCTTGTGTTGATGGTGAGCCCGGATTTGGCCGCTGTCGAAGCCAGAGCACTAGTCATGTGCTGCAACTCATCCGCGCTGTGTGAAAACAACGCACAGTCGTCAGCAAACAGCAAAACACGGATAGTTGTCTCACAGACTAGAGTTCTCGCACCGAAACGACGGATATTCAGCAACCCACCATCAATACAGTGCTCCACAGGAACACCGTAAACACATGCCGCATCAAAAGCACATCCTTGCATGAAGATCAATATTAAACAGGGCAGGAGCTAACACACAGCCTTGCTTCACACCAGAGACAACTGGAAAGTCATCCGAGGTCTAACCAATCAGCTTCCCCCTCGCCCGCATATCTCCGTGTAGACATTCAATTAAACTTACAAACTTACGCAGGCAACCAAACTTACCCAACACCAGTCACAATTCCTCGCGGTTCACCGTATCAAATGCCTTGGTGAAATCAACAAAAAGCGCGTACAATGGCTGGTGTCGTTCTGTGCACTTCTCCTGCAACTGACGAGCCGCAAACACCATATCTATAGTGCTGCGACCCGAACGGAATCCACACTGCTCTTCCGCCATGTTAGGCTCCGCAACCTAACTGACAAAGCGGTTGAGCAGGATTCGGGCAATCACCTTGCTCACACAACTCAGCAAGTTGATACCACGATAATTCGTGCAACATTGCTTGCTACCTTTGCCCTTGTACAGTGGTAGCACAAGGACATCCTTCAGCTCAAGAGCACCTCCTCCTCAATCCATACACGTTGCACCAAGTGGTGCAGCGCAGTCACCAACGCAGGGTCCACCGTGTTTCAATACTTCAAACGGGATCCCGTCACCACCGGCACATTTGCCGTTTCGCAGCTGAGCAAGTGCTCTCTGCGTCTCAAATAGTGCAAGCTTGTCTGCCAGACTCGTCTTCACTTCATACTGCTTCAGGCCGTTCAATGTAGGCCAGTCGATCTCTGAACGGTTGTTCAAGAGGCAGTCAAACTGTTTTCGCCAGATGTGCATTATGTCTGCAGTCTGGGTGCAGGTAGCGCCTGAACTACCATCGATCAGTGTCCTCGCGGCTCTAATCTCGGTCCATACACCATCTTCAAAGAGTGAAAGAATTCCTTGTGTTGACGGCGTTCGGCGTAGCATACCATCTGCTTCGCCTTCTCCGTCCCCCGTGCATTTTTAATGCGACGGAGCTCTCGGGTCAGTCCCCGTCGAAGTTTGCGAAACTGACTATTCTTCCCCAAGTCACTGGGGTCTGCCACATGTGCAGCAAATGCTGCACTCTTCCTCGACACCAATGCGCCAATCGTCACATTGTTCTCATCATACCAATCAGGCCGCTTACAGTTTGCAAACCCGATGGTCGCCGCGGCAGCAGCTGTCACCTGGTCGCGAATGTGATGCCACAGGTCGCCCACTGTGGCTATGCCTTCCACATCGCACAGGCGTGCAGCCATCGCCTTCTCCACAGTACCAAGGGAGATAATGTTAAATTTATGCCGATTCACGGCGGGAGTGCAACACATAGGTTTACGAAAATATATATACAGTTTGGTCTGCACCAAGTTGTGATCAGTGCCACACTCAGCTCCACGCAGTACACGTGTCATACGCACTTCACGCATGTCATGCTGAAGTACGAAGACATAGTCGAGCAGGTGACCGTGACCACTTCGCGAGTGCGTCCAAGTTGCTATATCACTCGCACTCAGTGCAAACCGGGTGTTCGTGATCGTCACACCGTTAGTGGCACACAGTGAGAGCAGCCTGTCACCGTTCGCATTCGCTGAACCAGTGCCATGCAGACCGATAACATTTGTCCACACGGATGCATCACGCCCAACGCGCGCGTTGAAGTCACCCAGCAGAAATAGTCGGTCGCTTCTCGGCACAGACTGTATTACGGAGGATAGCTTAGTATAGAATTGATCACGCACGTCATCAGGACAACACATGGTCGGACCGTACGTGCTTATAAATGTGGCAACTTTACCTCTTCCGAGTCGTAGGCGAACAGTCATCAGTCGCGCGCTGATGCCTATTGGTTCACCCACTACCTGGCCATGGAGGCGGTCGGGTATTGCAAATGCGACCCCATGTTCACGTGGTGCTGAGGCGACGTTGCCCACCCAGTAGAATGTGTAGTCAGCACCTGCTTCATGCAGCCTATCTTGCTCAGCGAGTCGAGTCTCACTGAGCGCCGCAACATAGACGTGGTAGCGCGCCATTTCCATCGCGACGAGTGCAGTGAGTTGCTCAGGGCTCTCAATCGAGTTCCAGTCCAGTAGTGTGCGCACGTTCCAGAACCCGATGCTGAGGGCTTTGGATCTATTTGGTCCGGTGTAACAACAACAACAACAACAACAACAACAACAACAACAACAACAACAACAGTACATCAGACATCTGAACCATACAACCATGATGATCTATGGAATAAAGAATGATGAGGGAGAGAAAGGGGGGTTGCCTGAAAGTCTTAATACCCTAAGCAAAGATTCAGGGTCAAGGCGCTCACGTCTTGTGTAAACCACATAGTGTCACAAAGAGCTGGGTATAGTGCAAAGATAAGGCGGCATCAACGAAACAGCGTCCTAGAGGCTTTCACCGCACCGCGTCATAAACAGCCATTACCCCCAGCTAACCCGGCACCAAACACCCTTCAAACAGGCAATCTGCCTAGGAGACGGCAGCAGACGTGCCAGGTGGACTCCAGCCCGGAAGGCGAGACGAACCCATGTCACCCAGTTGATAAATATACATATATATATATATATATATATATATATATATATATATATATATATATATATATATATTATCTGATTACAGATAATGTGCCATCAGAACCATGGCGAAATAAAGGGAGAAACGAATTACACCATCAAGGAAACGACTTTTTTCGGTTTTACACACGCCCCTTTGGGGCTTTGTCGCGTTATGGATTTTTATGTTCAATGAGAAGTTAACTAATAGAAAACAAGGTTGAAAAGCACTGTCTCCACGGATGCCTGTTGCGCGCCATAGCCCCCAAGGTTTCTAACTATGGCAGCCTGAATCGCGTGGTCCCCATCATAGAAGGTCGACCGGTCCGACGGATGCTAAGCCCGCAGTGCTGACTGACATAATCGTTCCTGATGGTGTCGGCACAGCCAATGGGAACAAAGACCGGCTGCTCTCACTGTCGCCATACTTCGACGCACTCACGGAGTGGTCACGTTCACCTGCTCGACTAGGTCATCGTACGCCAGCGTGATACGCGTGAAGTAAGCATGACACGTGTAATGCGTGGAGCTGAGTGTGCCGCTGATCACAAGGTGAATTGTGAATATATTTTCGGAAATATGCGCATTGCTCACCTTTTGTGAAGCGGAAGAGATTTAATGTTCGTTTCCCAAATACTTTTAAGAAGAAGATGGAACTGGAGAATGGGAGCGCTAATCACCTTGGCGATGTCGATTACATCATTTCAGTTAGCGACTTGAGACACCATAAGAAAGAACAGGTGACCGATGCGACCGAGGAAATTGTCGGCCCGAGTGGTTTCAGATAATGCAGTTAGGTTGCGTATGAGGAAGATCGGGAGTGTTTCGCAAATTGCGTCGGCAATCGACTCGAGAGTTCGGACGCATCGAGAATGTTTGGTGAGCCGATACCGTGATGCAGATGGAGTGTTACGCCGAACGCCACAAACACAATGGGTTCTGTGAAAACTTGAAGGCAGTGTATGGATCTATTTTGCAGTCGATGAGGAAGCTGGTAAACGCTAAATCGAAGACTGTCTGTGTACAGACTATAGACATAATGCAGATATGACAAACGCACTTCGGCTGTCTCTTGAACAACCGTTCGGAGAATGACTGGGCTACCGTGCACGGGCAGTTATAACAAAATGTGAGGAACAGTCTTACTGATATCCTGACGATGCATTTAACATAGAGAGCACTTGCTCAGCTGCGAAACGGCAAGTGCGCCAAGTGATGATGGAATACCAGTGGAAGTTCTGAAACACGGTGGACTCGCGATAATACCTGTGCTGCACCACTTAATGCAATGTGTGCGAATTGAGATGTCTCCTGAGTTGAAGGATGCCCTTATGCTACCATAGTAGTAGGGCAAAAAGGGCCAAGCAATGTGCCGCGAATCATCGTCGTAACAAATTGCTGAGTTGCACTGGGAGCATTATTGCTCGAATCCTGTTCAACCGACTTGTCACTAAAGTTGTTGAACCAAACGTCGTGGAAGAGCAATGCGGATTCAATTCGGGCCGCAATACCATAGACACGGTGTTCGCGGTTGGTCATTTGCAGGAGAAATGCAGACAGTAACACGAGCTACTGTACACGCTGTTTGTAGACTTCACTAAGGCACTTGACACGTAAACCGCGAGGCACTGTGACTGGTGTTGGATAAGTCTGGTTGCCAGAGTGAATTTTTAAGCCCAAGTGTATGTCTGCACAGTAGTTTTGCGGGCGAGGGTGCAGCCGAACGAACAAAAATATGTGTCAGCTGCGCGCCATAAAGGCGCATCGCTGCTGCGCAACCAACATCAGTCGCGCGCACGCTGAGTATACCGCGAGGAACTCCACGCCTACGCGGATTCGAACCGGTGACCTTATGATTGCAAACCAGGCGTGTAAACCGCTCGGCCACCGGCTGAGTGGACAAGCTTAGGATGATTTCGTTGTTGTCTCTGGTGTGAAGCAAGCCTGTGTCTTAGACCCTATCCCGTTTAATATTTACTTAGATACTATGATCTATTGTGAATGTAATGCTTGTGATTACGGTGTCCGTGTGAAGCACCGTATTGGTGATGGGTTACGGAACATCCGTCGTTGCGGTGTGAGAGAAAACGATCTTGGCGATATTGTTTGCTGAAGACTGAGTGTTGTTTCCACACAGGGGGATAAATTGCAACGCATGACAACGATTTTCGGCCCGACAGCAGTCAAGTTCGGACTAAGCATTAACACAAGTTGGTCTTTTTCAACTGTCATAAGAAATGAAATTCTTGGACCACTGAAAATCAAAATTGCTGATGAATCCTTGAAAACCTAATCAACATTTTGCTACCACGGTAGTATACTGCCAAGGAACCTACAGATGACCAGCGAAGTGAGCAATCGCGTATTGAAGGGGACTGTTACATTTCGCAAGCTGGAACACTGGGTCTGGAAGAATCAGCAGCAGATCGTTGGGACTAAGCTGAAAGTATACAGATCGATGATGCCGTTATCATATCTTAGCGGCTCAGTTAAGTTCAGATGAAGTGCAGAGTACCTAGTCCACACGACCCATGTCTTGAAAATAACAATAAACAACAACGGTAAGAAATGAGGCTGAACGCATGCCTAGGAAGTCCGCAACGGGCAAACAGAGGACATTTCCAAGCCAAAGTAAACAGCGAAAATTCACCAAATACTTAAGTGAGGTACCAGATGTGAGCAATACGACGCAAGTAAGAGTGGATAAAACACAGCAAATCGTTTAATGGCTTCGTCGCGAACTAGCCAGGTCTCTGACCTATAAAGTGATACGGGTCCTATCACAGCGTTATGCTGAATACTGTATTGTGGGAGCAAGTATAAATTCAAATGTACAACTCCATTGAAATAGAAGCAAAATGTTATAGAAAGTTTTAGCCGCCCGTGAGAATCCCATCATCAACAACAACAGCAGTGTATCAACCATTTGAACAGATGCTTTGCTGCCATACAACCATAAGGATATACAGAACGAGGAAGAAAAAGAGGGAGAAGGGAGATTTTCGGAAAATCTTAATGCCTTAAGCAAACATTCGGAGTCAAGGCGCATACGACATGTGCCAACACACCGTCACTATGACAAGGCAAAAATAAGGCAGCATAGGTGAAACAGCTGCCTTACGACTTTCATTTCCCCGCGTCATAATCAGCCATTACGCCACAGATAATTCAGCACCGAACACATTCCAAACGCAATCCGACTAGGAGATGACAGTCGATACGCCACTGGTGCCGACTACGACTCGTGTCCTGTAGAGTCTCAAAGCAAGCACAAGGTGAGTAACGTGGACCGCAGCCCGGAAGGCGAGACAAAGGGACTGCACCCAGGATGGTCGCCAGTGACTTCATTTCCCGCTGCTAAGTTAACTTTCGCCTACCCTGAGCCTAGTGTTACCCTACATATGTCAGACAAAACAAGACCGTCCTAGATAAGCAGCGACCGGGCATACGTAGGAAATGCCCTAGCCAACGCAGCTTATTCGGTCTTAAGTACTGTTCTAAGGAACTAGCATGGTTGTCACCGCTAAACAATTGATTATGAACATCATAGTTGTGGAGATGCTGGTGCCACGCGATACCAGCAATGATCAAAGACTTGAAGACGCCTCAGATCTTTAGACAGAAGGGGCCAAGTGTCACTCCCATAGAGTAGAATGGCCCTTACTGTGGTCTTGTAGACACGGCCTGTCAAACGGAAGGAAACCCTTCTGTCGCTAAATATGACGCAGATTCGAGAAGGTAGTTCTGGCTTTTACAATAAGTGAACTCACTTCAGTTGCTATGCGCCAATCGTTGCTGACATAGCTGCCAAGGTAGGACAAATGATCAACTACCTCTTGTTCATCACTATCAAGGTTCAAGGGAATCATCAAGTGACTGCTGATCCTGCGGCAACACTTTGCAGTTTGAAGGCACAAAGCGCATATCAAATAATGTGAGCACTCTAGAGGTCATTCATGGTTGATTGCGCCGACCCAACATTGTTTAAAAGCAAGACAACATAGTCCACATGAGCAAGATCTACTATCTTTGCACCGAGCAGCACCGACAGGGAATAATCCATGATGGAGTCCACGACGAAGTTGAACAAAAATGGGGAAATTGGACAACCAAACCGAAGGCCACTTGTTGTAGGAAAGATATCCGATAAGTCCTGTAGACTCTGACATGCCCTGTCGTGTTCCGGTATAGAGCAGGTAAATGCTCATATATTTCGTGGGAACATCTTTCCACGAAAGTATTTCGGACAGAATAGCTGGATCCATTGAATCGAATGCACTCATGAAGTCGAGGAACACAGCCACTGTCTGTCTGCGGTATGCGTGGCGCTGCTCTAGCACCTGCCGCAGAGAGAATATGCGGTCTATACAGCATTGTCCTGGGAAAACCTGCCTGCTCTTCCTTAAGCTGGAATTCCCGTTCCAAAGTGATGCGACGAACGAGAGCTGAGGCTAGTGATTTTATCACCACTGGTGTTAAGCTAATACCCCAGTGGTTAGCAACAGTCAGTGCGACTGCCCTTCTAGTATATTCGTATTGCAATTGATTCCCTGTACCTAGCTGGGATGGTGTCTTCCTACCAGAACTGTTCATACAGGAGGGTCAGTGCTTTGCAGAGGACCTCACTTCTATCCTTAGGAAGTGCAGGCTTGAGAGAATCCGGGTCAGCAGCACGAAAACGATTGATGGCTGTGATCACGTCTCGGATCTCAGGCCCCATCGGAGGCCATGGCTCATGCTGCTTCAAATGAGAATGAAGAAATCCGGAAGCAGGGGGCCAACTGGCCTGATCTTGTCAGTGGTCCGCCCAACGAGCCACAGAGCGCTCCTTATTGTGAAGCAAAGCACCCGCGCTGTCTCTGGTTGTCTCACTGACGTTTGTTTTCTGAGACCAGTGTTGCGGATCAGTTGGAACAGCTTGCGAGAATTGCCTACCGTTCCTGCTTCCTCCATTGCTTGAGCCCGACTAATCCACAGGCTGTCTTGTCAGAGCACAGACTTTGCTTTAGTTCGTGTCTAATAGTTCGTCTGGTCACACTGCGCTCAGAGTCAGCCGGGAGTTTCCTTAAGGATTCCAACAGGTACACCGACCTCTCGGACATCCGTGACTGGTGCGGTGACGATTGATAGTACCACAAGCACAGGCTCCACCGTTCTGCATGGCGGCCGAGATCCTATTCCACTGAAGTTGTGTCACAAGGGGAGGAGAGCGAAAGTTCGGTACGCAGGGTATCTTGATAGGCTTGCCTGACCAAGGAATGAGATAAGTTCTCAGTTGCCAATCGAAGGAAGCACCAGGCAAGCCTCCCAGTAAAGTACATGGGGAAACGACAGCGCACCAAGGCGTGATCAGAGTCGACGCAAGTGTGCGGAACTAGCGGCTATCCAAAATGGAACCAGGCCACTTGTAACTTATGGCAAGGTGATCTATTGGAGTCCATCGCTGGTCAGCTACAGGAGGACGCCAAGTGGCGCTTTGGCGACCACTGTGTCTAAAAGCGGTGCTACTAAGAAGCAGCCGGTGCTCCGCACCCAACCGTGACAGACCATAGCCGTTGTCCGTAAGGTCGGAGTTAAGTCCATGATTACCACTTAGCTGAGCTTCTGAAGAGCCCAGGCGATCTACTTGTGCGTTCATATCCTCTGCAAGTACTATAATACCTGAACTGGCAGCACTTTGTAGTAGCGTTTTCAGTTCGTGGAAGAACATGTCCTTGGCAGCATCAGTGATGCAGTCACTGGGGGATAAAATGAAACCACAAACAAACAGCGTCTTGTACTACTTCGTGAACCAACCTTCGTTGGTGTCGTCAAATGGGTTGCACATAAACGGCTGTTCACCGGAATCCAATCAACCATGACTCAGCCTTCGAGCCGAGTACGATAGCTACCCCAGCTTGACCAGAGGCTGCCATATCAGTGTTTCCGGATGCGCGTAACCAATAGCGAGAGGACAAGACGGGTGCAATGAACTCAACAACCCCCTGAGGGTCATTGATCCTAGTTACGGATAAGCAACATATGTCCATACACAGTGTGTCCAAGGTGTGTGCGAGTGCAGCCTGTTGACCTAGTTATCTTAGAGTGCGAAGGTTGAACGCCGCCATGGAAACTGGACAGCGTGACCTTATAAGGGACTGTTGATGATAGGCGTCCGTTGAGTGCTGTAGAAAAGTGGCTACTACAGTGGCACTTCGGTTGCTGTCAATTAAGTTGGGAATTATTGAAGGAAGGTTAGTAATGGGGATCGGGATGGGAGTAAAAGGTGGAAAAGAAAGAAGAGAGGCGCCAGCAGTAGCGTGTTTTCGCTTATCCGCCCTGCTGTATGCAGTAGATAAGGCGACTCTTGATAATCTTCGCGACGGCTGGTGCAGAATGAAGTTTATGTTTGAAGAAAATGTCATGGTTGTATGTGAGCTGAGATAAAGCCAGGGCGCCCAGACCTCGACAGGAGAAAAGATTATGGTCCTCAACCAAGACTTTGGCTCAAAATGCTGTCCGCAAGACAGCGGGGAGGTGGCAATGATTTGGTTGTACAGAAATGGACGCCATCCCATTTCAAACCCCCAACCTGGAGGATCAGAAGACTGAGTTTGTTTGACCTCTCACCATTGACTAAGCTGGTAGGAGTAGCGCTTAAAGTGCCCGGGGAATCACCCTGTATAGCTCAATGGGTCAAGGAGGTACGCAAACCGTCGTACAACGTTAAGGTCCAGTGTCGTTGTGGCGGCTGTGATAATCTATCCGTTCTTCAAGTTCCGATGTAGCATTTTAAAATGTTTGTCTTCACAGTTTCACTGGATTCACAGATGCTAGATATCATTGTTAGTATGCAATCGCTGTCCGAATCGAATGATGGTGAAAGATAAATACAACAAACTTTTGAACTGCTGCACAGATTTGGCCTCTACGACTTGTGCTGGCAGACTGTTCCAATCATGTATCACTCTCCGTTCGAAGCATAGGAGATGGGGTGATTGTTGTAGGTCCACAACCACAAACTTGTACCGCTGTTCGAGTGTGCTGCATGGCGTTCGCAGGTGAGGTTTCGGCCTCAACATGGGGAAGTCACGAAGATGTAACGTGAGAAAAGTTATGTTGAGATCGACTCGCATCCGACAATAGGACAAGGTGGAATCCTAGTTTTTCTCAAACTTTCACTGGAATGCTGATATCCCCCCGTCTCCATAAATGGTCGAGACTGTGAAAAGCCACACGGACCCTGATAATATGCGAACTTTTCAGTGCTGCGACCACCAGAGATGACACAGATACCAAGGTAACTGAACCGATCCACCACATTCAGTGACTGTTCGGCGCAACCATCTAGCCTTGCAACAGTACTATGAACTCTAGAGGTGCAAAACACATGTCGCAGCCATGAGGCGACGCACCAGACTATCCAACAATGTGTGCATAGCCATTGCGTCAGACCCAAGGAGCTATGGTCGTCCGCATAGATAATGTCTGTTAGTCAGCCATATGGTAGAAATCCAATACAGTAGAATCTGGAAGGATGGAGTCATTTACGCTCATTTTTGATCGCAAAGTTGAAGAGGAAAGAAGATAAAGGACGACACTGGAGAACCCCGCATGTTGTGAGGAACTCAGGAGACAGCTTCGTGTAGACCCTTACACGGCTTCGGGAGTCATGGTAGAGAGACTGCATAATGGAAAGGAATTTAGCCGGCACACACTTCATGGATAGGCTGACGCGGTCAATAGAGTTGAAGGCGGCTTTCAGGTCAAGGGAAACCATCATAGCGAGTCGTCTGCAAGTGCGTCTCTGTCCTAACATTCGACGAAGAGTATATATGTGGTCGATGCAACTACGGCCAGGGCGGGAGTCAGTCTGGCTTTCAGTGATTCGGATCTCACGAAGTCGTCGAAGAATGATACTGGTGAGAAGTTTGACAATGGAAGTAAGGCTATTGCCTCGAAGATTTTCGCACAAAGCACGCTGGTCCTGCCTGAAGACGGACATTTCTTCAGTGTCCCAAAGCGTATTAAATAGAGATGCAAGTCCACTCAACAAAAAGTCAGCAGTGTTTGTCAGCAAAGATGGAAGGTCGTCGGGACCGTGAGCCTGGATTAGTTTAAACACGGAAAGCTGATGTCGAATCTCTTCCAT
Organism: Dicrocoelium dendriticum; assembly: GCA_944474145.2. Taxonomy (NCBI): domain Eukaryota; kingdom Metazoa; phylum Platyhelminthes; class Trematoda; order Plagiorchiida; family Dicrocoeliidae; genus Dicrocoelium; species Dicrocoelium dendriticum. The sequence continues at coordinate 177,034,847 of OX104063.1, forward strand.
AGTGGGAGGCGTAACATCAACTTCCCAAGTCCGCTCAGGTGATTTAGCGAAATGTTATTCAAAAAATTTCGCCCAACAGGCTAGTCGATGCGGCTGAGAATAGATAAAATGTCCATCTTCCTCAGCCATTGCCACACTAACTGATGACTTTCCCGGACCCATGTTCCGGATGAGCTGGAGCAAGACTCGGCTGTTTCCAATTGGACTGGCTTTCTTCACCACACGGGTCCTTGCCACCCACCAATGTTCCCGATTAATGCGAAGACTTCTTGCCAGTCGTCGTTTCATGGTGTTAAGGACCCGCTAAAACTCAGTGCCAACTGGTCTGTTTCCGTGTTTCGATCACACGGATCGATGCCTCAGAGATCCAATCACAGTTACGACGTCTGAAGTCGAGTGTACAGCAATCGTCCAAAGCATTCTTCATGGCACACTTGAGATGATTCCAGTCAGCGTTAGGCTCGTCAAGATTATGTATCATTGTCAGTTGGTGGAGTAGTTCGTCATGATAGTGTTAAACTGAAGACTACGCGTTAAAGTTGCATGACAAGTGAGCGTCAGGCGTGCCCCAAATTGGACGAGTCTTGAACTGATGTGCACCATCTATAGTTGATGACATTATGATCAATGTGACTCCAGGTCACTAAATGATTTGGTGACGCGATGTGAACGGTAGTGATAGACGCCATATAAAAGAAAGAGATCAGATATTTGGGGCATTTTCATCAACATTCTTGCGTCGGATTTTGCGTATCCGTTGATGTGACAGAATTCCTGACGCAGAAGTGTTCCGCCGTAGTAGAACGCATGTAGTGGACTGCATACTGCTGCTGTGACACCTCATGTGGCTCGGACATGTGCACCGTATGGATACCGTGGTAGCTACTGTATGACCAGCTACGTACAGTGGAGCGGAATATGAGCGAACGAAGAATACGTTACCAGGACATGATCACGGTAAGTTTACCACAATCTAATTTTGACCTTACATGTTGGTGAGAAATGGCGGTGGATTGCCGCGAAAAAGTGTGACCACACAAAGAATGCGATTGCCCAGATGCATCAGAAAGGATTGTTGCATCAAGAAGAGCGCCAGGTACAGGAGCGACAAGTAATCGTTAGAGCCTATCCAATTGACATCACGCACTTAGTGCTGTAGCACATGCTGTCGATTGTCTCTACCAAACAAATAAATAAATAAACTTTTATTCTCGACAATGCGAGGCACACCTTTACAGGTATGATCATGTTAAGCCTAGTGTGATCAAAAATACATGTTTGGAATAACAGTGAATGTGTGTATGCGTGTATATACGTAAGTAATTATGCACGAATGCAGCTGGGTAGCTTGTGTCTGTGAATGTGCTGCAGCATTTTTGACTTCTTGTAATCGACATGAATGTGAATAAGCAAGTAATGTCCGTGTGCTGGATAGCATTTTCATGATATCTACGGGGCAGTGACTTTAGTTTGTGGCGAACCACATCCACCAAGTCACAGTGTTGATAAGCAGACATTTGTGGCTGTTTATAGGGAGAACGGTTGCCAGGCGAAAACTCACCAAGTCCTGGAACACTGCCGCTGAACTATTTGCTAGAACGGGTTAAACCTGTACCACCCAGCTGGCACGACGAGGAGGTTGTTCGGCTATCCATTAACGTGGCCACGAGGAGCCAACATCGAAGAGAACAAAAGATTGTCCGTCACTGTGAACCAAACATATCCGGCTGCAAGAGTCCACCTTCTTGCAGAGACTGTTCCGTTTAGCTCTAAAAGCATCAAAAACAGACTCCAGGCTCGTTATGAATCTTTGATTGTATATCAGTTCACCTGCGCCTGTGATGCTAGGTGCCTCAGATACATGATCAGGCGTCTTAGAGAATAGCAAAACACTGTCCTGCCTCCTTAGGGCACGGTACAGTTAAGAATGCCCATAGCTCTATCCTTGAACATCTGATTAGTAACGGGCATTATGTCGGACCGATGACGCTTCATAGTACTGTACGTCGTGTCTTAACGCAACCCAAAAGGATTGAGGAAGCGTCTGTTGGCTACCTCGGAAGCAATGGCTATCATGTTGCTGCAACCGGAGTTATGCTGGCAGAGGGCACTTGCACAAGCGCTCACGCTGCATTGGCCGGAACGATAGACGCCATACGTACCTACCTTTGCCCAGGACTAACTGTGAGCTTTGACGCCAAACCAACCATTTCTTTCTTGTTATGTTTGCCTTTTAGTGTTTGGGGTGTGAAAGCGCGTGACGTTTACCACCTGAATGCATTGACTGATCTATTGATCGGATCGTTCACTATTCGTTGAACTGTGAGCTAACCATTTACTACTGCAGCTATAGATAGTATGAAACCTTCGTCAAACAAATTCCTAATGACGAGGATGAAGATGATGCAGGCTTAGATAGCTTATCGTGTTGTAGCAAGTTTTCTCATAATTGTAAATGCCTGAGGAGAATTATCTAAAAGGGGTCTCTTCGCAGCAATTCCTTTTCTTCTACAGTGCACTAAGCAACTTGCTTTCTGGTGATTCATCTGATAGTGTAAATTTGTTCATCTGGCCTGTGAATAACCTCCCAAAACCAGATGTCGGCCCATACAAATTCTGTAGAGCTTGACCTGATGATGAAACGTCCTGAACTGATTGCTCTCGTACATCGAAATCACGTGAACCGCTGTGTTTACCAGAGGCAGTCAAGGGAGACTATTAGGGAAAGACTGCAGGGAGTCGTACGATTCGTGCTTGCTGTTGTCAAGATAACATGCACGCACAAGGAATAATGAATCGTTACGATGTGTCCGGTTGGTGTGTCACGGAAGCAAACAGACAAGTAGGCATAATGACAGGCTTGGTTGTTTACCACTTGAGGACAAACGAAGGGAGGAGCGCCAGTTGCTGGATTACGTTTACGCAAGAAGCTCACGTGATTAGTCTGCGATGCTCAGTGATGTCATCCATGCGGCCTAGTGTGCGTGATAGTCAAAATGAGACAGGAAATAACATAGTTTGATTGTCGTTGATGTATAGGACCGAATGACCAAGATGCAAGGTAGAGTTTTCCCCGGTTCCCATACAGAGGAAGCATCGTGTGTGAAAGAACAGAACCAGCAAAATGGAAACCTCGTGTGAAGCAAAAAATTATAAAGCTGCAGGAAAATCCGATTAATAAAGTAGTCACACATCAGGCCCTGTGAACCAGGCCGTTGAGGTCGCACTGATGATGTCGCCTAGTCCGGCAACGAGATGTCTGCAAACTAACCATTCAGCTCGTAAAACTCATATACGTCAGTTCTGTTAAACTCCACTTGAGTGAGGTAGATCCATTTGCCATGAGATTTATTAAACAACAATGAAGCGGAAGGCCGGACAAAAGGCAAACAGAGTAGTACCGGAAGGTGGACAACTTAATAGGGTTGGAACTAGAAGCAAGGGTCAGAACGCAGAATGCATTGTGTCGGAGAAAAGGTATTCAATCAATGCAGTCCATAGATACAAACAGGGTACGCACCAGCCTGACCAAGTAAGTCGGTCAGTATCATCATGTTTCAATGCTGTCATCGAATGGCCACCACAGAGTATCGACAACATACAATGTCCGTCGAGGTAAGCGGCCAGTGGATATATATAGAACATGACATCGTCTTTAAATTAACCATTACCGTTCCGAAACATGGCTTTCTGCACGATCCCCTGTGAACAATATAAAAATCTCGACGAATTTTTGTCTGAACAATTTCCAAGGGCATGGGGATCGTTTAACTCCACCGATGAGTAGAAAAAATTTTCCGAGACGCCGCGCACAAATTGCGGTTTGATAATATCGTCGAAACGAAGCGATTGTCGAAAAGCGTCTGAGTAAGTTGGCCTTGTCAAGCGGATAGAAATCTTTATAATGCTCTCCATCAAATGCGGTCGTTGCTCAAAGGTACGGGACTGTTTATTTGAGTGATATATGTGCACCCTTTTCCCGTTGGTGAAATTTTTCATATGGAATGATGCTGTTTTAGCTCAGTTGTATTCGACAGAGTAAAATGCTGAAAATGCACATATATGTGCAAAGAAAGAGTGATTTGATCAGCCGACGCAAGCGGATCAAAGTGACCAGACTGTTTAGTGCGGCACCAGAGGGTATCCATCCAGACATCGACTGGTGGACTTTAGTAATACCCATCCGGTGATATGACAGAGTTAGAGATCACATAAACAGCAATGGTGATCATATCAGAGGCAGGAAGCATAACAACCTCCGCCGTTATACAACACCTTGAAATAAGTTTAGAACTGATCGAAAAGTCATGATTTCCGAACCGATTGATACCGATTGATATAGTTAGTGGGCAAGGTCTCGCTTGAGAGGTAAAATCTTCATCACTTCGAGTGAACCGGTAGATAATTGGTGTAGCAGTTATAACGAACTGTGAAGATAATCACGACAACTGGCAAGTAGGTAGAAGAGTAATCACGTTTGAGATCTAGGTGTCATTTCGAGTGACATGACGAAAATGCATAGGTTCCAACTGGTTCATGGTAGGGTATCATCATACGTAAGTCCTTCAGACTGCCCGCCATACACTCAACAGATACAACCCGTCCTTCGGCATGTGCTTCGCGCTGTTCTATGGTCACCAGCCCCCTGATAACCTCCTAAGCATTGAAGACGAAAAAATGCAGATAGCCGAAAAGTCCAATCATTTTGGTAGTGGCGACAGGCGCGTGATTGGAGAGGATAGTGTCCAGCTGACTAACCGAACAACCTCCTCCTGATGGCACCTGGGTAGTTCGGGTTTTGCCACTTCAGCTCCTGGTTCATGGCATTGCATCCAGGCGTGGTGGTTTTTCGCATGGCAAGCGTACTGTCTAGAAAAAGCCATGTGTGTCTGTTTAACTACACTATAACGTGACAGATGCGGCTCGCGACCAAATAAAGTTACTGCTCTTTGCTTCACTCCGGTGGAGCGTTGTATTCCAACAGCCTTGCTGACATTGTAGGGAGGATTGGGCCCCTGTTTAGTAACCAACCAAACGAAAGGCACATAACCCGAGAAATCAGTCACCAACTTTCCCAGAATTCGAGTTGATGCTTTGCGGAAAGGCTACTTAGCTAAAGGCTAGGGGTGGTGTCCCCTAATTGAACCACTACTTCGGCTTCGATAACCGGGTAGTATCACGCCCATTGAACAAAAATCATGGACTGTCCTACAATGTGCTCATCTGCTGCCGTTCCTGCTTCCTGCATTCACGCGACTTCATCATACGTCATCCGTTAATTTGTTAACAATCCTTGCTAACTATTGTCTGATTTCGGTGTTTATGGATCCACCTGGGATTCCAGTTGCACAGAGAACTATGAAGTTCAACCAGTGGCACTCCTTTGAAGAAGATCCTCGCTCTGTTTGACGGAATTCAACATACGGACAATCATGCAGATTGGGCAACAAGCCGAACCCTAGAGTCCCTCGATAATGACGTCTGCTGTTTTTCCGAAACCCAGTTGCAAGATCACAGCAGTGTGTTTACGCTGAGACCCCGCATTAACCATGGAGCTACATATCACCTGCGTCTTTCTGTTGACCCAAAAGTAGCTTCAGCGAATTAGGCTGATGTATGTGGTATAGCGCTAATTGACAAGGCCGGGGCCACGCTGATGAACTGGTTCCAGATTAACAGTCGACTGTGCGCGTTTCTGATTCGGAGTTCAAGTAGAATGAACAGGTGTCACAAGGAGAGAAGCAACTTGTTTGTGATTTCTGCGTACACCGCAATTGACAGCAGTTGTGACTCGAACAAGAACTGTTTTTACAGAGAACTTCATCAATCAGGAGTAAAGCTAACAAAACGGATGCTTTGGCGGGGATTTCAATGCACGGCTTAACAACCTGCTTTTATGGAGATGTTATCTTAGAGGTCACCACGCGCATGATGACGACCGTACGGATAACGGAGACTTCTAGGATTGTGCGAAGAGTACCACCTGTTTCTCTCGAGCATCGACTTAAGGCATCCGAAAAAGCGTTCTGTAACTTGGTGCCATCCTTCGCCAATGCAAGCCTTATCACAGATAAATCACATTGCAATAAGCTTCAGATAGCGAGGAAGCGTACGGCGCTGCAAGTCATTTTGGTACACCGTTGACTTAAATCAAGCGCCGGTTCGTGCGAAAAATTTGCGTGCTTCGGGGGTCCCAGAAAGCAAAGTACAGCATGATATATATATATATATATATATATATATATCGATGATCTATCGCTTTGTGTATTCTCCTTTCTGACTACGTTCGAAACAAGCGAATTGCTACTCACGCGAACGATCTCATATATGTTGTTACGGTGCATGTGATCAGATAAAACAAAATGGTGCCATCTTGTAGTGTTCGTCTTCTCATTGCGTTGTTCAAACAATAATGGTTGCATTAAGTGTCGTTCCTGCCTATGTATACTAGCTTAGTGTTTTGTTTACTGGGTGTAGGATCGTGCAAAGTTCTAGGGATCAAAAGTTGAGTTGGGAGCCTGAAATGAAGATACAGATGAGTAAACGAGGTGCTTTTTGTACATCTCACCTTCCAGGCCGGTTCGAGACTTTAAAGGCATCAATGCTGCGCTTGCTGTCGTCTCCTAGTCGGACCGTCAGTTTAAGGTGTATTGGGTGCTAAATGGTCTGCAGGCTAATGGCTCATTATGACGTGAGGCAGTGAGGGCCGAAAGGAAAGTGTCCCATGGCTAGTCGCTTGTAACCGTGTTGTGGATAGGATGAATGTGCATTGTGGAGTTTGTGAGTTCATGCTCTGTATCTGGATTACGAAAACAATCTTTAATTGAGATCATGATTTACATAGAGTCAAACCGGGGCGTTATTCGCGGAGCTAAAAGGTCTAGTGATCGAGGCACCAGTCGTCAATCACTATGTGCCGAGTTCCGCGCTCAGATCACACTGTCTATACCTGAGGAGTACAAACCAGGACGAAACAGGTCATGGAGTGAAGTGCTGGGATCGCGTAACATCTGTGAAGGTGCCACGAACCTGAACGTATTTGGGTTTTACACTAGGACTCCCTCATCCCCTCTTATTAGCTACGGTCATCATGGCTGTGTGGCAGCAAACATCGGTACCCAGAACTGATGTGCAGTGCTTCCAGTGGCGACCCGGGTCGTCATATACGCATGTTGATCAGTAAACGGGTACATAGAAAAAGAATTCGCACTCAGTCACATGCAGTGAAACACGAGACCCGAAGCGAGAGAAAAAAGAACATGCTGATGAGGAAAATGCTGACCTTGCAGTAGTAGAGCTTATTTTTCAAATTTGGATTGTACTGACACCCTCCACGTTCGTGCTGGTGTTGCCCGGTGGAATTTGCGCTCGAGAGAGTCGCCTGGTGCTCCTGCTTGGACAGCAGATGTCCAACGCTGAGACAACAGCGTGTGGAACAATTATCACACCTGGCTGGGCAAGTGAAATATTCCTCCACAAACGTGTACTGATCCGTGGCGGGGATATCGCTAGCGAATCGGCTGTTCAGCAAGTGCAGACTGCAAAAGATGTGCTCCAGTTTCCGCGGAGTGCGTATTGAATTGTCGTCCAAAAGTTGCATGGTCAGCTGGTTGAGGGGCTGTGGTAGAGGGGGAGGGAAGTGAATTAAACGCGCCAATAATTAGTAAAATGAGATTTTATGTACCTAGTGAGACGAAGAAATCGCTCGGCAGTTAAGTCGAGGTAGAAATATGTCACGAATGAGAACGCACATTCTGCTACAATATCGGATTAGAGCGGAGATTAGAACAAATTATGCATGAGGACTAGGAATAGGCGAACACCGAGCAGCCCACTACAAAACCTAGCTCTGTGGCTTAAGTGGGGAGGAGACAGGAAGTGAAGACGAAACTTTGCAAATGAATAACATTCACATATGAAGGATTAAGAATATTCACAAATGCACTGTTAATTCCAAGTTATTGTGCAATTAGACTACTGGAGTTCAGTTCATATACAAGCAGGCTTAGAAACAGTGACGGAAAACAAGAATTGGTGTTTTCAAGAAGGGATTTCGAAAGAAAAAGGAAAGGAAAAAGATGAAAGGCACCGGCAGTACGCCGGTACGTAGTATTGACGCTTCGCCGAAACGCAACCACGCGCAGTCGCAAGTGGGCTAAGGATACTGCGAGAGACGCCCGGCCCCTACGCAGGCTCGAACCCGCACCCTCGGATTACAAAGCAGGCTACGAGCCGGCTAGAAAGAAAAGCACACAATCTTAATGGTGCCCCTAAGTAATCTCTAATACGGAAGAGTAGTAGGGGGAGTTGAGTGTTATAGGTATAAATTCGTCAAATCTAGACTCACTCAGAAAGCCGCCACACGCCCGGAAAAGCACTGTACGCGCGTTTCATCTTTTCGGGAATCATCAGCAGTGTGCATTCCACCGGACTCTTGGTAGGACTCGAACCCGCAACTCGACTGTTGCCACTCCGTGGCTGAGACCACTGAGCTACGGGGGACGGCAACGACCATCGTGAATAAGTTACTAGATGTGATATAGCGCCGCTCATTATCCACTGACTTACAGAGGACAGGGTAGCCCCCTCACCAAACGACGAGCTTACCAAACTTAAACCGCGAATTAACTTATGGCATTATAAGCAGTTTGGTTTGCGTACTGATTACAGAAGAGTAGTAGGGGGAGTTGAATGTTATAGTAGTAATAGTAAAAGTTTTATTACTAGCTCAGAGAGATACCCGTGTCTATACTCACATTTCAGCTGCGCGCGATAGTAGCAGTGAGTGCGCAATGAGTGCAGTACAGAAGACAGCTGAAAAGTGCAAACTCGTAAGATGCGGTGGTAACATACCATAGAGGGATTGATATATGCAGTCAAACACGCTCAATCAAACGGCCATCACACATTCAGAGGCACAATGGACAGATTCTTCGTCACCTCGGGAATTGCCAGAAGTGCAGACACTCCATCTATCCCTCGTATTTCGCATCCAGCGAAGACAGATAGTGGTGGCCACGGTAAGCAATTTATTGTTCGCAGTATGGCGGGATTAACCCTTTACTGTCATGCAGGTTTTCAACGTGCAGAGGAAAGGACTGGACATCAGAAGCAAGGCTACGTTTGTTGAGACCGAAAACATCCGATAGAGTAGTATGCTGGCTGGGGTAATTATTGACTGCTCGTTTTTCAAATGGATACAAATATTTCACAGCCCGTAAGGTAACCTTACGGCGCGGGTTCGAATCCGTGTAGGAATGGGCGTCCTCGTGGTATACTCAGCCCGCGTGCGACTGGTGGTGGTCGCACGGCAGCGAAGCACCGTTATGGTGCACAGCTGACACGTTATTATTCAAACAGCTCCTTAGAGATGTGCCAATGCATAATTGCTGGCATGAACATTAGACACAGCGAGGATTGATGGTTTTAAAGATATGCACAAAGCGCGTCTAGGATGCACAAAGGATTAAGAACTAGAAAAATTAAGGGGTAAATCACTTAGTTTAATGTACAGAAGCGCCGCGAAAAGGCGCAGGGATGGAAGTCGTTTGGAATGGATAAAGTGAAGTGGTCACCCGTCTTACGATTGATGCAACCGAATGTACGGCGGCTAACTGCTTGGTTTTGCTTACTCGACGATGCATGGCGTAAGTCTAGATAAGAAGATCAACCTGACTACGGGAACTGAAGCTGATGATCATTAAGTGGAATGCAAGTGATTCGTCTTGATTTCCAGGTTGGGGCATCAGGGAGCCACGCTGTGAATGGCTCGAAATTGTACTTGGCGTGGATCGCAACCGGAACAAGTGGTGATGTTGCTTTCGTCTCCTAGTAGGACTGCATGTGCAACCCTTGAATGGTGCTGAGATGGATGCTGTGAGGAGGTTGAACAGCAAAAGCCACAATGAAACTGTCTCGCTGACGTCGCCTTATCTTCACAAGATAGACAAGTGCTTGTGATCGCAAGGTGTTGGCAAAGATACGATGCTTTGATCTTAAACGTCCAGTGTATACAGGATAAAGATCAGACACCTATCACAGCAGTAATCGCCATCGATTAGACCGTGTGAGTGCCCAATAACGAAGCACCAGTATACCGTATTGATGCACCGCATCTGTGATGGTTTGGTTACGGAAAAAAGTAAAACACCAGTGGAATAAATACGTGAACATATCCAGGCCCACAATCATCATTGCAAGACGTCGTGCATGTAGAATGTACCTTGAAATCAGTGGTTCCTTCCTTTGTCTGAGTCCCGAGGTAATGCAACGAAGAAAAGGATTCCACATTTCTCTTCATATCAGCCAACCGCTTTTGCAAAGCATTTGTAACTAAAATAGTGAGAGAAAAATAAGGCAAAGTTAGTAACTGTAAATGTTTCCCGGGGCCCCGATTCCCGGCCACGATTCTTTGTGAGTTTGTTCGAAACGGTCGTTGTGTGAATGGATTTTGACAGATAATCCCAATCTAGGACGTGAGCTGTTGTGAAGCGAAGCTCAGTCCGTCAGGTCACCGGGACCGCCCCGGATTCAAGTTGCAGCCCTGCTCTCCAACTGAATGAGTCGATGGCGGAGTAATAAGGGGGGGGGGCGGGTAGCATCAACCACCTTTACGGAGGTTTGTAGTCTTTTCGTATCATTTGCTCTCGAAAGAAAAATCGGCGTTCGTTCAGCCAAGTCAGCTACAGAGCTAGATACTAGCAAAGCAGAATGTTAGAAGGTGTGGATAAGTAACGGACTCACCTGAATCGGAAGTCTGTCTCGGATTGTCATTTTTGGAGTTCACATGAATCGTAGCTGGATAAAAGTCGTTGTTCTCAGACGACCCAGACAACGGATCAGTGTGACGAGTTTCCTGAAAGACGATGACAGCAGGACCCAGTTGGGTTGGGGACCAAGGCAATCCGGTGCGTTTGGCGAGAGCTTCCAAATCCGGTCGAAAGTGCTTTGCGAAGGAATCGCTAGCATCGGCGAGAAATGTGAACATGTCGGTGTGCAGGCGAGGAGCTTTGGTCAAATAGATGACCAAGTCAGACACAGCGAATACCTTGAGTAACAGGCGCCGATGTTGGTTTTGGTTGACAGCGGTCCCCAACATTCCTGAAACAATCAAGGGTATAGAAGCGATCAAAGTAAACCTTTGGCAAGCATCGAAAAAAGATGGCAATCCGCGATCCTCTCACGGAGAAGAATTCAATTTTTGACAAGTCCTAAATATAAATGATGCAGAGATCTGTTCGTTATGTAATGGACTATCTTGTGGGCACGATAACTGCAAGTATCTGACGGTCGGGTACAATAGTGAATATCACAGGAACTTGGCCTCCCGATAAACTGTATGGGCATCCGCAGTACAAATAATTTGTACTAATGCATCGCAACTATACAACCGCAAATGGTTGCAGATTAGTTGCGGTAATGCAGGAGATCACGAACCGAAGGAGCGGGAACCTGGACTCGTTGCGTAGACGTTTCAGACCAAACGCTTGGGCCGATATACCATGGGGCCCCAGTGGATCCCAAGCAGTGTGATCCGATTTGTAGAAAAGTGCATAACAGATTGGGTAGCATCAGCAGTAAAGCCTCAAGGCAAATGAGAGCAAGGATCGTCTGGTGTATGACTCCAGACTGGTACCCTGTTGCAGCGGTCAGATGGAAGTGCTGAATTCAGATTGCATATTTGCCAGTTTGTTAAATGAGATCCGCGCACGGAGGTGTGGTGGGGCAACTTACATTGGTTCACAGCGTTGAGTAATAACAAGTCAAAAAGAACAGATGACAGTCAATAACACCAGATAAAAAGATGAAGAGATGGAAATAGGAAAACTAATGCAAGAACACCACTGATTTCATAATTGCGTCACAAGGTATTTAACTACTGATGTGGCTAATTCCGAGCACCAACCCAACTCCGGCTTTCGGTGAATCTACTTATGCTCTGTTGCCAGAAGGTTAACTGGCCGATCTTGAGTTCCATTCAATTAAGTGCAGTATTGGTAAATACACACCAAACCGGTTGACCTGCTGGGCATGCGGAGCAGGTGACCGAGCCAGCAAAGGTTATCCGAGTTCAAAAGACACTTCAATGAGGTAAGAGGACCTGGCACTACACACCATACGACGAACCGTATGGTTACTGATTTGGTTCTTGCACCAAATATGATTTGCACTCCACAGGCATCGGTGGTCAAAGACAATCAGTTTTCAAACGTTCTCAGCACACAGAGGCCAGGTGTCCGATCCAAACGGTAACACAAGTCGCCACCCAGCATTGCAAGTCCTTTAGACCACTACGAATGATCGAAGCTCTGAGAAGCGACAGAATCCTAAGCAATAGGTGCAACAACCCCTCCGGTGATGCGACCTCCAGAAGTGGTGCGACTACCCAGATAAGTAACCTGGTCGACTAACTAAAGACCTAGTTCTGGTTGAATGTGCCCAGTCCCGTAACAGAAAGTTGCATCCTGAAGGTGCGAGGCACATGCCGAAGAGTACAACGCCATGTATCAGTCTCAGCAGTGATGCTTGCACAGCCAACATTCTATCTGCTAACTCTTCAACACAACAAATAGAACCCTTATCGCCGTTTTCGTGGGAGTGATAGTCTGAATGTCCTTTAGGATTTTTCGTAAACCATATTTGCAATTATTATACTGTTCAGTGAGACGAGTCATCAAATTATGGTGCAAGAAATATTTGACTCAGTTAAGCAACTAATTAAAGTGCGGTGATTCCAGTTGCTACGACACGCGTCGCCAGGATGAGTGAAAGTAAGAACGTTGAAAAGTGGGATAAAACAGAGAGAGATAAAAGGGCATTAAAGCAGAAGCAAATAAAATCGATCGCGATTGAATGGCAATAGCTACATGCTAAAATGCCGATTACAGCAGAACTATGAAGGAGGCCGTAACCGCGGTCACGCCTGAAAATGTCTCCAATAACTCATACGGCCCATCCGGGGCCATAATTTACCGGCGATCTCGTGGATTTGGCCAACCATGACCAATAAATAAGGAAAATGAAAAATTGACAGAATCCCTTTCACTCTTCTTTACCTGAACTTTTTTAATTCTTTACTCGGGAAAAGATACCTCGCATGCACACAAATATGTGTGATCTGCAAATAAACTGTGAAATAATATGGATCGACGCATTTTGTCGCCGTTTTTCATTGTCCGTTTACTCAGCCACGCCGACCTTAGAGGTACACAGAAGTGTTAACTAGAAAGCGTAGACTAGATGAGTCAATGCACTCAGGTTTCGCATTCGCCTTCTTTTACACGGACACGCGTCGGTTGCATTTCTGCTGATAGCGCAGATAACATTGGTCAACAGTGGTTTTTTGCCAGAGGTTTAAGGATAATTCGATGCTGCTGATTCCGAAGTGGGCATCGGATTTGCTAGATTGCTCTGTATTTTTTGAGATATGGTGTACTCACTAAAAGGTATAGTATGATAGAAAACAAGATAACGTTTAGTCAAAACATTGTGTGGAAATTGCTTCTTGTACTATTTATGCAGGGACAATAAATATCTAGTGGTCAGGCAAACACGATCACGGGAGAAAAAATCTACTCAGATGTTGTATATTATGACAGTTAATTCTTGGAGGAAAATACGCTGTTTGCACGATTTCCTGCTATATGTGGCTCAATTGGAGTCCCCCAGCATCATGCGCCAGCAGCAGTCCACAATTATGTCTGTAACCCACCTGCGTTGATATCGCAGGCTGATATATCCATCCATCCATGGTTGATATATCCATCGCATTATGTCCTAATGAAACCTCGCATTATGTTCTTCGCTAAAGTAAACAGGAGTAATTGTGTGTCTGTTTAAGTGGCTACAAAGAAAGTGTAACTTTATGGTCATGTTACAATCCAATGTGACTAAGTTTGCAACCAACCTCTCTACCAATTCTCCATAGTTCCTAGGATGTTCTGGACAACGGAGTCAAATCAACTCGATCACGTGCTTCAACACTGTCCATACATGTGGCAAAATCTCGACCATTAATTAACTGTCGAATGTGAAAACCCCTGAAGATGCCGCTTTCAGTTTTTCAATACCCTGTTTAAGGAATAATCTACAAAGCTCATTGTTATCATCAAAACACGTTAGCCGAGGGTGAGGAACATACCTCCGATAATGTGCCCCAATGAAAAAAGACATTAAGCAATGTAGACTTAAAAGCTATGAAAATAACATAATGCTAATAACAAATTTGGGAGCGATGTTGGAGGGGGAAGTTAAAGGGAAGGGACAAAGACTCAGTACACAAACGCCAGTGAAGCCGATGATTCGCCATATCGGATAGTGTGTCCAACAAAGGTGTTCATCATCTTGCGGTCCCCAGCCAAGAAATCGGGAAACACCAACCGACACCAACTTGGAAGTGAGGGTTTTCATTCCTTTTGACCAAGTCATTGCTTGGCCTCCCTTCCTATTTTTCCATCTACAACCCCCGCGTGTAAACAACGCACGTCGCGGGCCTCAATGGGCTGGCCCAGCAATCGGAGTCTGGTGCGTGACATAACGGTACTGAGCAGTTCATTCTCTCTTCCTGCAGCAACTACGCGGCGCCGAAAATACTCAATGCTCACACGGTGCTCCCACCGGAGAACAGCTAAGCTGCGAAAACAGCTTATGGTCGAACGCAACCACCATCTTTATGTATTAAAAGAAGAGTTGCTGCGAAGAGATCTCTTTTCGACAATTCTCTTCAGGGATTTACAATTATGAGAAAAATTGATGCAACACGATAAGCTATCTAAAGCTGTAGTAGTAAATGGTTACTTCATAGTTCAACAAAAGGTCAACGATCCGATCGATAAATCAGTCAATGCAATCAGGTGGTAAAAGTCACGCGCTTTCACACACCAAACATTGAAAGGCAAATAGAACATGAAAGAAATAGTTGCCTTGACATCAGCATTCCGGTCCAATGAGTAAAGGAACTACTTCTGTGTTGCACCTTTAACAAACAATTTTGTTCCATGGAAAATACTAACTCCAAAGAAACGCCGTTGCAACGGGGTCCGCTTTAGAGCCATTTCTTGCCGATTTTTTCCTCGCGAAAATTGAGCGCGGTCTCATTCGGAACCTTATTGCGTTTCTTGCTTTCTATCGACGATACATGGACGACACGTTCATCGTGTGCGACCGACGGATTGATCACCCACACCTACTCGACCAGTTCAACCGTGTGCATCCATCGTTAAAAATGCACTTGTGAAATAGAGAACAACGGTGAAATCTCATTTGTATATGTGTTACTGTGGCAGTGAGCTAACGGATTGCTTGAGAGGAGAGTATTCCGAAAATCTACATACGTGGGTCAGTACACGCATTCCCTTAGTTTTGTGCCCACGAAATACAAGAGAAACCTCGTGTCTTTATTCTCGCGCCGCAAAAATCTGCACTCCAGAAACATTGGAGGACGAGGAGAATTTCACTCTCACAACGCTACAAAACTACGGTTATCCCACAACATTTACCAACAAACATTATGCTGTTGCTGATCAACCTAAAGAAATACCAACGGTAAAGAAAAGGAACGTCTTCATTTCGGTTCCCTTTAAAGGAGATATCGCATACGAGTTACTGAACAAAAGATGGTCCGTCGCTATGAACCAAACATACACGGCTACAAGAGTCCACCTTCTTGCCGAGATTGTTCCTTTTGTCATTAAAAGCCTCAAAGACAGGCTCCCGGCTTGTTTTGAATCTTTCGTTGTATATCAGTTCAGCTGCGCCTGTGACGCTAGGTACCTCGGACACACAACCAGGCGTCTGTATAAGAGGATAGTAAAACATTGTCCTGCCTCGTTACAGCACGGTACAGTTAAGAATGCCCATAGCTCTATCCTTGAACATCTGATTAGTAACGGGCATTATGTCGGACCGATGACGCTTCATAGTACTGTACGTCGCGTCTAAACGCAACCCAAAAGGATTGAGGAAGCGTCTGTTGGCTACCTCGGAAGCAATGGCTATCATGCTCCTGCAACCGGCCGGTGGTCGAGTGGTATGCGCGTTTGGTTTGCAACCATAAGATCACCGGTTCGAGTCCGCGGATGGTTGCACGTCCTCGCGGTATACTCAGCCCGCGCGCGACTGCTGGTGGTCGCGCAGCAGCGAAGCGCCGTTCCGGCGTACAGCTGACACAATGACCATTCGTCGAACTATGACCTAACCATTTACCGATGTCAAACCAACCATTTCTTTCTTGTTATGTTTGCTTTTCAATGTTTGGTGTGTGAAAGCGCATGAGGTTTACCACCTGATTGCATTGACTGATCTATCGATTGGCTCGTTGACTTTCCGTTGAATTGTGACCTAACCATTTACTACTGCAGCTTTAGATAGCTTATCGTGTTGTATCAATTTTTCTCATAATTGTAAATGCCTGAGGAGAAGTATCGAAAAGAGATCTCTTCGCAGCAACTCCTCTTCTACTGTATGAATGGGCACAATGTATGTCGACTTGATGGGCCGGGTTTTACAATCGTACAGGAGGATTGTACCGACGGCTGGATTGGAAACATTACGCGTGCAGAGCAAATGTCATGCCGGCGCCACAGATGACGAAGATTAGCAAAAGCGCAACGAGCTTTTGCTATACGTTTCGTGATCTCATCTTCCGTTCCACTGGCGCTGATATAGCTGCCGATACTGGAATGTCTCGGCGATTTCCCGTTGATCACCGCCAAGGGTCAGTGCAGGAGTAGGTCTCTGCCAGTCATTGGAGAAGTTCGCATATCGACGATGCAAAGCATAGTCCGAAGCGGCTGACAGCCAGAGCCAATACATCTAGTGCAACATGGCACGTTCGGGAGCTGTCACAGATGAGAACAATGTGATCGGTATACTCCAAGTCGAGAAGTCCATCACAATGGAGCAGCCACACACCTCCCTAGCTGTGGCTGGCGAACGCCGTTTCCATGACTTCGTAAATGGCTAATTTAACGTGGAAAGGTGACGGCGCGCAACTTTGTCACAAACCGCTGGAGACATTGAAGACCGGCGAAAGCTTGCCGTAAACTCTCACTATACTCAAGGTACGCGCGTAAAACGCTAGGATAATAGTTATCTATTTCACGGGCACTTTACTGAGTAGACAGTTCCAAAGAGCACATCGAGCCATCGAATCAAAGGCACGTTAGATGGCTAGGAACACGACTACGGTGGGTCGCGAATAAACATCGCGGTGCTCCGGTTATTGGAGCAGGTGAAGGTGTGGCCGATGCAGCCATGATTTCCACGAAACCGGGCTTGCCGCACGCGAACCTGAGCTTCACGAGCGCGTCAGTCTGTGGAGAACGACAGACGCAAGCAATTTGGAAGCAATTAAGATTAGACTGATCACTCTACGATTGCCGCAATCGGGACAGGAGCCACGCTGGAAAAGTGGGAGTAAGACGGGGCGGCTAAAGTCTGTTGGGACGGTTTCCTGCTCCCACAGTTTCACTAGTAACTCGTGTAAATCATATACGAGAGTAGGTGCCCGAATTCGAAGAGGGCTGGGGAAATTCTATCTGACCCTGCGGCCTTATGCAATTTCAAAAATCTGATCTCGCGTTCAACTTCAGCGCGTGAGGGCGGACCTAAGGAGGCGACCCATGAAGAAGGGCGCCCAATGCCCGAAAAAGAAAGCGATAAGTCAAAATGATTAAACCGCCTTGCAAAATGTCCGGCCCAACGCTCCAAACGTTTTGTCAGGTTGTGGATAACCCGTCCATTCTCGTCGAGTACTGTCTCGCTAACACCGGGTCTCCTGCTGCCTGTTTCCCGTATCAGACGGAATAAGTTACGATGATTACTAATGACAGCGGCTGTTTCTATTTCCGATGCACGATGTGAGCACCAGGCCTCGCGGTCTCTCTTCAGGCTAGCACGCAGTTTCGCCCTAACATGTCTATGACTCTCGTTGTATTCGCATCTAGCCGGAATACGTCGGCAAGCATCCATAAATTCCAGAGACTTTGTAGAAACCCAATGCCTATGTTGGCAATTTGATTTGCCACATAAAGAAATGCCTGTTGATATCAGTGTTTGACAATTATGGAACCGGTGATCCAACGGTGTTCGGTGGGTGCTTACTCAGCCCGGATGCCAGCGTACTTTGGTACACATTGAGAACATCTGGCGGCGCCAGTTGGTGAATGCCTATGCGCTCACAGCGCTGTTGTGGACGCCTAACGAAACGCACCCGCATGTCGGCGCATACAAGGGCGTGGTCGGAGTTGGCAGTGTTTCACCAGTCTGCAGAGCGAAAACTTAAATACAAATAATATAGAAAAGAATAATTCCAGTAGCATGAAGGTTTGATGTCCTATTACCAACAATGGACAGTTATATTATGTTGCTTTACAGAATTTCCACCAACAAATCGTTCAGTATGCATTTAAATAAGAGAACACAATTTAGTGTGAACGCAAATAACTGCTCCGTTGCGATGGATGGAAAATGGTAAAAGCGGACATGTTTGATGAATATATATATATATATATATATATATATATATATATATATATATATATACAGAATCTCAAAAAGCGTTCATTAAAACAAATACAAAGCATTCTCGGTAACTGGAAGAAAAATTAATGCGTTAAGCTATTGCCCACTTTATAAATGTTAGTTAAATGTGTTTCCACACAAATAATTGCATAAAAAGCCCTTCCTCACATCCATTTTATATACAGACTGGTGGGACACTACCCTCGGAGTCCACACTCGTGCTTCAAATCAAACGGCAGTTTTGGATGCAGCCTCCCCAGCAGTAAGATATTGACCGATTTGCGTCCATTACTGGTGGGCGCCATGCCACCGGCAAGTGCTGTATCGGAAGTCAGCGCTCGCGAGAAAGAAACGAGCATCTTCACATAAGTGTAGCAACCGCTCGCCGTTGTCATCACGGGTAGCGTACACCACGTTGGCCGCGCAAATGCAGCTCATCGGTGTACACTTTTCCAACTTGGGCCTTCAGATCACCAGCAAGTACCACAGTATCAGTACTTTTTCTGTAACGAAGATGCATGTTCAGTTGTTGATAGAAATCATCTTTCACCGTGGTAGTGCTACAGCTTGTTGTGGCGTAGGCCGCAATGACAAACTGGCACTGGTAGTCCGCGCGCGACTTCGAAGCTTTGAGCTGGCCAGCCAATCTGACGGCGCACATCAGGCTGTTGACTGGGATCCAATCGATCAGAGTAAGTTCAACCCGGGGACTCAGAACAATGCCCCCACTGGTTTGACTAGCATTTGAAGTTGCGCAATCCTCGGACAAGCGCAATGAGAAAATACCGCCTGCGTCGCATGTTGGGGATGGTAGGGTAAGTACTGTACTCGAATCTTCCAGACAGGGTTGTGATAAACAGCAGAGGTCTATCGATAAAGTCTCTAGTGTCCGGGCAAGTGCTGCCTGTTGGCCAATCTGTAATAAAGTGCGCACATTGACGCATGAGAGTCTTAGCGAAGATCGAGGGGTCTAAATAGAAACAAATGAACAGACGTCGTCCCTTCGGCTGGATATGGACCAGTCGACTGAACCGGAGCAATGCCCTGTGATTGCGTGTGAGTTGAAACTAGAAGACAAATGCCTACTGCAACAAGATGGGGAGGGTTAAAAATTGGGGGGGGATAAAAATAAAGTGGGAACGGGACGATAAGAATGAAGAAGAGTATGAGGGGGAATAAGAAGACGAGAAAGCCTAAGCAGTAGGATTCTCATCCCTATCCACCCTACTCGATGCAGCAGATAGGGCGCCATTGATTATTTTCTGCGACCGCCAGAGCATCAAGCGGTTCTTTGAAGAGAATGTGATTTTATAGTTTCGTTGGAATACCCTCGACATTGGGAAAAAGTTTTTGTTGTTGACCAATGTAATCGATGCAGCTATTCGTGACACGATTCAGCCAATTCCAAATCAGAGGACAAAGGTCTCTGGCAAAGCTTCTATAGAGCACACGGCAAACAGTATATACAATCAAATGATGGGTTTAAATGAACAGTTCATGAGAGGATGACTTAGCTGAAAGTACTTAGGTTCTAGCAAGTTCATGATAACTGAAAATTCGCTTGTTGGTTGCTCAAGTAGTGCGCTCACAGGGGGACTTTAATGCAAGACATTCACATTGGTGAACTGCAAAATAAATCGCTCTCACTGGCTAGCCAAGTAACTTTAAACTGCGTCGAGCTAATCTTTTCAGGGCTGCTAGCGAAAGTACCGGTTCCGAGAGCTGCTATGGACGGGCTCCATTAACACTTCCCGCGAAAAATGACAAATGATTTCCTATTAGAATTCATCTCAATTTTGACCACGGATATCCGTAGCCGATCAGTTCATCGCCGTGGCTGCGAATTCGTTCCTTCTGTGACACTGAGCAAGATACATTCGGACCCTCCTGACTTCCAGTGTAGATGTCAAAATTGTAAAGCAAAATATCCGGTGGTAGCGATCGTCCACTGGTACTTATCTGAACACTGATTATCCGCAGCTAATATGTGTGTCTAGCCCAAATCATGGTACCCACTCGAACTTTACAGAGTGTTTTTCCATGTCTGCACTCCATCCAGCCTGTTGCCCTCAAGCAAACTTGCCAAGTGATAAGGAAAAGAGAACCGATGCCGACTCCCACATCTTCATCCCTATTTCCCAAATTCTTTTTCCATTGCTCCTCCTACTCGCATACACCTGGCGCACAGTTAAACTAAAACGCCTCATCCACAAAACCAACTAATCTCCCCTTATTATGGTTGTCTCAGCTGCTAACGTGAAAATAATACCTTCTCCTTTCACACCATTGCTTTGCAGAACGGCAGAGCGTATAAGAAATTATTTGCTGAGATCAGGTGCTATATACAATATGTTGTAATTGTGTTTTAATGTTCCTCTTATCACCACAAAATCGCAGTTCATCTCTCACCCTAAGAAAAGAAAGGCGGGTTCTGTTCGTACACGGTGCTCTCCTTTAGGACGACGCCATGAAGTAACCTATAGCTAGTTAGAGCTTTGAACTGGAGAGCCACCGTTGATAAAATTATGATCTTCATTTCTAACATTTAGTCTATCAGGTGAATATCATGCGAAAATCAGCAAAATATTGCGAATGCTGAATAGGGTGTGCCTCGTGAGCCCAAGGATATAAATTAGCATTGCATGGACAGCGCAGTGAAGATGGTCAACCGACTTACGGGAAACCTGAAGTAACGAAAATGTTTCAAGTATGGCAGACATTTCAGTGCAGCATAAGAGGATTTTCCGTAACACGAACTAATGGACTACAGTGATGCTCATCTGGCGCGCCAACAGGTATAAGTAATACTCCGCAAGCACAAGTGAGCAGCGCCAAGTGGCTGTGTTTCTGGTCTATACACGCAGACCAAAATTATCGCAGTGGTGTGAAGTGCCCTTGATCAATATTCCGCAGCGTAAAAATATGGTGGAGACTTCGGAAAATCACACGTAGTTTCTAGTGCGTGATGCAACCACCAAGGATGACACAACAGCCTAAGTAAATGAACTTATCGGGCACCTTCATTGGCTGTTCGGTGGCGTGTAGGTTCAGTGCTATAATAATGTCTTGTTATCTGTGGGATCGAAGAGACCCGAGGTTAACCGCACAGAAAATTAGTAAGGAGAAGCTAAGAAATTGAGTAGATGAATATGAGTAACATCGTAATGACAAAAATGAGAATGGATTCAAGGTGAAGGGGGAGGAAAAAAGACTATGCACCAATGCAATCACCTTCGGTGTCCAGTAAAATGCATCGTTTGGAAGGCAAGTAAGCAGCCCATACGCCCATTGTACAGGTGGTTTGTGTGGGAGAGGTGGCGAACACCTTCTTTCCGTTGAAGAAACTCTGATTCATGGTGTACGACTTCCCGTCACCAGTGTTGCCAACAATAGCGACCACTTTGACCGGCTGGTCCATGGGACACATGAGCTGGTCGGCGAACGATTCGCAATCGTCGAACTGTAACAAAACAGGTATCAAGTGTATTAAAGAGAGAAGACGGGTAATCGGTTAGAATGCAATGTGGTGTTCACGCATAGGCACCAATGCTGAGCTGCAAGAAATGGAATAGTGAGACAGAACCGAGAGACGGTGGCACGCGCAACAGAGGTGTGATAGTACAATGACGAGTCAGGCAGCCTAGTCACCGTTGCTTGAGGAGTCCAAACAAGGACAAAACTAATTGTGCAACATGCAGCCTTGACAGAGAACATCAACGTCACACATTTTCAACTGGAAGAAAAAGTAGGTAGGTAAAGTGACTAGTGACAGTGGCATCGACGCCGCGGGATGTCGTGCTTACAAGACGTTACCGATCATCCTATGGGGGATACAATGTGTTCCTGGTGCCGTCAGCTCGCCCAAGCATACAAAAGGAGAAGAGGGAGATACGCAGTCGGTGCTTGGTCAAATGACAATGCAGACTAGGGCGAGTAGCACTTCAGGTGGCATGCGACAACATAGTGTATTGGCAAAGTAAGGAGATTAAATAAGTTGTAGAGAAGAACCCTGCAAGATGGCGTTCTTATGGGATATGTGAACATCTGTCATGTGCACAGACAAAACAGGGCGTATCAGCGTCTATGGCGAATTGGTGAACGTTTTTCGCTAAGAATGGTGTTCTCCAGGGTTGTCGCATTACCCTATCACTATACAACTGTATCGCAGACTACAGCAGTGTTCCATTTTGGGATCATACCATACAGGAATGTGGCTTATTCGTGTGGAAAACAGGACGATCCGGACTTAACGGACTAAACTGCCATGACTAAAAAGCCACAAAATTCCCGCGTGACAAACATTCCGGAGCATTCCCATCTTTTGGCACATGTTTGCACCATTAAATATAAAGTGCTCTCAAGACCATCACTTGCAGAGGCCTTAAAAAACGCCGCGATTACAAATACCTTCAATGTTTACTATCCAAACATGTCAACCCTACTTTGTGTTTATAAACAACAGACCCGATCTCCAAACTACTGTTCCATCCTCCACTCGCTAACACAGTTATCACCCAGCCTTTCATGAAATTGCCTACGAACTGCATGCACAGATCACTTCACCTTTCCATGACGTCACTTGTGTCTACACTTGTTCCGAATCTATATAGACTAGCTATAGACCTCATCCTCTGTACCAGTGCACCGGTGACCACATCGCTGAGTGATACAAAGAGACTGACCTCCATCCACTTTAGCGCTCTCCAAGCCCTCGTTAAATTCGCGCAATTTACCCATCGCATCAGTTCACTTGTCTCATAAGAGCGCTGTGTATTGTGGCGTGATCACTTCGTATCTCGGTCGCTCAGACGCCTAGCTCGTTGGCACTCGGACTGAAGTGTTTGTCATTCTAGCTGACTTGAGTCGAAAGTAGTAAAGTCCACGTATGTATTGCTAATGGTGCCGTTAGCTAGTTCTGTTTTTGGTATTGATCCGACCCAGTGGAAATGCGTTGCTCAACCTTCCAAGCGAATTGTAGCGCTTAAGCAGGTGGTCGACCGTAGGGACGGATTCCACATCAACGAACGCGGTGAAAGCGCAGTTCAGTTTGAACGTAATCAGGATCGAGGACAAACGTCGAAGGGGAGAGAAATAGCACGGACCAAACGGTGCGAAACGAAGATACAACTGAACGACACCATCATTCATTAAGGGGAAACGATCGAAAAATAATCTTCAATTGCTAAAAGGTGTGCATTTTATGACTGATAGAAACTTTTTAAAAAAGGTATTCCTGCTTAGTTGCCTTCACAAGGCGTAGCAAAAGGCGAGCTTACGTGAATTGTGACGTCACTACGCAATAATTCCCGAAAGTGAGCTGATTAGTGGTTGATTCGGAGGAGCAGTACGCCACCGGGCGTGCTCCCAGGTTGCAGATCAGGGAACATCTTCCTTGTGAAATTAACTGGGAATAAGTCTCGGCTGTTCGCAGGCGAGAAGAATAGGCAGTCGCGGACAATCAGCGGCAGTGTACTAGTGCATGGGTGGTTCTGGCCTGGTTACCTGGGTTCTAATAAAATACTATAAGAGCTCCTAAGACGCTGTGTCAAAACCAATGTGACCAGCTATAGGGTCACTGACCACCGGCTTCTCCGTGGACTGCTAATGAACACAAAGAAGGCGAATGAGCTACCAGGATGTCAACGGTCTTCGTTAATCGCCCTGCTGCCTTGCGGGTCAGGCCTTTGGGACCAAAGACTCGGGATGGGGTCCCTTAAGTCAACCCTCTTCCTCGGCCTGTCAACTGTTAAGTACCATGCCCACACAACATATGGACCAATGTTTCAACGACTTTCTGCTTTCTCTCTCTGCTCTTTGCCAATGCTCTCTCGGCCGAGGTGCTGACGGCCGAACATGTCAGATAGCGCTCTACCGCACCACAGTTTGGTTACTTTATTCCACGTTTGTTCAATTTCACCATCCTTGGTAATTCCCTTTCGTTTCCGAGTCCACAACATCGCACCGCCTTGGGTATGTTCTCGCCATAAGGATCAGGAATTTATGTGCCAGGATGTGTCGCCAAGCAAAACTGGCAAACCTTTTCTGGCGACCCATTCCCAATTCAAGCCGGTAATTTTTAACATCCGGACACTGATGCAGATCGGATCAAAAGCAGCCTTTGCTCGCACGCTTGAGACTAATGACATTCATGTCTGCAGCCTCACTGAAACCCGAGTACAGGACCCTAGCACGACTGGTTTTGCCGTCTGCGAGTTCCACTGGCATTTTCACCTTGCGCTTATCTGGAGACGAAATTGCCGACGCCGCTGGTCTTGCCGGCGTAGGGGTAGAATAAGGCCCTGAGGCCCCCGTCACCTGGCTAGTCATGGACGCAAATTGACCACAGCACCAAAATTTATCGCTGACGGGGCTGCATATAGGATTGCAAATCGGACCACGCACTCGTGTGTGCCAAGATTGATTTACTTTTTGGTGGCTCCCAACGGCGTCGCCGGAAACGGCTAGACGTAGCCAAACTTTCTGTGCTAAGCGTTCTCAGCGCGTTTCAGGATACGTTGGCCTCAAATCTCAAGAGGTTGAAACGCACTGGTCACACATCCGCAGCGTCATGCACAACTCTGCGACCCTGGTCTGTGGCTTCACCAGTAGTCCTGTCAATCACTGGATCTCTGCACTATCTCTCCAACTTCTCGAAGCTCGTCGGACAATTACAGCTGGTGTTGAGTATCATTAACTACACAGGACCACTAACGCTGAACTCAAACAGATTCTCAGGGAAGACCGCGAGGCCTGGTGGACGCAACGGGTCGTTGATATGGAGCAGACAGACAGCTCAGGGAATTTCTGAAAGCTTTTCCATCTGATCCGATCCACTGGCGGCAAAAGGCCGACTGTAAGTGAAGTTTTGTGCGAAACCAATGGCGAGCGAATTCACTGCCAACAACGTCGACTTGTGCGTTGGGATGAGCATTTTGAGCAGCAGTTGAAATGGTCTGCAGCACCGGTGATCCCTCATTCAGGAATCCGTGGTGCTCCCTGGTGTGTAGACGCTTCACCACCTTCTGAGGCTGAGGTTGCTCATGATCTTTGCCTCCTAAAGCGCTACAAAACCTCTGACCCGGACGAATTCCCTCCGGCTATTTTCAAAGACGGAGGTCCATCACTTGTTGGGGAGCTAACTTCCATCCTCCAAAAGGTGTGGACCACCGAAGCAATCCCGTCCGATTGGAGTCGTGCGAATATCGTACCCGTTAGATACCCGGCAAATGTTATTCATTCTATAGCCTCGGTATTAGATCAAAAATATAAATCCATATGGCTTCTCTTCCTGGATTATTCGAATGCCATTAGAAGCTTGGATAAGTCAATGTTACTAAACCTGCTATCCGGAAATGGAGTTCACCCGGGCGTGGGTAATCTGTTAGGTGACTATTTTACGGATTGTACTCACTTCACCAAGTTAAACGGTAAGAAATCCTCTGTCCTCCGTGGCGACTGTAGCGTTCGCTAGGGAGCGATTCTACCACCTTTTCTATTTTCCTTGTATGCTGAACATCTCCCTACACAATCCATATGCGTAAATATGCTGATCATGTTGTGCTGGGATGTATGTCCCCACTAATCAGGAGTCTTCATCACTTCAACGTGCATTGGGAAATCTGGTGCAATGGTCTTCATCCAGATCTCTTACACTTAATGCTTCCAAATGCAATACGTAATATTTTCTTTCCTCCGTGGCGATAAGCTGTAGTCCCTCATGGATTTCTCTCCCACTCTTACTGTGAATGAAAATCCCATATTCAGTTCTTCTACTGTCAAGTATCCTGGCGTATTTTTGTCCCAGAACCTTCCTTGGGTCACGCATGTCTGTAAAACTTTTCAAGAAGTCAGAAACCTTTCTTTTTATGCCCTCAGACTTAAGGTGCTTTCAGTACCTCGTACTTCGTGACCTCATGCATTACTCCCCATTGGTTATACTGCTCTCCAGTCATTTCCCTGGACTGCTTCTGAAAGACTACATATTATTGGTGCGGTCTATAAAGCACATTGCTAGATGCAGTGGCTTGCATAGGGATTCTTTAGTTGATTTGATCATTCCTAGACATCTTGATACTTGCAATGATTATTCTTATAAGGTAGCAACTAAGCGATTTCATTCACTTCATAATGATCTTTCCAAAAGGCTCTTTTTTTCTACCCGTACGAAATACAGAATTTTATCCTCCTGCACCTCATCGTCTCGTAATAGTGTTTTGCCTTGTCTATCACGTTTGCTTGTTGACCCAGCGGAAGTCACTAACATACTGCGCGAGCGGTTGTTGGAAAAACAGTGGTGCATTTTCCTCACTTTTCTCTCCAAGCAAGTATACTGGTTGACTTTATCATACAGATGTCCGCAGTGGTGGTGTAAATGTTGAAAATGAATCCATTAGGGTACAAAAAGCTTATTTTGACTTGAGTTGACCTGACTTGAAACATACAGGCTCATGCAGCTCTGCGGCTGTCACCCATGACTTGGTGAAACTAGCTGTTGGCATCCGGAAGTCATGGGGGCGGAAACCGACAGTGGTCCGTTGGAAGACGCACCACTGACGAGATCAAGAATGTCGAAACAGCGCTGTCTGGTGCTTTTCCAGACTTGCCAAAGCTTGCTGACTGAGAGCGGGCCGTGATGTACCATCTCTACATATAGGCTCAAAGCCCCACGCGTCTCTTCAACACCGTAAGCTGATTGTTTCGTGAAAATATGAGGCAACACACACCGGAAGCCTCTTTTGACATCCCTTGTCCTGCATCGTAAACAACCACATCCTATAGACAATGTAGCACCAGAGATGCGCTACCAACAGTTACTCTGGATAAAGGAAGATATCAGACAGGCCAATGGGACTGGTTGCATGCCATGAATTGTGATTTTCCGAATCAGGCACAGTATCGCGTGAAGACTAGGTGGTTCAATCACATACAGCCAGCTTTGACTATCCCTCATGAATCGCAAGTCATGCAGCAGAAGCGTTCGTGCCACACCATCTGATGCCCAGACTCGAATCGATGGTAACAACATCAGCTACGTCACGCCAGCGCAAGGTGAGCAGCCGACCTAGAAGACAATACAGATTTCGATTACATAGACAAAAAGGTGTACCTCGGTAAAGAGTGAGTAGACAATATCAGAGTCAATGCAAATTTCTCAGTCACATTTGATGATTTAACAAACCGACTTGGTCATCGCAGGCCAGTACCCGTTTGCATACTTCAGTGCTGCACACATGTCGGAGCCGACTGGAAATGAAATGTTCTGGAAGAAATTGTTAGAGACTTGAAGACACTTGAGCTTTTCAAACCGAGGTGCCTAAGCCTCAGTCTCGTAGAGGGAAATGGTCCTCACTGTGGTCATGTGCACACAGTAGTGAAATATTCCGAATGCCCTATCCTGTGATACGTTCGTCTTGCTCAATGATTCTGGAGCCGTGATTCCCAGTTCCTAACATACAGCCCTTTTCTTTGTCCCAACCCAAACTTTGTGTGTTCTGGCACTCAATCCAGATTCGGTGATCCGATATCAACTTATTTCGATGTTCATTTGCACTTTGAGAATTTATCTCATCACATTCAATTGTCCACAGATTGACCTAGTTTCAACTTCTGAACAAGTTCACTACTGCTTCACACAGTATCGCCTGTGTTATTGGTACTGTTGACTGTTCTAATCACTACCCCTTGTGACACCTTGACACTGATGTGTAGACCATGTTGTTACATTGACGCGCCATGAGCGCAAATCATGTTACCACGAAGTGTTAATAACCTCATAAGATCGCAATGTTGATGTGAGCGCAGGTCACGCTTGAACATCAACGTCTACAAAGTTGTGCAGTACCCTGTTTGATTGGTCAGTTACCTTAACCACTTTTCTGCTGGGTTTTCGAGAGGACACTTTTTAAAATGAAATCAAATGCACTGATTTAACATATATATGTTTTTGATTAAACTTTTAGAAAAGACACTAATCTATATGATTTCGAAAGGATTGGGGTCAATCTAAGTTTGTCTTAAGTAAATGGTTTGAACACATTTCAGTAGGTGTCCTTAAAATGGCCACTAGCAAAAAATGGGTTGATTCAGTGTTCAATATAAGCCGTGGTGCATTGAAACGTCGCAAGTTCGTTCAACGTGTGACTTGAAGCCATCGATACTCGCTACATTGATTGAATAGAAAGTTAGGAAATAATACCCCGAGAAAGCATCAGAAGTATGAAGTAACGAACAAGCTTGTTTTCAGTGGATCAACAATAGGCCAGTACAACTATGCAGATCAAAAATCAACATGTGAATTAGAGGCGTCAATAAATCAAAATTTCTCGTCAATAAGGCTATGTGATTAGCCCGACCTGTGTGGAGTCGGGGGGAACGGCGTGATAGGTCTGATTACTCGTGTTAGTCTGGGGCCAGGGTAGACAGAGGGTCTGTACAAAATACTGATGTGTACACAACTCCGGGTTATGGGGCCGAATTGCGATTGCCTCTGTTGTCGACAGCAGATGACATCTGACAGGTCGCGTGTGGGGTCTTGGTACACAGTAGATCGATTGGAAAGAATCATCTGAGTTTAGTTTGTGGTTAGAATCCACTAAATGTGACAATCCTGCACTCGTCACATGCTTTCTCACACCACTGCATAGCCAAGCCGGACAATGCTCTCGGGATCTTACGGACAGTCGCCTGGTCGTTTTGCTAATGTACCTTGTTCGACACGAGCAAGGGAAAATGTATACACAAAGGAAATTAGCGATCTTAGTATCCTCTATTTGAGCTGCTGGCTATCAAGTGGTGTTGAGGCGAAGTTAACGCGCAAGCCGACCGCAAAGTACGTTTTTGCAGTGGCTATGTTGAGCCCTCGGGTGGTGCGCTGCGCTATCCCGTCACTCCGATCGTGACAGTGCGATGCTGCTTTAGCGACAGCCGCGGAATGAAAGAATGGTATAAGCGATTCCTTTTCGACTTAAAGCCTATCTGATCTATCCTTTAAAATTTCGGTGAACCAGAATCTAGACAAACTTGTCACTGTTGTAGAGCTAATATTCCCACGATTTCGGCTGCTTAAGTGATCGAATCGCTCCACCTGACTGCGATAGTTCATATCCTACATAGATGCTAGGGGTGGATCAATCATCCGTATAGGACCACATCATCAACCTAAGATGGCGTGGCGACCAGACAATAAGGACTAGCAGCGCAGAGCCCGGTGGTGGTCGATGTGATAGCGTCCGTAACCTCGGATTTGGATGGAGACTTCAAGTTAATGTGTGTCACCTGAGCAGAAAGCGCTATGGAGGTTAAAGCATCCAACACTTCCTCGCAGTCGTTAGTATCGGGCCCGCATGACATACAAAACACCCATGCATACCATTTTTCATCGAAAACACACTAACCGGTGAATTCCTTTCATAACAGAATCAAGGACTCTGCGTTGGAGAAATTTGAAGAAATGAGTTCCTTAAAAACCACGTTTTCCGACCTTACTTTTCGGAATTATAAAAGGGAAATATTACCACAAATTTCTTAAACGAAGACTCCTTGCCTTTGCAGTGAAAACACATCCCCGATTAATGTATCTTAGATGCAGTGGCCTTCGAGCGTGCCCGACCAGAATTTGTGAATCTGTATGTTTCTGAACACTGTGACGTACACTGATGCGGAGTTCTTGAGGAACCCACGTATAAGTATTTACAAAATGCAGTATAAAGAAAAAGTTGACCTGTTTTCCTAGTTGTGACTCAAGACATTTCGAATTAATTCAGTATTAGGTCAATCGGTAGCTAGTTAATGGGAAAACTAGACTATTCTTAAAACTGCTAAAAACAGGATACCGTGTCGGTTGTTTAACCGGTGTAGTTTTTTTGACAACTGACACCGTAACTAAGACCGTTGTCAATGATGTCGTCATCGGATTTAGGAAGTAAATACAGAATCCACAGCAAGGTACTGCTACAATAGCTGACCGACAAGGAACTGCTGCCCAGTACACCTGAGAAAACACCAGAGATGGCCCGGTGCCGAGCTTGTATACGCATTTACATCACCTCCCTTCATCAGATCGCCGAAAGACTTTTAATGGGTGTGGTTACTGGTTGGAAGCAGCAAGAAGAGGTGTAGCTGCATCTAATATCACTCAGGTACAAAGACCCGTTATGTTGGAGTGCACTCGATATATTTTTCATAGGTAGGAATTGCTTAAAGTCCGTCACCGAGTTTGACTCAACTATGTGCTGCGGCAGATTGTTCCATACATTCACCACTCTCCGTTCAAAACAGAGTTGGTGGGCGATCCGCATCAAATCCGGTACTACAAGCTTGTACCGGTGTCCCCGTGTGCTACTTGGTGTGCGCAGATACAGCAGCGGCCTCAACATGGGGTAATCTCCCAGATGTAATATCCGTTGCGTCATGATGAGGTCAACCCGCATTCGACGATAAGCTAGGGTGTACAGCCCTAGTTTCTTACACCGGTCTTCGTACGGCACACCTCGTAAGTTGGGAATCAGCCTGGTGGCTACATGCTGTACTCGCTCAATCTTTTCTACCTCTCCCCGGGTGATAGGACAATACGCGGGAGAGCCATACTCTAGCATTGGTCGTATTATTGAGACGAAGAGGCGAGTGGCAATCTCTTCGGACCAAGTGCTGAAGCGGCGCCTGAACGCCCAAAGCATACGAAGGCTGTTTTGGTTAAGCCTATTCGTGTTGTCCATGGACTTTAGGTCGTAGCGTGAGAGTACACCGAGGTCTCGCACGGAAGGTGCGGGATGCAAGGGTTGACCGGCAACAGTGTAACTTCGGCTATGCTCATACTTACCCAGCCTCATGAATTGTGACTTGACCGGGTTGATCGGAAGGTTGACCTCTGCAGACCACGTAGAGAGGTGGTCGAGGTGCTGCTGAAGCAAGTCAGAGTCAATGGGTGCGTGGATTACTCACCACGCACAGGGTGAACGGAGTAGCTGAGGCACATGGTTTACACGGAACAGGAACAAAATGGGCCGCAGTACAGTGCCTTGAGGTACTACAGCGCTGCATGGACACCAATCGGTAAAATGGTTGTCGACTTGGACCCTCCACTTTCGAGCAACAAGGAAATTCTTGGTCCATCGGTACAGCGAGTCGCCAACACCACATAACTTCCAGCTTGTCGAGGAGCACTTCATGATTCACCTTGTCAAAAACCTTACTAAAGTCAATGTAAATGACATCGACCGATTTGCCTTGGTTCAGCGCTTGTAACCATTGGTGCCTCGTCAACAGTCGGTTGGTGATTCACAAGCGACCTTTCAGGAAACCATGCTGTGCGGGCGTCAAGAGGCTTTTCGACTTGAGGAGCTGTAGAAGACCCTTCTTCATGAGCTTCACAAGTGTCTATGCCAAAACAGCGCTCAGGCAGATCGGCCGGGAGTTATCCACTTTGTTAGGGTTACCACTTTTCGGTATTGGCTTTACGACTGAGCATTTCCAGTCGTCCGGTAATAAACCAGTGGATAGCGACTTGGTGAACAGCTTAGTTACAGAAGGCAAGATGTTGGCCCATAGGGACTTGAGGATCAGTAGGTGGTTTGCATCTGGCCCGACAAGCTTAGTCCCTTCAAGACTTGCCAGCAGCTTGCATACAACTTCAATGGTGCAATCCAGGCTGTGAAGTTCAGCGGGGGCGGTAAGTGCATCTTCTGGATTGTGATGAGATTCGATCCGGAGGTGCGAGTTGTACTTTTGTCGGTGTGCTCGGGGGAAGCACAAATGTGTCCAGTAGTGTTTCAAAAGAGTGTTCTTCATTATGGGTAGCTATTGTCGTGGCGAGGCCGGAGCTGGTTTTTGTGCAGTACCCATCTGTGATGTTTGACCGTCACTTTGTATGGAACCACAGAGGCCTACAACCAGTGCTGAGGCCCACGATGGATGATTCTGTCTATAATGTCATGCGTGGATCAAGTCCCCAGGTAGAAATATTGACTCTGATGTGTGTACTGGGGGTTGTTCCGATTTTTCCGACAGAAGCATGACAGCAAAAATGGTGCGTGGTTTTCATCCCATGCGGCATTCAACAGGGGTGGATCCAATTGTTGTTGCCGGGGTTGGCGTGTTTCTGTAAAAGATAAGAAAATCCTGCATCTTTTCATCCTTAGTTTCCTCCCTTATCGTTTTTAACAGCTCGTTTGCACGTGTCCACAAACCGTTCGACCTGACCGTTCGACTGCGGCTGGTACAACGGGGTGCGAAGGTTGTTAATTATACTCCGACAGCAGAAGTCCCAGAAAATGGGGATGTAAACTGGATTCCGTTATCTGAAATTTGGGTAGCTGGAAATCCGTGCTACCTGAAAATTCTGCACAGGGCTGAGATGGTGGACGATGTTGTCGCCTGAGACAATGGGATTACGACGGGCCACTTGGATGTTGCGTCAATTACGCTTAGATACATAATGCCATTGATTGGGCCAGCGAAATCGACATGTAAGCGTGACCACAGCTCATCGGGATGAGTCCACGGTTGTGCGACAATACGAGAAGGATTTTGGAGGCCTGGCGATAGCGGGAACACGGTTAGACCAACGTCTCTATTTTCTTGTTGATACTCGACCGGTAGACATAGCTTCGGACAATGGCCATCATCCGTCCTGCACCAGGATGGCCTGTGTGAAACTGACGCAAAACGATCGGTCAAAGCGAAGAAAGGATGAGAATGTGATCGGCAAACATTAGATAGGAATCGATTATGAACAAGCTGTCTCCACGGAAATAAACTTGCCACAGGTCTCCAGTGGGTGCTGTTGTGGGCCACTGGTTGTGGACGCATTTAATTGGTTTTTGGAGGATAGGATCGGTGTTCATTTCGCTTTGATGCCACGGAAAGTGACCGGAGCTGAACGGACAGTCGCAGCCAGATGCGCACGAATATCTGATTCCAGGAGGACTGTTGCAAAGGTAGTGTCTTCCCGCTGCTATCTATTTGCACTGAGTAACCGGGAGAGGGCGTCTATCTGCCAAAAATCTTGCGTTCAATAAAAGGGTTGCCCAGCACTGCAATCTGCTGGCAGAATACCTCGGGAAGCCTTTCTAAGAGCCGAAAAGAGCAAGTAACGAATCGTGATCAATCAGTAAGTGGAAGTGAAACTTCCTCTCAGAGAATAGTAGCGCCAAAGCTTCTTTTCGATTTGAGCATAACTCTTCTCGACTGACGTAAGTGCACGAGCAGCAAGCATGATAGCTATCTCCGATCCGTCTGGAAACATGTAGGAGATGACGGCACTGAGGCTTTGGCCGGAGGAAACTGCGGCGACTACAACCGGTAACATGGGATCAAAATGTGTCAGGAGGTGGTGTAAACCAGGCATAATTTTCAGGTGGTTGGATGTACGTTCACATTCTGGTGACCACGGCCAGATGTTGTTGGTTAAGCAATTTATTCAGCGATGCTCTGACATAGTGGAGGGCCGGTAAAAACGTGACGTAGTGAGTCCTTAGCCCAAGGAATGACAAAGATGACATATCCTTAGGGAAGGGACATTCCTGGGTTATACGCACATTACTCAGGCCGGGACGGTGACACATTTTTATCGGTGATGAAACCGAGATAAGTGAATACTGGGAGGAAAAACTGACACTTTGCCGGTTGTAGCTGGAAGTCGTATTCCTTAACATAACGTCGAACCTCAGAGATCCTTTCGTATAGCTTCACGCTGGTGCGACCCATTATAATGTTATCGTCCCATCGCAATGAGGCTGGACCTTACCGTGGTGCGATGGTTTCTGTGCCTCTGTGATCCATTGAGCTATACTGGGTGGTGCATTTTTTGCACCTTGAGAGCCACTCATACCAGATTGGTCAATGGTTAGAGGCCAGACAAACTCAGCCTCCTGGTCCTCCAGGTTAGGGGTTGGAATGAGGGTGGCTCCTTATTCCTTAAAACTGACTCCTTGTAGCCCACCGCCAAATCCGCTGCCTTGCGGACAGGATTTCGAACCAAAGGCTTTTGTTGAGAACCCTAATCGTTCTCCTGTCTAGGCCTGGGCAACCTGACAGTATCCTGCCCACGCAATACAATGAATCAAACTTCAAACAAATTTCTGATGCTCTGGCCACCGCAAAGGATAATCAACGGTGCCCTATCTGCTGCATCGAGCAGGGTGGATAGGGGTTTGGATGCTACTGCTACTGCGCTTTTTCACCCTTATCGTCCCGTTCCAGCTTCACTTTTATCCCTTCTGTTTTCAACCCCCCAATTCTCGGCCCCTCCCCCACGTTGTTTCAATAGTCGCTTGCCTTTTAGTTTCAACTCACATGTGAACGCGGAGCATCATTCCTGCACTGTCAACAGGCCCATGTCCAAGCAAGCGGCCCATTTCAGTTCATCGGCTTCCATTTGGAGCCTCCGATCCTCTTTCAGATTGGCATGCCTCAATGTTCGCACATTGCTTCAGATCGGTCAACAGGCAGCACTTGTTCGAACCTTAGAGACCAATCGATCGATATCTGCTGCTTATCGGAGACCCGCCTGCAAGACTCAAGCTCTGTGCTCACTTTGCGATCCCCTTCAGGTGACACTAGCAGCACTTTCTCATTGCGCCTATCCGGTGACGATGCAGCTTCGAGCACCGGCCAAGCCGGTGTTGGTATTGCCCTGTCCC
Organism: Dicrocoelium dendriticum; assembly: GCA_944474145.2. Classification (NCBI taxonomy): domain Eukaryota; kingdom Metazoa; phylum Platyhelminthes; class Trematoda; order Plagiorchiida; family Dicrocoeliidae; genus Dicrocoelium; species Dicrocoelium dendriticum. Next base: position 177,070,006 of record OX104063.1, read on the forward strand.
CGGGCTGAAGCTACTCTGGTTGTCTGGATTCCAATCAGTAGCCGGATGTGTGCGGTCCGATTGGCTGGCTCGTTCAAAACTTCGAAGTCACGTGGGACTAACAGGTGTCTATTCGTTATCGCTGCCTATGCACCGACAAACTGTAGCGATGACTCGGTAAAAGATGACTTCTATCGTCCAGTGAACGAGCTCCTTCGCCACAGAAGAAACACGGACACTGTAGTGCTGGCTGGGGATCTGAACGCTCAAGTTGGAAAATTATCCACAGATGAGCTACATCTGCGCGGCCAACATGGTATAGGCTCCCGTAATGATAACGGTGAGCGGTTACTTCATTTGTGTGAAGATGCTCGCTTATTTCTTGCGAGCACTAATTTCAGACACAGCACCCGCCGGAGGGTGACTTGGCGCCCACCAGCCTCGAACTAGCTATGGACGCAAATCGATCATATTGCGATAAGTTACCGATGGAGAGCCTGCGTCCAGAACTGTCGCTAGATTTGGAGCACAGGTGTGGACACCGACCATGCACTTGTATGTGCTGACATGCGGATGCGTTTTGGCGGACGCCCACGACGACGTTGTGAGCGCATTGACACCACCCAACTGGCGAAGCCAACTGTTCTGAATGCCTATCAAAGTACGCTGTCATGCGAGTTGGATAAACGCTCACTGGATGCAATTGAAGCTCACTGGTCTCATATTCACCAGACCTTACCAGCAGCAGGAAAATCCTCATGTGGTGTGTCTAATCGCCAACATGGACATTGGGTCTCTTCACAGTCTCTGGAACTTATATATGCTCGCCGGCATATCCCGGCTGGAAGCGAGCACAATGAAACTCGCAAAGAGCTCCGGGCAAAACTCCGTGCTAGCTTGAAGAGAGACCGCGAATCCTGGTGGTCTCACCACGCGTCCGAGATGGTAATGGCCGCTGCCGTTGGTAACCATCGAAAGTTATTCCATCTCGTACGGAAGACGGGCAGCAGGAGATCTGGTGTTAGTGAACAATTTGTGACGGGAGTGGACAACCTATCCACAATTTGTCAAAACGTTTGGAGCGTTGGGCTGAGCATTCTGAAAAGCCATTTAATCGGCCGGAATGGTTAGATTTCTCGTCGGCCACTGATCGCCCCACTCCCTGGGCTGTCCCTATGTACCCACCCTCTCGCTCAGAAGTCGAACGTGAGATCGGACTGTTGAAGTTAAATAAAGCCGCGGGACCAGATGATCTTCCTCCAGCCTTCTTCAAATTCGAGGCATCTGCTCTTGTGGATGATTTACACGAGTTACTGGTCAAACTGTGGGTGCAGGAAACTGTCCCAACCGATTGGAGCCGCTCCGTCATAGTCCCAATTTTCAAAGGAGGCTCACGATCGGAATGCGGCAGCCATAGAGGAATCAGTCTGATCTCCATCGCCTCCAAATTGCTTGCCTCTGTCATCCTTCACAGACTGACTGGCACTCGTGAAAGCCAGATTCGTGAAGAGCAAGCTGGATTTCGTCGAGGTCGTGGCTGCATTGACCACATCTTCACTTTGCGTCAGTTGTTGGAGCACCGTCACAACTCCGAGCTGCCTATTAGGAATAAGTCACCGGAAGGATGACGCCTATTTCTACGAAACGCGGTAGTTGCTGACCTACCACCGGAAGTGTAGCAAAGGGAACTAGTCGCTTTGGGTGAAACAATGGAACATAACCAGGTTTTAACCGGAAATATTCTTGAGCTCGCGTGCAGCAGACAAGACCATTCTAAAAAGTATCAGGGAAATCACAGACAACAGATTTTGTCGCTGGGACCTGAAGTAAGCGACGTATGACATTTAGTGGGAGAGCAGCAAGACCCAGCTTGTCAACCCAATCCAACCCAAGAAGATTGAGATTGGAGTCCGACATATAGTAAACATAATTGTTGGCGTTGTTTACGAAGGTAGCAGAACAAATGAACACACAGATTACATGAACTGAACTGTACTGAAACAGGCACTGGTTGTTTCATGGGAGGTACGGAGATAAGGCATGATCAGAGTCGATGCAGGAATTCCAGAACGAGAGACAGTCTAGGATGGAAATACTTCACTTGTAATGCATGAAAATGTGATCGGTTTGGGTGCATCGCTGGTCAGCTATAGGTGGTCGCCCAGTGGCATTTTGGTATGCACTGTGTCTAAAAGCAGTGCTACTAACAGCCGGTGCTCCGCACACAGCGGTAACTGACGTTCGACGTTGTCCGTCCGGTCGGAGTTGAGCCCATACTTACCAATTAGCTGCAATCCTGAAAAGCCTGGATGACCTATTTGAGCAATCATATCCCATGCAAGTACTATGACATCTGGTGATAGCGCTGTGAAGCAGTGTGTTTAATACGTGGTAGAAGGCGTCTTTGACAGCATAAGAACTGCAGTCGGTGGGGTATAATCAGAAATGGAAAACAAACAGCGTCAAGTGCTACTTCGTGAATCGACCTTAGTTAAGGTTGTTAAGTGGACTGTACACAAACGGCTGTTCACGGGAATCCCATCAACCAAAGATGACTCAACCTCGGAGCCGAGAACGATATCCACTCCATCCTGACCAGTGGTTGCCGAAATAGCCCATCCGGATGTATGCAACCAATAGCGAAAGGACAAACCGGGTGCAGTTAATTCAACAACTCCGTGATCCTAGTTTCGGATACGCAACGCACGTCAATACCCAGTGTGCACAACGCGCGTGAGTGCAGCTTTTGTATTAGAGTGCAAACTTTAAACGCCACCAGGGAAAGGAGAGTGTGGCCTTATAAGGAGGTATTGGCTATTGGGGTCCAGTGGGTAATGCGAAAAGATGGTAAAACTGCAGTGGCATCGCCGATGCTGTCAATTAAGCTGGGAATTATAGGAAGACTAGTAACGGGGATAGAGGGTGGTAAAAGAAACAGGTGATAAAAGGAAAGCGCCAACAGTAGCATGTTTTCGCTTATCCGCTCTGCTGCATACAGTAGATAAGGCAACCCTTGCTAAGCTGCACGACGGCCGATGCAGGATGTGGTCGAAGTTTGAGGAAAATAGTCGTGGTTTTAGGTGGGCTGAGACACTGCCAAGGCGCTCAGACCTAGACAGAAGAACGATTAGGACCCTCAACCGGTCTTTTGTACAAAAGCCTGTCCACAAGGCACTGAAAGTGGCAACGATCGGGTTTTACAGAAGTGGACGCTATCCCATTTCAAATCCCAGCCTGGGGGACCGGGAGACTGAGTTCGTCAGACCTCTAACCACTGACGAACCTGGTATGATTAGCTCTCAAGGGGAGCGGGGGCCCCATCCAGTAAAGCTCATTGGATTGACGAGATACGTAAACGGTTGCGGTACGTTAAGGTCCAGTTTCATGGTTTCCACCTGTACTAAATTTATGATATTTCTAGTATAGAACCAAGCTAATCCTTTCAGTCGCATACTTAAATTAGCTTAATGAACTCTGTTTATAGTAAAAGCAAAGGAAAGATGTTCGTTTCCATCCAGCACAGCCAGATCGGATCAAGCTGACGCGTATGACAGAGATATATTTGACAGTGTAGCTTAGAACCCTATGGATCGTTTAGTAAACAACCACTAACAGTCTTCCAGAAATTGCAGTATACCATTGAGCAGTATTCCGACAAGGGACGTGTCAGGATTTTGTACATGATATTGTTTGGATTTTGTAGGGCAGTCATTCAAGTGAAACCCGGTACTCATTCGGGCTTTAGATACGGCGTTTTCCTGGAAGCTAAGGTATTCGAATAGTAATGTCCTAAATCACGAATGATCTAGCGTTGAGTCCGTGGCTTTCAATTAATAGTTAACAATCCAGGGCCAACGTCGCACCTGTGGCACAAAAGGTGGCAATTGGAACTTCACAATCCGAGGACACATATGTTGAGTTGTGTATTATGAATCATCTCACTGGTGTGGATACACTCAACTGTGTGAAATCTAAATATCTTCGGCAAATAGAGAGAATTTGTCGAAAAGGAACACATAGAAGATAACGCTAATGTATAACAAAAAGAGTAGATGACCTAGAACATTAACTTGTATCATCTCACTTATGACAGGCTTTGTTTTCGTGGTGTAATGCCGAATTTTCGCCAACTGAGTTAACTTGGTGAGGTGAGAATGAAACCACGACAGCGAGGATCACTGATTGTAAATGTTGAAATTTCGGAACTAAGTTAATCGTATGGCACTCAATCAAATGCCTTTTGTGTATTAAGATTGACCATAGTCACTGAAAGCCTGCGGTCGAGTGAACAAAGTTGATGTTTGAGAAGTTCAACTGACATTCAATAAAGAGATTAGAACGCAATGCGGTGAACCGTTTATAAGGTCACATGTCATTACGAAGTTTGCAGCTTCAGATAATGATGTGTTTCACAGACTAGAAAGAAGTATGGCTACTCGGACAGTAATTCTTCATCTCGTGCGCGGAGAGAGGTTTGTAGCGAGGACTGACGACATCCTTTCATTAAAATGGTACAATGACAGCTTTCATGGATAATGAGAAGAGATCCATAAGCAGTATAATATGTCATCACCTTTTGAGCTTTATCGGAGCAGGTGGTGAATTAGCGGATCTACCAGTAGGAGAATTTGATGGACGAAGTAAGATCTAGTGTGCTATGGCGGTCGAATTGGATTCTACGAGGCCTGTCACGCTACAGAGGGGGAGGATTGTCCTGTGGGATTCATTAGCATCGTTGAAAGAGGTGCAGAAATGACGGTTGTAGATTTTGCAGATGTAAACAGGATCATCTATCAAGCGACTAGTGGATAACGCAATGGTAGGGATCACGGAGTTTCATCAGCTTGACTGGCTCCCAACACCTATTGCGGTTGCTGAACGCACATTTTTCATCGGTTACTCGCCCATTTTGACGGTTCAATTCGCATTTGGCCATGAATTTTTGCTGCCTCAATGCAAAGGAAAAATAAATTGTTTACAAATACTGTTTACGACGTTGGGCAGATTGTTGAGCACACAAAAGGAAGACTAGTAATTATTTTGGTGACTTAGAGGAATTGGGGTATTTAGGCGGTGCTCGATGTCAGCAGCCATTTGCGGTCTGTTTTAAGATAAAAATGTTCCTATAGGACAGCACACGACTCATAAGTTAGTTTTAAGAAACCGGTAGGATAGCTCAGTTCGCAGGGCAGCAATTTGAGCGCACGGCCAGATAAACAAGAGTAGGATCATATTTGGTCACTGAGATGGAAATTATCAACTATTGTAGTGGAAGCAAAATATAGGCGCACAGTGAACAGATACAGGATGTGATTGCTCCTAGTGGGAGAATAGAGATTCTGAACCAATCCAACCGGCTGTATGGAGGACAGTAACTTTAAATATTTTGCAGGCGAAGTATAGTATGTGTGAGCGTCCAAAACGCAGAGGTTGGGCAAGGGTAAACATTTAGGAAGACAGGAAACTCCGATTACAGAATGTCCACTGAATATCCGGCATGTTAAAGTCCCCTTAGACTATTTTGATGCTGGTGGGCTGGTACGCTAAGTGGTGGAGGCATAATATGGCAATTAGTTCAGTTCCGTGGGGGTTCAGTGGGTGTAGAAGTAACCAAAAAGTAGATAAAGGTTGCTTATGGAAACAACCACAAGAATTGAGTAAACATTGTCTTCTAAAAACGGATTCCTAAGCAGTGGTGTTTGGAAGTGTTCGAAAACAGAGATAAAACATCTACAGCTGTGCGCAGAACATCTGCACTTGAAAAACGGTTGTAGCTGTTGACATGGAAGTTCCTCTGTGGAATGCCATAAAGCGAACCACGTTTCAGTTATTAAGACGAAATCCGGTTAAAAAAGTAATGCCAGGCGTAAAAGAGTATGTATCCTGTTTTTGTACAAGCGTGTATTGGATAGCAGGACTCTGCGAGAGCGAGGCTGGTGAGGTAAAGTTAACTGGTCGGATCAGCTAAGATTAATTGTTGCAGAAACATCAATAGGTATGGGGCGAGAGATACGAAAGTGATTCCAATCACCACAAGAGATTGTTGGGAATGGATAGAAAAGTTTCGGCTCAACCGAAATCTGTGCTACATAACGAAGTATCACAAGCCAGGTCAAGTGCGGCAGAAAATGATGGTGGAGCCAACATATTTATTACAGCTGAATCAAAAGTGTGCAAGGACTGTGACACAGCTTCGGGGGAAATTGCTTAGGTTTGCTCTAAGGTTTGTAACGTGACACCGCACCTAAGTGCTTCATTATGCAAGTGTGGACCGCTGGGGAGAAAGGAGGGTGTAGAAAACAGAAGATACGAAGAATAAAATGGCCCAAGACACCAGCCAAGTCTGAATTACTTAAAGAAATTCCGTGAAAAGCTGTCTTTTGAGGAGTAGGTGAAAGAAACTGGTCAGCAGCTGTAAGCATGCAAGGTGAGCCTAGAGTCGAAGAAGTGGCTGCTTCGACGGTGAGCAGTTGCCACATCTGTGTGAAGAAGCGCACATACTTCTTGCGAGTACTAACTCCCGACATAGTTTACGCGCCAGTGTTACATGGTGTCCAGTCTCGGAGCAGCCACGGATCATCGTGACATATCGTGATCAGTTACCGTATAAAGGGCTGCGCTCAAAACTAGGGCTAGATTTGGAGCACAAGCGCAGACTCGGAGCACGCAATTGTAGATGCGGATCTGCCAGTGTGTCTTAGTGGACGACTGCGACGGCGCTATGAGCGCACAGACAAGTGATTAAGCCGGAGGTTCCAAATGCGCATAAAAGTACACTGGCATGGTCAACAGTCGAGCTCAGAGGAGCTTATATTGCGATTGTCTCTGCCATTCCACCTCCCGCTTAGCCTCTCACTTCAGACACGATCTGATTCTAGGTGCATAGCAAAAGCAGAGAAACATATTGGTTGCTTCCCATGGCATTAGAGCTGAGGTATTTCGAATCTGCAAGTAACGTGTAGAATGATGATGCTTATGCAGCCGATATGGCGCAAAACAGAGTAGAATCTTTGCACGTTAGTTGAGTGCATTGACGGTGAAGAAATTTCAGTTATTAGTTTTAATTAAACAAATATGGCCAGGTCACCGAAATGCCACGGATTCAATTAGCGCGACTAAGGTCGTCAGGACAATGGCGCGGAATGCAAAAAAATTGCGGGCAAAATTAATCCGCTTGGAATTTTGACAACTGGATACGAGACCGAATACATGAATGACTCTGAGTAAACAAAATCCTACGTCGGATAAGGTCTCCAATCACAGGTAACTAGTTTCGAAGTCGACATCTGACGCGAGTGGTTCAAGACTAACAGATACTTTGGTGTGGAACCAAGTCCCTTCCTAGAGTATCCGAAGCACATCAGTTTGCCCATCATGTGCTCTCACCGGATATGATCAATACTACGTAAAGATCGATGACAAAGAAGACCGATTTGTTAATGCTTTCAGAAGGCTGCAGCCATGTTTTTGAAGCATGCAATGAGAGCAGACTCACTGTGGAGTATCACAACCACTTTTTGACTAACAGGTTGATAGCACACCGGCCAGAAGGACGGTTTCAAGTTTGACAGACCCGCGGGCTCTGCCGATACGTGAATTAATCCCAACAGCAATGTGATTATGAATTTTGAAAGTATGAAGAATACGTTAGAGTGCGGAACTCACTGCGTCAATCTATCCAGAAAAGCTTATGGAATGGACGGATCTGACCCAAGGAGATATGTTGTTCGCGTACTCCAGGGTTCGTAAATAATGCGCATAGACGATACAGTCAAAATAAGAACTCAGGATTGCGAAGAGATTACTTTTTAATACTTCTCAAAAGGCAAATACAGTTACGAGAATGCAAATACAACGCAACCCAGTAAGCTAGTGAAGCTCGGACTGAGAACAGGACTGAGAATAGAATACGCTGCCACATTCGATCAATATTCCTGAAGATCAAATGAAGACCGGCGTTACAGCAGCCGATGGCGGGAAGAAAAGCGTACTTGGCTGCCGCCGACGCTGAGGAGTTGACGCTTGGCCATGGCAAGAAAAATGCTTGTACAATGGCCTTTTATTGGCGCAACTCCACCTGCATCACTCTGATGGTAACAGCCTCAGCCGTCCACAGGAGACGGTTTCTAAGCATTTTGGGGTACCTGTTGGGCAATGTAGAAGGCGTTGAATGAATCGGCTGGTCGGATGTAATGTCCACTTTGGAATGACTGCTCCATGAGAACACTATTAAATCGGCAGACCACACCCCTTCTTAGCAACTCCAAGCAGTGCTCAGCGATTCGTTTTGACAGACACCTGGTCGTATGTCCAATGTACCTTGAATCAAAAGTGCAAGTGAACTGATTTACAATATATGGCTTGGACCGGAAGCGGGAGTCTGTTAAGGCGCTGGTGTTAGGAGGGGCATCTCTTAACGAATCGACCGGTGGCGTTTGTTTTCGACTAGAACTAATGGATTCTGCCAAGATTTCTTCAAAACAGTCTCGTTTATCAATGAAAAGAATGTTCCTGAAGATTCGGATACCATTATTGACAAGGAATGACGGAATGGGAACGAAGAATATTCAAGAAGGTCGCCCAATACTTATAAATGTAACTCGCATGTTCTACCTCTAGTCTTGTCGTTCGGTAAATACACGGTTCACGGTCTGCCATTGTTGTTACGTCAGCCAATCCGTACTCGGAGTCGAACAGTCAATCGGGGTGAAGCCGTAACTATCGCAACGCAGAGGCCGACGGTCCGCACGGCCAATTGGAGTGAACCGGTGGTCATAACAACTGGCGAAGGGAGTTTTTTTGAATTGAAGAACCCAATAATATCGGTTTCAATGGAAGGATTGACCTCCATTCTCTAGCATCAGCAAAAGCAATTTGAAGAAAGCCAATCAAGGTTGATCGAAAATCTTCTTCAGCGCCTGGTTGTGCAGCAGACAAGACCGAGCACTGAAAAGCAGCCCATTTCAGCGGATGCCGTGTCGAACAGTATTTGCGAATTTCAATATGACCCAGATGCAGGCATTAACCGAGTCTTGGTTCAGATACGAAGATATTTCCCGGTCTGAATTTTTCGATGCTGATGACGGTTGGAAATACAGGCTGCTTCTGCGGAAGTTGGGAGCGAAGGAGCACGAAAGGTTCCACAATTTCATTCTTCTAAAGTGCCCCAAAGAGTACACTTTCGATCAAGTTGTACCTTTGTTGGCTGACATTGTTGGTGAGCAGTCTTCTCAAGTTAGTGTCCGTTATAACCTTATGAAGTTTGTTAAGTCTGCGACGGACGCTTTCGTTACTTAAGCTAGCCACGTCAATCGTCACTGTGAGCGCTTCAAACTTAGGGAGATGACGGAGGACCAGTTTAAGGCACTGACATTTGTTTGCAGTCTTCAAGCACCCGAGGATATCGAAATACGCATGACTGCTTAAGAAGATCAAGCAGGATCCGAATATCAACCTTATATCAATCACTTCCGTTGCCAAAGACTGATAAATTTAAAGCACGATACCAATCTGATTGCCGAAGGTTCCAGACCACGTATCGCAGATGTGCTGGCGGTGTCAAACCAGCATGGAAGTTCAAAGCAGGGTCCGAGCCTGATGAAGCCAAGCAAACCACCAACCGCATGCTGGCAAAGCGGAGAACGGCACTAGGTCAGATTCTGCCTGTTCAAAACGCATCGTTGTCAAAAATGCAACAAGCTTGGCCATAAAGAACACTGTCGCTCCATCAAGAACCACGTTATCATCAAGAATCCTAGAAAGTCTGTACCAATATCCTTCACAAAACATGAGTCTCGGTTTTATCCTGTGTTTGCTACTTTCGATGAAAAGGCCGTAAAAGGTAGGTTTGTACAGTGTACCTTAGTCGAGTTCCTGTGCGTCTCCAAGTTGATACTGCCTCGGATATCACGGTCATGTCAGAGGAAACTTGGAAGAAAATCGGGGAGCCATGTATCCAGAGCACATCTCGTGTTGCAACCAACGCATCAGGAGGAGTGTTGAAACTAGTTGTTGAGAGTAGCTGTTCAGTCTTTCAAAGACTCATTTTGAAAGCACGTGTTACGTGACAGAACATCACAATCTCAACTTACTTGGTCTCGACTGGATTGAAAATCTGAAGTTACTGGATGTTCCCTTGAACTCTGTATGTAACAAACTACACAGTCCGGCTGTGAACTGGAAGGAAACTCTGCAAAAAAAGTATCCGCAGGTGTTCAAGGATGGATTGGGATTGTGTCCGAAAACCAAGGCTAGCTCATCCCTGCACCAGGGTGCAAAACCAGTTTTTCGACCGAAGCGGCCAGTCGCATATGCAGTTATGTCAATCAGTAAACAAGAACTTGAGAGGCTACAATCCGCCGGAGTCATTAAGCCGGTCAATTACTCTTCATGGGCAGCACCAATTATAATTGTTAAGAAGCCAAATGGCAAGATTCGGCTCTGTGCAGACTATTCTACTGGCTTAAATGCGGCGCTCGAAAATCACCAATACCCCTGCCACTTCCCGAAGACCTTTATTGCACAATTGAACGGCGGCAAGTGCTTTGCCAAACTAGACTTGTCTGACGCATACCTCCAGATTGAAATGTCGGAGGAATCCCGAGAGATGCTGACGATAAATACCCACCGTGGACTATTTCAGTATACGCGTCTACCATTCGGTGTTAAATCTGCACCGGCTATCTTCCAGCAGACGATGGATACAATGCTTCATGGGATACCATACGCCGCAGCATACCTGGACGACATCATCATTACGGTGTCTAACTAGGGAGAACTGCGTCAACGGACGGAGCATGTACTCAATAGAATAAGCGAATACGGATTTCGTTTGAAATGGACAAATGTGAGTATATCATGAAGTCCATTAAATCCCTTGGGTTTATCTTTGATGAGAATGGGCGACGACTGGACCCGTCGAACATCAAAGCGACCAAATGCATGCTGCCACCAAAGGATGTAGCGACCCTAAGATGATTCCGCAACATGGTGAGTTACAACAGTGCCTATCTACCCTCCAAGCATGAGTTAGGCGGACCGTTAAACTAACAGTTGAAGAAAGATACCCCATAGGAATGGACACCCAGATGTCACGGTGTTCGACAAGATCGAGTCGATGCTGAGCTCGGAGCTGTTACTCATGCATTATGCTCCAAAGTTGGCAATTGTTGTGGTCTCAGATGCTTCAAGCTATGGAGTCGGCGCAGTCATCTCACACGTGTTCCATGACGGAGCCGAGAAACCAGTCGCTCTGACAATACAGTCAAATCGAATAAGAGGCCCTAGCTATCGTGTTTGCGGTAAAGCATTTTCACAAGATGTTATATGGTCTTCAGTGCACTCCAATAACGGACCACAAACCTTCCCCCGCCATATTCGGTTCCAAGAAAAGGGTCCAAGTGTACACGGCCAATCGTCTGAAAATATGGGCTACAGTGTTGCACGGATATTATTTCACTACTAAGTACCGATCGACAAATGACATGTGTCAGGCGGATGCGCTATCACGATTGATGGATCAATCAGATGACACCGTTGTTACCAACGAGGCATTAGAAACGGAAGTTAATTAGGTGCTTTAAAATATGGTGGCGGACTACCAATATCTTTCAAGTCTGATTCGACAAGAAACCTTAAGTGAACCGTTCCTATCACAAGTGAGCCCGTGGTGGAGCTGTACGCTATTGGGTAAATGAGTCACCTGGCTGTCAACGGTCTTCGTGAATTGTCCCGCTGCCTTGCAGATCAGGTCTTTAAGACCAACGGCTCGGGGTGGGGCCACTTAAGTCCACCCTTTTCCTCGACCTGGGCAACCAGGAAGCTCTCCGCTCAGACAGCACATGGGATTTTGCATCCCTTCACCTGACTCTCTTCCTCCTTGTTGTTATTATTACTCATGAGTTGTGACTGCCAAATGTTTACTGGGCAAGTGTTAAATAATATATATCACATGTGAGCAAGTTCCACCGTTCACAGCGGACACGAAAAATTTCGGACGCACGGGTAAAGCAGTTTGCTTAGAGAAGGAATTTTTTATTCAGCGTCCAAGACTGCGTCGGATTTTCGAAACGTGTCGTCTATCAGCGCAACTCCAATCCAGAGTCTTGAAGCAGTTTTACGCCAGACATCCTGGCTCTAGCAGTATGAACACTTTGGCGAAAAATTATATTTATTGGCCGTTTATGGATTCACAAAATGAAGATTTCGCCCGCTCGTGTTTCAAATGTTCATTGAAGGCGAAATTCCTCGAAAGTGTGAACTGCTTTCCTGGCCAACACCCGCAAAACCACGGTCAAGAGTGCACCTTGAATTTGAAGGACAACTCAAGGTAGATAATATTTACTTGTCGTTGACGCATACAGAAGCTGGCCTGAAACCTTACAAATGTCGAACATCACCTCATCAGCCACAAGATGCGCCCTCAGAGAAGTTTTCAGTCGCTTTGGATTCCCGGAAACAGTTATGTCAGACAGCAGGCCTCAGTTCATCTCCGCGCAAGTCGCCGACTTTTGTGCGATGTACGGGATGAAACATCTCCGTTCGCCTACCTATCATCCCCAGTCAAATGGACAGACAGATTCAACGACACATTCAAGAGAGTTCTGCACAAAACAGAGGGGGATGGAGTCATTCATGAGATGCTGCAGACCTTTTTATTGATGTACAGGATTACACCCAATCCGCAGGCACCGCAGGGAGAATCTCCGGCCGAATCGCTTCTGCTGAGAAAGTCCCGAACAAATTTTGACCTCATAAGGCCGCGGCGAGAAACCAGAAAATGGAACGCCCGTACAAGCGGATGTACCAAGCAATAGCGAGGAGTTTCGAGGTTGGACAGATGGTTCTGGCGAAAGACAATCGGAGGGGAAATATCGCATGGACACGTGGCCAAAGTATAAAAAGGTACGGTCATGTCTGCTATGAGGCAACCGCGTGCAAAGAAAGGTGCGTCCGCCACATCAACCAGCTCAGATGTTTCGCCAAATACAACTGAAGATGTCTGGTCGACTCCTATGAAAATAATTTTGAATGAATTCAAGTTATCGAAGAGTGATGCAACTCCTCAAGGTAAACATACTACACCCTGTGTTACCCCCAAATGGCGGCACAGAAGATGGACAGACCGATGCAGAGTCCCCGTCACACGGTTCCAAGTCAAACCCAGACTGAAATCGCACACCAGTGGACTTCGAACATGGAGGTGTTAAGAGGGGCACCTCCTAACGAATCGACCGGCGGCGCTTGTTTTCGACTAAAACTAATGGATTCTGCCAATATTTCTTCAACAGTCTTGTTTATCAATGAAAACAATGTTCCTGAAGATTCGGATACTATTATTGGCAAGGAAGAACGGAATAGGAACGAAGAATATTCAAGAAGGTCGCCCAATACTTATAAATGTAACCCGCATGCTTTACGTTTAGTCTTGTTGTTCAGCAAATACACGGTTCATGAAGTCCGCCATTGTTGTTTTGTCAACCGATCCGTGGCCAGGGTCGAATAGCTAATCGGAGTGAAGGCGTGATCGTAGCGACGCAGGGACCGACGGTTCTCATAGCTAATTGGAGTGAAGCGGTGGTTATAACAGTTGGGTGATAAGCGGGGTAGTCGGCTGGCTTGCCGAACAACCTCCTCGTGGTACAGCTGGGTGGTTCGGGATTATCCCGTTCCAGCGAATGGTTCAGCGGTAGTGTTCTATAACGCGGTGGGTTTTCGTCTGACAAGCGTTCTTCCTATAAAAAGCCACAAATGTCTGTTTAACAACACTGTGACGTGGCGGATGTGACTCGCCACTAAATAAAGTCACTGCCCCTTGCCTCCCTTTGAGTGACATTGTAATTCAAAGGTGTGTTGGGCCCCTGATCCTATGCGGTCCTAAAGGCGTATGAACCAACTATTTGGTCACCGGCTCCCAACGGGTTGCGATACCCTCATATCGCCCTGCTGCCTTGTAGGTTAGATCCTGGATCAAAGGCTCGGGATGGGTCCCCATAAGACAAGCCACTACTTCGGCCTGGGCAACCGGGTAGTATCACGCCCACTGACGAACCTTGGATGGATCAACCCCTTCCTTCCTCCAATAAAATCATCAAAAAACTTAAAGACTGCGAGTGAAAAATGGACAAAATTTTTTTTACTTTCTTTGTTCATTTAATCTAACCCTATTTTCCTATTCCGCCATGGTTCCGATGACACAATATATACATAAGCGGGTAGTCTGTACCACAGCACGGGGTAAGATGCTGGATAGGCTTTGGCTACTGCAGTCGAGTCTCCTGTTGAGTAACTGGAAGGCGACGTCCCCTGTGAACGGTAGAGTGAGAAAGCCATCTTGATGAGAAGTACTGAAAAGAGATTTCGCAAGCTTGAGTTCTTACTCCTGGATTGTTAGTCGGTCATTCAGCAGATCCCCCCAGAAGAGCTCCAGAGAAAAGCCGATTATGATCAACTCGAAAATTAATTAGAGAAAAAGGGATGCAGGAAATCTCCGGGGAGTCGTATCAGTTTGAGAGAAATTGAAACAGCTTCCCATAGACCTGCACAAGGCCGCATGAGTAATTTTTCAATGTTGATCAGTAACACAGACACATGTGGCAAGCTAAGTGGAAGGCTGCTTCCATGTCAAGGAAAACCACTGTGGTGGATCGCCTGTGCACATGTCGGTTTCTTAGAGCCTGAGAAGCAGCGGATATGTGATCGATGCATCTTTGGAAATCAGGAAAAAACAAGTGAAAAGCTCGGTGAAACTCACCATTATGTTCTCATTTTCATCAACCAGCTGAACAGAGGAAGGTTCTGCGGAAGAATCACATCGTGAGGTGTGGGAGGTTCGGCCAATCGATCTGGAAGCAATCATTACGGGTACGCCAGGAGGATCATCACATTCAGCTGAGGAATAGAAAAAGGATACGGAACTACTATACTAGTGGCGGCGAGAATAAAGAAACCTAACTCTCGACACCGTCCAATTAAACAGCCAGGAAATGATGATAAAAAGAATGAAAGTGCTGGCTAGCCGAACAACCTTCACGTGGTGTCAGCTGGGTAGTTCGGGATTATCCTGTTCCCGCGAATGATTCGGCGGCAGTGTTCCAGGACGTGGTGGGTTTTCGCCTTGCAAGCGTTCTCCATAGAAAAAGCCACAAAGGTCCGTTTAACAACACTGTGACGTGGCAGATGTGACCCGCCACCACATATACGTACATATCTACATACACACAAATCCACTATGCTACTGATTAACTTGCTATATTTTTATATGATTACTAACCATACATGTTTGTATCATTTTGGTCATGCCTTCGCAAAGGTGCCTCGCACTGCAGAGAATAAAACATTTATTTATTTGACTTTTGAAATATGTAAATAAGCGACAACGTCTGCCACCATGTTCGTGGTGGCAATCGATGTTCATAAAATTGCGTGATAACTTTTAAGTGTGGTTCGCTCTGAAAAGTAGCTTTGAGACGGTTAAAGGGATGGAAAAATATAATTCTGTAAGAGAGCAAAAAACGAAAAATGATTTAGGCGTGTTTAGGTGGTAACATTAATATGATAGTTGACTTCGCGAAATTCCAGGAGCCTCAAACATCTGCAGAGGTTGGGTACAAATACTGAAAACCTAAATACACACGTGCAAAAACGAAGTTCAGTTCAGTTCAGTTGAACAACTATGACCCGGATACGGAAGCGCAGTAGTTCCCGTTGCCATGACTCATGTCGCAAGAATAACAATAAATGACAACGGCAAAACAGTGGGGTTGAATGCAAAAAAATGGAATAAAGGAGGTGGGTTAAACTAATGTGGAGCGGATGGTTATTAACATCCAGAAGCATGAAACAGAATGTCACCGACTACACGACTGCGCCATGTCTAAGCGAGTCTATAACCACTGGTGTAGAGCATACCAGGGTCCCTATCCAGGAAGACTACATTCACCAGCGAGACCAAGTATCTCGGTCAATTTCTTCATGCCTTTATGCTACGTCATGTACTGGTGAACTCGCGCTTTCGCACAACTCAGTGTAGTGAAGCCGGTCAAACGGTATACGGATGACTAGTGTAGCCAACGTAAACGGTTAAGATTCAGCAAACAATCGAGGGACGCATAAGACTTGTTGCCAAAAACCAACCAGTAAAGCTCAGCACTGCTCACCCCGTGTTCCCACCAGATTTAATCAATACTCCAAAGGCAGCAGTGGTCAAACAGCGCCAAACGTTTAATGTCATCACTCCGAGTTGACCAAGTCACTGATCCATACAGTAAGACAGGCCTTACCACAGCGTTATGCAGCCTACTTTTCAGTGACAAGCTGATATCCCGCCGTCTCTATAAATGGCTGAGTCAATGAAAAGCTACATGAACCTTTCTGATGCGTGAAGTAAACTCCCCAGCGATGTGACCACCAAACATGACACAACTACCAAGGTAAGTGAACCGATCTACCTCGTCCAGTGGCTGCTGGGTGATAGCTAAAACGGGTGGTGCATCGGTCCAATTCTGAAACAGTAATTCGTACTTTGAAGGTGCAAAACATGCTCAAGCATGAAGCGCTACGTATCAGTTTGTGTAGTAGTGTTTGCATAATCAAGGAGAGCTACGTCGTCCGCATATTCAATGTTTGTTAGTCGGTAGCCTGGCAGAACTTCCACTCCAGTATAGTCTGAAATAACGAGTCATTCATGATCGTTTTAATCAAAAAGTTGAAGAGCAAAGGAGATATAGGATAACGCTGGCGAGCACCACTTGTCGCAGGGAACAGCTTCCTGTTGACCCTTATATGGCTTCGGGAATAACGGTGAAGAAACTTCAGAACAGAAAGGAATTTAGCTGGCACGCCCTTCATGGATAAACAGCGTCACAAGCTGGTGTGGTTAACAGAGTCGAATGCAGCTTTCAAAGAAAACCACTATAGTCGGTAGTCTGTAGATGTTTCTGCTTTAAAAAGTGAAGAGTAAATATGTGGTCAATGCAATCGTGACCAGTGATTCGGTAGCGTGAGAGCTGAATATACCGTGAGGTCACTCGCACCTACGCGGATTCGAGCCGGCGACCTCGGGATTACAACAAAAGTGCGCGATCTTTTCTGCCACCGGCTGACATCTCAACTCAGTTGCCTCCATATTAATGATGCATATCAAGCTGCAGCGACGCAATGATTCTCACGAGATATCCGCCCAGGTATGGGGTGCGTTTACCACATAATTGCTCCTCGAAAGTTGGTTCAAGCTGAACATTAGTACTAGCAACTTAGCGCGGTAGTCTTTCTTGACTTAGAAGCTGCTCCTGATTCCGTCATATGCACCTGTTTGCGATGGCGTCTATCATCAAAGAGTGAACCTGAGAAATTTCCACATATTACATCTCTATACTCCGACTCGCGTGCAAGTTTAACTGTTCGCGGAAAACTACTCTCTTAGCTCTCAAAAGCAACGAAATTGCGTCAGGACTTGTTAGGAGGGGCACCTCTTAACGAATGGATCAGTGAACCCAAATGATGTGCATGGCTGGACGCTAAACGCGCGCGTCCGTCTGCCGTTATCATTGATTGAGAATTTGGATTCTGTGTTCATGTGACCTCGAGTGCCTCGCACGTCCAGTTGCGGTATTTTTGAGACTGACTTTTACGCAAATAGCCATCTTATTACACAGCTCTGTATTTCTGTTTTTGGTTGGCTTAACAGGACTGGCTTGTTTCTTCGTTTCCTTTCAACGTTGTGATCGAAATTGTCAGAAGTGACTCGCTTTTGCCTTCCTTGTATCCATGCGCTGATAGTCGGCCGATAGTGTGCGGATGACAGAGATCTCATTGGGATGGATGTCATCTACTATGCGAGCGCTATCGAATAAGTTGATGAGCAGCGCTGCCAGCTCTGATAGGTGTACTTGTTGTAACACTACCCTGCATCGGCTATCTGCCTTGTGTGCCATCCAACCCACCCGGGAAAACAGAGAATAAGAGCTGCTAGACCGGAGTATGTTAAGAACAGAGCATGGTTAAATTTATAGAGCATTCGTTCTCATTCCCGACTGTACGTTGCTGGGTCGATTGACGTCACCTGTCCACTCATGTCCCAACGTGCCCGCGGTCTCCAGGGTTTGGCTGCAGCCTAGCTCACGCCTGCCCCGTAGCAACCCGTATTGATAGCGAAGTAACTTCGTCAGCTGCCCTGGACGGCGTGCCAACCTGTTTCGCGGAAGAGGAACTGATTTCATCAGCTTTCCGCGTGGCTTGCCGAAGGCCCACTTCGCGTCTCGAAATCGTGTCGCTGCGTTCGACCATCGAGGCCGCTTAACAGTACTGCACCTTCAAAGTGTAAATTACTGTTACACCGGAAGTTCTCACTACCATCGAGCAGCCGCTCGAAGTCGTTAATTAGACTACTTAGCTGGGTAGCTGCGTCAGCTCCGGTTAGTTTAAACATTGCTGAGATTTGCATGGCTCCACATAAGCTAGATCATCTGTGAAGATAGCAAGATGTGAAGTGGTTAGGAAGCTATGAAATTGACCGTCTTTAACGGCCGAGGCGCGCGAAGTATTGCTCACATCTGGTACACTCGAAGCACTTTTGGTTGTTCGGTACGCCTGCAAGCTGACTGCATCCGGTGTGTACTGCTTGCCAAGACTGCGAAAGTGAGACTAAACCGGTGTGGTCAGCAAATAACTTAGAAGAGCATGAACAAACTCAAGGAAGACCTGAGTCGAGTTGGTAGTTATTGTATTCCTAGACGGGATCCTCGGCGTCGGTCCTATTATTGGCTAGAGACCACACTGAATGTGGTAGGCTCACGAAGTGAGTGGAGCTCCGGCATCTGTTTGCTCACTTCGGACCCTCTACTACCGATCTGATAAGTTAAATGCTCAGTCAACCCACTTAAAGTAATATGCTAATTAGTATTTATTTTGTGACATATGCCAAGGCAGCCGGATCTACAGCATCTCGGTGCGCGGATCAAGATTGATAAACAATTTAGCTGAGCGTCGATCTAATGGACGGTCAGCAGAAAAGTGGTATGGATGCTCGAGTGCGCTGGCTATCGGAGACGAAGTGGCGCCTAGATTGTTTTAAAGTCAATGTTCATAAGATCGATCATGTCAGGTGTAGGACCACAACCTTTATGTCAAAACGGTCGTCTTCCAGTAAACATTCGCACTGCATCACCTCGCCGGCCTGTAGCCTAAGGTAACAAGCTTGTCTTGTAATCTGACGGCGCGGGTTCGAGCCTACGTAAAGGCAGGGCGACTCTCGCAGCATCCTTAGCCCATGTGCGACCGGTGGTGGTTGCGCAGCAGGGAAGCGTCGTTATTGCGTACCGGTGAACTACTGATGCCTTGCTTTACTGCGTCACCACCGTGCCCACCGTACGAAACGCTAACTGGACTAAGAAGCGACCATATCGCTATTAGCCATGGATGGAGAGCTCCAACACAAAACCGTCAGTGGATTTGGAGAAACGAAATCCCCAGGAGCATCATCAACCGCGTTACGTCAGCAATTTGAATATATGCTAAGCTGTGGTACAAACATAATAATCCGAGCATGAAGGATAATAAAGAAGAGGAGAATAGAAATTTAGTGTATAAACAAGCATTCAAAATTAAGGCGCTACACCTAGCTAATAGCAAACGGTCATAAGCGGTTAGCTATGGTACGAGGACCAGGTGACGGTGAGGTGAGTTCATTACGGCACGTATAGCTCTGGATTGGAATCAGTCTCAATCCACTACCATGGAGTCCGAGTACTCAATAGTGCGTGCCAAAGTATATCCTTCTGTCCTTAACGAAGCGTTATATTTCGAAGATACCTTTGTGCTAACCGATATTATACAGCAAAACCGAAAGGGTGGGATGAGTCAGCTAATTAGCGATGGTGATCACCTTTGATGCACATCGAAAACGGGCCTTATGCTCATTTCTCAACCCGGTGTCAACTGTCGAAACAATTGATAGAGCTTTGAGATCATTTTGTTTTGAGCAAAGTATGAATGATGATGCCGTAGAGTGATAGCAGAACGGTGGTACCTGGTACCGACCATTTGCTAATACACAGGCTAGAGTACGGCTAGATCGCCCGAATGTGAGCCAGCGCCCTGTGGATTGAAGGCCAGATGCCTAAAGAGGTCCGCCACGGGCCATAGAACCTTCTGCTTGAGTGTGCCCAATGCTGAAACGGAGCCTGATTAGGATCTTAGAGAGTTGTTTGGGGCAATATCATAAAGGTACACAAAATGTGGATGATGGGCTTTAGTATGAACGACAAAGTATTGTCTCAATTCATCCGAAACACAGTGCAGGGCGCAAAACGACTGTACAGAAATATAAACAACTGACCCAATCCCAGACCAGCTGGTTTAAGCGCTTGGGCATTTCGAAAAACAAGTCAGTGGGAAGGCCACACTTCTATCGCTTCCTGAATCATCCGAACACATCTAGAACGTTGGCTCCTGGCTTGAACAGTTGTCAAAAAGTCACAGTGTCTGGATACGTCCGCTTCCCCGTTGACTTAGCCGGCTTCCTCAACACTATTTTCTGGACTGGAGTGCGTCTAAACAGGTGATCGTCCACTGATGAGTATCGTTTGAGAACTAACGAGACAGAAATCACGATGTAACCATATCCCAGCTTTCAAGATGAAATATCCGAGGACAACTCAAGTGCCTCCCGTTGGGGGTGTAACAGTGGAAGTCGGATTTTTGCCCATGCATTTTTACGTTACGCCAAGTCAGTGAACAACTCATACAGACAGCATATAAAGATAAGCCTACCGACCAAAGAATATTATTTGGTTCTAATCATTTCGCTTTGTAACATACGGTTTGAAAGGGATGTCGGCGACGTTGTCCTTGCTTCAGTCAACTGCACCTGTTTGTGTTAATGTCTATCAGTGATAAGCATACCACAGAAATTCCACCTCATTCTGAAACGGTTGTCGTGAACCACGAGTCTTCATAGGGGGCCTGCGGTAAGCCGAGTCCACTAAGACTAGCAGGATAAGACATGATTGCGTTGTACTGTTCTCTACATCTAGGTGAGGGAAATGCCTACGAGAAATCTTGCACTACCATATTTCTGTGCGATAGTAGTAATTCGGCTGAGTGACCAGCTGCCAACCAAAGAGTATGCGGACGATATAGTGCGCTTGTAACGAAACCTGCTGTGCGAATGTCAGTAAGTAGACTGGTGGGTAGCTTCGGCATCAGCAAATTACGCCCCATACTCACTCATTCCACCGTCATTGTTCACCTTGATTCAAACGCATTCGGACTGGGTTGTTGCTAAAGATGTTATTGTGACGATCTCGATTCAAGTAGTACCGTATATTACAGGATATAAGCCCTTCCACGGATAAGCCGACAGTATAACTATGCATTATCACATTAGTCTAAAGTCCCTAGATTAGCCAACCCATAGAACAAGCAACAAAAAGAAAAACGAAATTGTTTATCTACAATTTTGACGTCATCACTACTTACTCACACTTGAGTGTGTTCAAGCGAAGCCTGGGCTACTATTGGTCAGTTATGGTGTACGTAATGTATAAGAGATCTTGATTCGCTACCCAAAATTGCGCTAACAAAAAGTCACATGATTTAGCTGGGAGGGAATGTGCTACCACTTCGTGCGGTCTTACAACACCGTGGAAACGTGACAAATGTCTCGACAGAAGCGATGCGCATGTGCAGCTGGTTTTAAAATAAAAGCTTTTCCCTATGTTATTGTGAGTAATGGTGTTTGATTCTGCATATTCCCGTATGTTCCTGTTACTGCACTCCAACGTAAACGTCAAGTGTGCAACATAGCCAGAATTTTGGGTACAAAAATAACGTGTCCAGTTATAGGCACGCTGCCCGCAGCGCTGCGTAGACACCATAAGAAAGTGCAAATTTCCGTCTGGAATACCGTCCGTCACTAACGGCTGCTGTTAAGGGGAGATAGGGGCAGAGGTGTTCAGTGAATTCCTGTGTGGAGTTTGCATGTGACTTTCAAATTGTGTATAACCTTTTTGTAACCCGACCCCACCCCACTACAGAAATGAAAAATTGCCCAAGAATTAGCGATTCAGATTCCGTAATATACGGCATCTGAACGATCTAGTGTGAAACAAATGGTGGCACGCAAGGTAATCACTTGATTGCCTTCTATGGTCTCAAAAGGGTAGAAATTTGTGATAGGCAACCAGTGAAAATCAGGGGGTTGGGTGAGTGTAGAGCTTAGACGGATTTGATGCTATTACCACAGACCGTACCTATTGCATGAGTCGCCAACTTGGTCAGATAGCACATCAATGACAAGGTTCGTCTGATGTCTACTTCGATGATCTAGGACTCCATTACTCTTGGGGGATGGCGTTCCTGAAGCCCACTGGCAGATTGAACAGTGAGAATGCGGATGCAAGGGACGTTTGCTGCAAAAACCTTACTAGAATGGATACAGCTGGGTCTAGTTGGTGGGAGTAAGCAGTACTGCACTGCTTTGAATGGTACATAGAAGCATGACCAAATTCCCAACGACACAAAAGCTGTTATCATGATTTCAGGGAAGTGATGAGACATCTATGATTTCTGGTGCACTGATTGCCGTAAACTCGGCACTCCCAAACATTAATGGATTTAATGAAATGGTAGCATGTTATCATTCGTTCACTGACAGCACGGATATCAACTAAGTAGGGGATGAAAATGTCTGTGATAGCCTACCCTATGTTCCCATGCGACTGCCCGAAGATTTGCGTTAATCACTAATAAAGACTTTCGTGAAGTTCGTATGTGCATCCAGTCGAACTCGAAATCAGGCAACCCCGATGGGGCCTGACTACCAGAGCGAAAGAAGCCTCTCGCACTGCTCGGTTTTTGGTGGACCGAGAGGTAGGTAGCACAGCGAACGTATGCGAGGAGAACAAGGGGGTATTTTACTTGAACTGAATAAGACCGACTTCGACGGAACCCCATTAGCAAAATCTTAAACCTTTGATGGTTCAGTGTTCCTTGACCTTCGTTTCGTGTGCCGCAAAAGTAGGAATAATAGTCTCAGCGACGCTGATATTGAAAACGAGACAGCTGCTGATGGTCTAAACTGATATCATAGTCATGCATGCACTTCGAGTGCGAACAGTACATGAGTCGCCTTGTCTTTTACCTCGATTGTTGCGGACTCATCTCAGAGATTGAGAGAACGCTTACCTATTTCCGGTAATATGCGACAAAACATTGTATTAAAATGGTGAGTACAGAAGTGAATGACCCGGTAGGTCAAGAATCACCGAGTTCATCCAACAGGTTTACCTCGAAATTCCAAACAGAATTGCAACGTTGTATGTTGGATTTAATCATAAATAAATCGTACAACGCACATCTCGTGGACACTTTGGAAATGGGAACTTCTCATCTGGTCTCCTACTCGAAGTCATGGTTCCAGTGCGAGACAATCGGCGTCAAGTCGCGGTTTATTCCATGATGAAGTTAGCAACACAGAATACATTACAATTTCAGTGGAGGCGATTGACGTTCGTAAGAACAAGAAGCGTGTGATTTCAAATCACCAACTCTCGGCAGATAGGTCAGAAGTCAAAACCGCCTTCCTCAAACCGAACAACTCAGTGATGTAGGAGTGTGTTACCAACCGAGACACCGAAAACATACGCGCCACATTCACCTATTCCATCTTCATCCACATGCATTCAGATTGGATTAAGCCATTATAGACGCTATTGTGGCCAACTCGATGCAAGAAGTAGCTGAACGCCACAAAGTGTGAAACAAATGGTGGCATGCAATGTAACCAATTGATTACCCTCTATGGCATCAAGCAAAAATCCGTGAGAATTTCTTGAAGAGAATGTAATGCTCATCTTATCCGCTAGTTACATTGTGTTTTCTGCTATCCAATTAAACACTTTAACGACCCCCTTTTTGAATGGATTAGCCTTGGTGGACCCGCTGTCTAGCTATTCTTCAGAGCCTGTGCATTTGCCTTCGTTTGAATTTCGATGCCGTTCCATCGAACAACTCCATATCCACCTTCGACAAGTCCACTAGCGAATGGCAAAGTAACTTTGAACTGTAAATATTGGAATAAGTGGCCGTTACCGGTGACACAGTCCTCTGGTAACCTTCTAAAAATGACCCATTCGATTAAGCTTCTATTCCGGCACCTGACTACTCACGATGAGATGCCCTTGACCAATTACGTCTATTTCCAGTTCTTAGCACAGCCTGCCATCGCAATGAGATTGGATGTTACTGTGTTGCGATGGTTTGTGTGCCACAGTGATCTATTGAACTATGCTGGGTGGTGTTTATTTTTGCATCTGCAGACTCACTAATACCAGGTTCAGTAGTTTAAGCACGGTCAACAACATGAGATCCAGAACATGTACTAGCGTCACCAACAGCAGGGGTTAACTATTCATGCGTGGACTGCTCAATGTTCATAGATGCTTTCATTAATGCCAACATTAAATAATCCAAAGGAAACGATATCCATGGTATCGCTCCAAAAGCCCGTTGCAATGAGACTGGACCTGAAGGTGCTGAGACAGAATGCGTACTTCTATGACCCATTGAGCTAAACTGGGTGGTGCCTACGGGCCCCTTGAGAGCTACTCCTACAAGGTTGGTCAATGGTAAGAGGTCAGACAAACTCAGTCTTCTGGTTCAGCAGGTTGGGGGTTAGAAAGGAGATGGCGTCCATTTCAGTAAAACTAAAACTCCCACCTACCCGCTGTCTTGCGGACAGGCTCTTTAGCCAAAGAATTTGGTTAAAGTAGCTAATCGTTCTACTGAATAGGTCTGGGCGCCCTGGCAGTATCTCAGTCCACATGGTTGGTGGCATCCGGTTTCGGATTTGTCTGTCACTGTGGCCAGCCACAGGAAGCCTAAGCCTACAAAAGGACTATGGGTGGCTTGCGCTGCACCACTCACAGCTCCATCCATCCACCGCATATCCAGTGTAAACCCGAGGGAATAAGACCGGAAGGCATGTGGATTGGAGCCACGTTTCATCAATAGAGCCGGCCCAAACTTCTTCATAGACAAACACAAGCACGCTGTAATTGGAAAACAAACGCACACCTACCCAGCATACTATACGAAGGATTAACTGGGAGCATTTCAGAAAGCTGATCCGATCCTCTAATTGGGATGGCTTTTTTCTCCCCACTAGTACTCCCCTTGCAGTGGAACAGTGTTACTACCAGATCAATCGTATCACAACTGTACTTGTCTCACATTATGTACGCGCCAGTCCTGGTCCTAAGAATGTAAGTGACACTCTGTGATCTGAAAACAAGAAAACTAATCGGGAAATTCAGACAAGTAGAGACTTCTCACTAGTATTACAGCTACACGAATCCATCGCCTGCATCGAGCGCTCACAAATGAAAGGGATTGTAAAGGAGGAGAAGGCCTTGCGGATTACATTTAAAAGAAAGTAACTGCCCAAAGTGCTCCGTCATAAGACTAACGATCGAATGTCTTTGATCATTGATGAGGAGGGTCGCCACCTTAACGACCCATCTGCTATTTGAGAAGCGTTTCGCTCTTTTTTCACTGCTTCCATGAACGTAAAAACCGACCCCATAATTTGCTGCCCGGAACTTACAACAAACATTGAGATTTCTCTTTCGACCATCTAAGGCTATGAAGTTCAACAAATCATCGCTGAAACCAGACTCCGATGAGATCCCCCCAACAGTTATTAAACTCGGTGGACCTGACATATCACTGCTTTTGCTGAACATGTTCATCTTTTCCTTAGATTCTATCTACTTTCCGAATTAGTGGAAAACATGGTTTATTGACCCTCGTCATAAAGCGGTCCCAAACAGCACGTCGCCAATTATCGACCTGCACATCATACTCTTGTCATCGCTAGATTACTTGAAGCATAATCAGAGGTGGAATCATGGACTTTGTTCTTCGTCATGGGCTACTTAACAAATCCCAGCATCGGTTCCTCGATGATTGTTCATGTACATTGGGGTAGTTGCACTACCTGGATTACATCATAGGAGCCATTGACTCCAAATATGCAGTTATAATACTGTTCCTGGATATACAAAAAGCATTCGACAGCGTGCCCCACAAGCGGCTACTGGCAAGAATCCAGTCATTTGGAATCAGAGACCCACTATTTGGTTGGTTGACATCATACCTAAATGGGCGTTACCAGATAGCCATTCGGGGTAATCATAACTCCTCCGCACGTCCAATCACTAGTGGTGTCATCCAAGGGAGTGTACTTGGTCCTTCCCTTTTCCTACTTTATATTAACGATTTTACGGTGTTCGTAAAATATCTCAGACCATTTTCGTTCACCGATGACATATTGTTTATAAATTTCTACGCGATGAACTCAATAGCGCAATGCTGCTCGTTCAAGAAGACTTTGATTCACTTGAGAAATGGTGAAACACATGGATGTTAATTTACTCAGCTAGTAAAGCATGCATTATGTCATAAGGATGTTTGATCCCTAAAGAGTCTGTTAAACTGAACAATGAACGTATCTATGTGAAACTATCTAACTGTGACCTTGGCATACGATACACTTCAAACATTAATTATTCAGAGCAAGCTGAGTACCAAATAGCACGTGCCAAACGATCTGTGGCTAACATATGCCATAAAATTTATACAACCCCTGCCAGACTAGAGCATCTCAAAATACCTACACTTCCTGTCCCTGAATACTGCAGCATCATCTATGGGAACATGCATATGGGTGACAGGAAAGCTTTGAAAAACCTCCAAACTTCATTCACTAAGTGTTAGTTCAGTAAATCAACCACATTGAGTTATCAGGAGCGGGGCCAGCAGCTAAAACTCGAACCCCTTTAGTTGCGATGACTGAAACATAACCTGATGCTGATACACAGTCTCATCAAGCAAAAGACATACTCCAACCTGTGCACACTAAAAGTGCAACATTACTTCACTCGAAATATACGCAACAAGACCTGTACATTAAGTTTGTCAAGAAGCAGGACAGCCATTCGATCCAAGTTCTTCCTCGTCAGATACGCTGTCGTGTGGAATAGCCTACCAGCCACAATCAGGTCTTGCAGAAATATAAGAACATTGCACATTCAACTTAGTAAATTCCTGGATCAGAACTTGATAATGACCATGTATCCATCGGTTCTTCCAAAATGCACTAGACAATATATAATCAATGATAAAAGATGGTACACAAAACTCAGCAACAACAAGTTATGTGATTCCAAATTATTTTCCTATCAGGATTGGCCGCATCCGGTTTCGGATTTGCCTCTCACTGTGGCCAGCCACAGGAGGCCTAAGCCTACAAAGGGACTACGGGTGGCTTGCGCTGCACCACTCACAGCTCCATCCACCCACCCCATATCCAGTGTAAACCCTAGAGAATAAGACCAAGAGGCATATGGATTGGAGCCACGTTTCATCAATGGAGCTGGCTCGCACTCCCTCACAGGCAAACACAAGCACTTTGTACTTGGGAATCAAGCGCACATAAGGCGGTGGCTGGACCGTGGTCCGCTCCACACTATGTACATGGAACCACTCTTTGAGCTTAGCACGGCCACGAGGACCGTGCACCTCGTTTCCTCCAGTAACGATCAACTGTCTCCTGGAGCCAATGTGGACGAGGTTGTGGGTAACAGACAGGTAGGCACTTTGTCAACATGCATATCAAGTGCAGTCACACCAGGGATATCAAGCAACAGCCAATCACTTGAGACGACATCAAATAAAGTAAATCGAATAATGTATACAAATACGGTGGCATAACTCTTCACGAAGTGAGCATATGAAATAAATCGGTTGTGAACAAATCCCCGATAAGTCCAAGAGGTCAGAAAATATATTTTAAGAAAATGCCACCACCGAGAAAATGTCAATGAAGTCAACCATGATTAGCTTAAACGATCTGTGCAAGTTTATAGATAGTTCATGTAGACAATAATATGGGATACAAAAGCATGAGGATAATATAGCGAACCCACAACCGGAAATAAAGCCAGTCCGCATGGAGGTAAGCGGTTAGTAAATCAAATGCAACGTACCTACAAACGCAGAGCCGATTCTGCATACGCCCTCAAAAAGACTCGTCATGGTTTTGGTGTTTGCCCCGAGTGGCCTCGATCATGGCTCAATAGGCCTGCCTGACTCAGGCACTCGCGACCACATGTACTGCAGCGCCATGCGCTCGGTCTCGATGGAGTACAACCCATCGGCGCCTTTCGCTTCCGCAATAGCCGCTACTTCTCCGCATGCATGAGGTCTTTCTCTTGCCTTCGTGATCAGATCGCGCCATGCACGCCGCTCAACCGCTTTCGATTCCCATGACCTGCAATCAAGATGAAAACGTGACGTTCACTTAGATCATGTCCTGGCAATGAAGCTCCGGTTTCCCCGCATGCCGCTTCCAAATACTCAGCTGACCATACAACAGCTGCTCTGGTATCCGCGTCGAATGCATACGTCACACATGACCGAGCTACCTAAGGTGTCTCAGCAAAAGTTTGCAGTCCACTGCATGCATTCCACTTCGGCGCAACACTTTAGTGTCAGCAACTCTGTCGCACCAACCGATGCGCAGAATCCGTCGTAAACACAGTTGATGGAACCGCTCGAGATATCGCACATCCCGCAGGTACATCGTCCACGTTTCAATGCCGTATACAAGGACGGACAGCACCATAGGTCGGTACACCATCAGCTTCGTGCCAACAGTAAGCTGATGGTTGTTCCAAACTCGGTACTCTAGCTTCCCGAATGTCGTCGCTGCCTTCGAGAAGCGGATACGAAGCTTACTGTGTAGCTGCTGGTCAGCCGACATCACACTCGCAAGGTAGCAGAAGCGGGAGGTGGTTTCTAATACTTCAGCACCAATCCTAATTCGTGGTGCCATTGCAGATTGCACCACCGGTGAAGGCTGAAAGAGACAGACAGTTTTGCTTGTGTTGATGGTGAGCCCGAATTTAGCCGCTGTCGAAGCCAGTGCACAAGTCGTGTGTTGCAACTCATCCGCGCTGTGTGCAAACAACGCACAGTCGTCAGTAAACAGCAACATACGGATAGTTGTCGCACAGATTAGGGTTCTCACACCGAATAGACGGACGTTCAGCAACCCATCAGAAATACGAGGCTCAACATGAACACCGTAAGCACATGCCGCATCAAAAGCACATCATGGCATGAAGATCAATATTAAATGGCGCAGGAGCTGGCACAGTCTTACTTCACACCAGAGAGAACTACAAAGCCATCCGAGGTCCCTCCGCTAAGCTGCTACCTTAACTGCATACCACGGTGCAGACATTCAATCAAACTTACAAACTTACACGAGCAACCGAACTTACCCAACACCAGCCACAATGCCTCGCGGTTCACCGTATCAAATGCCTTGGTGAAATCGACAAAAATCGAGTACAACGGCTGGTGTCGTTCTCTACACTTCCCTGCAACTGACGACCCGCAAACACCATATCTATAGTGCTGCGACCCAAACGGAATCCACACTGCTCTTCCGCCACGTTCGGTTCCAAAACCTAACTGACGAGGCGGTTGAGCAGAATTCGAGCAATCAACTTGCCCACACAACTCAGCAAGTTGATACCACGATAATTCGTGCAACATTGCTTGCTACCTTTGCCCTTATACGGTTGTAGCACTAGTGCATCCGTCAGCTCAGGAGCATCTCACCCTCAATCCACACGCGTTGCACCACGTGGTGCAGCGCAGTCACCGACGCGGGTCTGCTGTGTGTTTCAATACTTCGGACGGGATCCCGTCGGCACCGGCACACTTGCCGTTTCGCAGCTGAGCAAGTGCTCTCTGCGTCTCATCCAGTGTCGGCGCGTCCGCCAAACTCGCCTTCACATCGTGCTGCTTGAGCCGTTCAGTGTAGGCAACTCAATCTGTGAACGGTTGTTCAAGAGACAGTGAGTGTTCTTGCTAGACCTGCATTATGTCTGCAGTCTGTGTGCAGGTAGCGCCTGAACTACCATCGATCAGCGTCCTCAGCGGCTCTAATATCCGTCCATACACCGCCTCCAAGGAGTTGAAGAATTCCTTGTGTTGGCGGCGTTCGGTGTAGCATTCCATCTGCTTCGCCTTCTCCGTCCACCATGCATATATGATGCGACGGAGCTCTCGGGTCAGTCGCCGTCGAAGTTTTCGAAACTGACTCTTCTTCCCCAAGTTACTGGGGTTGCCACATGTGCAGCAAATGCTGCTTTCTTCTCCGGCACCAATGCACCAAGCATCGCATTGTTCTCATTAAACCAAGCAGGTCGCTTACAGTTCGCGAACCCGATGATCTCCTCGGCAGCAGTTGGCACCTGGTCGCGAATGTGGTACCACAGGCATCCCACTGTGGCTGTGCATTACACATCATACAGGCGTGCAGCCATCGCCTTCTCAAGCTCAATACGTTTCGCCAAAGTACCGAGAAAGAGGGTGTTAAATTTATGCCGATTCACAGCACGAGTGCAAAACATAGGAAAAATATATGTGCAGTTTGGTCCGCACCAATTTGTGATCAGTGCCACACTCAGATCCACGCAGTACACGTGTCATACGCACTTCACGCATGTCACACTTGCGTGCGACGACATGGTCGAGCAGGTGAGCGTGACCACTCCACGTGTGCGTCCAAATTGCTATATCACTCGCACCCAGTGCAAACCGGGTGTTCGTGATCGTCACGCCGTTAGTGGCACACAGTGAGAGCAGCCTGTCACCGTTCGCATTCGCTGAACCAATGCCATGCGCACCGATAACATATGTCCACACCGATGCATCACGCCCAACACGCGCGTTGAAATCACCCAGCAGAAATAGTCGGTCGCTCCTTGGCACAGACCGTATCACGGAGGATAGCTCAGTGTAGAACTGAGCACGCATGTCATCAGGACAACACATGGTCGGACCGTACGTGCTTATAAAGGTGGCAAACTTACCTCTCCCGAGTCGTAGGCGAACAGTCATCAGTCGCGCGCTGATGCCTGTTGGTTCACCCACCAGCTGGCCATAGAGGCGATCGGATATTGAAAATGCGACCCCATGTTCACGTGGTGCTGAGGCGGCGTTGCCCACCCAGTAGAATGTGTAGCCAGCACCTGCTTCATGTAACTTACCTTGCTCAGCGAGCTGAGTCTCACTGAGCGCCGCAATATCGAGGTGGTAGCGCGCCAGTTCCAAAGAGACTAGTGCAGTGCGTCCCTCGGCGGGCTCAGTCGAGTTCCGGTCCAGTAGTGTGCGAACGTTCCCGTACCCGAAGCTGAGTGCTTTGCGCGCAGGCATTCGATTGCATTGGTGGGCAGTCGCACGCGAGGTGGTGGTTTTGCTTCGGATATTTGCTTGAGTGACTCCGCCCAGAGCCCTTAGCTCAATAGCCTTACCCAGAAGGCAGTGGGTGGTTTGGAAGTTTGCTTGAGGGCCTGCGCCCGGAGCCTTTGGTTCAATACCCTGAACCACAAGGTAGTGGCGAGCAGACCCTGCTCGGGAATGTGATTACAGAGACAGATTGGGATCTGATTTAGGTCCTTCATACACAGCCTTTGTGGTACGGAAACCATTCATCTATGTTTTGCGACCGTAGTAGGATACACACCTGCGACCACGGCCAGACGCAGGTGGGTTTTGACGGGTTTCCGTCAATTTCACTAGGGGCTGCCTGGCTTGAGGCAGGACCCTGAGGCTGGACCTTAACGTGGTGCGATGGTTTGTGTGCCTCAGTGATCCATTGAGCTATACTGGGTGGTGCTTTTGCACCTTCAGTGCCACTCATACCAGATTGGTCAATGGTTAGAGGCCAGACAAACGCAGCCTCTTGGTCCTCCAGGTTGGGGGTTGGAATGAGGGTGGCACCTTATTTCTTAAAACGGACTCCTTGTAGCCCAACGCCAAACCCGCTGCCTTGCGGTCAGGTTTTTGAACCAAAGGCTTTGGTTGAGAACCCTAATCGTTCTCCAGACTAGGCTTGGGCAACCTGACAGTATCCTGCCCAGGCAATACAATGAATCTCTCTTCAAACAAATTTCTGAGGCTCTGGCCACCGCAGAGGATAATCGACGGTGCCCTATCTGCTGCATCGAGCAGGGTGGGTAGGGGTTTGGATAATACTGCTCAAGCTTTCCCATCTTCTTATTCCCCTCTTACACTTTATCACACTTATCGTCCCGTTCCAACTTCACTTTTATCCCCTCAGTTTTCAACCCCCAGATTCTTGGCCCTCCCCCAACATGCTTCGCTTGACGTTTATCTTCTAATTGCAACTCACATGTGAACGCGGAGCGTCACTCCTCTCTTGTCGACAAACCCATGTCCAAGCAAGCTGTCCATTCCAGTGCATCGGCTTCAGTTTGGAGCCCTCGATCCTCCTTCAGATTGGCATGCCTCAATGTACGCATAGTGCTACAGATTGGTCAACAGGCAGCACTTACCCGAACATTGGAGACCCTCTTGATCGATATCTGCTGCATATCGGAGACCTGCCTACATGACTCGAGCTCTGTGCTCACTCTGCGATCCCCTTCAGGTGACGCAAGCAGTATTTTCTCATTGCACCTATCCGGTGACGATGCAGCTTCGAGCACCGGCCAAGCTGGTGTTGGCATTACGCTGAGTCCCGGGGCTGTAGCTGCTCTGGTTGATTGGATTCCAATCAGTAGCCGGATGTGTGCGGTCCGATTGGCTGGCTCGTTCAAAGCTTCGAAGTCGCGCGGGACTAACAGGTGTGTATTCATCATCGCTGCCTACGCGCCCACAAACTGTAGCGATGATTCGGTTAAGAACGACTTCTAACGGAGACAATTGATGGGCACTGGTCAGATGTTCACGAGACCTTACTAGCAGCAGACAAATCCTCATGTGACATGTCTAGTGGGCAACATGGATATTGGGTCTCTTCGCAGTCTCTGGAACTTATCGATGCTCGCCGGAGTATCCCGGCTGGAAGCGAACACAATGAAACTGGCAAAGAGCTCTGGGCAAGACTACGTGCCAGACTGAAGTGAGACCGCGAATCTTGGTGGTCTCATCGTGCGTCAGAGATGGAAACGGCAGATGCCCTTGGAAACGATCGCAAGTTAGTCCGTATGATACGGGAAACACGCAACAGGAGACCTGGTGTTAGTGAAACTATACGTGACCAGAGTGGACGGCCTATCCACAATTCGTCAAAGCCTTTGGAGCGTTGGGCTGAGCATTTTGAAAAGCAATTTAATCGGCTAGAATTGTTCGATTCTTTGTCGGCCAGTGATCGCCCTGCTCCGTGGGCTGTCCTTTTGGTTCCACCCTCTCGCTCAGAAGTCGAACGTGAGATCGGACTGTTGAAGTTGAATAAAGCCACGGGACAAGATGATCTTCCTCCAGCCCTCTTCAAATTCGAAGGCTCTGTTCTTGCTGATGAGTTACATGAATTACTAGTGGAACTGTGGGAGCAGGAAATTGTCCCAACTGACTGGAGCCGCTCCGTTATTGTTCCCATCTTCAAAGGAAGCTCGCGTTCGAAATGCGGCAACCATAGAGGAATCGGTATGAGCTCCATTGCCGCCAAATTACTCGCCTCCATAATCCTTCACAGACTGACTGGCGCTCGTGAAATCCAAACTCGTGAGGAGCAAGCCGGGTTTCGTCGGGGTCGTGGCTGCATCGACCACATCTTCACCTTGCGTCAGTTGTTGAAGCACCGTCACACATATTAGCGGCCCACCGTAGTCGTGTTCCTCGACATCAAAGGTGCCTTCGACTCGGTTGATCGATGTGCCCTTTGGAATTGTCTACTCAGGAAAGGTGTGCCCGGGAAATATGTAAATATTATTCGAGCATTATACGCGCGTAGCACGGGAAGTGAGGGCTTACGGCAAGCTGCCGCCCCCCCCTTCAATATCTTCAGCAGTGTGAGACAAGGATGCCCGCTGTCACCTTTCCTCTTCAACTTTGCTATTGACGAAGTCATGGAGATTGCATTTACAGGACATGACTTGGAGGGTGTGGAGCTACTCCCAGCAGAATGACTTCTTGACTTGGAGTATGCAGACGACATTGCCCTCATCTGTGACAGCTCCCAGACGTGCCAAGCCGCGCTGGACAGATTAGCACTGGCTGTCAGCCACTTCGGGCTTTGCTTTGTACCATCAAAGTGCAAAGCCTTCCTACAAGATTGGCAGGGATCGCCTCCTGCGTTGACCCTTGGTGGGGATTATCTAGAAGTCGTTCGGAAATTCAACTACCTGGGAAGTTGTATCAGCGCCCTTGGGATCGAAGACGAGATCACCAACCGTATAGCAAAAGCTCGAAGTGTTTTTGCTAACCTTCGCTACCCATGGCGGCGGCGCGACATTACTCTCGCCCTGAAGGGTATAGTGTACAATGCAGCGGTACCTTCGACCTTACTGTACGGTTGCGAAACCTGCAACCTAAGATCTGCGGACATAAAGAGGCTAGTTACGTCCGACCATCGGTGTCTTCGCAGTTTGGCTCACATCAGGTGCGAACACCGCGTGAGCAACGAGCGTGTTCGACGCTTTGTTTATGGCACAAGAAAAGGAAATGAACCGCTCAGCACCGTCATTTCACGCACCAGGCTCCGATGACTGGGCCACGTGTTGCGCTTGCCAGCCCACCGACTTCCACGACGTGCGTTGTACGCTCATCGGGGATGTGGATGAAAGAAGAGGAGGGGTGGCCAAGTGATGACTTGGTCGAGAGGAATGAAGGCCCCCAGTTCGGAGCTGGCCTCGGTCGGAGAGTCACAGCTCCCTGGTTGGGGTCCAAAAGACGATGAACACGTTTGGCTGGATACGCTTGCTGACATGGCAAGGAGCCGACCTCAGTAGCGTTCCTGCTGTGAGTTTCTTTGTCCCTCCCCATCCCTTTTAGCCTTCCTCTCCATCTAAAATCTCATTTCTTAGCGTAAAATATGATAATTTTTCTTTTTGCCTAGTAGCCGGCTGGTAGCGTAACGGAACGATGCCTATACATTCCTGGTAGCTCTGCTGGCATGCAACTGTTGTATTTATTTTCCTTTTCCTTGATGCATTGCGGAACAGTAGCTGAAGTGTTTCCCACCTGTATCTGACGTGTATAATGATGATCATGATGATGGCTTGAGGCAGGCAGCAGCAAACCATCGAGCACCCGGAGGTGCCCTCCCACCGTCAGAGATAATGCGTGGCGCTCGTGCTCTACGCCAATCGAGCTGTGAGCTCATAAGCCGTAGACCTGTTGTCTCCCATAGCTAGATTTTACGGGAAGTGTGCCATCGACCACTTCCTAACCTCTGAAGAGGATGAGCTAGAATACTGGCAGGGCGCCCACACCTGACAGGAGAACGACTCGGGTCCTCAACCAAAGCCTTCGATTAAATGCACACCAGAAAGCCAGCGGGTCTAGCACATGGTCAGTTCACTGACTCATGCGGATTGGTGTCCTGGGTCTTATCAGGCAGAAGGGCGTAACCCAACTCCCACCCGGCGGTCGCGACGAGGCGTCCAGGACATGAGACCATGACGCAAAGTAGCAGCAGTGGGTAGACCATCCGTCAGAATCTATCCACTACCAGCCTCTGCGCACCATAGGCTCTTTCGCCTTTGCTATCATACACCCCAGAGTACATATCTCGATCATGAATGATCATGAATATTCTTGAACCCGTGGTCCGTCTACAATCCCGGGAGAAATGCCCGTACATTCGGGAAATATACGTATTATTATTATCATCATCATCTCTGTCGCCACTGTTATAATCGCTGTTAATAGGACGTAGATCCGTCAGAGCCATGACTCGCCACACCGGACATTGTACTGGTTGACTAGATGTCAAGACACATGAAACAGACAAGAAGGCCGACAATATAGGGCAAGATGAGAGAGTGTGTCAGACAGACCGCATCGCATAGTCGGCGGCTTCATGCATATGAACCACAGTAAGGCAGTGGGTGAGAGTGAAGTTCACGGTCAGGGGTGTGGGACCACGTTGTACTTTTAAGACGTGGGATCGCCTGGCGTAACAACAAGCGGCTATTGAAACAAGACGGGAGAGCGCAAGAATTGAGCTAGTCTAAAACAGGGGGATAAAATTGAAGTTAGAGCGTAATGAGGAGAAAACGGCGCAAGAGTAGGAATAAGAAGACGGGGAGACCTGGGCAACAGCGTACAAAACCCCTATCCACCCTGCTCGATGCAGAGGATAGGGCGCCGTGGAGTATCCTTTGCGGCGACCATATCAGCAAGGAATTGCCTGAAGAGAAAGTCACCGTGTTGTATTCCGTGGGCAGGATACTGTCATGTTGCCCAAGCCTAGATAGGAGAACGATTAGGGTTCTCAACCAAAGCCTTTGGTTCAAAATATGCTACAGCAAGGCATCGAGGTTTTGGCACTATGCTACCGAGAGTCCGTTTCATGGAATAAGGAGCCACCTCCACTCGATCCCCAACCTAGAAGGCCAGGAAACTTAATTTGTCTTGCCTCTAGCCATTGCCTCATCTGGTATGAGTGGCTCTGAAGGTGAATAAAGCACCACCCATAATGTGTTTACGATACCACCGTTCGGGCAGTGTTGCTGTATGGCAGTGAGTCCTGGCTAGTTCGCGTAGATAACATGCGCCGGCTCGCGGCCCTCAACAATGGGTGCTTGAGGAGAACTGCTTGTGTGTGGGACAACAGCGTAACTGCTACCGTGAAGTCAGACGTCGTGTCTTAGGGAATGTAACTGTCCCCTTCAACAAGCTGGTTTTACTGCGCGAGTAAGATGGCTGGGCCACGTCCTGCTTACGTCAGCTGAGCGAGTGCCCTATCGCGTTTTACTTGTTCGTGCAGGACTCGACTGGAAGAGACCAGGCGGTGGTTAAGCATTCACCTCGCGACAACGTATGAAATCGCTGGCTTCACTTTTTGCTGTTGTTGGATCCATATGCCTGCCTGGTTGGGGGGCCCAAGAGCGAAAAATGCTGATAGCTCGAAACAATTCAGGTGATGGCACGTAATCAGAACGAGTAGAAGATGTGTACATACTTGTATAAGTTTAGGTACTTAACGCCTAACAATGAAAAAATATGAAAACAAAATAAGTGGTGTACGAAACAGTAACAAAAAAGGTTCTGTTCTTGCGGCACAATGGCTAAAGTATGTTGGTGACCTTCAACAAATGTGACATGATGCTGATGCTACGGCGCTTCAACCTGTCATATGCTGAATTTCATGGTTTTGTTTGGCTCCATGGCCATTTATTAGACGGTTGATTCTACAACTACTACTACCCAGCATAGTTCAATAAATCATTAAGACACGCGAAACCTCACACCACTTTAAGATCCAGTCTTGTCGGGACGGACCATGATATAGCTTGACAGTAACGGAGTACACTAAGGAAAACAGCTCAAATATATGAGGAGCAACAACAGGAGAAAGATGAGAAAGTACGATATGCTAATGGAATTGTTGCGGGTAGAAGGACTGTTTTGCCTCAGAATGAGTCGCTAACTACTTACACAGGTTGTTCCGTGGGCCCCTACCAAGTGAAACGCATCCTCCAATCAGACCGAGTTTTGGTTGCCTTTTTCGTAACCTCATCAGCGACCGGCCCTCACAAATTCCATTTCTTCATACAAAGTTTTGGTAAACGAGTCGTGCGAAGTTGAGCAGTCAGCAACTATTCTACGACCTAGATATAGTGACGTTCATAGTCCAAAGTTAAATCATAATACTAATCATTGCTTAAGTTTTTGTTCATTTACGGAACGCACAACATACATTGGTTAGTATCACATTGTCCGCATATTCAATAAGAACTCTGAAGAATTATATGGAGCCCACTATTATTCATAACATTCTTAGGATTTTGTGTCAGCGTGTGACACAGCTACAGTCAACCGCTCTCAGTGTACATTCGATCTATCCATGCAACAATTTTCTTTTTCGAGGTACGATGTACATCACATCATCAACAGCAGTACATCAGCCATTTGAACTGATGCTTCGCTGCCATACAACAATGCCGAAATACGGAACACAGAGTGAGTTATGGGATCTACCATGAAACCTTAATGCCTTAGGCAAACATTCAGGGTTAAGGCACCTACACCTTGCGTCAGCAAAATAAATTCACAACCAGCTGGCTATCGGGCAAAGATAGAGCGAGATCAGCAAGATAGTTTAATTGAGGCTTTCATTTCTCTGCGTCATTAGCAGCCAGTAACCCGCAGATAACTCAGCACCACAGACTATAAACAAGCAGTTCGACCAGGAAACGATAGCAAACGGGCCACTGTCGTCGACTGCGAGCCATGTCCTGTAAAGTCTCGGGTCAAGCACAAGGCGAGTCACGTGGACTCAAGATCAACTAACCTTCCACCAGGCAGCACTACAAAGCCTACATTGTGAGATTTCGCAAGGGAACACTCAAGTATAGAAACCACGACGAAATTGATCAAAAATGGGGAAATCGGGCAATCCTGACGAATGCCGCTTGTGGTCAGTTAGCT
The DNA here is from genome assembly GCA_944474145.2 of Dicrocoelium dendriticum. NCBI lineage: Eukaryota > Metazoa > Platyhelminthes > Trematoda > Plagiorchiida > Dicrocoeliidae > Dicrocoelium > Dicrocoelium dendriticum. The sequence continues at coordinate 177,108,460 of OX104063.1, forward strand.
ATCCGGTAGACCACAGTAGACCCTGATGCGGCCTGTGGTGATCGAGTACAGAGCACGAAGGATGTTCACATATTTCGTGGGAACACAATCCCGAGCAAGTGTTTCGAACAGAATCGATCGATCGACTGAATCGAACGCACTTGAAATCGAGGAACACATCTATGGTCAGTCTGTGGCATGCGCAGCGATGCTCTAGCACCCGCGGCAAAGTGAATATATGATCCATACAGTCACGTCCAGGGCGGAAACCTGCCTGCTCTTCCCTAATCCGAGATTCCCATTCCACAGTGAGTCGACGAACGATAATCGAGGCCCATTATTTTGTCACAATTGCCGTCAGGCTAATACCCCTGCGGTTAGAACAGTCTGTGCGACTGCCCTTCTTGTATATCGCCACTGTAATCGATTAGCTCCAGTTAGCCTGAACACTTCCTTCCAGAAACGGTCGAATAGGGAGACCAGCGCTTTGCATAAGACCTCACCTCCATCCTTAAATAGTGTAGGTAGGACGGAATCCGGGCCAGCGGCACGAAAACGATTAGTGGCTGTGATGGCGTTTCGGACCTCAGCCTCCGACTGAGGCTCTAAACTAATCGTCCATAGCTCGTCCTTTATCCACTGAGTAGGAAGAGGTCTGGGAGCAGGAGGCCAACTGAACTGATCTTGAAAGTGTCCGCCCAACGAAACATATGGCGCTCTTGACTGTGTATCAGTGCACCCGCTGATTGTCTCACTGACGCCTGGTTTTCTGGGACCAGTGGTGCAGATCAGCTGGAAGAGCTTGCGGTAATTGCCTACTGCTCCTGCCTCCTCCATTTTTTGAGCCCTACTGGTCCACCAAGCTTCCTTGTCAGCACGCAGGCTCCGCTTTAGTTCGCGTCTAATAGCCCTTCTGGTCACATTGTGCTCAGAGCCAGCCGGAAGGTTTTTTCTAGATTCCAACAGGTTCACCGACCTCTCAGATATCCAGTGACTGGTGCGATGACGATTGATAGTGCCACGAGCAGATGCTCCTGCGTCGTGCATGGCGTCAAACATCCCATTCCACTGAAGCTCAGCTTCATTAGGACAAAGACTGCGGAAGTTCAGTATGCAGTGCGTCGTAATAGGCTTGTCTGACCGAGGACTGAGACAATTTCTCAGTTGCCAATCGTAGGGGACGCTTGGTGCGCCTCCCGGTAAAGTTCATGGAGAAACGACAAAGTACCAAGGCATGATCAGAGTCGACACAGGTACTTCAGTACGAGCGACAATCCAGGATGGAACCACGCCATCTGTAATTTATGGCAATGTGATCAATTTGGGTCCATCGCTGGTCAGCTACAGGAGGACGCCAAGTGGCACTTCGGCGCCCACTGTGTTTAAAAGCAGTGCTACTAAGAAACAACTGGTGCTCCGCACACAGTTGCAGCAGAGGCTCACCGTTGTCAGTCTGTTCGGAGTTAAGCCCACATTTACCACCCACCTGAGTTTCTGAAGAGCTCAGACGCCCTACTTGTGCGTTCATATCCCCTGCAAGCACTATAATATCCGAACTAGTAGCACTGCGTAGTAGCGCGTTCAGTTCGTGATAGAATGTGTTCTTGACAGCACTTGAACTGCAGTCGGTGGGAGCATAAGCGGAAAGCGCAAACAGCGTTTTGTACTACTTCGTGAATCAACCTTAGCTGATGTCGTTAAACGGGCTGCACATAAACGGCTGTCCACCGGAATCCAATCAACCAACGATGGCTCAGCCTTGGAGCTTAGAATGATACCTACACCAGCTTGACCCGTGAGTGCTGCATCGGCATCTCCGGATGCGTGCAACCAATAACGAGAGAATAAGCCGGGTGCAGTTAATTCAATAACCCCGTTAGGGTCATTGATCCTAGTTTCAGGCACACAACACACACCAATACCCAGTGTGTCTAAGGTGCGTGCGAGTGCAGCCTGTTGACCTGTTTGTCTTAGAGTGCGAGCATTGAACGTCGCCATGGAAACGGGATAGCGTGGCCTTATAAGGGACTTTTGCCGATAGGCGTCCGATAGGTGCTGTGGGATGGTGGCTGCAGATGGTTCTACTCCAGTGGCATTTCGGTTGCTATCAATTAAGCTGGGAATTATAGAAGGAAGGTTAATAATGGGGGTCGGGATGGGAGTAAGAGAAACAGGTGGAAAAGAAAGAAGGCGCCAGAAGTAGTACGTTTTCGCCTATCCGCCGTGCTGCATGCAGCAGATAAGGCGACCCTTGATAATCTGCGCGACGGCCGATGCAGGATGAGGTTTATGTTTGAAGAAAAGGTCATGGTTGTAGGTGGGCCGAGATATTGCAACGGCGCCCAGACCTAGACAGGAGGACGATTAGGGCCCTCAACCAACGCCTTTGGCTCAAAAACCTGTCCACAAGGCAGCGGAGGGTGGCAACAATTTAGTTTTACAGAAATGGACACCATCCCATTTCAAACCCCCCAACCTGGAGGAGCAGAAGACTGAGTTTGTCTGACCTCACCATTGATTAATCTGGTAGGAATAGCTCTCAAGGGACCCGGAGGCAACACGCAGTATAGCTCAATGGGTCATAGAGGTAAGCAAAACCGTCGCACCACGTTAAGGTCCAGTCTCGTTGCGACGGGAGCTGTTGCATTAAAAATACATCGCCCCACACCCTTACCCGTGAACTTCCCTGCTCTACTGTGGTTCATATACATGAAGCCACCGAGTATGCGGCGCGGCTTGTCTGACACACTCTCAACTTACCCTACATTGTCAGCTGTCTTGCCTGCTACATGTGAGTTGACATTTAGTCAACCAATACACTGTCCACTGTAGCGAGTCTTGATACTGACGGCTCTACGTCCCAGTAACCATGAGTATAACATTTGTCTTCTAGTTGCCAGCTACACGCAGTCGCAGCGCGTCGCTCCAGTCCAGGCAAAAAGTCCATATTCAAACAAGCGGACATCAATTTATCGGTTTCTCTTTGGAGCCCTCGATCCTCGCTAAGACTGGCGTGCCTCAACGTCCACACCTTATCGCAGATTGGCCAACAGGCAGCACTTGCCTGAACACTAGAGACCCTACCGATAGATATCCGTTATCGGAAACTTGCCTGTAAGATTCGAGCTCCGTGCCTACCGTGCGATCCCACATATGCGACACTGGTGACACTTTCTCACTGCGCCTGTCCGGAGATGACGCGGCTTCAAATGTCGGTCAAGTGCGCGTGAGAATTGCTCTGAGCCCCCGGGCTGAAGCTGCCCCGATCGATTGGATCCCAATGAACATCTGAATGTGCACTGACAGACGCGGGGACAAACGGTGCCCGTTTGATATTGCTGTATACGCAGTCACAAATTGTAGCACTGACTCGGTGAAATAGGATTGCTATCACAAACTTAACGATCTCCTTCGTTGCAGGTAAAGTAAGGATATAGTGGGCAATCCTGGTGAGCTGAACGCCCAAGTTGGAAAGTTATCCTCTGACGGGCTTCATCTGGGCGGCCAACAGGGTGTCGGCTCCAGTAATGATAACGGTGAATGGTTACTACACCTGTGTGATGATGCTCGTCCGTTTCTCGCGAGCACCAACTTACTACACACTCGCAGAAGCGTGACTTGACGCCCACCAGCTTCGGACCAGCCATGGACGTAAATCGATCATATCGCGGTAATTAACCGCCTGAGGGGATGCGTTCAAAACTGTCATTCGATTTGAAGCACGAGCGTGGACTCCGACCACGCACTTGTATGCGCCGCACTGCGGGTGCGTCTCGGCGGACGTCCGCAACGACGCTGTGAGCGCACGGACACCAGCCGACTGGTGAGGCCGGGTGTTCTGAATGCCTGTCAAGGTACGCTGGCATCCGAGTCCAGTCAACACCGGCGAAGATTAATGGTTGCATATTCGCTAGTTGTTACTTTCAGTAGGCATGTATTCATGCGGGAAATAAAATCACCAACCTAGACGACACTGCGTCTCCGCACAGTCCCTGGAACTTCTGGATGCTGGTCGACGTGTTTCGGCTAAGAGTGAACATAAGAAAACTCGCAAATATCTCACGATGGAACTGCGTGCTAGCCTGAGAGACCGTGAAGCCAGCGATTTCATCGTACGTCGGAAATGTAAACAGCCCTTGACCTTAATAACCATCTGTTAGTCTGTATGATAGGGGAAACGTGCAGCAGGAGACGTGGCGTTAGCGAGACCATACGCGACGAGAGCGGACAGCCTACCCACAGCTTGTCAAAACGCTTACAACGTTGAACACTTTGAAAACAGTTTAGTAAAGCTGAGTTAGCACATTTTTCGGGCACAGTGTTCTCCCTGGGTCGTATCCTCGGATCCGAACTCACGCAAAGAAATCGGACGTGTGATCAGGCGGTTGAAAGTGAATAAGGCCGCAGAGGTAGATAGACTTTCCTCAGCCTCCTTCACATTCCTGGAACCTGCTCTTGTAAATGAGTTGCACAACTTACTTGTGAAGCTGTGGGACCAGGAGACTGGCCCAACAGACTGGAGCCGCTCCGTCATAGTCCCAATTTTCAGGGGTTTCACGTTCGGAATGGAACAATCATGGAGGAGTCTAACCTGAACTGCCAATAAATTGCTTGCGTGTCATTCTCCATAGACCCGCTGGCACACGTGAAAGTCCGAATTGTGAGGAACGAGTCGGGTTTTGTCGACATCGAGGCTACAGCGACATGTTTGCGTCAATCGCTAGAGCAGTGAAATTTATTGGTGACCCACCGTAGTCATGTTTCACGACATCAAAGGTGCCTTTAATTCGGTGGATCGATGTGCCGTTTTGGACTGTGCTTAGGGAAGGTGTGCCAGATAAACAAGTAAATATTATCAAAGCGCTTTACGCACAGTTCGGGGAGTTTATAGCAAACTCTCGACGTCCTCCAATATCTCCAGCGGGGTGGGACAAGGTTGTCCGTTGTCACCATTTGTCTTTAACTTCATCATTGTCGAAGTCATGAAAAAAGCATTTAGTTATCACTTGGTATTTTGTAGTCTTAGTATTTCGTATTACGGCACAATAGTAGGTGCGCTTCGAGCGTGTCGATCAATTCGACATCGCAATCAATGCCGATAAATGTGTCTTCGGCCAGTCATTTGTTGACTTCCTTGGTCACTGAATCGATCACGATGGTATTAGCTCACTTACTAAAAAAGCACAGGTTATCGCAGATTATCCGATGCAGTAATCGTTCGAACGTTTACGTCGTTACGTCGTTATGGCAAACTATTACAGCCGCTTCATTCCAGTGTTTTAGGCTCCTTCATCTATTGACATATCTGCAAGTCTCTCAAGTTTGAACTAATTGCGGAAGCCACAGCAGCATTGGACAGGATCAAACACGCGCTTTCCAAGGCTGCTGCGCTTAGTCACTTGAGGGCTGATGTCGGCATGTCTCACATTCTCAAAATGGTACATCGCAAACGGCCTTGGGTGTGGTTCTCCAGGTCATAGACGGTCAACCTAAATCAGTCTTTCCTCCCTCGAAAGCAACAACCCTTTTAGACGTGAGACAGTATTTTCGGCCGATAACCATCAGCCACTTACATCGCTCTCAAGCACTTACGCCACTTGCTTGAAAGACGCTTATTTACCATCCTTATGGATCATAAGCCACTTGCTTTTGCTTTTCGTGGTTCTTCCTATCGCTTGTCACCTCCAGAAATGCGGTATTTGGACCACTTCACACATTACTACGGATATTCGACGCCGACGCAGCTCACAATGTTTGACTTGACGTTATGTCTCCCACTGGTCACCACGAAATTTCGCGCCAAGCAAGCAACCTAGAAGACATCGCTACTCATTAAGAAACAGATCTTGAGTTTGATCAGTTGAAGTTAAATCCCTTTATTAAGCTCTCAATTTCCTGTTTGTGACTTGGACTCTAGAATTTACTGTGATACCAAAAAGTCTCGATCATTCGTCCCGCAACCGTATCTGCATGGAGTCTCGCATCCAAGCATAAGCGAAAGCAGCAAGCTGATCACGGATCGTTATCTCTGGCAAAATACGCACTCTGATATCCAGCGGTGGGCTGGGCATTGCAGCACTCTCTAGAACAGTAAGATACATCGCCACACGGTTACTGTCCATGGAACATTTTCACTGCCCGGAACGCTCGATTCAAAGATGTACATACTGACATTGTTGGACCTCAGCTCCCATCCAACGGTTTTACTTACGTGTAGATATTTGTCAATTGTTTCACGCATTGGCCACACATTGCGCCGCTACGAGGTATCAGATGAGACCGTTGTACGAACTTTCAAAAAACATGGATTTCTGTGTTTGGCACTTACACCACTATCACCAAGGACAGAAAACAGTTTAATCCTGCTGTTTCGCGAATTTAGCCGCATGCTCGGCTGATCTCATTTGCCCGCGACAGCATAACATTCAGCTACTAATGGGTTAGACAAACGTTTACATTGCCAACTCAAGGCCATACTTACCGCTACGCAACCGAATACTCAGTCGTCAGAGCGCCTGCCGATCATTCTCCTCGGTATTTGTAACACTGTATGGGATACCCGCAGAATTAGTCTTTGGTACAACACATGCTTCCTGGAGAAATTGTTTTGGATAAAGGATCAAGGGCGAAGTACATCTTAAGTGGTATGTCACACGTCGACACTGTTCGTCCGACGTCATCACGCTTCAATTTTAGAAGCCAACGCGCTCACCACAACTTGCACACGTGCCCCTTCGTTCACGTACATGTCGATACGGTTTGCAAACCTCCGATGGCGTCTTACGAGGGTTTTTCTCGCAAATGCTTCTAAAGATTTTGTCAGCATCGACCACATAAAACCAGTCGCCGCAACAGACTGCCGACACTACTGGCGCATCACATGAGTTTGTACAAATTTCGCTAACTCACATGCAACAGCCCTGAGTAAGAGGTATAAATACTACCAAGGTACAACTACCCTGTCGTCACAAATGGACGGTAAGCCGTCTTATCTGGGCGTGCTTTCGGTCACTCACAGAGGCAAAAAATTGGAATGAAAATAAATAGCGTGATCTGTCCAGATATGCCGTTAAATAAGATTGTACATCTTTAGAACCTATGTTCTTTGCCAAAAAGGTGTTACGTTGCAAGTAAATTGTAATCTCAGTAAGCGCAAGTGATCATTGGAGCTTCTTGAGTGACCAATATTTGTGCCCCGGCCGTCGTAATTGCACACCATTTTGGACGACTTTTGGTCCCACGTCGGAATTTCCGGTTAAGGTAAACGGCCATAGTATGATGTAATTACAAGTTAAGCGTCGAATTCCGCTTAATATTGACGGTATTTGCAATCAGGAAAAATGCGTACGTCCCACTTTGGGTCCCTGACAAAGAGTTCCGGTTTAGCCTAACGAATAAAGTATAGTGTAATTACAATATGGGAATTCATTTCGGTTTAATGTTGATGGCATTTGCAATTAGAAAAGTGCTTTTAAGATACATAGTAAGGGTGCGTTGGAAAAAAACATTGACTGACCAAAAGTCGTCCAAGAAGCGTCAATTTGGGACGGCCAGGGGCAAAAAAAATTGGTTACTCAGGGACGTAAAAAGGTCACCTCAGTGGCACACCTATTGGTCACTCGTGCGAACAGGGTACAGCTTATCCAACGGTCCGAAGTCACCAACAAGTCGCTATTTATGCATATTGTTTGGCGACCAGAGTGTACTAAAAAGCTATGCAAAGCTAATACCAAAAAATAAAAAACGCTTAAGTGCAGCTTATCCATGCGTATACAAAAAGGTAAAAAACAGCGAGATGCCAGTAATCAGCATCAAAGTGAATCTCACCATTAGAGTTATGACAGATGGCGCTCAGAAAATGAAATTGTAAAACAACCCGAATAATGACAGAAATTGGTTACGGGTTGCTGTTAAGGTGAAATGTGCGAGGCATACCCCACATTTGTAACAAAGGAACTTACCACTTGACGTGAAGCTAGGGTAATCAGATAGATTTCGAACTTTGGTCACTACAGTGGTAGGTGGTGCTTCAACGTTTTGTTTAGTACTAATGCCAGTATTTTCCAGGCTCATTATACGGCCTCACGGGCTAGGAACCGTCACCCGCGATCACAGCGACCAAAAGAAGGTCGACCTTCCGATGTAGCGCAAACATTCACAAAGCCCGCCAGAACATAAAAACAAATGAGACGCTCTCTGGTGAATAAGTGCCCTCTTAGATGATTCAATCAATCACCAACCAACCGCAAATAGAACATTGCCTCTTAATCTAAAACCTTCTGTGGCTAATTAAACTAAATCAAAGTCAACACCTAACTTAAGTCAACAATGCGTTGTATACACACATGAAAAGTGATTATATAGCCATATCACGCAAGCCAGAGATGGACCTCAAATTAAAGAAGAGTATAACAGATGACTATGGTGCGTCGGCAATTTGAAAACGTGGCAGATAGGGCATAATAGAAATTATTTGGCTTTAAGCTTCTGTTTGGCTACATTTTGGTCCATTAACAATTGTGACATGTGACGAACGTCTGACTGCCGTAGGCCAGTGTGGTAGCAAAATTGGCTTTTTAGATATGTCTGGCAGAAGAAGTCGTGTTAAATTCCGACAAACACTGTGATGGGATTGGTTGGCATTCGTCGGCATACTTGATGAAAAATTTCGGAATTGCGCACATGATTTAGGACAATAGGTCTGATCTACTCTAACACAGAAAGCTTGCTGCATCGAGCGTGCTGCTTTAATGACACTTTGAGAACTTCTTTTGTGATTTTGGAAGTTCAGCACTGGTGGATTTCACGTATAGTGAACGTGTGCGCAATGGGTGGTAAACCGTATGCACAAAGCAATTGACACCGATGAAGAACCAAATCGGGAGGCAATTTACTTTGTCTGCTGACTAACGAGAGACTTTTCAACTGATCTGATCAAGTGAGAGTACGTCTCATTATACCTCCTATGTATTTTACGCACGCACGATTTCAGACTAACAAGGTCAATCCAAACTGACAAGCTGTATGTGAGCAGCGGCTGCTAACCATTTTCCTTTGACAAAGAGAAAAGCGCATCTGTACACTTTGCTGACTTGAAGGCAAGGCTGCGGGATTTGTCCAGGGCAAAACATTTTTCAGAGGTATTGTTATCTATTCGATGGACTTGCAGTTTCAGCTTGGTGAACATAATCCGCAATACACATCCACCTAATCCAGCGGGATTCGAACCCATGACCACAAGCGGCTTGCAACGCCTGTCAGCAGCTTAAGCTTCTGGGCCACAGGGCACCTTGGTAACGTCATTATTCCCAAGCTGACTTCTGTCTAGTGCATCGGATACTTCACTGTCATGCGAGTTACGAACTTTGCGGAGGAGGTGGTTGATCCGAAAAGAAGCGAGGTCCAATTTCTGTAGCTATGTAGGTGTTGCGAGCATGTGAAATATTCCCGCAAAAATGCGCCAGAAATCCCTGCAGAATGGCTGTGGAAAGCGAGGTTCAATTCTTCCAAACAACGCAGCAGCGCTCAGCCACTCCGAGACGCGGCCCAACTGCGCACCTTTTGACAATGGTCTTTTACAAACTACCACCTCGTCGTGGTAGCAATTTTCCCTAACTTTATAACCCAACGCAATGGCTGTGGTTCGCCCTTTGTTGGTCGTAACAGAGCCTACAGAGGACCTCCTGTCTTTTTTCTTCGCCTTACTTGGGAGCCAGTCAGGTCACGTGATTTTGTGTGCGTCTTTAGTTGGCCAGTGTCACCAGCCGTTTTCGTAGGCGTTATTCAACCGTGCCAGCGACAAGCTTATCAGGCATTTACGCAATCAGAACAGAGGAGGCGTTCCCTCAATTATAACAGTAGGACATAGTATTTAGCAATTCTTAGGGTGGATATGTTGATATAGTCATAAGTAGGGGTGTTTATATAATTAATTAAGTTGTCGCCTCATGCTCTAGCCAGAATATCATAAGCTGCTAACGGAAAATTCAAACTGCTGGTGGTCATGGATATGAAGCTTGATAAATCTGATTGATGTGCACTGCTGATTATGAATAACAAGATGAAACCGCTACCCCCTGACTTCCCGGGACTATGATCGACCATCTCATTTGAAACAGGCTGCGACGAACGTTCGATTAACTATATCGAAATTCTCCTACTCATGAAAAAATTTTAATAAATTTTAAAATAAATAGTTAAATTGTTTATTCGGCACTCTGAGACGCCAGAGTAGACACGAACAAGGTTATACAAACACGAACTATCGATATTTGTGTACAAATTTTGCAAGCCTACCGGTAGCAAATGGTAGCTATTTGCGTGTATTTACAGCGTTTGTTTATTTATCAATGTCTCTATGTATGCAGGTTGTGCCACACACTGTAGTTTAAGCTGTATATACCACGCTTCTACTCCACAGTTGGGATACTCCGACTTACACTAGATTAGACTTTCTTGACCTCCATAAAAATCATTCCTAATTGTTTGCTTTGCTAAGTCTTGTTATTCTGCTGCATATACCGTGACCTGCTTGCGATTTTATTTATCTTAACTTCTGTGTCGGTGACTTGACGACCGTGGTGTTGCTGCGCTTGATATATAGTTTGACAAAGTTCCCACTTGTCTGCCACGATTCACCTCTATTGCATCCTCCAGGAGACTAAATAGTTGCTGAGGCAGGGTTGAACGGTTCTCATGTTTAAGCTAGGCTAAAATATTGATCCCATCCAATGTGCATCTGACTATACCCCAGCCACGGCTTTGTATCCGTCTTGTACACACGATTTCCAATTTAGGAAGACCGCAATGCCGCTACTTTTACCTTGAAAGAGTGTTGCCTGGCTCAGTTGTTGAAACCTGGCTCCCAACCACATCCCACCCGGTCTTATTTCTATAGGTATACGCTGGATATGGTGTATGTAAACGGAGCATTGGGTAGTGCCACACAAGCCGCCCATGATCCTTTTGTAGGCGTAGACACGCTGTGGCTATCCTATGAAGGCCAAAGTGATGGGCTGCTCCGGAACCGCATACGGCCAACCATGTAGGCAAGTTGATTGTATCTGTTTGCGTGTATCGGCGTTGTTAATTGTGGTTATTCGGGTCGCTAGGGTCAGGAAGGATCATGCGAACCCGTCTACGTGGATAAATGACTTCAATAGTGTGCACAACAGCAAGTAACCCTATAAAGCGTAGAGTCACATCTGCCGTTTCGCAATATTGTTTATAGAATTTTAGATCTTTCTATAGGGTGAAAGCTTGCCTCGCACAAATCAACCACTGCTAGAATCACTGCTGACAGAATATTTTTGTGAACAGGTTGAACCAAATCACACTTCTGTCACCAAGAGGAGGTTGTTCGGCGAGTCAACCAAAATGACTATGCGAAGGCAATGGCATTGCTTTGTGGACTACGCAACGTAATCCGTCCGAACAGGCCACTCTGCATAACAGTATCCGTTTTAAGCCCTTGTGTACTTTGCGATTTCAATGGGAGGCGAAACTAATGGGAGGAATACAACAGCAAAGCTGACATGTGTAGGACAAGCATTTAACCTACTAAAATGTTGCAGTTGAATTCCTCCTTAAAGAAAAGTGGCTATGACGTTGCGGTCTTTCATCATTTTTCATATTACTGGGCAAGTATTCTTTCCAAGCATGGGTTAGACATTTATTTCTTAAACGCAACACATTGCAGTTTTCATCAGTCCTGGAGGACTTTACTGGGCTAGCGGATTTGCGATTGAAAGTTTTTCCTTTGGGTCTTCACTGGCTATAGACCCTGAGATGAGAACATCTCTGCGCGGATAAAGCTTGTTTACAAAGTACATCAAATATAAAAGAAGAGCTTTAACTAGCCAACTGACTGATCACGATACTTCGATATACCAACTCTAAACTGGCTTGCAGCCTGTAGAAGCACTAAATAACTAATAAATAGGTTATACTCGACAATGCGAAACACGCTTGCAAAAGCATTGTCATGGTACTTACAACACTAAGAATTGGTAATGGTAAATCTCCGTACATGTTTTCAGTCGCATATGGGTCCACGTGCTGTGTACAAGCAGCTGTGCATGTAAGAAAGGTGTATGGCCGGGGTGCATTAACTAATAAATTTAAGGCCGCCATTGTGATTGCTTCCGGTTAAATCGTCAGCGGGACAAGGTGTGAAATAATATCAATGCATGGAGTGAACCTCGTTCATGGATTGGGTCATAGCCAGATAAGTAAGAAACGGTGCCTTTATTTAGTGCCAAGCCACCTTCGCCACATCGCATTGTTGTTAAGCAGACGCGTTTGGTTTCTTAAAGGGAGAACAAGCAGCCTGCGGAAACTCACCACGTCCTTGATGTTTCGAAAAGTCATTGCCATTGGTTAACTTGCATTATGTGCAGCGGATACCAACCTCGTGCTTCGCTTTCGTCATAGATATGAAGAAATAACTTATGGTGGCATGGCCTGAGACTGCTATTAGTGCAATGATACCGAAACATCGTTCTTTATGTTGCTAAGAAATAAAATTTCAGGGTTGCCTCCCAGTTGGTTGCAGACCGTACCATGTCATTCAGTCCAAGATTGTTATAAACAACGTGTCGTTTCAAATAACGTTATCGTCAAAATGCAAGAGAAAAATTTACCTAAATCCTTAAGTGAATAAATATGGGCAACATTCTAGACTTCTGTTAGAAGTTGTTACTACCAAATTTTCGTGCTCATGCAGCCGGGACCGTTTGATGACAGGTCGGCGGTTAAATTTAAATTTTTCTGGTGGCAACTGGTACATCTGTTTTTCGACTTTAATAAATGGCCTTCATAATACTAAGGATAGATAGCATTAATTAACGTCAATCGTTTAATAGTTATACATAGGGTATCTTGGGTAAACATTTTACTGAGGTAAAGTGGTTATAGTGAGTAAGGTCGTAATGCTGGCGGAAAGGCAAGGAATGGGAATGCGCTGAAAAATCGTTTAAGCAACGTAGTATCATTTTTGCTTGGGAAATGCTGTTAATTGTTGCATGTATTAATACAGAAATTGCCTGTGTATTATAAGCGGAAATGACTTTTTGCAATGCAGCAGTTGGAAGGGTTAGAAATCTACACGGAAGGTTAATTGCAAGGATGTTGCACATGGACGAGTTGAAATGCGATATTTTAAGGCAATTTATTTATTTGGTGTGACGCTAATGATCGGAGATGCGTAAATATTAAGTGTGAAACTTACGGATTATGCCTTGAAGATAACCTGGAAATAAATGTGATGTCATGAATCTGCAGAGATAAGAAAGAAATAACTGTTATGACAAAGGCAAGACTATGTGCTTGGTTTAAAACATACGGAATAACATGCATAAATGTAATAAGGAATAATGGCTGACTAACATCTTCTATTACTGTATGGTTGCGCCTATAAATGGGTAACGTTAAATGAGGATGCACGGAATAGGGTTTGTTGTTTGTGTCAGTGAAGATGAATATTTGCAAGTGTTAAAATTATGTAAGCATGTCTACTTGTTTGCGAAGCCCTATGCAAAAAGAAATAAGTTGTTATGTGCTCAGATGCCAAAGTACACAGGTAAGCGGAATATGAGAACGCGTACATGTAAGCCATATATATACGAAAGTAAATGTATATATATATTTATTTATATATATGTATGGAGACGAAAGTACATGTACGTATGTGTATTTATATATGTACATATATATGGTTGGCGGCATCCGGTTTCGGATTTGCATGTCACTGTGGCAAGCCACAGGACGTCTGCGCCTACAAAGGGGACCATGGGTGGCTTGCGCTGCACCACCCACAGCTCCAACCACACACCCTATATTCAATGTAAACCAGAAGCAATAAGACCGGGAGGCATGTGGATGGGAGCCACGTTTCCTCAACAGAGCCGGCCCACACTCCATCACAGGCAAACACAAGCACGCTGTATTTGGGGAATCAACCGCACACAAGGCGGTGGCTGGACTGTAGTCTACTCCACACTGAGTGCATGGAACCACTCTTCGAGCATAAAAAGGCCACAAGGACCGTGCACCCGGTCCCCTCCAGCAACGACCAACTGTCTCCTGGAGCTAGTATGGACGAGGTAGTGGGTAATAGACAGTTAAGCACCTTGTTAACATCCCCATCAAGCGCAGCCACACCGGGGATATCAAACAACAGGCAAACGTTTGAGAGAGAGACAACAAAATAACTCGATTAATGCATAAGGAAACGGTGATATAAACCTTAAGTTAATGAGCATATGTAATAAGTTGTTTACAAACAAATCCTAGCTAAGTTCGCGAGGTCAGAAAGTATACTTTACGGAATACCTCGAACACAAAATGCTACGGAAATCGAATACAATTGGCTTAAGCGAAGTGTGCAAGTTAATGGAATAGAGTACAGGTAGACATTTATATGAGAAAGAAAAGCATTATGGCAAAATTGAAAACCCACCACCCAAAATAAAGAGACTTAGTATGCAAGCACGCGGTTAGTAAATCGAATGCAGCGTACCTACAACCGCTGCGCCGGTTTTGCCTACGTGCTCTGCAGGACCCGTCGTCGCTTCGGTAGTGGTCCCAACTGGCTTCGCTCATGGCTCACTAGGCGCGCCTGACTCAGGCACTCGCGACCGCATGTGCTACAGCACCATGCGCTCGACGTCGAGTACAATCCATCGGTGCTTGCCGCTTCCGAACTTGCCGCTTCTTCTCTGCATGCATGAGGTCTTTCTCCCGCACTTCAGTAACTGTCTTCGTGATGAGATCGCGCCATACGCGCTGATCAACCGCTTTCGATTCCCATTACCGCAACCAAGATAAGAACGTGTGAGGCTCACTTTAATCATGTCCTGGTAATGTAACTTTGGTTTCCTCACTTGCCGCTTCCCAATACTCAGCTGACCGTATAACAGTTGGTTCGGTATCCGAGTCGAATCCATGCGCCACACATGACCGAGCCACCTCAGGTGGCTCAGTAAAAGTATGCAGTCCACTGCATACATCCCACTGCGGCGCAGCCCTTCCGTGTCTGCAACTCTGGAGCACCAACCGATGCGCAAAATTCGTCGCAGTCACTGCCGATAGAACCGTTCGAGATATCGCACATCCCGACGGTACATCGACCACTTTTCACTGCCGTATAGAAGAACGGACAATGCCATGGATTTGTACACCATCAGCTGGCTAGCCGAACAACCTCCTCGTGGTGCCAGCTGGGTGGTTCGGGTTTAACCCGTTCCAGCAAATAGTTCGGCGGCAGTGTTCCAGGACGTGGTGGGTTTTCGCCTGGCAAGCGTTCTCCCTATAAAAAGCCACAAATGTCTGCTTATCAACACTGTGACGTGGCGGATGTGACTCGCCACAAAATAAAGTCACTGGCCCGTGGATATCCGGAAAGTGCTATCCAACCCAAGGACATCAATCGCTTATGCTCACATTCCTGACGACAACAAACATTCAAAAATGCTGCGGCACATTCAAAGACACAAGCTACATTCATAGACAATTACGTACGCATATACACCCGTACACTTACATATCTTGTTATGCCAAACATGTACTTTTGTACGTTATTGATCACACTGTTAGCAAAACATGATCACGCCTGTAAAGGTGTGTCTCGCATGGTCGAGAATAAAAGTTTATTTATTTATTTATTTATTTAGCTTTGTGCCCATACTAAGCTGATGGTTGTTCCACACTCGGTACTCAAGCTTCCAGAATGCCGCTGCTGCCTTCGACCCGCGATTACGCAACGCAACGTGTAGCTGCCGGTCAGTCGACATCACACTCCCAAGGTAGCTGAAGCGGGAGGGGGTTCCAATACTTCAGCACCAATGTTGATTCGCGGCAATATTGAAGCCTGCAGCTCCGGTGAACGCTGAAAGAGACAGACAGTTTTGATAGTGTTGATGGTGAGCCCGAATTTGGCCGCTGTAGAAGCCAGAGCACTGGTCATGTGCTGTAACTCATCCGCGCGATGTGAAAACAACGCACAGTCGTCAGTAAACTGTAACATACGGATAGTTGTCTCACAGACTAGAGTACTCGCACCGAAAAGACAGATGTTCTGCAACCCACCATCAATACGGTGCTCCACACGAACACCGTAAGCACAAGCCGCATCAAAAGCACAAGACAAAATTGCATGAAGATAGATATTAAACAGGGCAGGAGCTAAGACACAGCCATGCTTCATACCAGAGACAGCTGCAAAGTCATCCGAGATCACGCCACTCAGCTGCCCCCTCGCTTGCATACCATTTTGCTGACATTCAATTAAACTTACAAACTTACGCGGGTAACCAAACTTACCCAACACCAGCCACAACACCTCGCGGTTCACCGTATCAAATGCCTTGGTGAAATCAACAAAAAGCGAGTACAATGGCTGGTGTTGTTCACTGCACTTCTCCTGCAACTGACGGGCCGCAAACACCATATCTATAGTGCTGCGACCCGAACGGAATCCACATTGCTCTTCCGCTGCGCTAGGTTTCACCACCTGACTGACGAGGCGGTTGAGCAGGATTCGGGCAATCAACTTGCCCACACAACTCAGCAAGTTGATGCCACGATAATTCGTGCAAACATTGTTTGCTACCTTTGCCCTTGTACAGCGGTAGCAGAAGGGCATCCTTCAGCTCAGCAGGCACCTCCTCCTCGATCCACACGCGTTGCACCAAGTGATGCAGCGCAGTCAACAACGCTGGTCCGCCGTGTTTCAATACTTCAGGCGGGATCCCGTCGGCTCCTGCACATTTGCCGTTTCGCAGCTGAGCAAGTGCTCTCTGCACCTCATCCAGTCCTCGGCGTATCCACCAGATTCGCCTTTACATCGTGCTGCTTGAGACTGTTTAATGTAGGCCAGTCGAAAAGGAGTTGCCTTAAGATCAGATGGAAAATGTAAAAATAATTCTTGCAGTGTGAGGGAAGCGTATGTCTGTTTAGGGTGCACAAACATTAACTTATTGCTCGCTATTGCGTGTACGATTGCTTAGCAGAAAAGTTAACACAAGTGTGCCGCATGATTTAATTCCAGAATAATTTCTCCGCATATTTTCAAGTGCGTACTACAGACGTGTGAATTTATAGCATCATGAAAGGAGCGCAGTTAAAATGGCAAATTGACCAAACTATACACACCTACATTCATGTCACTTTGTCATCTGTGCCCGGCCTGCTACCACGGCAAGGCCAGGGTCACAAATGCGTCTTTCTGCACACACAGAGTTGGGCCGAGTTGTTTGATAGCCACGTCCTCAGCATATCGTAAAGTTAGGGGGTTCATTGATGCATAAATGACACGGAACGCCCGCACGCGGTCTACACAGTGATTGTCAACCAGAAGCTGGCGGGCGATTGATGAAGCTGGTTGTTTGTATGGAACTTCATTTTGCTTCCTTGGCTGCGCATTCAAGGTGGTGGACGTGGCCATCTGCGAAAAGTGTTTACTCACCCACGTCGATATGTGCTCCGTGACCCTCACCCACAATTGTCGTTCTGTCATATCCACGTACTCGGACTTGCAAATACATGTAAATTGGTAAAGGATGTGTGAACGGCTGGACAGTGACAGCGGGGATTTAACCGATGGAGTAGGGATACGATTCGTTGTGTAGATGAGTACTGGTTCTGCCGCAGGGTATACGCGCGCCATTGCGGATTTCAATCGGCGTTGAAAAACCTGGCATACGTCGTCGCCCTTGAATGGCAATTGCAGGGTTACCTGGCTGGCTGGCTGGCTGGCCGAACAACCTCCTCGTGGTGCCAGCTGGGTGGATTGGGTTTACCCCTTCCAGCAAATAGTTCGGCGGCAGTGTTCCAGGACGTGGTGGGTTTCCGCCTGGCAAGCGTTCTCCCTATAAAAAGCCACAAATGTCCGCTTAACAACACTGTGACGTGGCGGTTGTGACTCGCCACCAACTAAAGTCACCCATTGCTTATCCGGACGACCGCTTCAAGTCCCCAGCCATCAAGCACCCATTTAACACTGGCCACACGTTTAAGCACGATCAAAAAGACTGGAATACATTTACCAATTCCATAAACACGGCTAAACGCCCACATACACAATTACATACATATATATATATATATCAACCTACGCGACAAACCCATTGATCCATTGTACCTTGACTGATAACAGTTTGAACTCCTAAAATGATCATGTCTGTGCAGACGTGCCACGCTTAGTCGAGAATAAACATTTTATTTATTTATTTATTTATTCATCTTTGGTACCGTGGGCACACATGTTTTCTCTTTCTCCGCAATAAACTGAGCGATGAAAGACGGTGGGTACCCATTGTCTACGAGGGTGCTTGTTATCAGCCGCACTTCTTGTTCCAACATATCAGCAGTGCATATGTTGCTAGCTCTGTTGAACAAAGTCTTCACTAGACCTTGTTTGTACCTCTTGGGGACAAAACTGTAAAGTTCAAGTACTGTCCCTTCCACGTCGGCTTGCGGTAAACTGAGCTGCGTACAGAACCGTCACTTCTAAGCTCGATCAAGATGTCCAAGAACGGCAGCGTATCATGCTGTTCGTGCCCCGTTGTCACTTTAATGTTTGTGTGTAAGCCATTCAAATTAGTTACCAGTTGGGCTAACTGATACTCGCTGCCGCAGGTTAACAAAATATCGTCCACATACCTACGAAACCACACTGTTTCGTCGATCTCGTCCTTGACTTGATTCTCGAGATGGGCGACGAAAATGGCTGCTAATACCGGTCCCAGTGGACTGCCCATTGCAACACCATCCACTTGGCGATAGCCTTGTTCTTGAAAATAGAACTTGACATTCGATGTACATAACAGAAGAAGTCGTTCTAATTCCGAGACTGGTATGCCTATTTCTACTTGATTCTCGACCACATGATTACAGATAATCTGAATCGTCTCTGTTAGTGGCTGACAATCACTGTGTAGACCGCGTGCAGGCGTTCCGTGTCATCTATGCATCAATGAACCCCTAACCTTACGATATGCTGAGGACGTGGCTATCAAACAACTCGGCTCAAATCTGTGTGTGCAGAAAGACGCATTTGTGACCTTGGCCTTGCCGTGGTAGCAGGCCGGGCACAGATGACAAACTGACAGGAATGTAGGTGTGTATAGTTTGGTCAATTTGCCATTTTAACGGCGCTCCTTTCATGATGCTATAAATTCAACAACAACAACTCAGGTCAGAGGGAAAGCTGGTTGTACTTCACCCGGACAAAGGTTCGGGTGCTGTAGTGTTAGACAAATTGGCTTATATAGAAAAGATGATGACAGTACTAAACGACCGTACTAAATTCGAACCAGACGACACGTCTAACAACCCAATGGAGTTGGGGAAAAGAATAAACATCGAACTGCAAACGTTGTTAGAAGGAAATTTCATAATCGCTGCGACTGCAAAATCCTTAAGACCCAGGGGTACCCAGACACCGCAGCTGTATGGGTTGCCAAAATCGCACAAGGTGGACGTCCCTCTGAGACCGATTCTGTCCATGAGCAATTTCCCGCAACACAAGCTAGCGAAGTGGCTAGTAGCACCGTTGGAGCCAGTTAAAAGATCAATGGTTAAACAAATTCTAAGCGATACGTTTGAGTTAGTGGAACCTCTGGACGGCATTGAATTGCGAGGAAATTTCATGGCCAGCATCGATATCATCTCACTATTTACCAATTTGCCACTAACAGAGACGCTTCAGATTATCTGTAATCATGTGGTCGAGAATCAAGTAGAAATAAGCACACCATTCTCGGAATTAGAACGACTTCTTCTGTTATGTACCTCGAATGTCAAGTTCTATTTTCAAGAACAAGGCTATCGCCAAGTGGATGGTGTTGCAATGGGCAGTCCACTGGGACCGGTATTAGCAGCCATTTTCGTCGCCCATCTCGAGAATCAAGTCAAGGACGAGATCGACGAAACAGTGTGGTTTCGTAGGTATGTATGATATTTTGTTAACCTGCGACAGCGAGTATCAGTTAGCCCAACTGGTAACTAAGTTGAATGGCTTACACGCAAACATTAAAGTGACAACGGGGCACGAACAGCATGATACGCTGCCGTTCTTGGACATTTTGATCGAGCGTAGAAGTGACGGTTCAGTACGCAGCTCAGTTTACCGCAAGCCAACGTGGAAGGGACAGTACTTGAACTTCTACAGTTTTGTCTCCAAGAGGTACAAACAAGGTCTAGTGAAGACTTTGTTCAACAGAGCTAGAAAAATATGCACTGCTGATATGTTGGAACAAGAAGTGCGGCTGATAACAAGCACCCTCGTAGACAATGGGTACCCACCTTCTTTCATCGCTCAGTTTAGTGCGGAGAAAGAGAAAACATGTGTGCCCACTGTACCAAAGATGAAGGTAACCCTGCAATTGCCATTCAAGGGCGACGACGTATGCCAGGTTTTTCAACGCCGATTGAAATCCGCAGTGGCGCGCGTATACCCTGCGGCGGAACCAGTACTCATCTACACAACGAATCGTATCCCTACTCCATCGGTTAAACCCCCGCTGTCACTGTCCAGCCGTTCACATATCCTTTACCAATTTACATGTATTTACAAGGCCGAATACGTGGGCATGACAGAACGACAACTGAGGGTGAGGGTCGCGGAGCACATACCGGCGTGGGTGAGTAAACACGTTTCGCAGATGACCACGTCCACCACCTTGAATGCGCAGCCAAGGAAGCGAAATGAAGTTCCATACAAACAACCAGCTTCATCAATCGCCCGCCATCTTCTGGCTGACAATCACTGTGTAGACCGCGTGCGGGCGTTCCGTGTCATCTATGCATCAATGAACCCCTAACCTTACGATATGCTGAGGCCGTGGCTATCAAACAACTCGGCCCAACTCTGTGTGTGCAGAAAGACGCATTTGTGACCCTGGCCTTGCCGTGGTAGCAGGCCGGGCACAGATGACAAACTGACATGAATGTAGGTGTGTATAGTTTGGTCAATTTGCCATTTTAACTGCGCTCCTTTCATGATGCTATAAATTCACACGTCTGTAGTACGCACTTGAAAATATGCGGAGAAATTATTCTGGAATTAAATCATGCGGCACACTTGTGTTAACATTTCTGCTAAAATTCTCCTCGGGAACTAATTGTTTCATGTATAGTTGTGTATTTTTACGCTTGTCCTTATGTGTGTGTGCCATTAACATTGCAACTTAAACTGGGAACCGAAGTATCTAGCTATATATTGCATGTAAGGCTGGATGGATGTACTCATGCATAGATCTATCTATGAATGTTTGCGTACATAATGAAAGCCTGTATGCACAAATTTATATATATAATTACTAACGTAACCTTGATTCACGTCTTGGCACATGTGTTAAAGGTATATTTATTGTAATGTACATCTAAGCATGCCTTGCACAATTCTAGTTGGAAATGAGTTGTATATTACTCAGTACATTTGCCACTGATTATGCAGATTACAGGTCTGGGTAATTTACACCTAGAAATATAATTACTTGCATGGTTGGATTGCGTTTTCATGGATAACATTATACATTTGGCACAATAAAATGCCATTGAGATATTGTAGGTGACGTAAATGAATGACTGGAATGAAGCATATACCATCATATTGTGATAAATAAGCGATTGAGAAAAGTTATGAACCTTGATGAAAATAAGTTTATGTACGTATAGCATGTATATACGCATGACAACGTAGTACTGGGTGTTCCCGCGAACGTGACGGGTGCATGTGTAGGCAATGTTAATGCGTCATGGTATCGCATTTATGTGGATGGTTTACCGGACCCGTGTTTGGCGTTAATTGCGTGCATGAATGGAAAGGTAATATAAGTACCATAGCAGTCGCGTTATCATCAACTATGAAACTGTGGCGCATTTAGTGTTTTAACCCTTGCAAATGCTGCCTGCGTAATAGGAGTGTCCATGTCCAATAGGCAGACGTTATGGCTGACGGGATTGGAATGTATATCGTTGGCTGCACGGGCTTCCATGAACGGTTGTTAAGTACCACAAGTACATCCCATGACGTGTGGAATAATAGTACCAACAGAGAAACAATATGCATACATGAAACGCGGTGGTTTCTCCAAATCAAGCCAAAAGAAAGCGAAGCGGTGCACATGCAGTTAGTAATGGTAGATTTCGGGACCTAAATGTTTGATGGAGGTTGGCACGGAAAGAAGCGGTTGCTTTCAGTAGGAACGGGTCGGGACTTCTGTTAGCCGTTATACAGGACAACGTGGTGGATATTCCGGGGTTCACGGTTTTAGAGCAGGAGATGGCATGAGGCGGCAATGTGCTCAAAGGAACCCAACTGTGCTGCACGGAGTTTTTAACAACTGAAGTGGTATCCGCTTGTCCCGGTGCTGCGCACTGTGTTGCGGACAGGGGGTAAATGCAATGCGTTTAAATATCTGGTTACTGCATTGATGTTCATTAGCTTGCACGGCTGCAATGGCTTACCCGACGTGGCAGTTTTCATGTAGTAACGCTAATTGCTGAGGTGACAAGGATACATGGTAACGTGCTAGCGGATGGGCAGCGGTGGTTATAAATGTTTCTGGACATAGGGAAAGCAGATGCAATAAACGTGGCCGACGTTTTAGCCGTTCAGAAATATTCACCACTAGGTGAGTGAATGTGTATGTAGTTCGGAACCCACCAAGCGTGAAAACCGAGAAATGGTTAAAACCTCATAAGAGGCCACGGTAACTGTTCAAAGTCAGTGTAAACCAACCATTGGATAAAAGCACGCGTACGGCAGTATAAATAAAGGTGTAATTTTGTTAAAAAGAAAAGTTACGTGCAGACCTCTGGTGTGTAAAATACGCGGTATTGAATAGACGCCTGGCATTCCGCAGTGGTCTGCGAGCGGCGGGACGGTCAGAGCTGTCGTGCATACGAAGGGAATATGCGCGCGTTCCAATAGTCACATATGAAAGAATACTACACTAACCTGAGATGCTGAGAAGTATTTATGCTGTGGCGCAGGTTAATTGGAGTTAGACTAACAGTGGCGGATCACCGCAATAGGCTTCACGAATAGACAGGGGTTCTTCAAATGAAAAGTGAACAAGCAATGCACTTACCAGAGGTGCAACGGTGTATATGGGCGGCAGCATATGGTACATGCAGGAAAACCAGTAGTTGCTGATTCCACAAGAGTCACGGGTAGATAGGCGTTCTAAAAGCCACCCATTAATAACGGATATACTTACGGGATGTGTAACGGAGTAGATAGCGGCGGCACACGTTACGTGGTAGCAGACCATTTATAATAATAAGAATAATAATAAGAATACTAATAATGTGTCAGCTGTGTACCGTAACGGCGCTTCGCTGCCGCGCGACCACCACCAATCGCGCGCAGGCTGAGTATACCGCTAGGACACCCACCCCTACGCGGATTCGAACCGGTGACCTTATGGTTGCAAAGCAAACGTGCAGACCATTAGCTGCACATCACACATTTACTTAGTACAGATAGGCAGGCGTTTTAATAGACGCATTTAAACATACATTGCACGTGCCGTAGGTGCAAGGAAGTACATGGCGGTGGTAAACGTGACGCAGCCACCGTCTAGCAGTATCGGAGCAGCGACATAGGCAGCACAGATAAACACAAGAGTTTAACCGCCAATTGTTAACGGCCAATGCACTTACCTGAGGTGCAACGGAGTATATATGCGGCGGGAAAGGTTCCGTAGTGGAATGCTATTAATTGGACGCACTTATCACGGATACACAGGAGTACTTAAGGCCACTTGTTAGGAGCCAATGCACTTACCGTAGTTGCGCCGGCGTACCTAGAAGCCGCAAAGATGAAGTGGAGGCAGACAAGTAGTGGCAGATCAGTGACATACGCAGCACAGATGGACAGCAGTTCTAAAATCCACTTGTTAAGAGCCCATACCGTTACCGGAGGTGCAACGGAGTAGATAGCTGCGGCAAAGGTTCAGTGGAAGCTGACCAGTAGTGGCAATCACCCATATAGGCGGCATGCATACACAGCAGTTCTAAAAGTCACTAGTTTTGGACCAATATACTTATCGGTTGAATGACTAGCATTCCTGAAAGCCATACTCGTGAGGAGCAAGCCGGGTTTCGTCGACGTCGTGGCTGCATTGATCACATTTTCACTTTGCGTCACTTGTTGGAGCACGGTCACATATATCGGCCGCCCACCGTTGTGTAGTTTCCTCGATACCAAAGGTGTCTTCGATGCAGTTGAACGATGTGCACTTTGGGGCTGTCTACTCAGGAATGGTGTACCTGAGAAATATGTAAATATTATCCGAGCATTATACGCGCGTAGCTCAGGTGGAGTAGGGGCTTACGGCGAGTTGTCGTCGCGCTTCGATATCCCCAACGGTGTGAGACCAGGACGCTCGATGTCATCTTTCCTCTTCAACCTGGCTATTGATAAAGTCATGGAAATCACGTTTACAGGACATGACTTAGAAGGTGTGAATCTGCTCCCAAAAGAACGACTTCTTGACTTGGATTGTGCTGACGATATTGCTCTCAGCTCTGACAGCTCCCAGACATGCCAAACGGCGCAGGACAGACTACCACTGGCTATCCGGCATTTCGGGCTTTGCTGCGCACCGTCGACGTACAGCGTGTTTCTCCAAGTTTGGCAGGTTTCGCCTCCTGCGCTGACTCTTAGTGGATATAAGCTAGAAGTCGATCGGAAATTCCACTACCTGGGAAGTTGTGTCAGCGCCCGGGGGATTGTAGATGTGATTACTAACCGTATAGCAAAAGCTCGAGGATATTTTGCTAACCTTTACCACTTATGGCGCCGGCACGACCTCATTCTCTCGCGGAAGCGTAGTGTGTACAATGCAGCGGTGCATACGACCCTACTGCATGGCTGTGAAACTTGGCTCCTTAGATCAACGGACATAAAGATGCTAGTTACGTTCAACTACCGGTGCCTTCGCAATTGGGCTCACATCTGGCAGGAACACCAAGTGAGCAACGAGCGCGTTATGCGTCTTGTTTAGGGCACAGGAAAAGGAAACGAGCAGCTCACCCGTTATTCCAAGCAGCAGGCTACGATGGCTCGGCCAAGTGTTACGCATGTCAACCCACCGACCATCGCGACATGCCTTGTTTGCGCGCCGGGTATGTGGATGGAAGAAGCAGAGGAGTGGCCAAGCAATGACCTGGTCCAGAGGAATGAAGACCCCCACTTCGAAGCGGTCATCGGTCGGAGTGTTTCGGTTCCCTGCTTGGGAGCCGAAAGAAAGGAATATGTCTGACTGAATATGCTTGCTGAGTTGGCCAGGAGATTACTTCATTGACGTTCGTGCTTTGCGATTCTTTGTCCTACCCCCTCCCTCTTAGCCTCCCCTCCAACCACCATCTCACTATATAGCCATTTATAAGTTTGTATATTAATTTATGCTGCATATTGGCCGGCTCGCAGCTTACCGGAACGATGCACATCCGTTAACGGTAACTCAGCTGGCTTGTACCTGGTGCATTTTCTCTCCTTTTTCTTCTGCATATGGCGACACAGCAGCTGAGGCGTTCTCCGCCCCTAAATAAACTGTATACTGATGCTGAATGAGGTTCATATCTCGCTTTCAGTTGTGCAACAGATGAAGCGGCAGTAGGATAAACCTGCGAACCGCATTCCGCTTTGCTTGCATAACCGCAAATGCTGCTGCAACTGCTGCCTTAAAACACATACGCAAGGGAAAGTCAGAATAACCCAAGGCACATGAAACCATTGCTTTCATAAAAACTGGGAACATGCCGACAGTGTGATTCACATTCGCGAATACAATGTAACGCATTCACTACTGCAAATGGCTTTCGGATGCAAACGCCCGTACTGTTGTCTCCCGGTCACCTGCAATGCATTTCTTTATTACCTGGAATAACGGAAGTTACATTTTTCAGAAACAACATTCATATGTATCCCCAACATGAGATGATGCGCGACTTTGATGGAACCATCTTGCGTAACTGTCACACATCACACAAAACATCGTTACCGCGCATCCCAAGATCCTCCTCCTGTAGACACAATTCGCAAACCACTGTTGGAACCTGGCCACTCGCAATCCTATGCGCACCACAATTGCTCTGCTTACTGCATCTCGCAGTCGTAGTCGTGGTCGTCAGCAGACGAAATTGCGTACCGCATCTTGCTTTCGTACATGGAGGCGGTTTCACCACGCGATGGATCAAAGGTTCCTTGCGCGTACGTTTGCAATGCCCGGAATCCTCCACAGAGAACATCGTTGCGAAAGTTAATGGGCCTGGGATGGATTCCTGACTGCCATGCATCATAACGCGCTCCTCAACGTTTGCCGATATTTTAACGGAGCCCGCCGCAATAACTTGCAGCCCATTCTCACAAGGACCTCTCAGTAAATGTGGTACGTTTCTCGTCCACAGCCGTATAACTTCTGAACACTTCGCCATGTCACAGCGAATGTAACAATCGAACTTAAGGGAGATAACATTCCCGAAATCAAGGGCAATATGCAGCACCTTTCGATATCTCTCTGTGCCAAGACATTGCACCTTCACATCGATTTCCGCCAGCACCTCTTGCAATCCTCTAATATTTCTGCGCTTGTTTAGCACATTGTATGCGCGTACAAATGCGGAAATCTTTGAACATTGTGTGTACTCCAAGTTCTCCGTCGTTTCAGACTGTACCGCTGGATCAAACAACGATCGACATACCTGCAGGACATCGTTGGCCTTCCGGTTCTCCTACGCCGCCACTTGCAATATGTGACGGCAAGGCATAGGCTAATGATGATTAAAAGTTCAGTCACAGATACTGCCTCAGTGTATGTAAAAGTGGTACACAGTGGATCCGGAGGCTGACGCTACCTGGTGTAGTTTATCTGGCACGACTCCGAACATAATCGTGCGCTGGCAATAATTCATCACACTTTCGCTCGCTCAAAGTGTGTTTAAGGTGTATATTTTCATACTCCACTCGAGTAGTGGAAATGCATCCTAACATCATGACCTGCCGTAATTGATGCGCCTCCTAGCATCCCCACCATGGCAGCCTTATTGCTATGCTAAGCGCATTCCCAGTTGACTATATGCACTCAGCATGCCTCGGTGTAATGAGTAGCGTGATTTACTTGTGGATATCGGCACCTGCTAAGGAGCTGTGTTTCCTTACTCAGCAAAAACTCAAGCAATTGCAGAAATTGGTGGAGGCTAAGCAAGCGCGACAGACACCTAACTGCACCAGAAGTTGTAGAGCCATTCAGTTGTTTCGGTAATGAACGGCTACGGAAGTTAGACAATTCTTATTGTATACTGGGTCAGCGGTGCTAAGGAATGTAGTACAGTTCCCTACTACAAGAACTTGAGCAAGCTACACATAGGCATTTATTTAGTATGCCACCCGAAGCTTCGCTGTACTCAAAGTGACTTCGCTGAGTCAGCGTTGCAGGTTTTCGTTGAGGGCTACTTCCACTTGTATGGCGCGAATGAAATGTTCAGTCTTCACTAACTGACGCATTTAGCGCAGGATGTACGTAAAAACGCATGTTTGGACCATTTCTCTGCTTTTTCGTTGGATTCGCATCTATTTGCTAAAATGAAGGTTACGCAACGCCGTAAAACCAGTTGCACATGAAT
Organism: Dicrocoelium dendriticum; assembly: GCA_944474145.2. Taxonomy (NCBI): domain Eukaryota; kingdom Metazoa; phylum Platyhelminthes; class Trematoda; order Plagiorchiida; family Dicrocoeliidae; genus Dicrocoelium; species Dicrocoelium dendriticum. Next base: position 177,136,075 of record OX104063.1, read on the forward strand.
CTCTTCTTGTGCCATCGTGAACCGGTCACATATGTTGACGGTTTACATTCCGTGCTTATTAAACGGCGACGTATTAATCCTCTAAGTTTCCGGACAATGTGGTCAATGTTTTCGGCAAAACATTTACCATGTACAGCATGGGTAGAGGGGCGGGAAAACAAGCTTTATACAGTTTTAGTTAATTTCGAGAAATAAATTTCCGTCATGTGAGGTGCTTTTATTCCGTGCTAAAGGATTGAACACCCACATGCTCATATATACCATAGCAGACATTACATCTTCTTCCCTTTTCCGGAGGATCATTCACACATCACGGAGGTCATTTGATCCAAAGCGTTCCATTGATTTCCCCTTTGATGGCGAACACAACGAATAAAAACACCCACAGTCACATCTACCTACTCATACATGTCCCCTTCCAAATATACAGTTTAACATAGTTTTACATCTCAACACACACATAAAGTCCCATGCTACTGGTCAAAATGTACTAATTTGTGCAATTGCTGATCATACATGTTTGTAATACCATGATCACGCCCTTGATGGTGTGCCTCGCAGTGGCGAAAATAAACCATTTATTTATTTATTTATTTATCTAAATGCATTATATTTCCTGCCCATCACTGCACTGTAAGTGTCCCTCTTATACACACTTGCGTGAACAATTTGTGTCTTATTTGTGTTCGTTTGTGTACTGCATCCTGACCACCTACTCTTGTGTGCGGTGGGAATCATCCTAATGTGCATTATGTGCCGCATGCCTGCGGGAACGAGCTATCTCTGTGACCTACGACTGTGATCTAATGTTTGGCTAATGAGTAAGTGCCCAGTATCAGCGGATCATATGCAGTTCGTTTACTGTTTCACAATCACGGATATGCTCGGATAATGTGCTTCTGCTAATGACAGCCAGCTTAAGAGTATAATAGCGTTGCGCAGAATCAGACCACATTAAAAGGTCCCTGAGTTGCAGGGTTATGCTGTTGGGCAGGCACGCTCGTAGCTGGTTACACTTCGTTGAACCAACGATTACCCTACGGCAAGTGAACTCAGCCTCTAACTATACAAACCAAACTGTGGATCGTTTCTAATAAAGTGTTGAACAGGAATAGTGACAGCATTGAAAGCAGGACCAGGAAGTTAAAAATCTGGCGCAGACATGATAAAAGGATGTTGAACGTTGTAAAACGGAAAACCAGACAAAAACGACAAGGTTTGGTGTTATTGAGTGCTGGATACAAGATGGCTGCGTTGTAGTTCGCAACCGGGGTAGTTAATTGTAGAGCGGAATTCAGTTACTGGCAGAGATAAGTACCAGTAAGAACAACGACGGATACCGAGTATGTAGAAGAGAAAAGTTTCTGAAACTAACATGTATGGTACCAGAAATCAAGAAGTGAAAATCAAGTAGCGAAGCGCGCAGCGATGTGCCGCAGCACTCATGGAAAGCGCGAGTTAAGCAGACGTGCCGTCAGTAAAACAAATGGATTACCGGAAGATACAAAAGAGAATAAAAGTCAAGGTCACGAAGCACTGAAATATTTATATTTCACGTTTGATATAGGCTCAACGGGTTCACAATCTCCTACGTTCCATGCCATTTTTATAATATATAACATTGCATACCGTTTCAGTTAGTAAGGTTAAGATGTCAGGTTTCTATCCGCTTCGTAATCATTCCCCCTCACCACGTAATTATGGCATTTTTAAGACAGCTGAGGTGTTCTAGCGCCTTCACAAGGTATTTTATTTAATTAATTTGTCCTTATTAGGTTTACCTGATGTGAAGATAATTTTGGTGGCATCGGTAGGGTTCCACCAGTCTGTAGCGTGAAAATACAAATGTTGCTAATATAAGGACCAGGATAATTCTATTAGCTTATAGGTTTGATGCACCTTTTAACGCAATAAACAGTTATATTACGTTACCTTACGGAATAGCTGCCTTTAAAATTGCTCAGGATGCATTTAAGTAAGCGAACACAATGTGGTGTGTGAATGCTCCGTTGCGATGGCTGAAAAATTGTAAAAGCCGACGTTTCTGGCGAACGAACGACTGCCTGAATGGAAGCTGCGTGTATGACTGGCTGCAAAGCACTTAATAAACATATATACCACGCCCCCACAGCCAGCATTTATAAAATATGACCAAAGAAAGCATGCGTCCCTTATATACAAAAGCTAAGCAATTATTTATTAACGCAAACTTAAGTGTATTAGGTAACACAAAACAGCTTGGTGCCTTATGCTAGTGTCCTTACATTAAACATTATTTAAATGGGTTTTCACACCTACCAGTTTAAAAAAGTATTTGCGAATATCAGGTTATATTGCGGGCTAGATTCCTGCCACCAGGGAATATTTTGTGCATTTTCATCAATTATACCACTTTTATACTCATTTCAGGCTATATCACTGTGACCTTAACAGTCAACACATTCAAACTTTGCACGTTGATGTTAGAACGTGTAGAACATTTGCAATTAGCTAGTACTTATTCTCATTAAAAACACTGAGTGTTGTGCTTTTACATTTGATTATGTTTGGTTGGTTGTTTTCCAGCAAACTGCGAACAGTATACCATTTGTTTATGTAATGATTCATGAACAATTATCTTTCGTTTATATGCTGTAATATTATGAGCTGCAATTCACCTTAATTGTTTGGTTATCACTCGGTTCTGTTGCTCAACTCTACGTACATTCCAACTCAACTTCAACTAAAGTTGCCAAATTTTACAAATTTTTAACAATTTCAATCATATGTTTTGTCTAAAGCATTGGAGCAGCTGCGGCCAGACACATTGCCGACACCACATGTCATGCTGCTGGTTTGCCCTACCTCCGGAACTCCTTTTCATTGGCACCTGGGATATTAGCCGGAAATCAATGACACGTAACGGAAGTGTCTAACAGAAGACAGGATAGAAGTTGGAGGCGACTGGACCCAACGTGTATTGTGCAGGCTGCCCACTTAGGAAGCGAATCAGCCAGAGCGAGAAAAGGTCCAGCAAGTTACGCAGTAACTCAGTTTGTGTCAACGGAAGTGTCATCAGTAAAACCATTGGACATTTTGAAGGTTAAAACAACCGTAAAATTCAGTGTTACAAAAAATGAAAGTGTTTTCCGGTTCATTACACGCCTGCATTCCACCTTCCCAACATGAGAGATAAACAACTAAAAGCTGAAAGATAACCATTTTGCGGCCCAACAAACTAGGCATGATCTCACTTTCGTTTTAGAATACTCTATATTTGAAAACCACAGCGTTTGATATACCACGCACGCTAGCTACGGGGCGTAGAGTAGCAACAGAAATAGGCTTACGTCTATGGCTACATAGGAAGCTTGCAGACTCATACATCATACATCTTGGTAGTATGCAACATTGATAGGCTGTGAAGGTCTGGCTGAAGCGTGAGCCGTCCTGACTAATGTGAACTGAATTTTTTCTTTGCAGCGCAACTATATTCGCAATCATGCAGAGTTAATAAAAGTTGTACTTTCCAGCTTTACAATGCTTTACAACGGTCAGTAGCTGTGATAAATCTCGAGATGAATACCTTCGAACAAGTGGTAACTAAAACTGTTGGAAACCACTCTAGTATATATAAAAGTCCTTTCAGGATTTTGAGCGTTTTAGCTCGCTGTTGTTACTCTAATTCCATTTATTGTCTCGGAAGCTGCTACACACAGCACAGTAATCTGTTTTCACCTTGATCATGCCTGATTTGGTGTGTCTCCATGAATTTGAGAATAAACTATTTATTTATTTATGTAGTTTTCATGATCACGCACGATTGAGGCTCCGGAGTGAGCGGTTGCGATAAAGTGGACGTTGAACAAACCATGACCCGAGCATGTGAGACTAATTTTTGGACCATTCAATGTCCGACCCCACCTACGCGCGACATTGAACACGCTGACAAGGGGTGACTAATCAAGAGGTACCGCTGCCGTAGATCACAGCACGGGACTTTATGTACGCTTCCACCCTTGAAAAACGTCACCTATTGCGGTATCCTACTTATCTGATACTAACCGCCCTCGCCACCGCAAGTAATTGCCAGTGTAACGAAATTGATTAGGCACATGCTAGTGATGCAGCTCCCAACCAATTCCTGGCGTCCTGTGTGTCCATAACGCAATGACGAACCGGTACGTTTCCTTAGATAAGCAGCAGAGAACACAAGCTGAAGAAAGGATGTTATATTGCTACAAGTCTATGAAGTGTACAACATTTAGGCGTTCAACGCCACGATTTCGTCGGGGGTGTTGGTAGCCACCTGCAGTGTAAGCGTACAGCAAATTTGAGCTGAAATTCAATGGTACCTCGCGTTGTTACAGTAACTGCCTTTGTAACCTACGAATTACAGCTTTATGGCGCATGTTATGCAGATAGATTTTAATGCATTTCGCCAAGTCGCGGGCTTGCTGCACGCACTGTGAAACTTTCTAATCAATGATCTGTGGAATGGTTTTTTTAGTTGTACATGCACTTATCACGCATGGCCTCGTAAATGGTAGTTGTTCTGATAGCCAACATGTTTACGGCACCTGAGAAAGTCACATGCGAGGCGACTGCACGTGTAAATGTGCGGTCACACATGTTCCTTGTACATTCGCAGAGCGTTTTCCCTTGTTTTATTTGCAGAAATGACATCTGCGTTATAAATAAATAAATAAATCTTTTATTCTCAACAAGGTGAGGCCTAGAATGTCGGCTCATAGAGAGAAAGCAATAATATTATTGCCAGAATGTTAACAGTGAGAGTCGGCAGAAATAGACATGTTAAGCTTGTAAGGGGAATAGAATAAGCAACATAAATCATAACCAGTACTGCTCGTGAAATGAGAGTCACAGAGCGGAACATCGGCAGAGCCTAGATCATTTAGATCTCAGACATCCGAGAGGGGTTATAAAGCTATAGACCGTTTAGATGAGACCTGGTAAGTCAGCAAGGTAAAGCTGTGCATGACATTTGCCATGGGCAAAAACGGTCGCAAACAAAACTGCACATAGCTTCAGCTAAGTCAACCAGGACTTCCTACCAAAAACGCAACCGATACAACCAAGCAACCATGTTAATGCGCGCCGCGGGATCTTCCAGTATAGGCGTTCGCCTCGAATTGCCTCACATGCCTTTGCTGTTTCCTTACCTTGTTTAGAATACTGAAGCTTAAAAACCTGGTTTATAGCAGATTCAGAATTGCTATTTCTCCAACTTAAACCAGGCCATTTCTCTTTCACGCTACCTTTCCAAGCCATAGTAACCTGAGCCTATGCAAATCTGTTTAATCAAACTGTTCTTGATGCCGCCTCCGGCTAGACCTTATGAACTAATGCATAACGCCCTTGATTACTTCAGTAACACCTGCTTCATCACAACACTCTTCTCTCTGACCTCGGTAGATGACCTTCCCTGAACTTTGTCTCAGACTTTGTGTCCTTAATCTCTGCTTGCGTCCTCAAATTTCACCACATCTGCTGGCACGAATAATCTCTTCTTTCTGTCTAATCCAGTCTCGGCTAAGCTCTCTCTTCATTTTCCTGACAGCTGCAACTTACGCTTGTTTGGCACATCCACTGAGCTTACATTTTCCTTTGCTTTGATTTTTGCTCTTCCTTACTTTTCCTCTAAAGCCATTACAATGCGATGCTACGCTTATTTGTTTAAGCCACTTATCAAACTCTCACATCACCTGGCCCGCTTGATGTCTGTCTGACGCATTCGTCTCGAATGGCCTCACCAACCTTTGCTGTTTCCTTACCTCGCTTAGCCCAGTGAGACTTAGAGGTTTGGTTTACAGCTAAGTTACCCGAGCCAGTTTTCTATCCTTAACCAAGTTAATGCTCTTCCACAGCAACTTTCTTATTCCTATCATCGCAGGCGTATGATAACTTGTTTGATTACAATGTTCTTGATCCCGCCTCACCCTGACCTTATGAATCTATGAACGCTAATCTGGATTAGCTCAGTAACACCTGATTCATCACACCATTCTTCTCCCTTACTGTGGTAGGTAAATTTTCTTAAAGTTAGTCTTTGATTTTGTGTCCTGAATATCTGCTTGCCTCTGATTTTGCACCCACTTTTGCTGCTCCGAATAGTCTCCTCTCTCTGCCTAATCCGGTCCCGTTTGAACTCCCTCGCCTACCTTCTGACAGCTGCTAGGCGACTGAGGGATACTAACTCATGTTTGGCACATCCACTGAACTTTCATTTGCACTTGCTTTGATTGTAGCTCATCCTTACTGTTCCTCTAAAGCCATTTCAATCCGATGATACGCTTATTTTGTCTGATCCACTTAGCCCAATCTTGCATTACCTGGCCTCCTTGTTATCTACTTGATGCGTTCGTCTTCAATTGCCTCAACTGTCTTTGATGTTTCTCTATCTCGCTTAGACCATTGGGGCTTAAAGCTGGTTTACATCAGATTCGCCCGAGATATATTTCCGACCCTATTCAGGCAACTTCGCCTTCACGCTACATTTCCAATCCTTATCATTGTGAGCTTATGCAAACCTGTCTGGTTAATCTGTTCTTTATGCCGACGCATTCTGACCTTTTTTCTCTACGCATACTGCTCTGGATTGCTCAGTAACACCTGATTCATCACACCTTTCGTCACCCTGACCTTGGTAGTTGGCTTTTCTAAACTATCTCTGCTTTTGTGTCCTAAACCGCTGCTTAGGCTCTCAAATGTCACCCCAGATCTGCTGGCCCGAACAGCCACTTCTTTCTGCCAAATCCAGTCTCTTTAGAACACTCTCCTGTTTTCTAACAGCTGCTAGGCTACTGAGGTATAGTGACTCATTATTGGCACTTCTACTAACCCTTCATTTTCCTTTGTTTTGATTATTGCTCTTCCTCACTTTTGTTCCTAAGACCATTACAACCAGATGGCACGCTTATATGTTTGAGTCACTTATCTCGCTCTCATCTCACCTGGCTCGATTGTTGGTTGCTTGACGCGTTTGTTCCGAATTGCCTCACCTGTGTCTGATGTTTCCCTACCCCGTGTATACCACTGAGGCTTAAAATTCTAGTTTCCAGCAGATTAACCAGCGGTAGTTTCGTCACTGTTTAGCTCAATCAGGCTAATTCTCTTTCACACTAGCGTTCCAAGCGCTATAATCGCGAGTCTGTGCCAACGTGTCTGATTACACTTCTTGGTCTCGCCTCACCCTGAGCTTATGAATTTATGCATGCCGTACTGGAATAGCTCAGTAACACCTTATTCATCCCACTTTTCGTGTTTCTAACCTCGGAATGTGAGTTTTTTAAAACTTCGTCCCAGCTTTTGTGTCCTGAAGGTCTGCTTGCCTTTTTAATGTTACACTTACTTCTGCTGGTCCGAATAGAGTTTTCCTTTGTCTAATCCATTCTCTCTGTGCTTTTTCGTCTATCTTCTGATAGCTGCTAGGCGACTGTGGTATACTAAGGCAGGTTTGGTACTTACACTGATTAGTTCATCCCTGCTTTCATATTTGCTCCTCCTTACTTTTTCCCTGATGGCTTTTTAGTGCGTTGATACGTATTTTTGTTTGAGTCAAGTATCCAAAGTATACCTCACCTGGTCAGCTTTTTGTCTGCTTGATGCGTTTGCCTCATATTGCCTCACCTGCCTTTGCTGTTTCCTTACCTCGCTTAAACCACTGAGGCTTAAGAGTCTGATTTACAGCAATTTCAGCAGTGGTAAATTTTGGTTTTTTAACTTTACTTGTCATCGTCTTCGTTTTGTCTTCACTCATTGTCTCATGCCTGCTTCTATATATCAAGCAACCTTCGCCCGCATAGATCCTTTAGAGAGTCGCAGAACAAAACATACGAAATTAACCGCATTTTACTTCTATAAGTTTCACCGTTTTAAAATATAGGACTTTTACATTCATACCACGTGATGTCACAAGTTTCCTTGGTGGTCTGTGCTGTCTCCTTTGTTTTACTCTTCTCTTCTCTTCCCCAAAGGCTGAAGGTATCAACAGAAACTTACCAAGGATCCCACCTGGCCTGTGGGTCTGCGGCTGAATTAACTTACAAAAGAGAAAGGTGGATCATATCAGACCTCCCACACACTGGCTCCATTGCTGGTCTGCTTACACTGATCATTTGGAGCTGGATGCCCTTATTCATAAGATTAAATCAGTCAGGGCCCACATGCAAAAGGCCAACAAAACAATTGATTAACACAACTTACCTGAATTAACCCCTTAAATACCTACCTGTGGACCCGCCTGTCAAGCGTCCAATTACTTCCTTATGGCTTGTCAGCAATCCCAGGCTTCTCAATCAACAATGAACATATGACTTTCTCGGGGTGCCAATTGTTTAGCGATAGTGCCCCAGTACGTGGTGGGTTCTCGCTTGGCAAGCGTTCTCCCAATAAAAGGCCACTGATGTCTGTTTAACAACACTGCAACGTGGCGAATGTTACTCGCCCGTAACTAAGAGCACTGCTCCTTGATTACTCAAACAACCACACTCCCACCATGGACGTCAACCAACCCTCCTCACACGATGCAAGTACTCAATTGCAATTGCAGAGGCACATATTCAGACTCGTATAACTGATCGACGCATGCACTCCACATACATTTAGGAGCTCACATATCCATAGTTCATGGCTAACTAGCATCATGTTTTAAACCTTCCCTAATATTTATTTGTTCCTTGACCCTGATCATGCCTACATAGGCGTGTCCCGCATGGCACAAGAATAAAGGATTAAATTTATAACTTATTGTTAGTTACCGTTCTTCCATCTTCCTCCACAATCACCATAACATTGTTGTCCCGCCGCCGCAGTACCCCTGCAATCACGCACGAGGAGGTCAAAGTACATGTTTTCCAGCACAGCGACGTGCCAAATGGGTCCGCAAGGCGTATGCCATTTGCATTGGAATGCAGCCGTAAGCACTGCCCTTATTTAGGTAAACCCGGTTCTCCTTAATGGGTGGCATGCATAACACAGACGCCTTTATCTGAATGTCGCCGCTTGCGATTATATATCGACAATGAGTGCAAATGGCCTCTGGGCGCACCAGCTCATCTGCACCAGCAAGGACGCACAGCTTGACGTACGAGGCGAGGCGGTGTACAAACTCAATCTGTTTCTGACACGCACATACCCAAGTAGGTCGATAAACCGCATAAACGCGATCCAGCGCAAAGATAAACAAGATTACCAACGAAGAACGTCCACTCATTTGGGGTTTGAGGTGTATGTTCTTCATTTTTACCCTGCTGGTCGTTTGGCAACCAAAGAGTACAATGTGATGTATTTGGTGCACGCCAAGAATGCAGTTCACTACAATGATGTGCGCCTAAGGTCTGACAGCCCTCAGCGTTTTGTCTCCTACTGAGGTCGACGGTGCAGTGCAACTTATTGTAATTGCTGGTATACATTAACGTCCTGGGCAAATGCGGAAGCAGCGGCCTTAGCGCTACCATCTCCTTGCAAATGCAAATGTCTCCTACTTATGTCCAGTAGTATATGCAAGCGAGTAAACACAATGGATTCCTTCGGAGACAGAGGCTTTGGAAACCCCCTTATAAATAAAAAATAAATAGCTTATCCTCGTCATTGCGCGGCACACCATCAAGGGCCTTATTGTGTTAATACAGACCTGTATGATCGGCAACTGCACAACTTAGTACCTTTTGACAAATAGCATAGGAATTTGTGTGTGTTGACATGTAAAAGTATGTTTAAGTGTGTAGTTGGAAGTAGCCATGTTGTGTGAGTAGGTACACGTGGCTCTGTGTGTGCTTTTGTTCGTTGGGTTCGCCATCAAAGGGGAATCAATTGACCTCTTTGAATCGGATGACGTCCGTGATGTTTTATGGGCCTCCGGAAAATGGAAGAGGCAGTGACTTTATTTAGCGGCGTCACTTCCGCCCCGTCACAGTGTGGTTAAACGGATTTCTGTGGTTTTATAGAGGGAGAACGCTTGCCAAGCGAGATCTCATCACATCCTGGAACACTGCTACCGATCCATGCACTGGAACGGTATTAACCCGAAACAAACAGCTGGCACCACCGGCTGGTTTTGCAGCTAGCAAAGCATATACCAGTATACGTAGTGTGATGAGCATGGCCGCACGTCTTGCATGTCTTCAAATCCTGTCGATAAGCGTGCCACGTTTCACTGATCAACGATGAGTAGAAAAAGAACGGGTCAACGCTTGTGACATCCTTACAAATGCAGTGTCACAAAATAACTCCTCGGTATTTCAATTAACGCGTTGCGTCCGCCAAGTTTGCTTAGCCGTAATGCACACAACCGCGCCTTCTCATCTCGCACAAAAATAAATAGCAAATCTGCCGCATCGCGTAGCACCCTGCACATTCCCTTACTTTCCAATGAGGATATTACTTGCTCCGCTTCATGACTATCACGCTTCCGAATGCGACGGCGCAGCGTAAACAACTGGAGACCGTTCAGGCGCAATCTGCACCGACTCAGGTCACGCCTGGTCAATATCCAGCGATTACATTGGCTTCTGCTTTACTAGCGTTCCGCTTCTTGTACCGGTAAGATTACCAGGTACCCCAGCATCTCAAATTTTGTTCACCTCTTCTAGTTTCTGCAAACGAAATGGAAAAAACTGGAGCGATATTTGCATTTTTATGGATCAGGTTAAATTACCACTACACGAAGCCTTGCTGCCAACTTTCGATACTATTACATAAGTACTGGAAAATGATGCAGCGTACAATTATCTAGACCGTTTCTGAATGCTACTAAATTATCACAGTCCCCTCACACATAAGGTAATTTTTCCATCCGGGTACCGCACGGTTCGTGGAAATCTTCGCCCTGATGTGCAATCCAGCTCCCCTTGCTTAACCTCAAACAATGAGCACGCAAGTGAGCTAAATCAGCCATCTCAACCGAAGCAGTAAGTTCGATGCTACTGCGGCCCAGTACTCCTTTACGTTTCTCTATTAGCTCACTGCAGCAATGTAGCAATAGGTTATGAGTGGTATAAAATGAATATTTGTGTTGTTTCGTAGGGCAGTGTGGGCAAAAATTGCAAATATAAAAACCGTGGTAGGAAAAGAACTTGTGAGCTGCATGGCTCACCAGGGGTTTGGAGTAACACGAAATCAAGTATTCCTGCCTGGATTACAGGGGGTTATAATGCCCTCCACTGTTTGTTGTTCACTACTGCCATCACCTGATGGTCACAGGCCATATAACTTAGTGTACGTGTAACAGAGTATCATCAAGGCGTTTTTGAAAAGGGATAAGTTATAAGCACCAATTTCATTTGCCGGTATGGCGTCCCAAGTCTACGGCACGCGGAGAGAGAAGTTGGTTTGTTGGCATCCCAGTCGGCTGTATTGTATGACCAGCTAAACTGTTTATCTTGCATTGATGTGTTTGACTGAATTCCAATAGAGAATGTTACGTATGGTTAAAGCTTCTCAGGATCTAATAAACCAGAATGAGCTCGCCCCTTAGACGAAGGTAACTTCTGCTGCATAGTTTGTGGGTCTAAAGTCTGAGTGAGCAGGGAAGGCGGGACAAACCCTGACACGCTTTGTCGTGCAGCGTTATGCAGTACTGAGCGGGGTTAGTGGGCGCTACTGCCAGAGTTGGCCTGCCTGAATAGCGTATTCCGTGTGCGGCCGCACGTAGGCTCCAAGCACTCTCGGGAGGACTGAGCCAACAAATTCTCCGGACGCTCTAGGAGGAAAACCGAATTGTTGGTTTGCGTTGTCTGAGGTATTTCCAATCTGCATTAAGCACCCATGTTCATTTTGCAGAAGCACGTCAAGATTGCGCTCATAATAAGCTCGCTGTAACACTTCTGGTTCTAGGCGGTAGTTGAGAGTATTCTGAGGGCTTACGCACAGTAGTTTGCAATTTGTGGTGTTGAAACGCAGCACGTTCTTGTTGAACCATGTGCAAGCTCTGTCTAGGTTATCCTGTAGAGTAGGGTGACCCACCACATGCTATAGCGTACTGTATCTTAAGAACATTAATAACTGCATAGTTGGATACAACACAATTGCAAGCCCACCTGTGAAACCAGAAACGAGGGCGGCAGGAGTATCGAGCCCTGAGTTCCGCCGCATTGCATTTTGACTGGTTCCGACAAAGTGCCGGGAACCCTCGCATTTAAGTGAAGTTAAACCAACAACTTGCTTAGCAATTCTAGAATGAGATAATCGATACAAGAATGCTAAAATTTATGCGGTAAAATCGATGGTCTAGGCGGTGGAATACCTTTGAGAAGTCCAGTAGCTGCAGCCACACCATCATAGGCAGCCACAGATCCATCCAGTTGGCACGAGTCATCAACGGATTAATGGTGCAGCATCGATTTCTGCAAAATCTGCACTGCTCCGAAACGAGGACTTTGTTATTCTCCAGGTACTCCATGAGCGCTTCAGCTACCACAGACTCCAGGATCTTTAGATCACCGGTAGTATTGTAATCAGTTGATAAGTGGTTGGTCCTTCACCGCTACAGCTTTTGTAGTTTGGAGAAAGGATGCCGTGCTTCCATGTCTTGCGGACGTGCATCTCATTAGGGTACCGCTGACAGTGTTATTAACGGTTAAGCTAAGCCAGTGGCGGCAACTTTCTTCGCCTTTGGTGAACGCCAACCGCACCCGCACAGTTTTATTCGCTCATGACAGCAGCCGCTTGAATAAAGCTGTGGTTGTGAAAGATATATGCTCAAGTCCTTATGGCGGCAGGTGCTGCGTAGACATGTTTTAGACTACTTGCGCACCCTGGAATGTAAGGCCAACTTGTGGTCTAAGAGCCTTGGCCGCCACTTCTGCCGTTTGTGCTAACTTGCATGCTGCGCACAAAGCCTGAATTCCACGCTTAGTGCGAATTACATGAAAGCAACCGATGAAAGCTGCTACTGACCTTCGGATGGGCAATCCGCCCTAGGAACAAAGTATCGAATTTTTCGCAAAAATTTTATAGAAGAAAAGAAAGGAGTCGTGTAATTTAGAGGTTGACGTCCGTAACAACCTCGGGTTCGGTGTCACATTGAATACCTGTAATATTTTACTCAAAATCATAGCCTGCAATGTTCACATGACCTCGACGAGCATTAAACAATAACTTCCTACATCACTCATGTAACGAGTGGAACATTTGTTTCCTCATTAGGTCTTGTCCGCTTTACAGCTAATTTGTTTTACAAACTTTTGTACGTGTACTCCTGCATGTTTACGATCAAATGTCAGCACCTTCGTGTCTCGGCCTTTCAAAAAATAAACCTTTATTTATTTATCTATTTATTTTTTATGTGTCTGTATAGCATCTTTAAGTTCGAGTACCAATTTGCCTCAAGGTCCTATTGGTTCTTAACCTTTTCCTCACGAACGTCTTCGACACCGGCTATTTGGTGTTATGTCGATGCTTCACGTAGCCTTGTCAGAGTGGCTATGTAGGTGTGCCATGCCAGGTCCCTCAATGCCAGGTATAGCCGAGTCATGCTGCTTAGGAACGACTTCATCTTTTTGGGTCCGTGGATTTTGGTTTTAGTTGCGCTTGACGCGGGCTTGTTGAGGCTATTGACCAATTCCCTGCAGGCCACTTCAGGGCATCACTCAGTTAGGGAAGACAGCTTTTCGCACCAAGCAGCTTAAACGAGTTATCATTTGTATGGCGTAAGGTTCCTCAATGCTTACTTTAAGATACGCTACAAAGAACAACTATTGAAACACCAGCGTCACGTGGCCGCTGCATCCTAAACGAGCGTACGTCGGTACTACGTCGATCATCAACTCATTCTTAGTCGAAACGACGTCGAAATATCAAGACCATTTCCTGGTACGCTTTGGTGAAGTGATATGGTTGTGCAACGACTTACCAACGATTAGCTCTGGCAGATCAGTCTTGAATGGTTCACTCAGCTTAGCCGGGGTTTCTAGGCCAGGCAGATTAAAGTCTCCTGCCACGAGAACGTGGCTGTAAGGTCGTTCCAGTAGCTTAGTAATAGCAAAAGATAGGATTTGGTTCAATTCTAAATTGGATGTAGGTGGGTGGTATACAACGACCACCAAATATCTATCGTCCTGGATTATGTGTATGCAGCACCATAGAGCATCAAAAATTTGAATCCCAAGGTTGCTTACGCAATCGAGGAGTAGGTCAGAAAGGTAGTACACAGTTACACCGCCTCCTTTTGTGTGCTGGTCATTGCGCAGGAGTGACCAACTAGGTAGTGCGAATACGGCGTCGGTAATCACGCGGTTCAGCCATGTCTAAGTTAACATGATGAAGTCCCAAGACATGGAGATCTAGCGTTAGCAAACGAGCTAATTTACTGAGCTGCGCCTGGGCAGTTATATACCCAAATGAGAGCAATAGATACCGGAAGAATGTTTGTATATAACAAGCTTTCGAAGCATTTACTCCGATACCTGTTGGGTTGGCTGCTAATTGCTTTTTAAATACACCTCTTGCCAACACCCTGGGACGGTGACGGCCTGTTGCATAGAGAACCCATTACCTTGTCTTTTAATAAGCCAGTTGCAATGGATTGTCTGTTCCTTATCCTTCGGACTGCTGAGGCGTTTCAACGCCTTCCTGCTCGAAAATGCAAACAGCGGCAACCAAGAGAGCTTAAAGCTGGTTTTGTGTTCCCTTGCTCAATAGTGGCCTGGCTTCGACCGCCTTCTGAGGGAGCTTTGATGGCAGCTTGATGCTGAATTGTGCCAACTTTCGAGCATCATTCGAACAATTAGGTTGGAGTAGAGCCTTCCTTTCAACACACTTGGACCACCTCCTTTGTAGTTAGGTGAGATTGCTACCTCAACTTTTATTTGGCAAGCAAGTCATGGAGAGAGGACTGCACGGATGCACCGCCACTCTTTTATATAGTAAGCTTGAACTTGCGACTAATCGGAAGACTGGATTTCGGAGAAACCATGGAAAGTATCGATCGTTCGTCGGTATACTTGCCGTGGAAGCACGGCACTAAATTAACTTATCTTGTAACTTTGTTGCCCAACGAGCCAAACAACGCTCCGTATAGTGAATCAGCGTACCAAAGCTGTCTCTGATTTTTCACTGCCGCCTGGTTTCTGGGAACCAGTAGTCCGGATCTGCTGGAAGAGTTTAAGATAGTTCGCTACTGCTCCCACCTCATTTATTGCTTGCGTCCGACTGGCCCACTTAGCTACCTAGTCAGCTCTTAGGCTCTGCTTTAGTTCGCGCCTACCAGTCCCTCTGGTCATATTGTGCTCAAAACTACCTGGGAGGTTTCTTATGGCTTCCTACAGATTCACCGACCAAACGCACTTTCAGGGACGGTTGCGGTGACGATTTCTAATGCCCCAGGCAGATGCTCCTGTGTGGTGCATGGCCACCAAGATCCTGTTCTGATGAAGCTCAGTGCCATTAGCAAGGAAGAGCAAAAGTTCAGTACGCTATGCAGCTTGGTGGGCTTGCCTGACCGAGAGCTGAAACCATTTCTCATTTGCCGACCTGGAGAAACTCTTTTCACGCATGCCAGTAAATTTCATGAAAAATCGATACCGTGACACGGCATGATCATAGTCAACGCAATTACTCCAGCGCAAGCGAGAATCCAGGATAAAACCATGTTGTCTGTAATTTATGGCAATGAGATCAAGTTGGGTCCATCGCTGGCCGGCTACAGGAGGATGCCAAGTGGCAGGTTGGCTCCCGGAAGGTCTAAAAGCAGTGCTACTAAGAAACAGCAGGTACCAGTGGTCCATAATGGACATCGGTTAGTATTCAGAGGCAAATCCCACTGTTTCGACCAGTTAATCACACTTATGAGAACTTTGCTCAATATTGATCGGTTATCACTGCTGGCCGCCGATAACTCATCTGACAAGATAACGTTTGGGTCTTCAAGAAGAGGAGGCAGGTCGGGTATAAACATAAGGAACAATAGTGCACCTTGTACCAATTCTTTGTGCACGCAGTTGTAGGCCACGTCCATACTAGCACTAATGTTGGCGATTTTAACTCGACACCCACGTCCACATAAAGGCTTCGACACCCAGGTCGGAAGTTTGGAATACATTATTTATCTAATCTTGTCAAGTTCTTAGGAAAGAACAGGTGATTGACTGAGTTAAAAGCCTTAATAAAGTCTAGACAGCACACTTTTATCGGAATCCCGTCAACAAGACACCGAGTAATACCATCTAATAAGCGCAGTATTTGTGAGCACGACTTCATCTTTATTACACTGTGATGTGCCGCTCTACTCAGGTTATGTTCGGCAAACTGCTCACCAAGCTGGTTTCTTATTGGCGTTTCTAAGTACTTGAGCAAGACGTAGGTCCATCTGACAGGTTTATAGTTAAGTTACTCTAAGTTAGAGCCACATTGTGGAAAGCAATGAAGGTAACCACCGTCCAACCTCGTAGGCGCTTGCATTTCTGAAGTTACAAGTGCAATAACGTCGTGATAGGATGCTGAAGATTACCAAATATTAGCCTTATTAGTGTTATATTTACTTTATCAGGGCCCACTGAATTGAAGGTTTTCAAGTCAGTCCTCACATTGAGGACCGCTTGGGTAGTCAGCCCGTGGCTCAGCCTTATATGACTGCTTACACAGTCTGACTGCGATGGTGCGGCACCTCCATGTTCACCCAGATGCAGATAGAGAAAGAATGGTGGCAGCACTTTTACTTCATCCCCAGCTTCTACAGCTTGGCAGCCATCTTCCATGTCAGACGACCGACTGCTTCTCTTAGGCAGGTTTAGAATAGGCAAAGTTGTTCTAACACTGGATTCGTCTTCGCACGTCTGGCCAACCTAAGCAATTATGTGTATTTCCCTGCCAATGCAATTTATTAGCCATATTCCGGCATCATTTGTGCTGTAGCCAGCGTCTGAAGCCCTTGGATCGTTGAAAGCAGTTCTATTTCTTATTAAGGTTCTTTAGGGCTTTAGCAACACTCCTGCTCCACCAACTTGGCTTGCTAGATTGTCTGCCATGTCAAAGGGGAACAACTTCATACAGCCGTTGCACAAGTCTGGTTTAAAGCAACAGACATATCTGTTCCAAATTTGTTTACCACTGGTTAGGATCCAGTGGACTTGAAAGTTCCTATCCTACAAATTCCTGAAGTAACTTTGTTTGAACTTTCTAATGAGGCAAATTTTCCTTGCAAGCCTGGGAGTGTTTAAGAAGGTAGTATGGACGCAATGAACACAGTTATCCCGAGGTACCTCCAGTTGCATCTCAGCTAAGCGACCATATTTAATGGTCATAGTATCCGACTGGTAGTGGACATGCACGCTACGGATACCAGTCGGTAACTTGACGGATCGTTCAAATGCATGCACATACATCCCCTCTATCAGTTCATGCATCCGGGTGTCCGCCCCGTTTATTGCCCCCACCAACCAGCAATAGAAAACTTTTCATCTCCAACGATCAAGAAATTAGCTGCCGCAACCTTCGCAAGCTACCATTGTGCACTGAGTTCTTGAGCTCGCTTCGTGTAATGGGTTGGCTGCGGTCGAGACAAACAAAACGCTCCAATCTACTCTCCACACTAGGAAGCAAAACTTCACCTACACCTTTGCTTTATCATGACAAAAGGGATCCATCCTTTATTATGCGAGCGTCTTCTAAGCAATAGTGGTCGTCCACCAGTGTGATGACCAGACTGAGCTGCTCGGTAGCCCACGAAATCCACCAGCAAACTGCTACCTTGTCGCACGGCGAAAGCCATGGCTCTGTCACGACAGCCACATCAGCACACTCTCAGCAGCTCATTAACTTCGCCATTTCTTTCTCACCCTACAGCAGCAAGGTATACCATATTCAGTCATTCGTTACGCTCTTGTTTCTCCTCGGGCGTGGGACCCCAACGAGTAACACGTTATAATGCGCCACACTTCTTAGGTTTTGCAAACCTTCCCGTCAGCCGCGAGGTATACCCATCCTGCAATCTTGTCAGCCTTTGACTGTTAGTGTACAACCACAAGTTCCAGAGGTAGAAATTGTGCGAAGGAACAGTGCGCCGTAGACCCAGTAAGTAATGGTTGTATTGTAAGAGCGCTGAAAAACTGCTCTTTGCAATGATATTAACAATAACAACACAAAGTTACACAGTGCTTTCAAGCCTTTGGTGTGTACCACGAAGCTTAGATCTTTCACTATTAACGCCATGGTGCAGATGGATTTACGTTGGGATCCTTGCAGAAGGTCTTTATTGGTTTGCCATTCTGAACTAGAAGCTGTAGGCACGTTCGCGACAAAATGATGTGACAGCTTCTCTTAGAAAACGCTTCAGAATATCATCTACCGCGTCGATATAACGAAATAGGCTTCTAATGGAAAAGTTTTGTCTCTTTACAGTAGGCATGACCATCGTTTTACCAGTATTCATGGATAGCTAAGCGCGAGATACCGAGCCTCAGTATCCCAGTAATAAGTTAGAAACAAAAGGCCAGAACAGTTTTTATGTCAAACACGGAAAGCATATGTGTATCCTCTGGGTAGAAAATAGTGCCCAATATGAAGTTATTGCAAGCGGCTTTACCGAAGTGGGCAAAAACTGGCAACATTTATATGTCTTTTGCACTTAAGGACACTCGCTACTCAATTCCCGCCTACGTATTAGTTGCAATACTCACCAGGTGTTTTCTAATTAACAAATAAATTTCATACCGTGTTCTCTTGGAAAGGGAAGTTGAGATACCGCTGATTTTGAAAAATAAATGGTGCCTGTTATTATAAATAAATAAAAATAAATGAAGGTTTTTGATGAGTTACACTGAATGGGCAGAATGGTCCTACGATTTGATATGAAGGAACATCGGTGGGAATAAACGATGGGTGAAAGGTAGTAATGAAGTGCAACCTGATGTCTGTCGAGTTAAGTTCGTTCCTGGTAGGCAAACATGTAAAACAGGGTGGTTCCACATCGATACTAACAAACAGCATAAACGAAACCTTCCGAAAATAGCTACAGTGTTTCTTTATAATCGGTATCCCTGTTGAGAAGTGACCGCCTTTCTTTCTTAGTCTTTAGCCTACCTTGCCAAGTGACTTCCGTGTATTAATGATGACGCTAGCAGAAATATAACTGATTGCCATTCTGCGGAATCAGCAATAACTACTAGTTGCCAGCCCTTTTGTGGGCGTTTAACAGGTGCAAACAGCGCAAAGACTGAGGGTTCCTTAGGCAGAACGTATGTTAATTCACTAAAAACCCGATCCCATATTGTAGTTGGTATAATCCGTTTGTAGCTTCCTTGCCAATGATTCCTTCGCAATAGCCAATGTATATTACTTTTGCATCTAAATCACCCAGAAGACGAACTTGCCATGTATGAATAGCTGAATAAATTATGTGTATGTATGAACTTCGGCCTATACTTATCCTGAGAAACCTTCCAAGCTAAAACAAATATATCCAAGCCCACATGGCATGAACTCCTCTGTATGCAATTCAAGGAAGAGGCGCCCACTCGGTGTGCGACAGCTGTAATATAGGTTGTCAGTGTGTCGCGTCCAGCATTCCTTGGGTTAGAAAAATGTTGTGCACCTGCCAGGAGAGCTCAAAGGAAGGCATTTGGCAAGCAATCAGCTGCAGTGGTTTAAGGTTGAACATAGCAAATCATTGTCAGGCTCACGGTAGGTTGCATGGTTGTAGCCTGTGGCGTAGTTAGGTGTATCATAACCTCCGTAGTTTACATCGCTTTCACTAAAATATTCAGCAATGCGGTAGCTGTAAAAGCCAAGGAGGCACTGAGGAATACATCTGCAGTACTCAAGAATTAATCGAAGCCTACTCCAACACAACAAAAGCACGCTGTAACAAGATGCGCAACTAACAAAACCGTACCTAGGCATTCGGTTTCATTAAGGTTTGATAGGCTAGGAGCAAACCGAGCCCCGTAGGTCACTATATGTTATTTACTGTGATTTTCGAATGGGACAGTAGGCCGAGGTCATCTGCAATGTCAGTCAAATATTCCGATGGAATGCGCTACTGATACTTTAATAACTCACTGGCTGGCCTTAGCTGTCTATCCCGTGGGACTAGCAAAAGTAGACTCAATGGGCAATGAAATTTATTACACGACTGCGATTACTGCATTTGTAAGTATCATGTTTTCTGTAAATACCTTTAACTATTTAGAAGGTTATGTATGCGACATAAATAATACATCTGTATCACATGATTTTACGTCTTCGAGCATTTAGTTTACCAAATTTTGGCCCAGGGTAGTTAAAATTGTGATGCAGTTATTCTTAAAGCATGCATATAATGTCGCACGCTTTTTGGGGGTATTCTTGTAAACCCGAGAAAAAGCTATCGGTCGTAGTGCAGTTTCATGTACTTTCGACCCAATGAGCTATACTGTGTGGTGCCGCAGCGTTCGCTGAGAGCCGCTCCTACTCAGATGGATAATGGTTAACATTTGAAGACGTCCATATCCTGTTGCGCTTGTTTGAGAGTTGGAAATGTGAAGGGTCTAATACTTTGAATTTTAGCCATGCTTGGGAGCCAAAAGCTTTACATAAGCTTAAAACTACTATTCGTTTGGTTTTGATGATTTAGCCTTTATCTCAGGCTATGTAGAACCACGACTGTTTCTTCAGACCTCGAGCACATATCACAACGGCTATCGCGCAGATTCTAAATGGTCTCCTTAGCTAAGACATACGGCAGGGTGCATAATGAAACGTATGCTACTGCTGCTGCAAGCATTTTTTATTTTCCACCTAACATTTAGAGTCAGTAAACGATCACAACTGATAAACTCTCAATATTTATGGGTTGATTCAAACAATTGCAATATCAATAAAGCTCTACCAACTGCAGCTGTGATATTGAATTATCCACTAGGCTAGTATTAACACAGGCCATCATAAGGCCACGCTGTCTCATTTCCTCAGCGGCATACAAAAGTAGTAGTAAAGGAACATAGTTCAACAGGCTGCGCTAACGCGCACACAATATTCCAAATGTAGAGTTTCGCAGCCAAAATTTATGTTGAATGTACGGCTGGGCAAATCGATTACACTGTGCACATTTGCTGGGGGTTTTCATAAAATTGATATCACATAAGTTACAACTCCATGGCCACAGATTATTGTAAACCTACAGTTAATATTTGTCAACACAACGAAGCTATTTTCCGGCTACAATCTTGCAACACCTGGCAGCCAATCTTTTTCTATTGGCAGGCTATGTCGTTGTTTATAGTAGGGCATACAGCAAAGGCGTCACCGACAGCGTTGAGCGCAAAAGAAAATGAACTCCCCATCCTTCACACAGCGCGAATGAAATTAATGGTTACCTTTCCAGACCTCAGTTAGCTTTCCGACACAGATTTAGCAACGTGCTGTGACTAAATGACATGGCACCTAAACTTATGACCATGCTGGTTGATAGAATACCTTTCCACGTGTGCTGGCTGTTTTGCTTTACCGTAACTCAGGCAGCTTTGTGGGCACAGTGAGAACACTTTAAAAGTGGCTCATGCCTTAACGGTCTCTTTCTGCTCCTGTTGTAGATGGAGTGCACAGCCTTAGTAGTGTCTGAGTTCCGCAACCACTGAGGAGCACAGTTTGTCGTGAGATTTGGCGGATGATAACGCAACCCGGAAAAGCACACGGTAGTGGCAAAAATTCTGTACTAAACTTAGTATACTTGCCACGCAACTTTTGTTGGAATAGTGATCACACGTTCTTTGGTTGTTGCTCCTTATCGTTTCATTAACCTCTTGTCGACGTTGCACCAGTGCCCAAAGAGCTACCAACTTTAAAACCAGTCTTGACATGTGGTCCTACATGGTTAGCTGCTGTCGGCTTCAGGCAGTGTGCGGATTTCTTAGCACGGTCTCCGCTTAAGTTGTACACAATGTGCCTGTAGCAAAGAAAATAGCGGATGGTTACAGGATTTCTAGCATGAAGCCCGTACCGAAGGAATGGGCTAGCAAATTTTAGTCTTTTACAAAGACATCAGATGGCTTTGAACTTTTGAGAAATCTACTCCTTTAAACTTTCTAGTTCCATCCCATATAGATGTCCTGTATCAATTAGCTTAACAAACTTTAAGATCCCCAGTAGGCAGTGGCTTGTCTGGTACACGTAGTTTTGTCGTCGTTAGACAGTGAATACAAACAGAAGTGTGTCTGCTTCCTTAACCGCAGCAACATATTCGGCGGTGTTTACCGCGGATCACTATTACACGATCTACACCTCTTGCATGCAGCAAATGTCCTACTACTTTTGCTTACTGATGCTTTCGCCAAATCACTCTGGTCTCCAGGATTAGCTGCAGCGCTCCTTTTGCTTTTTCGCAACTTTCGGTACCACGACAGTTAGTTACATATTAGACCCAAAGAAGCCGTGTTGCCATAATGTTCCCTTGCTAATGTCATCAGCGCAAAGCATTTCATCTTTGCTTTCACCACACTGAAGCAAGGTTTATACTAGTTAATTCTATCGTCCAGCTCCCGATGTTTGATAGTGAAAGCATTTATGTTCATGGAAATCCTGCTTCCACTTTTTATAAAGCAAATCTTTACAGGGAACTTGATAAGGAATAGTCAATCCTAAATCTTACGGCAACCATTTGCACTTCTGTGCGTCAGTAACGTACACCAGTCACACTGAGCCACATGAAGCAAATATTCACGAAAGTTAGGCGGCCATCCTTTTAGGCCGCTCACTTGTTAGCATCATCCTTGCAGTCTACATTGATGCTGTAGTCGTTCGGTCGGTGCATTCCGATACTCCAGACTTATAGCTATCCAAAGTGTTTCTGGCCGCTGCGTGAGTAGTTTACGCTGCTTGGCACTCCACAGCTTACGTTTCCCGTTGCAGTGACACTTACAAGTTAACTTCATCTAAAACAAATGAACTTTCGCGCGTGCAGTCATGCACCAAATTTGCTTCCAATAATCACTGACATTATCCACCCCTGCTATTGCACTCTCCAACTGTATGGCTAACGCAGCGACGAAGCGAAAGTACAGAGAAATAATGCTGCACAAAGCTTTCTGGTTTGTCAGCCATTCCCAAGTTAGCCAGCATTTCTCTTGACCAATTAGCCACAATCCAAGAATTAGCCTATAAAATTTGCCAGTGAACTCATGCTTATCATTAAGCGTTTCTTATTCTGTTGCTGCAAACTGCTTTTTATACATATAGAACCACATAATCAATTCTCAACAAAGCAAGGCAGACATTTTGAGCATGATCAGCATAGTGTAATATCGTACATTATAGCAAGGTTAGCAGGACCAACAGCGTGAGTAGTACAGTTGTAGTCAATGGTGTGGGCCCGTTTGGTCCAAAGAGTGAAGGAAGTCTATTCTCACAGAAGGCGGTATGTAAAGATAAGAACTAAATAAATAAATAAACCTTTTCTCCTCCACAACGCGAGGCACGCCTTTACAGGCATGATCACTTTGGGAAAAATGCGTGATCAACAATGTGCAAAAATCCGACAGGTTTGCCATAACAGTGCTTGTTTGTGCAGGGGATATGTAAGTATGTAATTGTGGGTGCGTTTGTGTAGCTGTGTGGTTTGCGCTTGTAACTGTGCTGCTCCATTCTTGAATGTTTGCTATCGTCAGCAATGTGCGAGTAGAAGGTTGGTGTCCGTGGGTTGGAAAAGATTATCCAGACATCCACGGGGCAGTGAATTTATTTTGTGGGCGTGCCACGGCCGCCAAGTCACAGTGTTGTTAGGCAGATATTTGTGGTTTTTCATGGGGAGAACGCTCGCCAGGCAAAAACCCACCACGTCCTGGAACACTGCCGCCGAACTATTAGTTGGAACGGGTCAAACCCGAACCACCCAGCTGGCACCACGAGGAGGTTGTTCCGCTAGCCAGCCAGTGCGCAGTACGTTGGTGAGGAACTAGCCCGATTGATTTGTGTACACCGCGCGGGTCAGCTGAGTGAAGCATTAGGAAATGCTGCAAAAGGATTATAGGCATAGTGGCAGGCCGTTGCTAAGATATGTAGGCGTGGTCGTACGAAAGCAGATTTATCCACAGAATTTGTGAAACGTGGTATCGGTTAACTTGCGCATGGGTGGTTGGGGCTGTGACTTTACGTATTGGCGAGTCATATCCGCCACGACAAAGAGTAGTTAAACAGATCTTTGTGGCTTTTTGTAGGAAAACGTATGTCAGGCATAAACCCACCACGTCCTAGAACCCTGCAGACCTGTGATATGACATTGACAAGGTTGCAGCTGACCGATCGTCCATGCATATATTTAAAGTCATGTTTTACTCATTTATTCGGTGTAGCTGCGGTTGTCTGCTTCATGGTCGCCCACAAGTGATTAGCGGTGCTGAAGTTAAGCGGCTTAGGTGAGTTGTGTTGATTTGAGTAGTTTTCCGGGTTCATTTATTGCATCAAGGTTGCGAAGTGCGGATGTTTTTATTGTTCTGTATTCATTCCGTGGCCAGGTGAGCGTCGCAGGTATATCCTCAATGGTGTTTCGTGCAATTACTGATTTGCTGTAGAATAAAGAAAATAAAAACGGACCTAGCAAACTTCCAACAAGTGAACAGGACTACGTTAATGTATAAATACAAAGCTTTTGGTAACGTTGTGGGAGTAAATGCAATGGTATGATTGGTTATGGTATACAGTAGATCTGATATTTTGCTTGAAAGTACGAATCCAGATGTTTATTGTATGAGATAGAAAAATGCTCCCCGATTTGTCCTAGCGTGCGCAACAGTTGTCCTGTGTGGAAACCGGGGGTGTCAAGCACCGTTAAGCGGTGAATGAGTTAAGTGAATTAGAAGGGCATAGTAAGTAGTGGAATATGCGAGTAAGGCGTAGTTGGAGCGATCGGTCGACAGTACTAGACTTATCATTCGAACATGTATGAAAGCCAGTGAAGTTGCTACGCCGGGGTAGAGACCCACGAGAATAATAACGTAACATATTCAGTAATCGGAGGCTAGAGAAATAGCTGGGTTCTGGTGTGAGCTGGAATGTCAGAGTAGTCGAGAAAAGAATAGAAGGGACTGTATACGACAGCTGTAGCCAGAATACAGTTGCGAATCCAGCGGTAAAAGCGACCTGCCACAGGGGAAAATATAGGCAGCGACGTTTAAAGGTACTAAGGGTTCCACTCCGAGTTGGACTACTACAGTGCAGCACACGAGCCAAGCAGATAGCGGGAACGTGCGATACTAGGAGATGGATTATTGTAAGGAAGAAACTGCTCGCTGTCTTATGACGAGGCATGGACTGATAAGTATACCACCTTAAAAACTGGAGCGATAAACGAAGGGAGTATATACTACTGTTGTAGCAAGAAAACGGCTGCAGAGCCAGCCCTGAAAAAGATCAGTAAGAGCAGAATAATATTTGCAGCAGCGCCTAAAATTACTAGGTGTTCCACTCTAGTGTGGAGGTCCACCGTAGTAGGATACGGTCAAACAGACAGCTAGAGTATGAGTTGCTGGCGGTCCAATTAATATTGAGAATTCGTGCCGCCAGCAGCGACACGCCAATTTAGGCTCAGGTATGGACTAATGTGTATACCGTGTTGAAAATAGGAGAGAGAGCATATAGCATTACTTACAACAGCTGTAGCGGAAAAGCTGCTGTAGAGCCAACATTAGAAGCGATTAAGGGCAAGGGGATAATAAAGCTACACCATCAGTAGAGTCTAAGTGGTTTGTTCTAAGTTTCGGTCCTACAGCAAGACATACGACTTTAATAGTTGGGCAGAGAAGTTTCAAGGTGTCTACCGGATTAGTTGTGAAGCAGGACCAGCGCGCTATCTAGGGATGTTGCACGTGCTCATAGACATTCAAAGTTGAAAGCAGGAGCGATAATAGACGGGAGTAAATACGACAGCTTTGGCGAGAGAACAGTTGCATAGCGGGCTCCGAAATGAGCCAGGGGCCGCTGAATACGTTAAGCAACAGCGTACAAAATCCGAAGTGTGGCACACTAAGGTGGACTTCTACAGAGAGGCGTATGCGTCGAATAGACGATAGTGAAGAGTAAGGTTGATTGCCGGGTTACTTGCAAAACTAATGTCGCTAGCTATATGAAGAAGAAGCATATACTGCTAGGCCTTCAATGTTGGAACTGGAACGCGAGGAGAAGGGGCAACATGCTAAAGCTGTAGCGAGAAAACGGTTGCACAGTCAGCTCTGAAAGGGACGTGAAGTAGCAAAATCATATGGGCTACACCGTCAAAAGATACTTAGTGTATTATTCTAGTTGGGTTACAACAGTAAAAATACAAGTCAAAGTGACGGCACAGAACAGTTGTGGCGTAAGCCGAATTTATTGTGCACCAAGTGCCAGAAGCTATTGTAAGCTGAAGCTTGGCCTAATTAATCATCAAATTTAAGAGCTGGGGCGAGAACGGAAGCTATTGGGTGCTACCGCTGTATTGAGAAAACAGTTGTATTCGCAGCTTTAAACATGACTATAGGTAACCGGATACGATGAGCACCAACGCCCTACTATACTAAATGTTCCATCCGAAGGTGATCAAATAAATGGTGGAGAGCAGATTGGAGGGGCCGGATGGACTATGAAGCAGGGCCCGCTAAATATCATAATGTAAGGCACGGAATAATAGCCGTTCAGTGTTAAGAACAGTAGCGAGAATTACAGGGATTACATTCTACAGCTGTGAACGGTTGTAACCCCATCTCCGAAAGTGTATAGGGATGCGGGATTAAGCTTGACAGCAGGGCCAAATGATACCAAATGTTCCACTCCAAGGTGGACGTCTACAGTGAGGTATTCATGTCACATAGACGGCATCGGAATGTAAAGTTGCGTGGTTGTTTAATTGTGAAGCGTGAGCCGCTCGCTATCTTAAGATGGGGCACATACTATTAGGTATACAAGGTTGAAATAGAAAGTGAGAAGAGACGGGACCACATACTAAAGCTGTATCTAGGAAACGGGTTATTATGTGTGTTACGACTAAAACTTCACCAGTCATAAGCGCATAAAAAAGCATTATTGCTTTTACTTTTTGAAAGGGCTGCCCCAATTTTTGTTTCGCTATTAGCTACACACCTCCGGAACCGCTGATGTGACAACCACTAGTCAAGTTTGGGTTGGGATCGTTTACAGCCTCAAGCTTTAGGCATCAACGTTTGCCATGGTTCGCGTGACCAACTCTTTTGACGACACCTTCTAAGTTAAAAACCGAAGTAGTACCAGATGCTGGTTGTTCGTGATCGCCTCCTATGCTCACACTTAGTTCAATCCAGCTGTTTGTGAACTTCCACCAAGGACAGCATACGTTGATTAAAAAGCGCTGCTAGTATAGCTATGGCTGCTGTTGCATGGAATATATATGTTCACTTAAATTGTCTGAGCAGTCTGGTGATTCAGCTAAATTGTTATTTCAATTATTGCTGACCGAGAGATAAGGGCGAACATCCGTTGCAACTGTGTGCGGAACGTCAGCAAGTTCCCAGTAAACATTTTTGTAAACAGTGAATGCCAACCTGCCAGTCGGCGCCTCTACAACTTACCGCAATTAAGCCCTAACCGATTCCAGGAACGTATTTTTCAGTAGCTTTTCCAGTTACAGCTGCATAGCTCCATGCTTGCTTGTAACTAATAATAAATTACTCGCATGGCTACCACGTTGTTTAACTTTTGCAGAAGGCGTACGGTGCGTTTCATATTCTTGCAACTAAAAAGTTATCACGCTTTGCGTTACAGCAGTCCTAGCATGATACCTGCGTACGGTATGGGTCATTTTTCCTTTTGACATTGAGTCTACTAGGATAAAATCTCGACCGCCATGCCCAATGCAGGTGTATATACCTGTGATAATCTCACTCGTCACCGCTGCAGGTGCCAATGACCTAACTATAGTGAACGCATGAGCTCCGGTTTGTAGTAGGTAGCGTGATATGCTTCGTTGGGCTGATCCTTGTCAAGAGCGGGTTGTATGACTTCCTGTGCTTGTTTGTTTTGTAACATGATGAGCCTTGCTGGGCATGTTTAAAGCTCCAGCTGCGTCTAAGGACGAAAAGCGATCAGTTTATTTGGTGGTTTTGAGCTGCTTGTCTGGATTCCTTTGAACACCGCAATATTCCATGACTTTGCTCGAGTCGCCTGCAAAGCACTGGCTACCAGGTAGGAACGGTTAGGCAAGGAAGAGGCCGACAGATTTTACTAGATGAGCTAGCTCATAGTTGCAGAATACAGGAAGGACAGTTGCACCAAATGTGCTAACCAGAAGATGAGACTTACTACAGTTGTGACGAAAGTATTAACCTCAGTACTCGTTTTTCGCCTCAAAGCGGAATGCTAATCACTGAGTAGGGGACAGCAAGTAATTTGCTCCCTAAATTGAGGATGTGCATGCCATATATTTGATCTGCGGTAGGTTTTAAAACAGCGCCTCATGTACAGCGACCTGCAAATGGTTATGTTCCTTGAATTCGGGAGGGCCAGTCTGTACTAAACAGTTGTGTGCAAAAATCTCCGTTAAACATGTGCACATCCCACTGCTTTACATGCAAGTACAAATGGTATTGACAGCATCCACGGTCAATTAGCCGACGTTATAGGCCAACAAGTTCGGTACCTCTGGCTGGCCTCAGATACGGTACATACTCCAGTTACCATAAAGCACGCCAGAAAGGGCAGGATCGGCAATGTACACGTCAGTTGGTCATACGTTGCCCTGTTATTTGTCATAAAGAAGCATCTAGAAATCTTCAGAAATTTTCATGCTATAATGAGTTGGGTTTGTGTTCTTCCTTTATTAATCTATTAAATTGGACTGATGAAGTTAGAATGTCATTGCAGTAGAGCATATTCACACAGGCATGGCCGATGTTGCTTTCAGAATTTTATTACACCTGAATCGATTGTTAACACTATTAAACGCAACCGCCTGTGGCCCCTGTTAGTTCGCTCGCCAAGTCTCCGGAAAACGGATTTCCTAGGCCGACCAGTGAATAATGGAAAATCTTGCTTTATGGCTAATCTACTTAAGATTTAGTTCCTTAGAATTCTGCTTATCAAGGGAATCCTGCGCGAGATGGGGATAATTTGAATTGGACTCCAAGGGTGAAGTACAGCTAATTTAACCGTTCTTGCTAGACTACGTTTCGGAGCACATCACACAGGCCTGGTGCCCTTTTCAAACAAGTCCATCAACTGGATCCATCGCATCAAACATTTTATCGTATAAATAAATGGTATGAGAAGGAAAATGACCGAGAGCCTCTGTCACGGGAAACGCTTAGGCAATGCAAGCTTTTGGAAATAGTATACCATGTGTGTGGTTTCCAGTAGTACTGACTGAGGAAATTGTTTTGCAATGGGTTTATCAGGCTCTGTGTACATGGATGAACGCCGAGCCTTAGGCGACAATGAAAGGTAATAGATTGCTAGGTTGACGAATTCCAATGTGACCCAAGACATGTGAAAACCGAGTGGTACAAAGGATTACCGTTCGAGCAGTAGACATGCTACCGGGAGTGACCGGATGAATACGGAGGTGTTGCAGGTGTAAGTATGAAAAGATAAGGCGCAGCAGTGCCCAGATCATAGTCAATATAAGCTAGCGGGGATTTAGCTAACTATAAAAATAGCGTTGATCCTTGAGCTTCCGCGTGGCTGGTAGAAACAAACAAGTAGGCAGCGGTACCTAACGTAGTAGGCCATACAGTCATAGATGATGAGATACCGTGTTAATCGATAGTTCTATTAGCGGCAAAGGTAAGTAAGGCATATGCAGCAACCAACACAAAGGAGCAAATACAGGAGGATCGTGAATGAGTGGCTCGGAATGCAAACGGTGGTGAAGAAGGAAATACTGAAAAGTGGTACTAAGGCCAGCAGGTTTTCTAAGGTGATGGAAACAGAACGCTGTCTGCTTAACCATGATGGGTAACCTATCTGGAGTCTGGAAGCTGCCAGCTAGCAATAGACCGGACATGCAAAACTAGGTCAATGCTTCGAATGCAGAACAAATCTTCAATGGATGTGGTACTAAAAAGCTGGAGGGCAAGCATAACTGGACAGGTTGGGAATGGAAAGGCCTGTATTATTTAGGACGACCGAAATCATGGGGCAAAGCGATTGATAATGGATCCTGTCAAACCTAGGTCGGAAACGACTAACTGGACTGAGGTAGGCACAAATTAAAGGAACATTTATTTAAAGCTGCGCATGGATATTAAGCCAAACAAATTAGGTTGGCTTTCATGCAGGGGCGTCATCAAAACGGAACCTGTTAAAGACACTAGTAATAACAGGTGAATGAGGCTTAAAGACGTGCAAAGTAAGAAGAAGTCAGCACTCGATCCGCAAGGCCAAGGTCGTTGCAGAAAGCTACAAGCGGTCATAGAGCAGGAGACCGGTTCGACGAAACGAGGTAAACGCAGCGTGTCAGGAGTTTGCAGCAAAGTTAAAGTCACAAAGCTAGTTTGTTTTAAGCTTTGTTTTCGGTTTTTGCTCTGAAGTTATTTTTTAACCTATTCCCTGTGTGTAAACATGATTGGAAGCTCACACCTTACTACCGTTTAGAGTAAGCAAGCAGAAATCGTCACGGTGCTTAAAGCCAAATCCTCGGTTGATCTGAAGCAATGCATAGTGCTGTTGCACCACACGGGTGTGCTAACTAAATTTAAATTAATGAAGAAAAATTACACGAGCGTATACTCAAGTTATCATCAATGTCTCATGCTGAGAAGGTTAGTTATAAGCTTGAACCTCTTACTTGCTTTGCACAATCAGCATTAAACCCCACTCTAGACCATGTCGAATATGCTGCGGCTTCCGTAAATGCCAGCGCCTATGAAATGCTCAACGGTGTGTGATATCCTGCCAAGGCAGTTGTGTTTAACATTCCAGCCAAAATTCCACTGGCATCAATACAAAAATTTCTGCCTAAAGCTGGAGCCATGGGCGATGTGCATTGTAGTTGTATAAGGCTAAGGAAAAGCATTCGAAAGTCAAACTGTCCCATTCAATTTCGATTTCACGACTTTTAAACTGCCAACAACTTTAATAAAAGTCACCATTTTATAGCCAATAAGACTACCTTCAAAATGGTGAAAATTGTTCAAGACAGGACCACACTACAAAGGGAAATACAGAACAGCCGACATCAATTGGTCTAGCATTGACGTTATTCAGAGGAAATGTTTCTTCTTAAGGCACCACAGGGAGCAACCAGCCCTGCAGCCAGCGCAGGCCGGTTATTGAAACCAGTCCTCAAGTGGTCGCGACTGCATGTGGCACTACCGAGTACGAATTGGTTGAACATTTTTGTTTGGCTATTCCTGTTGCTAAATCGCCCCCATTAACGTCATCATTCCGTTTGTGATATTTACCTTTATCTTGTCGTCATCTTTTGATCGTCCATTGGGTTTTCGTTGGACTTTCTCTCCAATCCGTCTTTTGTACCCGTGTGGTATGTGCTCTAGTTTCCTTTATAAGGTTGGCTAAACGGGTTGCAGCTATGAGGCGTAATAAACGAAAGTGAAATCGACGACCGTTTCCAATGTTAAGCTCAACGGCTTTATCTGACATTTGCATGCTCAACGCATGGACCAAAGTGACCCCAGCGTGGTGGTCAAGGTTTCCAGCTCACTGGCTTGCGATAATGAGACCGTAAATCATACAGCATCCTTTGACATAGATGCAACGGCTTGCTTATTGAGCCCCTTACTAACGCAGTGCTAAACATTCACGCCATGGAAAATCAAGTGAATTCGCTAAAAAGCGACATAATACATTTCCATGTGTCTTCAAAGAAGGTGTTGCACCTAGTGCGCCTCTCGGGCATTCAAAACCTACAAAGTCGTTTTAGTTGGGCCAGACTGGCATGCTCCTGGACGTAATTGTTCAAGCAGTCAACAAGCGCTTGCGTCATGTTAGTACTGCCATAATATGCAATGTCGCAGCTCGGTTACCACTTATAAATGTGCTACGTGCGCCTTTAAACCTGCGCAAATTTCCGCTAGATTGCTGCGCTTATAACTGCCTGAGAAAGGTTTGAACATGTCCCATCATGCTCAGGTGTGCAGGTCCGGAGTTTGCAGCAAGCTTCATGGCCGTCAGCTTTCCCCTTAAACAACATGCCAACTTCGGGAATATACTGATCAGAGAGGATATGATCCCCCAAAGGTCCATGGTGCGCACTTCTTCCTCATCATCCTACAACAAAGCCTAACGTGAACCAAATGCTTCAACGTCCGTCACCTGCTTTACACCACTGTGTGCCTTTGATTTAGATTCGTCACAACCACAGAGGGTCTCCCCAAAGAGAGTTCACCCGGATCCGTCACAGATCGGGGTACTGCAACTACGCCACTCTGTTATACTGCAAAAACGAAGCATTCATAGCGTTATTGTATTGTGACTCCGACATGTGGGATTCTACTACTGAACCAGCCGTCCTGTCCATCGCTTCGCCCGCTATTTCCAGCACCATGAGTGGTCGTAACACTGCGGATGCCTTTTGCGGACACCCACAAATACCTTGTACCACACTCCACGAGTGTCTTGTGCGCACAAATACAAGGAACCCATGAAAAATCCAAAGTACCAACGAAACCCGGATTCAGACTAACGTTGACAGGAAAGTACCTGAGTACCGGATGGTACACTTCAACGCATTGACTCGGGCTAGGCAGCCGTTAACCAGCAAACCGCCTTATCCAAGATATCAGCAGTCCATGGGGTCTGTGGGCAAGGCTAGGCTACGCCAGCCACAAGCCAACCGTTAACTAGTCAAACTTCCCAATTTGGCAACTCGCGCTTCAACCCACAAACAATCGCCCAACTCACGAGGCTAGATAACATCTGGTGTTGGACATGGTTCTTACAGTACTACCCATCAAACAAGTAGAACCAAGGCTACAGACTCTTCACTAAACAACTCCTTTCCAAAAGGTAGACTGTTACAGTTCGTGAACATGCACAAGCTAACTGCACGCAACACGGCCCAGTTACTAACGTCCTTTTTATGGGACACTACAGTGTATAGTCCAATACGCCTAATCAATCAGGAACTAGCACCTGCTCTACTTCTCCTACGGAAGCTTACATGTTCACTATAGCCCTCACCAAGCGGCTGGTTTCAACCCTTCGGGTGGCTCCAGCAATCCCCAATTATATGCTTAGCATGTTGATGGCGATGGTTCAGCAGTACCAAACCTTGCCAACCCATGAACACACATGTGCGAAGCGTTCACTTGTGAACCGCAACTCTGTCCCCTAACTCCTCGGTGCCCCTTCTATTCCACGAAGGTGCAAGATGCCTAAGTTAACCCGCAGTTGACGTTTCCAGATAATGATCCGCCTTCGAAATAAAAGTGCATTGACGAACCAGTCTTGTACCCTTTGCGTTGTGCAACTTCTCTACACTCGTTTCATCTTATGGACCTCATTAACCCCCACCTATGCCTTACCGCCAATAAAACAAACCAACATAATAGCCGACAACAAGCTACTGCATGACCTAAGTGCCTACGACTATGGTACTCCTGCTACTACAGCAACCGCCTTAGGTGAGAGTCTGTAGGTTTCTGCGCATATGAATGGGCCGTTAGACCTGTTAACTTGCCCAACCTGCCAGAGGGCGACCTATGGCCTCCTAATAACGTATACTGCCAAGCAGTTTAGTGCTTTTCTCCAGGCTGCTGTGGGGCAACTGCCGCAACCTGCGTTTTATCTGCACGTGTAACAGCTGTTGCAATCTGTACTGACTTTACCGTTATGGCACGCAAAGCTGCTACACACGACCTCGACTTCCCTCTCTCTAAAGACGCAAGCAGTCGAATCGCCTAAATGCTCCTTATCAGTGCAGCGTCCATCCAAAATAAACTGCCCTACATCGGTCCATTTGTTTTGCACTCCTCCCCACAAATTGTTCCCAGCATGGAAACTTGGCAATTTTCAAGCAGCCGAGACAACTCTTTAAACATCCTAGGGCACACCACGTTTTGCAATGGATTCGCCAACCAACGCTGTGCGTCGGCGCGTCCGACTTTGAGCTGTTAGAAATTGGAAACACTGCAGATTCCTTCTGGCCCTCCTAATTGGTGGCATATACAACAACCCACATGCATCTATTGCCAAGAGTACCAAAATAGCAAACCGCTTCACAACTGGTACCACAATATCCCACGCTACCAGATGGTGAGTGGTGACTTTAATATGTTACATACCTCTTGGAATGGCCAGGGTGCACCACTCAGATACAGAAGCTTTGCTGACACCATATATACTAACAACTGGATCTAACACGTCCATGTTTTGACGGCTTTGTAACACTCTCGACTTAATTCTTAAGCTTGGCCTTTCGGATGCTGTCACTAGCGTGAGAGACAACCTCCCAGGCAGCGACCACAAGGTAGTCCATCTATCACTTCCGCTTTCTAGCTCACCATGTTTTTCAACTAATTTAGCTGGTGAATCTCGGACGTTTAGAAGTATTAACGGAGCCAGCCTTTCTATGCTTGTCCGATCAGCCAATTAGGATAACTTTTCCGGTCCAAGGAAGTAGACATCGCCATCCGCGATCTATACAGCAACATCAACAGCTGTTTCAAGGTAGTCGTTTCGCTATTGTATAAACATGGGTCGAAACCAACAGTGTTTATCCCATGTAAACAATGTGTTTATGAAGCTCCAAATAATGCTTCAACTTACTCTAAGTCTCACAATTTCCATAGCTTTGTTTGCGTGTACAAAACCATAAACGACTTTCAACCCGCCCAGGTAAGGGGTAAGCTAGCTGAGCAGCGCGCTGCCCATAACACCCGCAACACAATCAAGTCCCTTACTCAGCTACTGAAATGTATATAA
The DNA here is from genome assembly GCA_944474145.2 of Dicrocoelium dendriticum. Lineage (NCBI taxonomy): Eukaryota > Metazoa > Platyhelminthes > Trematoda > Plagiorchiida > Dicrocoeliidae > Dicrocoelium > Dicrocoelium dendriticum. The sequence goes on from OX104063.1 coordinate 177,170,869, forward strand.
AATCATACAGCAAAGTCCATCACCTTTCTGAGGCTCTCCGATGGGTCCGTAGTTAGTGTTCTAATGAAAATAGCTGATTCACGATAACCACTTCTGTGATTCATTTACTGACATCAAGGCGATCTTGCCAACTGTTGTGCCCAAACTTACCCACGACTCGCTAAACGTAACTACCTACTAACGACCTAGGTTCTATAACAAGAGTAATTGGATTACCCAAGCTGTCATTACACCTGGTCCTGATGGTCTTCCATCTGCTCTACTAACACGCGGCGGCCAAGTGATTCCTGTTCAACTTCTTAACTTATTTACCCTCAACAAAAAGTGGCGTATAGCTAACCACACTGAGGCATTTTACAGTTATCCCCAGACATAAACAAGGTAGCTGTCAAAAGATAGAAAATTACCGCCCCATCAACCACACGCATATTGCTTAGTGAGTGATGGAAATCTTAGTTAAAAAACGCTGAACTTTCTACTTAGTGGCAATCTTATCCATAAACGACAGCACGGGTTTTTACCGTACAAATCTTGTCAGAAGTGTCAATTTGGATTTCTTAACCATGTGACTGCACAGGTTGACGCTAAACAAGCAGTAGTCATAAACTTCCTTGAATAAGAAAAGCTATCGACAGAGTAACACACACGGAACTATTAGTAAACCTTGAACCATTGTGAGCCTCAGACCGACTGTACACATGGTTCCAATCACTCCTCTCATCCCTCACGCAAGCCGTAAAGATGAGCGAGGCTGTGTGCCTGCTCAAACCAGTCACAAGTGGTGTGTTTAAGGGCAGCGTATTAGGCCCACTGCTACTCCTGCCATATATCAATGATGTTTTCCAGGTTATAAAATATGGCACGTCCTACCTATTTGCTGATACCACCAAAATGGTGTCCTCCATTAACCCATCAAACATGCAAGCCGGTCTTTTCCAGGTTCATAGCCATCTCAGAACTCTAGGTGTTTACTGCAACACTTGGAAGCTAGCATGCACACCGGCGAAGTGAACGTGCTTACATGACGATACATTGTCCTGCCTAAAGCGTTAGCGCTTTACGACACACCGATTTGCACTAGACTCACAGTTCGGGTACTAGGTGTACATTACTACCGTAATTTGAATTTTGCAGAAGAAGCAAGCTATGGATCAGTGAAAGCATGTTCCCTCATAAGCTGCATATTCAAATCTATGGCACTGCAGGAATCTAGGCTGACTCTATACAAACCCTGCGCTCGACCGCTGCTTTAATAATGCTCCACTGTGTTTACCAATTCCAACAAACGCGACAGGGTTTCCATTGTAAAGGACCAACAATCGTTAACCAAATTTTGCTGGGGCCACACCACTCTCAAATGTCGTAGTCGATACATCGAACTCGCGCTAGAGCCTTTGTGGCTGCGCATACTGAAAACCAATCTCATATTCCTATACTTACCTAATAATAACTCTCGCGTGCTCACTGATAACCATTCTTTCATTGCGCAACGTTTAGTAACTTCTTCGAAATCGGCCACACTCCATTATCCGGCCGAAAACTCACTGCAGTACGCGTGGAAAATTCTACCTCAACAACTACGCGTATGTGCGGAACGGGTTTTCACTTGTTGTATGGGCATCTAATAATACAAGCCAATGCCCTTCAACACTTAATATGTGCCACACAGTCACTCGTGTTCTTGAGCTCTACACTTTGATAGCCTTGAGGACGAGCCGGAGAAAAATGGATAGGAACACTTATAGGCATTTTCCCAACCAGATCTCGCTCAATCCCAAGGAAAGTAGGTACACTTGACTTCATCTCGTAGTTAAAATTATTTTCTCCCCAGATCTCTGCTTCCCAGCTCATGGCTGCCATCCAGCCTCTGCCACCATACGCTACCGTACATACCGCTTATAGCAGCTCTCCTGTCATATTTTTTATCCTGACTACACTTTCCAACCTTTTGCAAAAAGGCTGGTATTTGCGAAGAAAATGGCCTGCAACCTTAGTACTGTTGAACAATTTTAATCCTGCTTGCTTCCTCAACTGTAAACCATGACTACATTCCGCCATTCCCTTGTCAACACATCCGCCAAAATTCCCTAACCCTCTTCTAGTGTTCAGTCTTTGCATATTTATCTGTGCCATGTCACATCCTAGCCTCAAGTTGCCAGATGTCTAGTTTTCTCTTACTCGCCACTTCTTCTTCATATGCTCATGTATGCTTCCAGTTCTCTCACTGGCTCATCTTGGCTCGATCTACCTTAGCACTATAACCATAGCACCCCAGTACGGCAAAAGTAGCTGCGCGCTGCTTCGCTTTAGTCTCTCATGCTTGAATATTTAAATCTTCAATGTATGCTTGCGTTCCGTCTGTTCGCTTTTCTTTCAGTATCAAACCAAGCTAAGCTTGCTTCGAGCGAGCAAAAAACTAAAGTGGTTAGAGCACAACCGCACCTTAGCCTCTTTTCTAGTTGCTCAATTACATCTTACTTGGTGTAACTTCTCCGGCTATTCCACCGCAAGCATCCAGCTCCCGGAACAGCATTGCGCGGTTCGATCCACATCGGTAATATGATCTTAGAACCCAAGCATGGTCTGAGTATGTGCGCTTTGCTGCGCTTTTGCCTCATATGCTATAACGTCCGAAGCAAACTTAATTTATGTTGCCTTAACCCACCGCGGCTATATGCCAGCGAGCAAACCTAAAACGAGTTGACCGCTTTCTGTCCTTTCATCTGTGAAATTTTATTAACTGTCCACCAGCGAACAAAGGTAACTCAAGAGGGCTGCGCGGAAAAGCTTCTTCATAGATGTGCATTTATCCCTACATGATGTAACGTTTTCGAATTTTTCACCAGCAAATTTCCTGCTTTCAAACCATCTTTCCCTGACGCTGTGCACATTGTTGCTATTATTCTGCAACCTAGCCTGACTGGAATATTTTCGGGTCACTGCGCTTTTGCCTCCTATAGTTTATCGTTATCAGCAACCTGACACATGCTTACCTTTCGCTTGTTCACTGTCCCCTCACATAACCGTTAATTCCCTCTGAGAAGCATTTTTGTCTGGTCTGCGCACAGCCAAACATTAGCCTCTCCATGTAGATGTTCATTCATTCATTACTCGCAGCAACGCTAGTAAACCTTGAGCATGTAGACTTCAAGGTTGATCACTGGCTATTGCCAAAGCACTCAGACAGCACTATTACCTTAGTACCCAAGAATGACTGAGCATATGCGCGCCGGTGCATTTAATCTCGTGTGCTCTGATGTGTTTAACAAACTTAAAAGTGCTTGCCCCCCGCTCGTTCCTTGTCCATCGTCATTAAACAATTCTTGGCTCCCTACAAGCTATTAAGCTTATCTCATCTGGTCAGCCCACAACCGCGCATTAACCAATCATTTTAGGTGTTCTTTTATCCCTTTCTCGCTGCTGCGTCTGTGACACTTGCTCATGAAGGAGCCGTAGCTCCCTCACTAGCACTTCCTGGCTTAGCATACCTTAGTGGCCTTTCCTTAGCAACCTCAGAATGACTTGTCGCTGTGCGACGCTGCGCTTATGTCTCATGTATTTTGACGGCCTCAGTGACCTAATTGTATGCTTTTATTCCGCCCTCTCTCTGGCCATCACTAATTAACCATCCTAAGGTAGCATCCAGCGAGCAAACCATATTAAAGCAATCGGAGCATGGTCGCTCCATCATCTATCCTGTCTAGACGTTTGGTTTTCCCTTACTATCTACAACGTCTTCGGCATCTGCTCAGGTAAAAGTCCAGCTCTCTCACTGCTTTTTCATTGCTTTTTTATTGCTTGGCACTAATCCCCTATCCCCTAACATGACTTGAGAACCTGCGCGTCGCTGCGCTCTAGCTTGTTATGCTCCGAACTATGTAACAACAATTAAGTATGCTTACGCTCCTCTCGTTCGCTCTCCTTTCAAATTGAAACTATCCTTAGCTCTGTTCTGTCGAGTGAACATAATTCAACTGATCTGCGCACAGTCGCACTTAGACTCTCCTTTCCAGACATTCAGTTAGTCATTCCTCACCGCAGCGTCTGTGACACCTGCACATGCAGGAGTCCAGGTCTTTCACTGACATTTTCCGGCCCAGCCTACTTTAGCACTATTTCCTTAGTCCATTTCCTTAGTCTTTAGTATCTGCGCGTCACTATGCTTCTACCTCATATGCTGCGGCCTCCTCAGTAAACTTAATATGTGCATGCATTCTGCCTGTTTGCGCTCCTTACTTTCTATTACATTTAGTAGCATTCTGGTAATCATTCTGGTCTCAGCAGTTTAGCGCACAGCCGCCCCATAGCCTCACTTTCCTAGAAGTACTCTTTGTAACCTTTTAAATTATTCTATTATAAGCATCCTATTCTCAGACCAGCTTGTTTGACTCTATCCACTTTACTAATATCCCAGCGACATAGAATTAATCGAGGATGCACCCGCCACCACGCTTCTGTGTCATTTGACTGACTTCCTCTGTAAACCTGATGTATGCTTGCATACATTCTGTTTGCTGTCATTTCATCATTTAACCTTTTTAGCACTTTGGTGTTGACCTTCCTTATCTCCTTAGGTCAGCGCACAGCCGATCTTTGCTGGATGCTTAATTATCCTTTACTAGCTGCAACAGCTTTGACACCTGCTCACATTGGAGTCCAGATCCCTCATTAGCTTCTCCCGGTTCAGTATAGTTTAGTACCATTCTCTTAGCATGATTGGGTATCACCGTGGCGCTGCTCCTTATCCTCTTATGCTCTTAGCCATGTAACGACCTCAAGGCATGCTTGCACTCCTTCCGTTCGCTGTTCTTTTATTCTTAAGCCTTTCTTAACTCACTTCTAGCGAGGAAACCTAACTCAAGTATTCGGCGCACGGCCACTCCTAGCTTATACTTACTATTTGTAACGTCTTCAACTTTCCTACTACAGGCATCCAGTTCTCGGACTAGTCGTCCTTGTCTCTAACCATCTTGGTACTATTATCCCAGCACCCAAACATGACAGGAGTATCAACGAGGCACTACGCTTTTGCCCCTCGTGCTCTACTATCCTCAGCATTGCCTTCCGCCTGTTCAATGCTTAACATCAATTAACCAACATGTTAACACAACTGACCAAAAAGCGTTGAGAAACCTTAGGAAAGCTAAAGATATTGTTACCTTACCGGCTGATAAAGGAAATCTCACCGTTGTAATGGACAAATCTGATTATACGAAGAAAGCGCAAGAACTACCAATCGGTCAACGAAGATCCCACAAAACGATTGGAAAGCAAAATAAAACGTACCCTACAAAACCTGGAACAAATGGGACAGAAGACAAAATTTTAACACATCAAGCTGAAACCAGAGGATTAGGTGTTACCGCGATTCTACGGCCTGCAAAATGTTTACAAAAGTGGAGTCCCTCTCCGCCTTATCGTGTCGTTACCTGGAGCTTCGAATGGCAAACTTTTCAAGGAACGCTGGAAGAGATTGAAATACCTGATCTCTGGCTCGGAACATTCCATACAACCTGCAGAACAATTCCTGTCTAAGCTCAGGGAAACAATACTAGAAGCGGACGAAATCATCGTTTCCTTTGATGTAACAGCTTTGTTCACTTCAATCAACACCAATCTGGCGAAGCAAACGATGTCAAGCCTAGTAGACCAAAGCGGATCCTCAGACACGAACAAGAAAATAGATGCCGTTCACATGCTGGTGTTGTTGAATTTATGCCTCACGACACACTTTAGTTTCAACGGCGTAACCTACGAACAAATAACAGGAACGCCAATGGGTTCACCGAAATCTGGACGAGTAGCCGAAGCGAGCATGCAAGCAATGGAAGACACCGCACACCCGGTCAAAAAACCTAAACTCGGGCTACTCTACGTGGACGATACTTTTGTCATCCAAAAGCGCTCAAAAGCGGAAGAAACACATCAGCTAATAAACAACACGTTTGCTAGTATCCGTTTCACTAAAGAAGAAGGGAGCAATTGTCAGCTAGCATTCCTGGATGTTTTAGTGAAAAGACATGCTGCTGGACAACTGGCGCTAACAGTTTATCGGAAAGGGACGCATACAGACCGAATTTTGAATCATCGCAGCAATCATCCAACAGTCTACAAGCGCAGCTGCGTAACAACGCTATTTACAAGAGCGCAGACCCATTGCAGCACCCCACAGATGAGAAAAGCGGAGGAAGATCATCTGTTTGAAATGTTTGCACGGAATAGGTATCCTAGAAATTTCATTCTACGTTGTTTAACACCAATAAAACGACCGACATAAAAACCAACATCAGAAACGGATAAAAGGACAATCACCCTACTATGCATCAACGTCATCTCTGAGATGGCGGCGAAACTGCCACAACCTTTCGGAATCAGAGGTGCTCACAAGCTTACAGAAACCATCAGAGACAACAACTTCAATGGCAAGGACTGGCTTGACCCAAAAGAAACAAGTGGTGTGGTTTACAATGTCCACTGCAAAAATTGTAACAAATACTATGTGGACCAGACAGGAAGAAAGCTCAGCACTAGGCTACATGAGCATAGCCTAGCCATCCGCCGACATGACCAGAACTCTCTGATGTTGGTACACGTGGACGCCGAGAATCATCAATTTGATTTGGAGAATGTCAGGATCATGGGCACAGCAAAAGGTCAAAAAGCACGCGAGCTCATCGAGGATTTGTACTCGGGAGAGAACTCAATCAACAGGCACTTAGATCTAGACACTGCCTATGAGACATTGAGGGTCAAAGGAATAGTCCGCCCCAGCTCGACTGGATGAAGGAACCTTATTGAGGCGGACTCTAACCAACAGTGCAAGAGAGCTGACTACGCGGTCAGTTCCCGTGGACTAATCGACTCCTGACGTTCGAAGCAAGTGATCATTGATCACTTGGATCTGTAAGTGGCCCGGATAAGTCGCACTGATGATGTCGTCTAGTCTGACGATGAAACGTTTGCAGGCAAAGCAGCTAGCGCGGAGAGCACCCACATACCCCCATCCGCATCCCGAGCTAAAAATATTCTCCCGGATTTCTATGAGCAAAGTGTTGTGAAGCAATCGGCTGGCGTTTGCCATCTTGGAATTTTAGTTATCTTGTCTGTAATCTGCTGCAAAAATCCACCACATTCCTCAATCTAAATTACAATAAACCAAACTTTATTTCTGGCGGTACAACGCAGGCTTGCGTGAGCAACAGCGATTCAAGGAAGCTTACTGAGGGGGCACGAAGTTCATCTGCGATTGACAGCGGGCCCTATCGATCCCGCTGTTAATAGGCTATATTCTTTTTAGTGCAGTAGTCTGCGGAACAATTTTAAACAGTGATTTTGCTTTACCTGCAGCCGTGTAAAGGATCGAGCATTATATTATTGACCAGGCTTGACTATATTTCGAAGACGGCGTCCACTCAGGGAGACATGCGAAAGTTCCAGCTAGATACTACACAGAAAAACAAAATCTTAGTAAAGAAGCATTTGGCGAGGAAGCTCCAGATTCTCCTACTATATGGTTACATCAGTGATTTGCAGTACGGACACTTAAAACCGGCTGGGACACAGGCACACAGATTGAGAGTTGCTCCCAAGTTACACAAAGCGGGATATCCGCTATGTCCGATTATGTGCATGAAAAATTCGCCTTATCAAAATGTCGCACGGTGACTGGCGAACCTATTAGATTCCGTACGTAAATTCCTTGATACGTATTGCTTGAAAGACTAATTTGAACTGGCCGAGACGCTGGAAAAGTTGTCACTGTGTGCTAAGCTCATATACTTAACAGATGTGGACTCCTTATTCAAAACCGTGCCTTTGCGTGAGACGGTCGATAATTTGTGTGATTTTATCCTAAGCCAAGTTATGTCTGTGGACATGCCAGTGGAATATTTAAAGGATGTGCTTCTATTGTGTACCGAGAACCTACGGTTTGGGTTTGAGTGGAATGTATATAAACAGGTCGAGGAGGTCGCTATGGGCAACACACTGAGAACTTTTAACCCGATTTCTTCCTCGGCTTGATAGAAAGGCGTTGTTGCCAGCATAGTGAAGCGAACTTGTACAGACAATATGTGGAGGTCATTTTAATCTTCACCAATGGAGAACATTTTACCCGACTGTTGACCATCATAAATTCGATTCGCCCTAATTTGTCAGTATCCCACGAAGTGGAACAACACAGTTGCCTGGCATTATTGGTCATATTCATTAGGAGACGAGCTGATGGTACATTGCGGAGCAGCATTCAGCGCAAATCGATTTGGAATGGAGAGTAATTTCATTTTTCAAACTTCATCTCGATTAGGTACAAACGCGGCTTAGTAAAATCGCACGTCTACCGGGCTAGATGTATTTGTGGCCCCGAAACGTTAAAAGCCGAAGAAGAAATCCTACGCAATACCTTAATTTCTAATGGGTATCCTGAGAAGTGTATTCAACTACACAGCTGACCTCCCAGCCTGAAAACACCGGTGCTGATGACTGTGAAAATGGAAATTTGCCATTCAAGGTGGACCGTGTGGCAATTGATATCGGAAACAAGCTCCGAGCCGTCCTAAATCGCACTTACACTACAGCCCAGTTGCAACTCAGGCAAAACACTCGAAGAATTTTTCTTCCGAGTCGCCAGAGCATCTCGTCGGGTAGTTCAGCCTCTCACACTGTTTATCCGTTCACCTGCGGTTGCGGTAACATTTACATAGACAGCACAAACCGTCAGTTATCTCGGAGGGTGACTGAACATTTGTCATTGTGGTTGGGACAAGTGAGCACGCAACGAAATGGGACGGATCTGAGAGCTAATCGGAGCTCCGCATAGTCTATCACCAAGCTCCTCATGACAACCTGTCATCCCGAGAACCTCGAGACAATGTTGAGTGTTATTAGGTAACAAATACCCGATACTGCTGGCAATTAGTGAGACGTTGTTAATTAAGACCCATCAACCTGTGCTATGCGCACAGAAACTTTTGAGACAATCACTACGGTTGCTATGGTCTTGGCTGTGACATTTTGATTGGCCATTGCCTTTTTTAGCTCGATCAAAAGACGCTTTCAGCATAACCATTTTTATACATTGTACATCATTTGGCGTTAATTCTAAATGTTAAAACCTTCGACTATAACCATGCTTAATTCCACGCCTGTTATTTACAGACTTCTCTCAATTGTTCCTCGCTTTCCCTTTTCTTCGAGGTCCGAATATTCTGGTGGATCCAGGATTGGACTAAGGAACAGCGTTTTCGCCAGAGCTGGAGTAACAACCGCCAAGGACCTACATGGAGTATTGCTGTACACCAAAATGATGTAACTGTACTCACTACCACGACCGTTGTATAGTGTGAATAACTGGACACAAGATATTCCCGCTCCCGAAATGTATACACAATCTGAGACCTCCAGGTACAAATAATTTGAAAGTTTGCGCTCCTGGCCATCCAATAAGATGGCTCTTCGTGACTCGCAGGGTTGAACGGCTTCAGTGATTATGACGCCCCTGTAAAAGCTACCTGCTCAGCTAAGCGAGGCAGTTGGAAGACACTTGACTGCGAATAACCGAGTGTGAACTCAGTCGGCAAGCTGTTCTGCCAGTTGTACATAACTGTGTTCAAAAGGATTTACTGCAGTGTTCCAAGAAGTGGGAGGTTTTTGCTTGGCAAGTGTTCGCCCTATAAAAATCCACAAACTTCCGTTTGATAATATTGCGACATGGCGGGTGTGACTCGACACTGGATAAAGTCATGGCTCACAACTACATACTGGCGAGTCGGCTAGGATCATAGTTCCATCTTCCGTTGACAGGTACAGGAATATGATCTTCACTGTCTACATATACCGTTTTGCTACAAGTATGGTACGTTGCCTCTTTGCACTACCTACACTTGAACCTAAAGTATCATCATCCTTTGACGACTTTACCACTCACGCTTACTTCTTTGAGTTGCGTAGCCTGCAAACATTTCAACCATTGCCGATTACATATATAGCAACGTACATTTTACGTTACATAACTGCCTGTAACTTTTGATCATGCCGGATTTTGTATGCCCCGGTAAATTCAAGAATTAAATTATTCATTTATTTATCATCTACTTGCCCCTGCTATGCCCTCTGGTCTTCTTAACACAGCCCATTCACCTGTCTCAACCCCTTAACATCCACTCGACACATTTGACGAAACTGGTAAGTCCCAAGATACCTTAAAACCAAAGGTTGTATTCCGGTCCACAGAGAGAATTCCGTACATTCAGCCAACAAGCATTGCCCGCAGACCTTGAATATTCAGATAAGCCGATATTAACATTATCTACGCAGTACCAGCTTTACCGACGGCCTCTGTCGACTTAGATTGCTCTCATAACACACCTACCAGCCGATACAATTGCCTACGTTTTAATTCATCTTGGCTCCAAAATGCTGAAGCTGTACTCAATCGTCCCACCATCCCCGATAATAAAAGCGACTACAGACGCTGTTACCAACAACGTACGAAGCATTATGTCAACCCCGCTAAAGGCAAAGTTAGCAAGTGACACTCGTACAAAACTTTCATACGGTCAGCTGTTGAAACACCGTAGAATAACCGGGAAAGCGGCCCTTTTGCCTCGCCGCAAGGGGCCTTTTACATAAAGTTGCTGAAACATCGCAATGCGACCTTAAACACCCCAACACATGTACGTATAACCCGGATCGCTAACCATCAGAAGGTGTCGCCGAGCAGCGTACCAAAACCTATGCCTACACGTAACCTGTTCCGCTCTGAGGTCAACGCACGACCTCCTGATCATTTCATTTCCTCTCCATATTCCTCAAGCGGACCTAACGTCCCTAGAGGTACAGTGTCAGAATAGCAAAGGGATTTCTCCGCTGAAAGCTGGTGCCATGAAGTACAAATGCTTAGTACCTGTTGGGGCGCTCACGGTTAAAAGCATTCCTATTCAGCTTCATACAGCAGCAACGTACTGGGTCTGCTTTACTTCATGTCACTCAATTTTTCCGATCATGTGTACTTTCAAGTCGCAGAGGCTTGACAATTTAACTTCCACATAATCCACCACCTAAACACTGTCAAAGCACGTCTAGAAGTTTACCCGAGTCACGTTTGCCAGAGCTCGGAGTACCATGCTTTCATATGTAGCAGCTTGCGTAAGTCGGACCGCGTTTTGCTTGGAATAGCTCAACGGCGGTTCATTAAAACGCTCGCCCCAAACTACCAGGCGCTTGGTTACAGACTGCAATGTGGTCAGCTCAGACTCCAACCGATGTGGCTGCTACGTATTTTCCTTAACTTATGCTTCCTGTACAAGACAATACGTAACTTTGTGCATAATGCGTTGGTCAGTCTTAAAATGAGAGATGGAACAGAAAGTAACCTCAGAAACAGGAATAGTGCCAGTACTCCACTGAGCGCCAGGAAAAAACTGCACTCTCGTTGCTTCATAGTTACATAAATACCTATTCGTTACAAACTAACAACAAGGCTGCGAGGAATCCAGAACCCGCAGACTTTCAAGATGGAGGTGAAAAGTTCATTTGCCTGTATAGTGCAAACCGGCTCTTTAACGTCTTGGACGCTGTAGCTCGCACTTTTGATTTCGGGCCGGAGGAAGCATGAACAACCCCGACGTACCTCGTGGTTGGTGAGAGATATTTGTGTCATTCTTAGCTTAATATCCATCTTACCCATCACTGAGATCTCGTCTTGGTCAATTACACGATAAGCCTGGGCGTTAAGGCTGCAAATCCGAATATTTGACTTACGTCACTTATTCGCATTCTCGCTTGACCCATCTCTAATTCGTCTGCTGGTCCTCAGCTTATACGGACACGGATGGTGGTAGTAAGTGCAGCTGCAAAGACGGCCTATTATGCCTAATTAGTAGCTATACTTCCACGGCTGTCTACCTCGCTTGCCACCTTACTACAGTGCAACGCAGGCGATACTTGACATACAGCACTTGAAAAGAGTGGCAACTTCGCATGTCCGGTGAAGGTGACCTTTCCGCTGACAGCTGTTTATTAATCGGCCGTCGCTTATTCAATCCATATTCACTTTGCTCTAAAAAACAGTGCTCAGAAATGGTAGACTTAAACTGTAAAGCTTCCTTTCACTCCATGCACCCAGCTTTCACGCCTGGCTTTTAATTTGGATCAACTGTGAACCTTGAGAAGTAAGCCACAGTCGGTGTTAAACCGGACGGTCCCACATCTCCCGCATAAGCAGATTTAGCCATGACTCTTATTTCCTTATCCTTTCGTGCGCCAATTGAAAGGCCAACTTCAGTTACAGATCCATTCTTTTCCTCTGCCCTAAGTCACAGATCTTTGTCGGCCACGGCATTTCCTAAGTCATAGAACTCTTTTTGCCATATTTATGCTCCGCACTTTCCTATCTAGTATGCGGTTTAGCAATAAATGATACTAAGCGCAATGGAGAACCCCTGAGCTGAAGGACTATATACGGGAACCGTAACTTGGCCACCATTTCCTTACCTCCAGCTTCATAACTATTATTGCCCCTTAAATGGTTTGTCCTGCGTCTCCGCCGAAGTAGACCAAACGGTAAACACTTATTTTGAGGTAGTTTCCGCGACTGAGACTCAGGTGTGCGCACAAATGTGCTGATGGTCCGTGGTGTCCATCTTTCAGCTGCTCATCTCAGATTCCAACTGAACTCTTGGCTAGTATGCAAAGCAACGCCACTCTTGTAATCTCACACCTTTTACCTACCTGGGCGCTGTTCATCAATATACGGGAACCACTGTGGCCCCTATCCTCCTAGTGGATGTTAGCATTGCGATGGCGCCGTTATTGGAAGCATACATGGATCCAAGCTTCGTCACTAGGAACAATGGACAAACCTAATATGATATGAAGTTCTTGCGTCAAACGCAATACTGGGCGTACCGCCAGTTGTCACGGAAGTTTAAACAAGATATTTTGCAATTTAATTTATCCTCTCTTGGCCCTATATCCCATAGCTTTTATCTGTTATACATTCGTTAACTACTGCTGGAAACACTGCTAGACTCGCGGCATGAAGAACCAGATCCATTTGGGATCGCCAATCATGCCAATCCAACAGTTATTATTTCATGTTCCCCGACACTGATACGATAGCTAGCCGTGTGCCAAAGACCCCTGTCATACCAGTTAGCTGGAAACCCAGCTAGTACGAGGATTTTTGCCTGACCTTGAGCATATGCTTAAAGTTTATCTTTTACTTGGCTTCATTGCTCACCCTGCGTCATGCGCAGGGGTAGGGGCAAACACGGCTCCCATTTCCTGCGCACGTTGCTTTTCCTGACTTATCCTATCATTCATTTACGCTCTCTGGCAAACTAGGATAGCCCTCAGAGAACCTACACCGACGAGATAGTATGTGTGAAAGTAAAGCCTTGTTTTGCGTCGATGTCACCCTTACTGAACCTATAAACTCGGAGATAAAGCTCATACAGTGCAAATAGTTACACAAACACTAACCCTCACCAGCGAGTCATTAAAGTCTATTCAATTCAACCTAACTAATGTCAAGAGACAAGTAGCCTATTAAAACCATCCTTCTGGGAAGGTCTGGATGGCGTCACTACATTGCTTTTTAAGCAAATAGGTTAAGATCTTCATTTTCTCTTTCAAGACTTTTTAAATATTCATGCCGTACAGTTGTGTTCCATTTCCCTGGAAGCATATCATATTGACCTCACGCTAAAAGGTATCTAAAGCTACCCTGACTAAATGTCGCTCGATTAGCCACATATCAACTTTTCTCAAATTTGTGGAGAAGTTGGTGGAAAACGAGACCTAGAAATTTATTATGTCACGAAACTTGATTAGCAAGTCGCAGAATGGCTTTATCAAAAGTCGCTCTTGCCAAGCATGTTTGCTTGAGCTCTTGAACCGTAGTACTAACGGCATCGACCAAGGTAAGGCCTAGATAAAAATATACTTATTTATTAAATGCTTTTGACCAGGTTCCTCTGGACCGGTTATGGGTCATATTGTACGTGTATAGTATAAAAGTCCTGCTGCATTCTTGTTTCAAGTCACACCACGCTAACGATACTCAGGCTGTCCAAATCCGAACTGCGCTATTACGCCTTAGACCGGTGAACATCACAGTCATCCAGGGATTCGTACTAGGCCCACTGCCATTTCGCATCTACACAAACGACGTCATTGAGGCGTTGAACGCTGCTCGGCCTACCCATTTGCGGGTGACAACAAGGTTGCCTATACCTTTGACTGCGCAAATCAAGATACTGTGCTACTCAAAATACAAGCAGAATATGATTCCCTTTGACGGCGGTTCATCCAATTCAAAATGAACTTCACTACCGTCAAAGGCTTCATGCTCATATGCAAATGTGCTACACAGTCCCGCCCCCTGACAATGCAGGGGTCAACGTTTATCCATAACGGGCAACTCCGCGACTTAGGACTTCGTTACTCAGATTCCCTAAACTTTGCAGAACCATCACGGGTTTCAACAACCAAAGAGAAAAATTGAAGACGGCGCTACTTAATTTACGCTAGTTGACCAGAGCCAACGTTCTGCTGTACAAGATGCGTACACTTCCAGTACTTGATCGCTGCACAACGGCCTGCTGTAACACAAGGAAAGATGATACCTAGAAGCTTGCATGTGTTCAGCACTCCTTCACTCAACAATCCCTGAGTACGACCCACAGACTTATCTACTCAACTCGTTGCAATCTACTGAACCTAGGTGCCGCGTGGCTTCGTAAGTTGAAAATCAACCTATCGATTCTGTTTGATATTAACCACGGGAGGAATAACTCTCCTGGTTTCGCCCACTACTTTTGAAATAAGCCGCACTATAACATCCGCAACGACGGTTGCACTCAGAAATTATCAGTCGCGCACGAACCTGCGCGCGCACTTCTTAAACTGATACGCAACCATCGAGAACACGTTGCCTTCATGTGTGCAGGTCTGTACTTCGCCATATGTATTCCGAAGTCATTACAACCAACTCACCTTGTTCCAGTCTACTGACCTGTTATCCCACAATCTACCAGAAACCGAAGCCTACAAAAGGGCTCTGTGGGCATCTGACCAAACGAAGTGGTTACACTTGCATCTGTAGGCCTTTCTGATTAACTGCCACCACGAGCAAATCTTGCTTCGAAAATGAACCGGACCTTAACCATTCTATTTCCCCGTCCATTTGCCTTACCTGTAACACCGCAGAACTCCACCGGTTCCAGTGGAGCACTTAATCCATTTTAACGCTGCTGCCCTCTCTTATGACCCAACTGCAGGTTTATAGCATCGCTGGCTCCACTACCCTATCTTCCCTTCGGCTGCAGCATTTGCTCTTATATATCAGCGCTCCTTCTCTTTCCAAATATTTGGTAGCCAAGGTCACTTTATCTCCAAACCAAGGGTGCTTTCTCTGTGTCCGTTCGAATTTTCTGTGACGCTGTACAGCCCCGCCTTCAAGCGGATCACTTAATTCATCGTGGCGCCGCCGCTCCATTTAATTTTACAATTACAGGTTCATAGCACCGCTTGTTCCCCTAACATATCCGATTCAGCTGCTGCATTTTTCTTATAATCTCAACTCCACTTTTGAATTACCGCTCGGATGTTTGCGTTCCTTATTCTCCCAACCAACAGCGCATTCTGATCCATATTTAATCCGGCGCTTAACCTCAATTTTCTACATACGCATTTGACTTCCCTCTGACTCAATAGAGCTCCACCATCGATTGGTTCGTTTAATCTTTCTGACGCTTCTGCCTTATTTTTTGCAACATTTTAAGTTCATAGAATAGCTGGATACCTACGCCATCTGCACTCCAGCAACAGAACTTGTTCCTGTAACTCACCGCAAATAGTCTAAGCTGAATTCCTGGCAGTCCATTTCGCTTACATTTCCAACAATAGCAACTGTTCTACATAAGTAATCCGGCTGTTTACCGCTCTATTCCCTGTGTCCATCTGACGTACCTGTGATACAGTAAAGCTATAAGATCGAATGGTTCACTTAACCATTGTGGCACCGCTACCACGTTTTATTCCACATCTGCTGGTTCATAGAATCCGTGGCCCATCTACCCCATCTCCCCTACAACTGCATAAATTGTTCCCGTAAATTAACGCTTCTTCTCACAACTGACCGCTCGGCCATGCAGATCCTTCATACTAAATCCCACAAATTCCCTCTCTGTTATTTCTGTCTATCTGCCTTGTCTGTGACACCGTAGCTCTCTACTCTCGAATGGCTTACTTAATCCTTATGGCACTGCTGTCCAATTTAATGCCATACCTGCAGGTTCACAACATTGCTGACTTTACTTCACACTAACTTCCCTGCAGCTAACGTACTTGTTAATTTAAACCACGGCTCCTACTCTTAATCGATTTCTCAAATTTCATAACCCTTAATCATTCAACTAAGAACGGGCTATGCTACTTAACATATAAGGCTCTTACCCCGTCTGTTCTCTGTCCATTCGCCTTACCCGTAGCACCATAGAGTTCCACTTTGATTCTTTAAATATATCTATTGTAACCCCGCTGTGTCATTTTGTTTTACAGCGTTAGCTCCACTGTTTTTTGGCACTGCCACGCTATCATCGCTGTAGCTACGGTATCTGGTCGTAGCACTCACCGCTTCAATGAGACAGTCCCTTTTCGCCATAACTGTGTACTGCGTCTACTTTTCTTTGGGACGATTCTCCACTTAACTTGCCACCTAGTTTCTGTACACAGGTTTTCCATTCTCATTAATAATAGAAGGCAAACACAAACAGATGAAGCCATTGCTTATAGACATGCATATCAAACAAGGTAGAAAGGTTGGCAAGGCTCAAATTCGCATGCCCCCGTACTCCACACTTTACGTTCGAAGTCCTTTCGTGAACTTATATTCTTTGTCAAACCGCGGGACCTGCATAGAAGTGTTGGCTAAACTTACCTGGACTGTCGTATCTGTTTAAGAGCATGGAACAATGGAACCTTGTTGTATTACGGGTGAAAATGCAATGCTTAACAGGTCCCGGGGGATGGCAATTATTGTGAATAGTAAATCGCATGAGAAATTGAAAAGTATTTCGTTGGACTCTTCATAGAGTTATTTTGAAGAGCGGGGATGTTTGCTTATTACAAGTATAAATCTATAAATACATTGGTTGGGAATTTGGTAAGCTAGCTTTTGATAGTGTGTTGTAGCCCCTGGCTAACAATTCATAAAATTAGATGCAACTGGGACAACGCATCGTCAACTCCTGGTTTACATATCGCTAGATTGTGGCCAGAGACAACATAATTAGAGTGGGTGTTCCAAGGTTGGCACACGCGGACGAAAAAAATTTCTGTTGCATTCAAGCCGGTTATATTGAATTATCAATTTCAGAGGATGGCCTCTTAGGTTAGTTTTGTGGTTCAATTCCAGCGGCAGACGGCAACAATCATCAGGGTATTTCAGAATCTGGTAAACCATTGTGAGATCTCCACAAAAATCGATATCGACTGCTATCCATTCATAGAGGTTTCATTCTAAGCTGCCAGGACCATTTATAGAGGCCCCTGACATGCTTGGTTGCCCTTGCTTAAGGTATCCCGAGAGCAATGAGCTCCTGTTTCTGCCGCTGCTGCCACGTCTGCATAGCTTCTTCCACGTGCGGGCGCACATAGGCGTTAAGCATTTGGGGAACGATCAAGGGTTCAAACCGACCGAACAATCTGCGAAGCAGGCCGAGGTATTGCTTGTCGGTTCTCGTCGTTTATAAACGTACTTGGACAGCTCGGACCACCACCTCGAGCATTCTGTGCTCTTGCTATGTATCAGCTATTAGGTTGAACGATTGTGTTCAAAGCATTTGTACCTTCGAAAATTCACCTCACGAAAGCTTCAAATCCTTGCAAGTATTCAACTTAGTTGTGATGCCTTGAGGTTTTGTTCTATTCGCCCCGCCAGTGGATTATTTTTAGCAGTATATTATTCTGATGCTTGGCATCAATATCAGATGAATGCGTTACCCGCATTGCTCGTGCCATCTGCCATCAATCTTATGCCTCTGGAAGCTTATCTATTATGGTCTTCTTTATTGCGTTCGGCCATACCTGTAGTCTGTAGATTACAGCAAGACTTTTGAGCCGTATGCTATGCTGAGTCAAACCACTGGGTTTAAAGCATTTTTATCTCCGAGACATCAACCGAAAAACCTTACTTTACCTGTAAAGGATCCACTTACTTACGATGCCGTGGCGTTACGTTCCGTTCACCTCGCCAGTGGATAATTTTTCTTGATATCAACATCGTCAACTACTTTCATCAGTATCCGATGAATACGTTATATGTCTCGCCAGCGTGGTCTATCACCTATCATATGCCACCGGATTTTTATATATTACGGAAACCATTTCCTTTTTAGCCGCTAGCGCTTTGGACCATTTCCTTCGAATCATTATCACCTTCAGAACATCTGAAAAGTACTTCATCGCCCTGCAGGGGTTCAATTTATTGGCGATGCCATTGCGCTATGCTCCGTCCACTCCGCTACTAGATTAGTTTTCCTGGTATCAGAATTTTGATCTACCTGGCGCCATTATACAATAGCTACTCCGTTCACCTCACCAGTGTGGTATGCAAATTTTATATCCTTCGGATGTATATTGTCTGTGGTCTGTACTACTGCGCGCTGCCATACCTGCTTCCAAAGACCACAGCAAGCTTTTTCATGGTTCCACACATTTTCTCAAGATGCTTTAGCTTCAGGCAAGCTTTCCACTTAATTGCGATTATTATCTCTCGTAGACCTGCCTGCGACACCCACCTGGCCCGAGAGGTACCTGCTTGGACAATAACACTGCTTATGATTTGACTTTCATAGTCACCTGCGCAACTCCGAATTCCAATCCAACCGGCCCTATCTCCGCCCAGCACCGCCCGCCCTAACTGTCACTGCAGAGTCCTGAATGAGAGTTCTTCTGAGCCAACGGAAAACAGGGTGTGCCTTGACTGCGTGTAGCCGTTCATAAAATCAGTCCTGCAAAAGCGTTTAAAGAACCATAAAGCTATTTAAATTGTAGTCATTGGCAGTGTTCCAGGAAGTGGTGGGTTTTGCTTGGCGAGCATCCTCTCTAAAAAGCCATTCAGGTTGGTTTAACAACACAGTGACGTAACGGATTTGATTCGCCACCGAAATAGACTCACTACCCACTGCTTCACACGGAGAATGATCTCATTAACCGATATTTGCGAGCACGTGTTCATAAAACATAATATCGGTCTATTACTCCCACAAAAATTGGAGATAAATCTCCGGAGCCATGCGACCCCCACCCAGCACTTCCGTAGCAAAACCACTTACTGATCGTACAGCCCTTCGGCGCCACGTTTCTCTTTGACAGCAGTGAGTATGCGCTTCATCCCCGCATTCTTCGAATGCAATAAGCATGCACAAGTTTCGAGCCATGCAGTTTGCCAACACTTAGCTATGTCGTGTGGTGAACACAGACCTATAGGGTTTCTGTTGCTCTGTCAATCACTTGATGCTGTCTGTATTGGCTTGTCTCGCTCCGTCGAGCACATAACCATTTATGTAATTATTTACTTGGAGAAGTAATGTAAATAGGTAGCGCGATAAGTAATTTAAGGAGTCGCGATGAAGAAGCTTTGGTGTATGTAAATCAATTTTCATGGTTACTACGGCAGCCAATATCACAAATCCTATAAGATATGGTCAAAAAAGAAAATGGGTCGTAAGATTTTCAGGGTGAGAGGAATTCTTTATTAATTAGAGAGTATTATTGGACGTATAGTATAAATAAAATGCCGGAAGAACTAGTAGTAGATAACAGGAGTGTTAAGCAGGTGACGGAACTAAATCGTAGAAAAAACTCCTAAAGGCCAACATGGCTGATGACAATTGATATATGGGGAGGCTACTTGGAAAGTCGAGAGGGAAGTCCAAGTAGTCTAGTTAGAACCAACTGGTTAAGAAAAAAGGAGTCAGTCTTGGACCGGAAGTGAGTAGATGTAAAATAGGTTAAAGTTAGAGACCTTGCTTTGGAGGTCAATGGCCATGGCTAACACTGGAACCGGTACCCACAGAGGTAAGAAAACAGTCAAAAGTGTACTGGATCCGGCAGAGTCTGAAGTGTGAGAAGCAGACTCTGTGTATTATGTAGACCATATTTAGAGCGCCTGTAAAAATAACAAGTTCAGCAGCGGTAGCGATAGCCAACCGGAGGGTTATGCAGGGGTAGGAACTCAGTCGTGGGCCAAAATCGTAGGATTCTTCCAGGCTGATGCCATAAGCGGTTTTATCTACTTATTTTAACATCGTCTGGGACTCCATCACGGTACGCTGCCTTGTGGACCCTCACAGTGCGTAGGTTGTGACTGAATGGCAGAAAACCTGTTTAGCTTGGATAGTAGGACGACGTTACCTTGCTTTACAGGGAAGTTGGGGTTGCCCGGTTGATCTTGACTAGAGAAGTTCAATTACTGGATGTGCGCTTGGCCCCATCAAAATGCTTTTTAAAACCCACCAGCCACTTCATGGCCCCTGCCCGGTGTAAAGAGGACGTCTAACTAGTGTCTTAACAGTTGCAAGTGCAACGATTGACATCTCACGGCTAAACTCGGTTTACGTATTGCAAACCCTAGAACTGCCTTCTTGACACTGATATGCATGGCTTCAGCAGTAGAGTTTTCTCGGTCTAATAGGCCGTGCTTACAAAGCAGCAGTAAGGTCCATAAGCTGCTGATCCTACTGCAACGGGGACCATATAAGAGCAGGGTTCTCTCGATCAGGTGTTCGATACCCAGTAGGGCGAAACGCTTTTGATGCTTTTCCAGACTAGGCAGTGCCAGGTAGCTTGTGAGCAGCAGAGGCGAAACTATTATGATTATAATTAAAAATTCCTCCTACTCATTAGTAATGTAAAATGTAGCCTCGCCTAGTTTCAACTTCTATGGTCGTAGCGTTTAACGAGTGGAAGTCATGACCTTCTATGGTTAGCCACTGCCAGTTGCTAAGGTGGTACCCTGCGTGGGAGTAGAAAATAGGTCCTACCATATCTCGGCTAGATTGCGATTAGCGTAGCCCAGCCGACGTCCTCCACGAGTCCGTGGCCTAAGCAGCAGGCTAGTTGGCATATGTCTCTAAAAAGCATGCGTTCGATCCCCAGTATGGGACGGAAATAATGCGCTCCACTGATGATGAGGGGAAAAGCATCGAGTGTTTTCCGTACTAGGCTGTGCCATGAATTTTGTGGGCAATTGGGACGAAAACATTACAGTTAAATTAAAAATCCTACTCATTATTAATAACGTAAGATTTTGACTTTCTAACAGCTGAACCTATGCGCCCTCAAGCGGTATTTGCTCAAGCCAGGGTACAGGAACAGTGAACTTTTCAGATGGATATACATATAACACTGTTTTTTGCTCACAGCCTGCAATTCTTTGCAACAATATATCCTGGCATATAGAACTCATTTTATGTTAAATCTGCGAGGGTGGGCATAAACTCGAAAAAAGGGTAAATCATGTTAACTGGTATATGAATGGCATATTCTCGTTAGAACGGTGCACAACCGTGCAGGCATGATCAAATATGTATACAATTACGACTGCTTTGGGATAGTAAACCCTTACGTTTAGGTAAGTGCCTAATCAAACTTTCCTCAGTTTATACGTGTGAGCATTTTGTCAGATGATAGTAGGATTCAGGAACGTGGTGGCGCATGTGCGAGGAAAAATCAGAGTTATAACTGTTGCAACAGCAGCCAAATTTGACGTGCTTTCGCAAGGTTGCAATCTATGGTGCCTTGACAGAGGGACAACGTAAATGTCATTAAACTCGTTTTCCAGTAGAGCTTAGGAAGATTCATGTCTCCACCAAGGCACTTTCCATATCAAACTCGGTGGAATTCGCCATTTTCTGAAGTGGTTGCACTAGCTGCATGTCGAAGTCTGATGACTACACCAGTGTAAAAACTTCACAGCTAAGTTTGTGGCGAGGCACCTCCGCTACTTTGCAGTGCCGGTAAACCGACCTTTGTGGTTGCATATAGACAGAACGCCTGCCAGGCGAAGACACCACGTCATGGAATACTGCCGTTGCTCTACTTGAACGGCAAGTGGTAACCGGCAATGCATCCTACAGACCGACTGTTTGCCTGGTGATTCGCAGTCGACAAAGGCTCAAAGTGCGCAGTAGGTTGACTGAAATGCTTAGTCAGGATCCGCTACTAGTTTTTGAAGCCGGTCGAAGATAAAAAGAGTCGTGGAATCGGGTGGAGACTTGCACAATGTGATTAGAAGTTTCGTAGTAATGATGGTTGGCTTCTGCTGTGCTATACTTGACCGGGTTGTGCAGAGTTCGTGTCAAGCTATCCACACCAGACTTGTCACGGTTGTGATAAAAGCCGTTGATCCTTATGGCTGAATATGTCCATCTCACGTAAAGAATCCATTCTTTAGTCTAATGTGGGATCCTTATGAAGTTACCATTAAGTACCTCCTACCATGGGCAGAAAAGTAAAGGGGATACTTCCAACTTGCAACCATTTGCATCCCTTCCTGATATGCCTGATGACACTTCGGCCTTAATTGCTTAGTGGTATCCCCTTCTTAGTATTCACTTATTGCTCTTTAGTGTCTGATAAGCTTTAGATAGCCACTTAGCTCCTGGCTGACTCCCATTCTAAATTTACTTCTTTTAATTTATATTCTGGTGCCGCACTGTTCACAGTCATCCGACGCCATCATTTTCATTCCTTTGCTTCATGCTTGCGGTCCCTTCGGCATTACGTTATTAATTATCAACTAACTTCTGCATTCGGAACCTTGATGTTTGCTACTCGCTAGCTACATCTATGTCACTCTAGTATGTCGTTTCAGCGCTGGAGCGCTGAAAGACTTCCGTTAGGATTTTGATGTTGCATTACTCACAACCATTCGACTTGCCGTTACTTTAGCCTCGCCACCTCCTGCCTGAATTCTCTTTGGTCATATATTCTTACCATTACCTTATTCCGGATTGGGAATACCGTTATCCGGTGCTTCTCAACTCCACCTGCTTATGTCTAGTATGACGGTTATGCCCTGAGTAGCCACCTAGACTGTAGCTCCTTCCCGGTAAGGCATTACAAACTACCGGCTCTAACCCGAAATTCGCGTTAGCTCCCTCTCTGGTCCACCACAACGACACATACAACGCGCAATGCAGCTCAGTAGCCGTGCAGCTTCTGTTCTTCGATTCTTTTGCTTCCACGGCTTAATTTCTTGTTCATAAATTGACGCTAAAACGTCCACCGGTATTCGGTCACCCAGCCTTTCGCCTATCTGTTTCCACTGCTTTTAATGTTAGCTATATACCAGCGTTTAGCATATTACTGCTTTTCCATTAATACACTTACTTGTACTCTCAACACGCAACCTCCTTAGGCTTACTAGCCACGTGCGAAGCAGTGCCTCATCAACCTACGTACTGGTTCACCTAATTTTCCAGCAAAGGCTGGCACACAATTGTAAAGGAGCGCCTATCTCTTCTGTCGGCTCGTATTCGCAAAGTAGTTATAGCTCGACCACTCTGCTCTACTAGAAGGAGACCAAAAACGCGCGATGCAACGCAGCAACCCTGCGATGATGCCGTTTACTTTCTATTCACTTGCTTTTACGGCTTGGTACCTTGGTCATAAATGGCCACTGATCTTAATACTGATTTTCAGTAACTTAACCTTTCATTTATCTGCCTCCACCGCTTGCGACTTAACCACGAGCCTGCGTATAGCATGCCACCGGCTCTTCACTACGTAACTCATCATTTCGCCCGCACCTGGCAACCTTGTTAAACTTAAGTACCTCACGCCATGCAGCGCCCTATGATCCCAGCTACTGACGTTCAGTTACTGCTTTAGCAAAGTCTTCATCCCACCGTTGTAATGAATTGACTAGCTCACTTAACGGCTCTCACCTACGGGTTGGTGTTAGCTATCTTCCTCGGGACCATCAGAAGGACACCTACAACATGCGACCGTGCGACGTAGCGATGTAGCTTCTGGCGTTTCACTTCCTATTTCCTTGCTCCTCAGCTAAGTATCTTGATGGTCTTGGCCACTAAGTTCGTTGCTGATTTCCCACTACCTAACCTTGCGCTTACCTGCTTCCACTGCTGTTGGACTGGTCCGTACATTTGCGCTCAGGATGTTCGCTGCTTTTCAATACTTAAACACCTCTTCATGTTGGATTTAATAACTTCGCTAAACGCAGCGCTGTAACCACGTATATACTGACGTTTACGCCTCCAATGCCGCAGTATTTGTGCGTCCAACTTATCTAGTGTCCGCTCACTTTTCGAACGACATTATCACATATTTCCATCCAATAAGACGACTTACCTATGACACGTGAGGCAATGCACGGGCAGGTTAACATCTAACGTTCGATTTCCACTTACTAGATTCCTCAGCTTAAGACCCTAAGCTGGAGACTGGCCCCTTGACCTGCCACTGTCTTTCTCTAACTTAACTTTTCGTACCCGTCTCCACTACCTCCGGTATTAGCCTTAAGTTAGTACTCCGCTTGCTACTGGCTTCACCTCACGTCCACGCAGGTCACTAGCCGTGTAGCTGTTGACCTTTACACGACCTTTACCCGTTTCCACTGCCCAGCTTGCTGCTGGCCTTCCGTCACTTAACTCGCCTGTGCTATTACAAATTCGCATCGCGGTTAGAATTAATCAAGCCGCGTAACGCAACACGAAAGCTGTAAACAGCTGTAAACGGACCAACAACCTACCTAGAACATCCACGTTTTCCTTGCTTTATTCACAGGTATAATAAGTTATATGACATAGGACGACAAATCTACCATATTCATAGAGCTGCAGATGGCAGCGTTTTGTTGCATTCCATTCGTTACTTTATATACGTCTTCAACCCAGTTCTCTTTAGCTTGCTATTGTAGTTGCTTCTCTTTCTATGTTTCCTACAGACGCTTCCAAGGCACAGGATGAATTCTTCAACCACTATATGGTCCAAAAGTAGCGACTCCGATAATTCTCCTCGTAAAGAACACATCGTTCAAATTAACGGGATAGAGACCCAATGCGGCCACAGGTGTTTGCCCCATATTCTTGCAGATGGAAGTGGATAACAGCTGACTGCGAGTAACAGCGCAGGTGATCTACTTCAGGCCAGCGCACATCTTGGAACAAACTCCAGTATAAAATGACGTGACTATCAGCATTTTTGTATTTGAATTAACAAACGGCTTCACAACTGAATTCACAGTGAGGTCGAACAGTTAGCACAACCTTATATCACTACTTAGAACGTACTCAGCCGCTCATAAATAATGTCAAGGCCATAGCTGATCACCTTTGCTTGCCACAGATTTGCTTGTACCTATTTGGTTAAGCCATGTTGGCTTGTCTCGTTCATTACCGAGGACATAAAATTTATGCATGTATTTAACTCAGACCACGTAAACGAGTGCGTTGTCCGCGAAATAGGATCAGAATTTTTTTAATGGTACGTTATCATGAGGTGTATTTTTCTTCATGGCCAAGCATAAACTCCATGAAATGCCATCGGAAAGCTGCTGGTAAATGGTATAGCAAAATGTTATTGAAGAAATGAAGGAGACGGAACCCATTTGCTCAGGCGCCATTGATGAGCAGCAAAATTGTCATTAAATGCCAGCAAAATCTCCACTTCATTGGAGTAGCAGCAAGTATATGTAGCAATGAAGTTCACGTGACCTAATCGTTTGAAGGTTAGTGCGAATCAACAACGCTGTCAATGGCAATGTAAGCTAATCACGGCAGCTGACTCCGTCATATATTTTGAAACAAGAGCGCCGTGTAAACATATAATTCCAGGCGTGCAACTTGTATTAACGTGGTTGCAAGGTGAGCTACCCACATTTGTTTATACCCTGTAAAGTTGGCACCTCACCAGAATGGTGATAAGAAAGTACAATTGCAACCAAAAGTGGATTCTTCAGAGAGGCGGCTTACTCTTCAAATACAGGAGAAGGGATCGTGTCCAAGCCAGTGTGCTTCTGAGAGTGGAGCAGCCAGTACTAGCGGATGAACAGCCTTAGTTCCGCTGAAGTAGCTCTGGAAAGCCCGCGGAAAAGAGTAACCAACAACGGGCAGCCATACAGACAGAGCCGGGAATGCTTCAAAAAGCATTATGGAATACTGATGACAAAAGTAAGTGCTTATCTATCTGGTACTCTGTATTATATGCAATTTTGTTAAGTATACATACGTTACATGTGCGTCCTTACAGCGTTATGGGTGTGGATCGGTCTTTAAGTATTGCGAAGGAACAAGGTGCTGCAAAGTGCATAAACAAAAGACAAAAACAATGAAGCATGTTTACAGTGTTCAGCAACTAGCAGTTATATTCGTATGAAGCAGAGATAAGCTGTTGCACTAAGGGCGCTACCAACCATGATGATGGTCGGCAGAAGGCAAGTGGCAGCTTAGACGAAGCTAAGACAACTACATTGAAAGAAGAAGCAGTGAACGTCCATTTCGTAAGGCAGCGTTCAACGAGGAAAGGGAAATGCAACGAATCAGTGAAGCAAGGAAACCGGTATACAGACGAGCGATAATTATGTAGTGGGAGTAATGTCGCTGAAGTGCTGGTAATTCTGTTGTCCCGAAGCCGTCAGGGTTTGCAGAAACCGGTCAGAGGAGACCGAAATTGTGTCATGCATTGGGGTCGTTAGCTCGGCTGAGGTCAGATTAATAAATGAAGCAGTAAGCTCATACAGTAACATCCAGAACGTAAGGCAAATGCGAACATGAGGTAAAGAGTAGATACATAGGCAGGGTGGTAAGTTGATCATGAGGAGGTTAGAGCTGGCCGTAAACCGCTTACTCAGCAGTGGTGCTGGTGTCACCAGTAACCATGATCGATGGGTGAAGTTAGCCTACCCCATCGTCAAGCATCCAGGGAAGGTACGTTTAGTAAAGTGAGATTGCAATGGGGTGGGACAAGCTCATACATCGACGTTCAAGGTGTTAAGGCGGATGCAAGTAAGAAATAAAAAGGATACGCGAAGACAGGTTTCTTAAGTGGGATGATGCAGCTTAAATATCCAATGTCAGCGCGGCGCCAAAAGAGTGGCTTTCTACGGAAAGAGACAAATGCCGCAGTATAAAAAGTGAACAGAGTGCAATTACCAGGCGAATATTGCGGGGATGAAGAATATACTCGGGCAGCAACTCTTCATGTAAGCAGCTTGCATGGAGGGGAATGTAAGCCTATACGGACTACGAAGCAGCAAATAACCGACAAGAAAAATGACCGTTAGATCGACAGAAGTGATCTAGAGGAGACTTTAGTAGATAGGTTACTGAGGAAACGTTTGTGGACAGCAGCGCCGTAATCAGGTGGGAGGAGACCAGGGCAAGTCGTAGTGCGTAGCTAAGTGTAACAGACCTGGAAGGTAGGGAGGAGTAAGGGATATTCACACCGGTCTGCGATACAGCCACTTTTCTACAGGCTGTGGGAAGCGAACGTAAATAAATAAATAAATAAATAATTTATTCTCAGTTTCATAGACACACCAATGGATAGACATTGAGCAGCAGCGTACACTGTGCTATCAGTCAATGAAAGCCAACAAACAAAGAAGAGGATTCAGACAGACAAGCTTTGAAGACAACCAACCTCGTAAAGTTGAGTCAGCTGGACGGGTAGACAGAAGTGGCAGGAATGCGTATGTGAGGAGAAGCCAGACCTTGAAAAGATGGAAAGCGGAATCAATGCAAGGTAAGCAAAAGCTCATCAAGGAAGGTAGAAGAGTAATTTGTCGCTTTGGCTGCAATGGACGTCATTTGTGCAAAAAGAGATTGATGTGCTAAAATGGCTTAACAGCTAGACGAAGATGTGATAAGCCTACGTCTAGTCATAGCGGTGGAGCCAAATGTACAAAAGTTGGGTGTGGTAAGGAAGCAAAAGGCGAAGAGTAGCTACAGGTTCCAGATATGAAAAGCAAAGATGAGTAAGAGATGGACATTACAGACTGCGATGCAGCCATGTGTGAACAGGAGAGTTTGAAGACAACAAGTAGCATTAACACGAGGGCAGTTTTAGTAGTAAAGTAGGTCGCTACGTGAGGAATTGGAGGTGAGCGACAACGGCATATGCAGATGGGCACTCCAAACTTACGTTAGGAGTGGAATTGTGGAAAGATAAATATCGAGCAGCGGGACATACTGTGCCTTCAGCACATTGGAGGCCAAAATTCGGAGGGGTCGGGCTAGCAGACTCGGAAGATGGACAAATTTGTTGGCCACGTACATTTAGTTATAAAGATACGACAGCGGGACGGGTAATCAGAGGTGGCGGTAATGTAGAGAAGAGGAGAAGCTAGACCTTGAGACGGTAGGCAGAATAAAGGCAAGGTAAGCCATGGCTCATCAAGCACAGCATCAAACAGTGTTGCCGCATTAGTTACAATGAACCAGCCGGGTGAAATAATGGAAGAAAGCAGCAACCTGGCCAGGGAAATAGCTGGAAGTGAGAGCAGCATACGTCAAGTCATAGTGGCGGAGCCAGGTGCACCTATATTTGGAATGATGCGCAGGTAATTAGAAGCTGGACGGTGAGGAGCTGCTAGACGGACTTAACGCAAGGTGTTAGTACATCTGTACAGTAACTAGGAGGTACCCGCATTTTACCAAAGAAAATTGGAGTAAGAAGACAAAATAATGCAATTGAAAACCGACAGCCATATACGCTTAACAAGGGTAACGAGCTTGGGGACAAGGCACATAGGTAGATAAGTGTACCCCAGCGGCTCAAACGAGTAAGTCCCTCAGCCGGAGTTGGTGCGCTCTAATATACGGCAATTTAGGGAGGCATCAGAAGACCGTGACAGCTCAGCTGCGATGAAAGTGAAGGGTTCAGTAGGAGAGTTAAGTGATAACAGGCTCGGAAGACAGTAAAATAAGGGTAGCTTAAAGCAAGTTATAGGGGGAACCAGGGGAGCCACTAAACAGAGGTAAATAAATAAATAAATAAATAATTTATCCTCGACTATGCGAGGCACGCCCATGGAGGAATGATCAGATATGTACAACTGTACAAACAGTTTATGGAAACTGTGACAGTAACAGTAGAAAATTGGTTGTATGTCCATGACAAAATAAATAAATAGATAGTTTATTCTCAGTTTCATACAGACGCACCAATTTAGGCATGATCAAGGTTTAAAAACTGTTGTGTATCACGATGATACCTCGGGTTCAATCGTGTGTAGTTGAAACGGTGTCGGGAAGAGTTGCTATGTGAGTCTAGTCGACTTGCCAGTATGTAGTTGTGGGCCGTGACTTTATTCAGTGGCTAGTCACATCCGCCACGTCGCAGTGTTGTTAAACAGACATTTGTGGCTTTTTATAGGGAGAGCGCTTGCCAGGTGAAAACCCACCACGTCCTGCAACACTGCCGTAAAGTACTTTGAACATTAATGTTGAACTGGAAAAGCCGCTTGACGACTGGTTTCACTTTCGGTTTTTCGCGGAGTAATGGCTTCTAATTTCCTCTGTTAGTTGGACGGGTATTTTGATCTGGGTCGCCATGATTTTTGAGGTCGGTGGAGGAGAGGGACATCGCGATTTTCCTTGTTGTATGTCCAGGAGAGCAAAAGTTTCAATTTTTCCGCTGTCCAGATTTTTCAGATGTATAATGTATGGGAGTATGAGGATATGTCCAGTTCTCCATACTGGACAAGGGTAATGGTGGTTGTAGGTCGATCCTTTCAGAGTTCTACTATGCTCCATGTAAGTCCTTGTGGGTTGTTACGTCCGACTTGGGCCAAAACTGTTCCTCAGTCCAATCCCAGATCTCCAAGAAGTCCCGGACCTCAGAGAAAAGGGAAAGTGAAGGACAACCGAGAGAAGGCCGCAAGAACAGGCATGGAGTTGAATATTGTTAATGTCTTGTGTTATAACATTTGGGCTTGAGACAAAAGCATGTACACTGTGCAACAATAATTATGCTGAAAATGTCTTTTGAGTATCCTATAGAATCATTATCCGTATAGGTGGATTGCTATCGCCTGCGTAGAGACAAGATCGTTGCACCAGTAAGTAAAGTACGAGTATCCGTTTGATAAATAAATAAATAAATATTTTATTCTCGCCAAAGCGAGACACGCCTTTTGGGCATGATCAGCATATTGCATTATTGTACATGATAGCGGAATAAGCAGCACCAACAGTGGGAGTAGTACAGTTGGAAACAGTAGTGTGGGCCCATAGAGCCCAAATGTTGTATGTAGTCTATGTACACAGAATGCGAGAGGTAAAGATAGTAATTAGATCACTTATATGGTATGTTGATGAGGAACTAGTCCGATGAGGTCCCGTAAGCCATGTAAGTCAGTGAGTGAAGTATGAGGAAACAGGTGAAAAATACTTAAGAATAGTGGTTTGTCACTAATCAGATATGTAGGCGTGTTCTTGCGAGAGCCGATATATACACAGAACTTGTGAATATGGTGTCGGTCAACTTGCCAATGTTAGGGGCGGTGACTTTATTGGGTGGCGAGTCACATCCGCCACGTCGCAGTGTTGTTAAACAGACATTTGTGGCTTTTTGTAGGGAAAACGCTTGCCAGACGAAGACTCACCACGTCCTGGAACACTGCCGGCTGTTGATATACATTGGCAAGATTGTATCTGACCGATTACCCTCGCGGATATTCGCAGTCACGTAACGCCAATATGTTTCCTATGACTGTGTAGTCGCCTTCGGAGTCCAGTACAAGTGGTTGGAGCTGTTGAAGTCGGACGACTCAGGTGACTTGTATTGAATTGATCAGTTTCGTAGGTTCTTTAGTGTGTCATGATTATGAAGTGCGGGTTTTTCTTTGTTCTTTATTGAAGCCGTGCCCATGGAAGCGTCGCAGGTATGTATTCAGCGGTGTTCGGTGCAGGTAATGTTATCCTGTAGAACAAGGGTGAGAAGAAAAACGGACCGAGCAAACTGCCAACAAAATTGAACAGGACTATGTTATTGTTTAAATATAAAATTTATGGTAATGTTGTGCTGGCTGAAATCAATGGAGTGACCGATGAGCTGAGGCTAGTGGTACCTATACCGCCAATGAATAGTTGCAATATGAACGAAGAGAGACGCCAAACAAGAGAGGAAGACGTTAATGTGAGCTGAGATACCTGATAGTGGAGCCGAGAGCCAAACTCAATCAGAGACCGGAAATTCGGATTTCGGTAGGCGTTACCAAGCAAAGAGATAATGATAAAGACAAAGAAGAGTATCATAAGGTTGTAACTTATACCAATGAGAACTTGAGTCGATGGCAGCCGGTGCTCAAAATAAGAGAGGGATATACAAAAAGAGTTAGAATGTTGGTAGTGATTGTCAGGTGCATGAACAGCACGTAGTTAGTGTAATCCGAGAGGGGGCATAATAAGCGAAAATAAAAAAGGTTGCTGCGAGAGAGTCTTAAAGCTCAATTGGTGGCAGTGAAGCGAAGGGACTGGATGCAGATATTCTATAGGAGTAAAGATTATTGAGATACGGGGTGGCTACTAACAAGCACTGGATCATCACATATGCATGGGGTCAATAGCCATTAGCTACTTCTAAAGAGAGATGCCGAATTTATGACGACCGACAGATGGTGGCGTTAGGAGTGACTCAGTCGCCAGATGCAGCTATTGCAATCAGACGCTTTGTCACTAGTGTATGCTTATAGGGTCGCTGAATGTATCTATAGACCAGTGAAGGTAAGGGATAGGTCAATAGATCAGCTAAGCTGTGACGCAAACAATCCGAGAGAATGAACGTTGTAATAGGGAGCGAGCTCCGGCTATCCGCAAAGATAAATGGGAGCTATAGCGACTAGCTGCTGCTACGCAGAGATAGTGGCTCTAGAAAAGAATGAATCAGTGGCTGGTGTAGCCATGTCATTAGGACGCTTGACCAATACTGGATACCTACAGTTGCGATGAAAAAATCGACATGCGAGCGAAGCTTTAAGAAACAGACGGCAGAAGAGAATGAAGTTTGGAGAGTCAGTGGGTGGCTCCTTGTAATCTACCTGGAGCCAACAATGACTAGCTGTCGTCAAGTGGAGTTGATGCGAGTAGGACGAACGACAAATATCGGCGCGCTAGGTGGGAGAAGAGTGACCAGCAATAGAGTTTAGACTAAGCCTTCAGTTACTAGTGGATCCTACGGTGGCACATAATAGGTCAACAAACCATCTGAACTGTAAAGCAAACCTTCCAAGAGAACGAACATTGTAAGACGTGAGCGACTCCTACGGAGCTTCGGATATCCGCAGAGTTAAATGTAGGCTATGGCGACCAACTGCTGCTAAGCAGAGATTTTGGCTCTGGAAAGGAGTGAACCAGTGGCTGGTGTAGCCATATCATTAAGACGTTTGCCCAATGCTGGATACCTACAGTTTCGACGGAGGAATCAACATGCGAGCGAAGCTTAAGAGAGACAGACGGCAAAAGAGAATGAAGGTTGGAGAGTCAGGGAGTGGCTACTTGTAAGCTACATGGAGCCAACAATGACTAGCTATTGCCAAGAAGAGTTGACCAGAGTAGGGTAAGGGCGCGCTAGGAGAGAGATGAATGGCCAGGATTGGAGTTCGGATTAAGCCTTTGGTTACTAATGGATCTTAAGGTGGCACATAATAGGTCAACAAACCATCTGAGCTGTAATGCAAACAATCCAAGTGAATGAATATTGTAAGGAAGGAGCGACTCCTACAGAGCTCTGGATATCCGCAGAGTTAAATGGAAGCTATGGCGACTAGCTGCTGCTAAGCAGCGATAGTGCCTCTGGAAAAGAATGAATCAGTGGCTGGTGCAACCACAGCATTAAGACTTCGGTCCACTATCAGATACCTACAGTTTCGATGAAGAAGTCATCATGCGAGCGAAGCTTAAGAGAGACAGACGGCAGAAAAAATTGAAGGCTGGAGAGTCAAGGAGTGGCTCCTTGCAAGCTACATGGAGCCAACCATGACTAGCTGCTGTCAAGAGGAGTTGATGCGAGTAGGACGAACGACGCATAACGGCGCGCTAGGAGAGAGAAGAGTGACCAGCAATAGAGTTTGGGCTAAGCCTTCAGTTACTAGTGGATCTTACGGTGGCACATAATAGGTCATCAAACCATCTGAGCTTTGACGCAAGCAATCTAAGAGAATGAACATTGTAGGAAAGGAGCGACTCCTACGGAACTCCGGATATGCGCGGAGTTAAATGGAAGCTATGGCGACTAGCTGCTGATAAGCAGAGATAGTGGCTCTAGAAAAGAATGAATCAGTGGCTGTTGTAGCCATAGCATTAAGACGTTTGTCCACTATTGGATGCCTACAGTTTCGATGAAGAAGTCAGCATGCGAGCGAGGTTTAAGAGAGACATACGGCAGAAAAAAATGAAGGCTGGAGAGTCAAGGAGTGGCTCCTTGCAAGCTACATGGAGCCAACAATGACTAGCTATTGCCAAGAAGAGTTGACCAGAGTAGGATAACGGCGCGCTAGGAGAGAGATGAATGGCCAGCATTGGAGTTCGGATTAAGCCTTTGGTTACTAGTGGATCATACGTTGGCACATAATAGGTCAACAAAACATCTGAGCTGTTACGCAAGCAAAACAAGAGAATGAATGTTGTAAGAAAGGAACGACTCCTACAGAGTGCTGGATATCCGCAGAGTTAAATAGAAGCTATGGCAGCTAGCTGCTGCTAAGCAGAGATAGTGGCTTTAGAAAAGAATGAGTCAGTGGCTGGTGTAGCCATGTCATTAAGACGTTTGACCAATATTGGATACCTACAGTTTCGATGAAGAAATCAACATGCGAGCGAAGCTTAAGAGAGACAGACGGCAAAAGAGAATGAAGGTTGGTGAGTCAGGGAGTGGCTACTTGTAAGCTACATGTAGCCAACAATGACCAGCTGCTGTCAAGAGGAGTTGATGTGAGTGGGACGTACGGCATAGTCGCATAGTCACATAGTCGAGAATAAATAAATATTTATTTATAAATAACGGCGCGCTAGGAGAGAGAAGAGTGACCAGCAATAGAGTTTGGGCTAAGCCTTCAGTTACTAGTGGATCCTACGGTGGCACATAATAGGTCAACAAACCATCTGAGCTTTGACGCAAGCAATCCAAGAGAATGAACATTGTAAGAAAGGAGCGACTCCTACAGATCTCCGGATATCGGCAGAGTTAAATGGAAGCTACGGCGACTAGCTGCTGCTAAGCAGAGATAGTGGCTCTAGAAAAGAATGAATCAGTGGCTGTTGTAGCCATAGCATTAAGACGTTTGTCCACTATTGGATACCTACAGTTTCGATGAAGAAGTCAACAGGCGAGCGAGGTGGCTGAATGGAAGCAAGACTCAGCAGCGCCCTACCCAGGTAGCAGGTAAGCCATTGGAACTGAAAAATCGGTGTTAAGAAAGAATGGCGTAGTAGTGTGTGGAGTGATAAGCATATAGTGCAAGGAAAGTTAAGGCTGCAGTCAAGACATTAACGTCAAGAACGGAAGGTAAGGCGCTGATAAGAGAAGGAGCCAGTGCTGCACAATTTTTCTCAGTTGTCTAGGTAGAGCCAGGCTGATGACGAATGGGGTCCCGCTCATACAACTCATACGTTTTGTTATTCAAAATACAAATCGATCGCTACTTCAGTTTTCAGCGAGTAAACAGCGTAATTCAATTTCTGTGCTGAAACAGCTGTGCACAGCTCGTTGTCTCATACACATTCACAATTTCAGCTAAGCGGTATGAGTCAGCATCAATAACAGGAACTGAAGCAGTGCCGCCAACTATTGGCTTTCAAGTGCCACAGCTTTCTACTGCACCAGAAATGTAACCGGTTTGTAACGTATTTTCATCTGCAACCAGGGAATAAAGAAAGTAGTACTTTCTTGATACCTTCGGCCGCAAGTAAAATAATGGAACGCAAACCGCAGCAGTGAAGCTAAGGCTACGTTCATCAATGCTTTGCTTGGCACATGGTATGGGCACGAAAAGCAGTTAAGTAGCATTCGTCTTTATATCTGAGTCACGCAACGGTGGATATTAAACAAAAAAGCATATCATTCTAGACAACGCTAGGCACGCCTATAGAGGTATGATTATACTACCAGGGAAAAGTGGGCTAGGGAAATGTACAAAATATGCTGGCTGGCCGAACAACCTCCTCTCGGTGACATCCGGGGGTTGGGGTTTAACCAGTTCCCGCTAATAAGTCGGCGGCAGCTTTTCAGAACGTGGTGGGTTTTCACCTAGCAAGCGTTCACCCTACAAAAACCCCGAATGTCTGCTTAAGGGTACGGTGACTTGGCGGTCGTGACTCATGAAAATAAAGCCACTGCCACTTGGAGTTCTGGATAATACTCCCTGTCCTCGGACACTAAACTTCTAATCGCACGTTACCGAACATGTCAAACCTACAAGGAAAAGGTGGTACAATTATAAGCACAGACTACACGGCTACATATGGTTGCAGGCATCCGGATTCGGATTTGTCTATCACTGTGGCCAGCCACAGGACGTCTGCGCCTACAGAGGGAACATGGATGACTTGCGCTGCATCACCCACAGCTCCAACCACACACCACATATCCGGCGTAAACCCGTTTCCTCAACGGAGCCTGTCCACAGTCCTTCACATTCAAAAGCAAGCACGCTGTATTTGGGGAATCAAACGCACAAAAGGCGGTGGCTGGACCGTAGTCCACCCCACACTAAGCGCATGGAACCACTCTTTGACCCCAAGACGGCCACAAGAATCGTGCACCCAGTCCCCTCCATCAACGGCCAAATGTCTCCTAGAGCCAGGATGGAGGAGGTAGTGGGTAATAGACAGGTACGCACCTTGTCAACATGCACATCAAGCGCAGCCACACCAGGGATATCAAACAACAGCCAAGCACTTGAGAGAACGATAACAAAGAAAATAATTCGAGTAAGGCATAAGGAAACGTGACAATAATCTTACATTATTGAGCGTATGAAATATGTTGTTTACCAACAAATACGTGGTGAGTTCACAAGGTCAGGAAGTTTATTTTAGGGAAATGCTACAAACACGAAAATGTTATCGAAATAACTAAAAGTGGCTCAAGTGGGGTGTGTAGGTTTATAGAAAAGCGCACAGGTGGACAGTTATTTGAGAAAGAAAAGCATTAGGACAAAATGGAAAATCAACCACCTGAAATAAAGAGACTTAGCGTGCAAGCACGCGGTTTGTACATCGGATGCAGCGTACATACAACCACTGCGCCGGTTGGGCCTACGTTCTCTGCAGAACCCGTCGTCGCTTCGGTAGCGCTCCCGAGTTGCCTCGCCCATGGCTAAGTAAGCCTGCCTGACTCAGGCACTCACGACCGCATGTGCTACAGCACCGTGCACTTGATGTCGATGGAGCACAACCCAACGGCGCATGCCGCTTCCGCACTTTCCACTTCTTCTCAGCATGCAAGAGGACTTTCTCCTGCACCTCGGCAACTGCCTTCGAGATCAGATCGCGTTATGCCCGCCGATCAACAGCCTTCGATTCCCATGATCTGCAATCAAGATCAGAATGTGAGAGGCTCACATATGGTTGGAGGCATCAGGTTTCGGATTTGCCTATCACTGTGGCAAGCCACAGGACGCCTGCGCCTACAGAGGGACCATGGATGGCTCGCGCTGCACCACCCACAGCTCCATCCACACACCCATATCCAGTGTAAACCCGAAGGAATAAGACCGGGGGCATGTGGATGGGAGCCACATTTCATCAACGGAGCCGGCCCACACTCCTTCACAGGCAAACACAAGCACGCTGTATTTGGGGAATCAAACGCACAAAAGGCGGTGGCTGGACCGTGGTCCGCTCCACACCGACTGCATGGAACCACACTTCGAGCCTAGCACGATCGCAAGGACCGTGAACCCCGTCCCCTCTAGCAACGACCAACTGTCTCCTGGAGCCAGTATGGAGGAGGTAGTGGGTAAAAGACAGGTAGGCACCTTATTAACATGCACCTTAAGCGCAGCCACACCTGGGATACCAAACAACAGCCAATCACACAAAATGCCGATATGGAATAAAGTAAACGCATATGACGACATAAATACTCGCTGAATGAGCATATAGGAGATTTTGGTTATAAGTGAATCCGTGATAAGTACAAAATGTCCGAGTTATTTAAAAAATACCACGCGATACAATGGCGCAACTTTACCACAATTTGCTTGAGCGACGGGTGTAAGTTGGGAGAAACTTATCAAGTACGCGGAGCAAACCAAATAAAAGGTAACGAATTTTATCCACATTAAAAAGACCTAGATTAAGTGTAATTTGGTTTAGCCCAACTGCGGTGAAAAAGCAGCATGAATGCTACTCCAGCCTCAGCATGGGGTACATATGCACACCCAAGTACATACTTACTTTCACCATTACGCAAACATACACTGTCATGGCAAAGATATCGGATTTTTCCACATTCCTGATCACGCACGTTTATGTCAAAATAATCGTTTTGTACAGGCATGCCTCGCCTTTTCAAACTAAAATGTATATTCAGTTAACCATTTAATAGTAAATGTGCATTCGTGGGTGTATGTATATGCATGAGTGTGTGTTGAGCTGTGTTACTTGGGTTTGTATATGTGTCGCTGCGTCTTCGACAGTTTTCTCGCATCATCAATGTAGGAAAAGATGTTTGAATTCTATGGATTGGATGTGCTTCGCCTGGTATGAAGGGGGCATAACTTTAGTTACTAGCTACTCACTTCCGCCAAGTCGCCGTGTTGTCATACGGACGTTGCTGGCTGTTGTTAAGGAGAACGCTTGCCAGGCGAAAGGCCACCACGTCCTGGAACACGGCCGCCGAAACAGTTGCATAACGGGGCCAACTCACCCTAACCTGCTGGCACTACGGGAGGCTGTTTGGCTAACTAGGCACGGGGAAAACTTAACTGTTGGCACCTAAGCGTATTACTTGATAAGCAAGGAGGATATAGGATTATTGTATTAACTGAACCCTGTCGCTGATCACCCGTACCAAACAACCCCGAATAGTTCAAAATACAAGGTGTTTCCAAGGGTATTGTGCTAATTAAATAACAGCAAGTACATAATACAACGAACATCAATCGTACGTGCTCTTAAGTTGGTAACAGTTGCGTTCAACATGAGGGCCTCATCATAAGATTCTCAAGCACCTACTTTGCGTATGAGCAGCGTTGGATAGATTAGGTTACGGACATCAACGACCGATGCGTCGTGCCACACCCACCACTTACACGCGCCCTATCCCGCGCCTATGGTGCATTCGCTGCTTGGTCTCTATTTCTTATTGGTTCGTTTTGGTCCTATATGTTTTCACTTGGCTCCGGTTAGCAGCAGAGTAAAGCTTTACACCTAACATCCACCTTTGGTGTTTTTCCCAAGCCTAACCGGACTTCGGGTCCATACACTGCGTAGGAATGAATGATCGTTACCTAATGGCGACGGAGTTGAGAGTTCCGATCCAATGAGGTCCTACGTCCGTTCTGCACTTGCCAATTGGAGCTCAGGTTGCAGGAAGCATGTCTCATGCGTGGATCTCGTATCGTTAATCCATATTCTCTCAGATCAGCCGTATTGAGCGAATTACTTGATGCTCTTCTAGGAGTCGTCCGCATGAAACATCTGGCCAGGGCCTACTGTTGGTGGCCGGCAACTGATTGACATCGCGGTTCCGTTAAACGCCTGGTTATATGCCAACAATGTCTGAAAGACAAAACACCCTGTACGATTCACTCCTGGGAAATACTTGCTTTTCCAGGTGAGCGAGTTCACGCAGACTATTGTGGTCCAATTGAAGAAAAAATGCTACTAGGCTTGGTGAATGCGTACTGTACCTGATGCTACTTTTGAGACTACCATTAATAAATTGCGTATTAGCCCTTCCACCTATTGTATATACAAAAAGCTGTAGCTACAGAAGACCATACACAATTTACGAGTGCAGCTTTCAAACGTATCTACAGGGTAAGTGCATACGCCCAGTGACTTCTACACTATAGCATCCAGCATCCAATAGTTTGCCAGAGCGAACGGTACAAGCCGTGAAGGTCTGTACCGTGAAGCGAACGCAAGGAAATTTGTGCACCAGAACAGAGCGACTGTTGTTCGCTTATCATGTCATACCCTTGGAGCCCATCGGTAAAAGTCCTGAGGAGGCAATGTTTGGGTGTCGCCTACGCACAAGTTTAGATGTACTGTTTTCAGACCCCGACCGAATCAGGCGTTTCCAAACACGGCGGTCCATACACGATTGGTATATAACCGATCACAGAGCCGATAGCGTAGGTGAACAAACCCTTAGAGCTTGTGATTTGGAAGGTGATACACTCCCGTGCCATGAGTGATCTCGTTTGGCAGATGACGATTAGGTACCAAAGTAATCTGGCTAATGGTGGGATAAGGCGGTTGAGGTTATCGTGTGGTACCACACATACACGGGACAAAGAGAAGTGGGGACAATTGTATATGAAAACAAACGCACACACGCACACACGCATGCGCTTTGGTTTTGGATGTCCGGGGTAGAAAAGCATACACAAACAAATGTTTTATTCCCGTCGGTGAGGCGGACGCCTGTAAAAGCAGGATCATGATGATACAAACACGTATGTTCGGTAATCATACAAAAATACAACAAGTTAACCAGTAACATACCGGATTTGTCAGTATATAGGTAAGTGTTGTGTAAGTGGACAGCTTGCTTGAACGTGCGAAGTATGACTGAGTTCGTGAGTTTGTCTGCTGTGTTCACCATCGTATGAAGCGGGCCAAAAACTCTTCGAATCGGATGACGTTCGAGAAGTGGGGATGATCCTCCGGAGCAGGAAGAGACAGTGACTTTGTTTAGTGCTAGTCAACTCCGCCAAGTCGCAGTGGTTTTAAAGGATAGTTCTAGCTTGTTTTAAGGTGAACCCTAACCAGGCGGAAACTCACCACTTCCTGGAATACTGCCACCAACCTTTCCGCTGGAACGGGATTAACACGAACCATCCAGACGGCATCACATGGAGGTTGTTTGGCTAGCCACCATCAGCATCCCAATGTTATTCACGAGATGGACGCAAAGCATAGATCATGGGTAAAGTCGCATAAGCACTCGCACAAGCCCAGCCAGTGCATACAGCGTTGCATCATAGAGGAGAAAAAGATGGATGCAGTGGACTATCGCTGTGGCGATGTTCTTGCCTAGTTCGTTCGGGTAAATTTATTAAGCCCGTTAACTTCCAATAACTTGGCGGATAGAAATTTATTAAAGCGTTTCCGAAGACGGCATCCGTATAAAGCTTTTCCTGCTACTACTTGTTTTAAAGTTTTGTTAGGGCAAGCGCCTACCTAGGGTTACTTAAAAGGCCTATTTGTCATGTGTTCTAGGAATAGTGTCCGTTTTCCGGCCACATATCCAAATAATTTTCGTATCAGCGCGCTGCCCGAGGCATTGTAGCGCATCACTTAGTGGAGCGGAGCGAACAATCGTTATTCGGAATCAGCCAAATCTATGGACGGACTTGGCGACCAAAGTCGAATAATATCCAGCGCTGTAAATTATACATAAATAAATGGTTTATACTCGGTAGCATCAAGGCACGCCTTAGCAAGCCTGATCAACTTTTACAGTCAATGTTTCGCAGTTCGCATATTATGTTACCTGCATAAATGGGGAAAGCAAATGCGAGGAAACATTTAAGGGAAGTGTCAGTTGTTTGGGTCCATGTGGATGTAGCGTAGTGTGGAATTTCGTAGCCTGTGACTTTATAATGATCGGTAATTGTACAAAAAATATGTCAGGTGAACCAGTGACATACTGACTTGTGTGCCTGTATATATGCCTGTATATTTTCTCCCTCTCTTTCTCTCTCAAGTGATGGGCTGTTGTTGGACATCCCAGGTGTGGCTGCGCTTGATGTGCATGTTGACAAGGTGCCGACCTGTCTTTTACCCACTACCTCCTCCATACTGGCTCCAGGAGACAGTTGGTCGTTGCTGGAGGGGACGAATTGCGCGGTCCTTGTGGCCGTGTTAGGATCAAAGAGTGGTTCCATGCAGTCGGTGTGGAGCGGACCACAGTCCAGCCACCGCCTTTTGTGCGTTTGATTCCCCAAATACAGCGTGCTTGTGTTTGCCTGTGAAGAAGTGTGGGCCGGCTCCGTTGATGAAATGTGGCTCCCATCCACATGCCCCCGGTATTATTCCTTCGGGTTTACACTGGATATGGGTGTGTGGATGAAGCTGTGGGTGGTGCAGCGCGAGCCATCCATGGTCCCTCTGTAGGCGCAGGCGTCCTGTGGCTTGCCACAGTGATAGGCAAATCCGAAACCGGATGCCGTCAACCATATTTGTTAGTGGGCATTTTGAATGAACATGTGAAGTTTGACAGAATTCGTAAGTTGGTTTGCTGCGTTCGACATCTTACGCGGGGACCAATGGAACGCTTCGAATTGGATGATGTTTGCGAACTGAGAATACTCCGGAAGGGGAAGAGGAAGGGACTATACCTAGCCGCAAGTGATATCCGCCACGTCGCAGTGTTGTTAATCGGATCTTTGTGACTTTTTATTGGAAGCACGCTTGCCAGTCTAAACCCCATCAAGTCCTGGAACACCGCTACCGCACTATTCGCTTTAACGGGATTATCCCGAACCACCCAGCTGGCATCACATGGAAGTTGTTCTGTTAGCCGGCATACTACAACTTCAATACAGGCACATCGGATAATTGCCGTCGCTTCGTTGGTCTGTATTCCAGGCATTGACCTCTTATCCACGCATTTGTTTAACGCTTTATGCTCAACTATGGCAATAATACCCGGGACGCAACTTTTGAATGCACTTGTAATACAGTCCGGTTAAGGAGTCCGTTGGCTTCTGCGACGGGTGCATAAGTCGTTAGTAGCGGACACGATGAGCTGGAGGCTCAAATGGCAAGAGCTTAGAAAGAGATTATAGTAAACCAAATGTGAAACTAAAGGGAAGAGGAAGAATCAATGGTCGTCTACGCGAGATACATCGATCTGCTTACTTTATCCATCACCGCAATGTCATGCTCGCACCTGCTATGTTATCCTCTCGGTTGACAGGCGCCGTCAACAGCCACTAAAGTAGTCCTAGTTAGTTTCGAACTGCTTATGTGAAGGACAACTGCTGAGTACACTGTTCACGGTCCGATCGATTCTGCGACAAGCATTGTTGTCACAGGAATGTCAATGTCAGCTTCAAGCTAAAGTATCCAGCTTCCGAAACCGCTGTCGGAAGAGAGCATAGCCGAAGAATATGTACGATACGTCCGGTTGGGGAACTGCTGCTGTGCGCATAAGTGCCTAGCGCCATATTCTGGTTTCGATAGGTTCCGCGACGAACAGTATGGTTGAATATAAGTTAATGCTCGCAGCAAAGGGCCACGCTCAAGCTTCAGCAGCAGCTGTCAGGAAATGGCATGGTGGGCAAACCTGCAGTATGCATCCTGCGGATGGTTTCTGTGCTTTTCGTACCCAGTGCGGACCTATGTCGTAATAGACCTGGGTAGTTGGAATGAAAAGCAGAGACATCGTAGTTGGCTGGAAACTCATTTCGCAAATAACTAGCAAGACCGCAGTAAACCAACCATAAAATTTAATTGAACGGGAAGGAGCAACGACTGTATGTGCGAGGCACAACGATCACCTTACTTTAGGGATCGCCGCAAGGGAGACTTGCACCTGCTACGACACCCACACGCTTGAAACCTGTGGCGAGTTCGAGCGATACTTTGTATCGATTCTAAGGTAATGGATTTATGGTTCCTTGGCTAGACGGTCAGTAATATTTTCTTCTACCTATGCTGTTTGTTCCATTGGTTGTAAACATCCTTGTCTATCCTGCAGCGATTCTTTCAGGCTTGCTTTCCCGGCAGCTGTGACGACAGCATTCAACTCGTTACGAGATGCTGGCCAGTCACACATTGAGTCCAGTGTGGTTTCCTATAAGGTAGTTGTGATAACCTCAGCTAACCACCAAGCATGTTCTTGTTTTCGCCACAGCAGTCGGTTCTCGGAACAAGCTACCAGATGTATCTCACAAACCTGGAAGTTCAGGAAGAGTACTTGTTGTTCCCAACACCCAAGTGTAAAAAGTATGGCTTTACTTGCTTTCTAAAAATGAATATAAACGTGGAAAAAGCACTGGAAATTGTAACTTATTTATGGCTAAGGATGCGCAAATGATTTCTGAATTCAACAATGCGAGTTCAGGGTGC
This sequence comes from Dicrocoelium dendriticum, assembly GCA_944474145.2. Taxonomy (NCBI): domain Eukaryota; kingdom Metazoa; phylum Platyhelminthes; class Trematoda; order Plagiorchiida; family Dicrocoeliidae; genus Dicrocoelium; species Dicrocoelium dendriticum. Next base: position 177,214,149 of record OX104063.1, read on the forward strand.
GAACGAACGGCCGAGCTCAAAAGATTGCGCACAGAGAGTACGAAATCGGCGACTCAATCACGCAATAACAGCGCACCACCTAGCAAAAGAAGAAAAGCGCACATGCACGAGTTGTTTACCCGTCATCAACAAGCAACCAGAGGCAACAGAGTGTGCACAAGCCACACACATGCTAGACGAAGTAGGGCGGATCGAATGTCCAGAAAGATAAACCACCTAACACAAATACTTACGCTAATATCGATACAACATAAACCGCCGCCGGAACTGTTGTACAATAACTCTTTTGTCTTCCAGGACGTTTCAATAATGAGTACGCGCTTATCGGTGCCGAAGGTGTTGTTTCGTGTTTTAATGTGTAAAGATTTTGATGGCTTGAATATTTCTGCTACTAACGACCTATACTAAATCTATTAAGCTGTATTATTCCATAGTTTTATTCGTAATAGTTATGCTTTAGTTGCAAATAAGTATCAGTCGTACTAAATATTTATCTTCAAGGTAACAGCGAATTCAACTACTCCGGTAATTACTGCGCACGTTTTTGCTAGTGTTGCGCACCTGTGTCTTCCTAACAAGCGAACAAGTAAGTTGTCATCGAGCGTAGCCGACATTATGAGCGTACTTTTTTATTCTCTTTGCTTTCCCAATTTGTCTTCATTTTTGTTGAATTAGCCAACCGTCGTACGTTTTCACGCCATCCAACTAGTCGTCTCGCGCTCTTTCGGCAGCTGTGAGAGTACCGCCCAGCTAGCCACGAGATGTGACACAGGCACACCATCTATCTAGCTCCGACACTTACTAGATGGCTTTCCAGCCGCCTACGAAGTATTCTTTTTGCGTTTCAGTTCCCCCTCGGTCTAATACGACACACGTACGCCGCGGAACCGGAAATCTTCGGTAACCCACGACCGGACGCCTACTACTGATGGTTGTCTACATAGCAGAGAATATTACTTATATTATTATTACCACCTTAGCTTACCTTATTATGTCACTTAGTATGCATACTCAACGCTACGTAGGCTTTTCCGTATTCCTTTAAGAAATAAAGAAACCGCATGACTTAATTCGTGCAGTTTCTTTACAAGCTAATGTATGGTGTCCAAAGGTCGTTTAGGTTGTAAGAATCAGGCCAATACATTGGCATACTTTTGCATTACGATAGGTTGCATAACGGCATGGTTATTAGTCACTTCAAAAATTTGCGTTCAGTAATCATGATATTCCATGACACCTGAGTTAAAATTAAATTGTAGTATGCGTCGGGTTATGGGTTCCGGTTGCTTCGGATTTCGGGGCGTACGTGGGTCCTAGTAGATCGAGTAGGCTGTAAGGCTAAAGAGATACTTCCTTGGCGGCTGGACAACCACCCAATGAGAGTCGGAGCTTGATGGAAACTGTGCCTATGTTACACCTCGTGGCGAGCTGGACGGCATTATCACAGCCGCTGATAGAGAACCTAGCTTGACGGGACTGGATGGATGGTGTGAAAACACGCACGGGAGGTGGTTGCTCAAAGTATATTGAAGACGAAATGGGAAAACAAACAGAAGAGGCAACTATAATCACAACTTAGGCTAGGCTCGACGACATCTTACCTGTTGACTTACTACTGTGACAATATGACGCGCCACAAATTTTTATTTACCTAACAGGGTGTTTAAATTAGTTTTAGGCTTTAAATGGCATCAGCTGTTGTTGAATTTGTTATTAATAGTAAAACAATTATTTTTAAAGTTGCTTTTGTTTTATAAATGAAACACTCTTTTTTTAGCTTAATTATAACAAACGTTCTGCCATATAACGCATTGTAAGTTTAGGTTCTAGCGGATCCTGAACTATAGGATTCTTCCTTGAGTGTTCCTTCTTCAGTGGGTCTTTGAACCAGGAGTTTCATGGTTTTCGTGGGTTTGTGCAGAACATGTAAACTTTGTTTTTCTGTGGTTCTGCCTCGAGGTCTTACGGCAGGATCCTGCTGTTGTCGGTAAGTTTCAAGTGTTGTGGATTGCGACCAAGTGAGGATGTGGGCCACAGATATCTAGCGCCTTGATTATGGGGATGTGGCTACTTGGAAGAAAGGGACTAAGGTTTAGGTAAACGGCCATGGTTGGCGGTATTATTGCATTGCATTTGAGGGCATAGCCGTGACAGTACGGTGACAGTTGAGGAAGATCTTAAAAATACAGATGGACCTAAAACAAAAACCAAATCATACCCTGTCCAACCAATTGTTGCTTACGTATCCTGCATTAGCCGGTTGTGCTGTGCCGTTTACCTTAAGTAAGAAAAAAGAAACGGTAAACTCGGAAGGCAAAAATGGGAAGGGAGCTAAACAAGTATAACCCTCAGTTATAACAAGTGTAACACTAAGTTAAGAATTGTAAGCTTAATATGCGCCAATTAAGATGGACGAAAACGTCGATTTTGCCACCCACGGCATCAACTGGAGGTTCAAAATCGCTAAAAGTATATTTCCTAACTACCTGATCCGGAAGAGAATTCCAGCACTCTGTCACTCGGTGTGACAGACGAATTTCCGTCCTAGACCGATAAGCCCAAGGTTTGTGTACGTCCCCAAACTAAGCAAGCGTTAGGCATATGCCTGTCAACGTAAACCCTGCATTAACCTAGTATCCATGCGTAAATCCCTTCGGAATCCATTTTGTCTCGGATAAGACATGGTGGACATGCCTGGATGAAGTATTCCAAATGGGTCAGCACGAATACCTTGAATAACCTCACGAACATATTGACCATTAAGACTCCGAAAAAGCGGCGGATAAACCACATCATGCGGAATCTCTATAAGCAACTTTTCTCAATTTTTGCCAGAGTGAAGAGCTGGTGAGTGGACGACACCTAAATTAACCTACTGATTGACAATGGGAATTTCACTACCGCCGCTAAAATATCATGTAAGGGGAAAAGCAGCTCCTATTTGGCGAACCCGACTTACGGGTATCAACCATGAAGCAGACCATTTCCAAAACCTATTTATAGTGCATTGAATTGCCTCCGACCTCTCAGGGATATCCACAATACTCAAGAGCTTAAGGTCATCAACAAGCACAAGGGACGACACTTCCAGATTTCTCGGCAACTTATTTACATAGATCGCGAATAGCATTGGTTCCAATACCGATCCCTGTGGGGCGTCACTAAAGACCGCTTGTTTAAGTTTAAGGCTACGACCCACACATCCACACTATCCCCTACCCTCCAGAAAAGCGGACACTCATGTAAGGGCGCAGCCACCTGTCCCGTAAGATCTCAACTTTGGTCCGAGTCTAAGATGAGCAACCGTGACAAAAGCTTTTAAAAAGTGTACAACTAGCGTGTCTATAGCGTGGCCAATGTCTTTCGCTTCGACCTATCTTTCACGAGCTACAAGTAGATTACTCTGAGACGAAAATCTCTTGCACAATCCATTTGGCGCAACCCTGGGATGATTCTCCAACAAATCCCTTGTCAGCCTTATAAAAAACTTGACTACTAAGCTTGTCAAACTGACTAGCCAGTAATTCGCGGGCAGATTACTGTCACCGCTCTTATATATTCATCAGTGGATTAACATTTTCAATTCCAAATATAGGACGCAGCTGCCAAGCGACTTTGAAACGACGCATGTGAAATGACCGCTCCGTTTAGCGGCCAATTCCTGCAACAGCTCCGGATAAATTGAATCAGGATCGGTAGCTTTAGAGAGATTTATGCTTTACAATAGCGCGAAGACTTGGGTCTCCGTTATGCTAAACTCGGTCAAGCCAGAACCCTTTGGAACTCTTGCTATCAATTCAGCCTGTGGTAAAGTGGTCTCTCAAGCAATGACTAGTATACTGTTTATTAAGTAAACACAATCGGTTTGCTCGCAGTGACGTTGGTATAGACTGTTTTGCCACCCTGCGCCATTTTATCTAAGAAAGTGCTGCGGCCGAGCCGGCTAAACCCTTCTCATATTGGAGACGAGCAGTCCTGGGATGTTGCTTACATTTATTTCTAATCTCTTGATAACTGTCCTTGGTACTGGCTGATGGAGCTACTTGTCAGCTTCGCCAGTAACTAGCCCATTTCTTATGTAGGTATTTGTTTGTAGAATCTATTCATGGTGGCTATGCCCCTATCCTGCTTTTCCTTATGGGTGGAATGTGGTGTGCAGAGACCTCCATATGCCATGAATTCATCCCAGGCTAGCTGGACAGTCTGCCGTCGTGACCTCACAGTCCAGAAGTAACGCCTTATATCGTATTTTACTATAGTCAGCCTGCCAAGTACCTGGAAGCAATTCAACGACAGTCTTTTGGTGCCATGAAAGTGCACACTGAAATAATGTGCATACGCGATCGCTGGACCCTAGAAGTGTACCGTACAAAGAGCCAGTTACAAAGTCGAGATGCATAGAGAAAACTAGCTCTACAGTAGATGGTACTGGGTTGTCCATAAATCTAATAAGGAGTTTCCGAACTGGTGCAACGGCACTTGGAGGGTCAGCTCAAGAAATTCTACATTGAATGCTCCTGATGCCTAATTGCACTAAAGATCGGCGCAACAGACTTCTGTGAGGTTGAAATCCCCTGGAACTAAACACTTCTTGGCCGACTGTATGCAAATAGAGCCAATAACCCCTAGAGGAACTTCCACGAATTCTGTATACCACTACAACTGTAAACTCCACAGAGGAATTACGCATAACTGCTTACAGAGCTTTCATAGTTTGATTCAATAAATAAAATGTGCGGGTCCTTATCACATCTTGTTTACAGCTCACAGAAAATACAACACCTCCGCCTTGACAATCAACCGAAAGATCAGTTATAAACACTACTTAGCTTGGTAAGCGTAACTCACCATCTGTGATATTCGGAGACAACGTTTCAGTGAAAGCAAGTATGACAGGACGAGGTTTTTCTACAAGTAGACTCAACTGATACTCCTTGTTTCTTTAGTTACGCACATTGCAAAGTACGACTTGAAGGAATTCGGCAAACAACCCTGGATCAGGCGCCATCAAGACGGGTTTTGGTAACGCGGAAACTGACCTCCGACTGATCATCAGAAAACCCACAAGACGGTGGCTATGCTCACCGTCAGCCCACCTGCTTTTGAGGTCATTGATGGCCTGCTTTCGGCTTATGTACCAGTGCAAGATACGGCTGAGCACTGACATCGCTATACCTAATTTTGAATGTAAAGCACAGTAATGCTTTGGGTTTCTTCGGAGTAAAAATCACCATGCGTAGTAGTCAGGGTCGCGAATTTGGCGTACTGACATCTCTAATTTCTCAGCAAGCAGAACAAAATGAAAGCATTGGTGCTTATGCGTGACGAAATGTAATGATCATACAGTATATTCTACACGATTGTATTTACTTATAAATCATAAACTGGACGGTATCAACCTATGCTTTCTCACGTGCAACTTTCTTATTCTGTCCAGCTTATAATTTTAGGATGCCATTTAGTTCAGGAACTGGACATATGTTGCTTGGGATATGTCCGTTTTGTATGGTTTATTTTTCTATTTGCGTAAATAGGACCATGTATTTGGTTTTACACACTTTTATGTGCGAAAGTAATTCTGTATTTTTCGGCAGATTTTGCGGATTGTTTAAACGGCGTTTTTTACATGACGTCGTAGTTCGTGTCCGTTTTATTTTATTTATTATGCATGCTACGTGAATATTTTGGAATTAGCATCGGCAACGGGATAAACGCTTATTAGAAACGTTTTAGTGGTTACTTTTGTTGGCTACTAACGCAATACTTGGTTCGGAAAGTCGATTGCGCAATCACAGTTACATCGGTGTGCTTCACCAAGCAAGCGTAATTTTTTGTTTGGTAATGCTTGCGCTTGAAACAACATATTTTCGTACACGATACACCTTTCAGCGGCAATTGCATAAAAGTGAATAGTGCAGTAATTCTAGTAAAAATTTTAAACAACTAAATCAAACAAAACAGAGAACTTCTTGACGGATACATGTTTAAGAAAAATAGTTATTTACTTGTGGGGCCCCAACTTATATTACTGTACGTGATCCAATTGCAGTGAGGACATAAACGCCATCAGTAGAATAGTATCCATTTTACAAGTTAAAAGTAAATATTAAGATAAATGACGTACTTTATTACAATATAAACGGAATTCTTTAATTGTGTAGCTTGCCGCTGGTCTAAGAAAGAAACGAACAGTTTAACATGTTAGCAAACCTGCAGGTTTGTTTCTGGGTACCTGTAGGGTTTGAGAAATTATTGTTGTTTATGAAATCAAAGTTGATGATGAAATCAAAGCGATTTTACAACAGCCCTTACGTAAGCTATCCGCAAGATAATAGGTGACCGCAAAGCTAACTGACTTGCTCGCAGTTGACTGTTAAATCACCTGGTTACATGTTAAATTGGCTAGTAGCATTTGCAAAATAATCAAAACGCTCTTAATCGTCCATGGAGTAACCCATTCACTGTCGATCCATATTACTTATAGCTAATCTTCGGCTAAGTTTCCGTTATATACTCGTAAACTATCAGTTGCGAAATCGCCCCCAATTGACATACCCCTTTGTTTCATTTATATAGCATACTGCTTAGAAGAAATAGGTTAGCAAACATTACCTTGTGAACATAAAATGTAAAGACCTTAGTTAACTAAATTCATATATCACATCAAACGTACGCAGGTATGTTTCTTTCTATTAACTAACATGTAACATGCAGTGCCTTTAACAGTTTTTACTGGATTTTCATTTGAATATCTGGTTGTTTTCAAACAACTTACATACTCTTACGCAAACCTCGAGTCTAACAGAACGTCTGTCCTGTTAGCCATTATGTCTCACCGTTTAGTTCATAGAGCAGTACTTTTGCTATAGTGCGCTCATTGGTTAGATTCTCTCTGCTTTACCGTTTATTAATAAAAATTAAGTCACATGTTACTGAAGCCACTACAGTCTCATGTTTAGACACATTACGCGTTTCAATTATATGTGAGCTTACGTACCAAGTTACTGTCAATGTGTTTGGTCCAAAGTAACTATGTTGTTCTGACGCGGTTGCGTTTATTTTTGTATAGATGATATTGTAGAACAAGCATTAAGTTAACACAAACTAATTGAGTAAAATAGATATGCCTCAAGTTAATCGGAACTAAACAAACTAGTAACTTTAATACATGACGTAGATCAATGTGTTTATTCTAACTCTGGTTGCAGGTAACTACAGCCCGTTTACTATTCCGGCCTACAAAAATTGCGTCTTTGAAAGCAGTATATATATATGTATATGGACAATTAATAATCCCCACAAATGACTTCACTGTTATCAACTACTGAGCTGGCGTCGCTGCACCTTTCCTCAACGTCAGTGCCAATACGTTATGTCTGACGACTAGCTAACTTAACACGTTGGAAATGACATTTAACTACTTTGTTAATTGTTCTGGGACCAATATCATAATTACACTTTGGTTAAACATGGAAAGATCTTTAAAGAGGCAAGTAACTCCTTGATAATGCTATAGCAGACTCATACGATTACATGAAAGTCAAAATACGTAGACAGGTCTAACATGTCATCAATCAACTACTTGCTTCTACCTTACTATGACAAACACCGTCGGTCTGGTCCCCGCTGTAGTCGTCATACGCTTATGCGGGTTAGCTGCGGTTCGTCCAAGCCAGGGTAAACACAACACATGTACAAACGTTTTCCGCGTGCACAGCCATGGTTTATACAACCAAATCGCGATGGCTTCTGCGGCGTCTAATTTCGCTTACGGAAGTATTTTGGTCGATTTTCTAATGTTTGCCAGATTATTTTAAACGGATCAGCCGACCCGGTGGCTTGACTGGTGTCCGCAGATTGTGTGGCGACTTCAGAGTTGGTGAGCTTACGAGGATGCACCGCCATCGCAATGTGGCTGGACATTACCTTGGTGCGATGGTCTGTGTGCCTCAGTTATCCATTGAGCTATACTGGGTGGTGCATTTTTGCACCGTCAGAGCCACTCATATTAGATTGGTCAATGGTTAGTGGCCAGACAAACTTAGCCTCTTGGTCCTCCAGGATGGAGGTTGGAATGAAGGTGGCTCCTTATTCCTTAAAACGGACATCTTGTAGCCCAATGCCAAACCCTCTGCCTTGCGGACAGGTTTTCGAACCAAAAGCTTTGGTTGAGAACCCTAATCGTTCCCATGTCTAGGCATAGGCAACCTGACAGTATCCTGCTCACGCAATACTATGAATCTCACTTCAAACAAATTTCTGATGCACTGGCCACGGCAGAAGATAATCAACGGTGCCTATCTGCTGCATCGGGCAGGGTGGATAAGGGTTTGGATAATACTGCTCAAGCCTTCCCGTCTTCTTATTCCCCTCTTACGCTTTTTCACCCTTATCGTCCCGTTTCAGCTTCACTTCCCCCCTCTATTTTCAATCCCCATTCTCGGCCTTCCCCAACCTTGCTTCAATAGTCGCTTGTCTTTTAGTTTCAACTCACATGTGAACGCGGAGCGTCATTCCTGCCCTGTCAACAGGCCCATGTCCAAGCAAGTGGTCCATTCCAGTTCATCGGCTTCCATTTGGAGCCCACGATCCTCCTTCAGATTGGCATGCCTCAATGTTCGCACATTGCTTCAGATCGGTCAACAGGCAGCACTTGTCCGAACATTAGAGAACCTCTCAATCAATACCAGCTGCTTATCGGAGACCCTCCTACAAGACTAGAGCTCTGTGCTCACTCTGTGATCCCATTCAGGTGACTCAAGCAGCACTTTCTCATTGCGCCTATCCGGTGACGATGCAGCTTCGAGCACCGGCCAAGCTGGTGTTGGTATTGCCCTGAGTCCTTGGGCTGAAGCTGCTCTGGTTGATTGGATTCCAATCAGTAGCCGGATGTGTGCGGTCCGATTGGCTGGCTCGTTCAAAACTTCGAAGTCACGTGGGACTAACAGGTGTCTATTCGCTATCGCTGCCTATGCACTGACAAACTGTAGCGATGACTTGGTAAAAGACGATTTCTATCGTCAACTGAACGAGCTCCTTAGCCACAGAAGAAGCTCGGACACTGTAGTGCTGGCCGGAGATCTGAACTCTCAAGTTGGAAAATTATCCACTGATGAGCTGCATCTGGGCGGCCAACATCGTGTAGGCTCTCGTAATGATAACGGTGAGCGGTTACTTCATCTGTGTGAAGATGCCCGCGTATTTCTTCCGAGCACTAATTTCCGACACAGTACCCGCCGGAGGGTAACTTGGCGCCCACCAGTCTCGAACCAGCTATGGACGCAAATCGATCACATGGCGATAAGTTACCGATGTAGAGGCTGCGTCCAGAACTGTCGCTCGATTTGGAGCACATGTGTGGACGCCGACCATGCACTTGTATGTGCTGACACGCGGATGCGTTTTGGCGGACGCCCACGACGACGTTGTGAGCGCATTGACACCAGCCAACTGGCGAAGCCAGCTATTCTGAATGCCTATCAAAGTACGCTGTCATGCGAGTTGAATAAACGCTCACTGGATGCAATTGAAGGTCACTGGTCTCATATTCACCAGACCATACTAGCAGCAGGAAAATCCTCATGTGGTATGTCTAATCACCAACATGGATATTGGGTCTCTTCACAGTCTCTGGAACTTATCGACGATCGCCGGCATATCCCGGCTGGAAGCAAACACAATGAAACTCGTAAAGAGCTCCGGGCAAAACTCCGTGCTAACCTGAAGAGAGACCGCGAATCCTGGTAATCTCATGGTGCACCAGAGATGGAAATGACCTCTGCCCTTGGTAACCATCTTTAGTTATTCCGGCTGATACGGGAATCGGGCAGCAGAAGACCTGGTGTTAGTGAAACAATTTGTGACGAGAGTGGACAGCCTATCCACAACTTGTCAAAACGCTTGGAGCGTTGGGCTGAGCAATTTGAAAGGCAATTTAATCGGCCGGAATTGTTAGATTTCTCGCCGGCCAATGATCGCCCTGCTCCGTGGGCTGTCCTTTGGATCCACCCTCTTGCTCAGAAGTGGAACGTGAGATCGGAGTGTTGAAGTTAAATAAAGCCGCGGAACCTGATGATCTTCCTACAGCCCTCTTTCAGTTCTGGGAACCTGCTCTTGTGGATAATTTACACGAGTTACTAGTCAAACTGTGGGAGCAGGAAACTGTCCCAACCGACTTGAGCCGCTCCGTCATCGTCACAGTTTTCAAGGAAGGCTCGTGTTCGGAATGCGGCAGCCATAGAGGAATCAGTCTGATCTCCGTAGCCTCTAAATTGCTTGCCTCTGTCATCCTTCACAGACTGACTGGCGTTTGTGAAAGCCAGATTCGTGAGGAGCAAGCCGGGTTTCGCCGAAGTCGTGGCTGCATTGACCACATCTTCAGTTTGCGTCAGTTGTTGGAGCACCGTCACATATATTGGCGGCCCACCGTTGTCGTGTTCCTCGACATCAAAGGTGCATTCGATTCGGTGGATAGACTTGCACTTTGGGACTGTCTACTCATGAAAGGTGTACCTGAGAAATATGTAAATATTATCTAGGCATTATATACGCGTGGCTCGGGCAGAGTGAAGGCTTACGGCGAGTTGTCGTTGCCCTTAATATCTCCAGCGGTGTGAGACAAGGATGCTCGCTGTCACTTTCCCTCTTCAACTTCGCTGTTGACGAAGTCATAGAAATCGCGTTCACAGGACAGGACTTAAAAGATGTGGATCTGCTCCTAGGAGAACGACTTCTTGACTTGGAGTATGCTGACGATATTGCCCTAATCTGTGACAGCTCACAAATGTGCCAAGCGGCACTGGACAGATTAGCACTAGCTGTCCGTCACTTCGGGCGTTACTTCGCACCATGGAAGTGCAAAGCGTTCCTCCAAGATTGGTCTACACCGCCTCCTTCGCTGACCGTTGGTGGGGATCAGCTAGAAGTCGTTCGGAAATTCAACTACCTGGGAAGTTGTATCAGCGCCCTTGGGATCGAAGACGAGATCACGAACCGTATAGCAAAAGCTCGGGGCGCTTTTGCTAACCTTCGCCACTTATGACGGCGTCGCGACATCACTCTCACCCTGAAGGGTAGAGTGTACAATGCGGCGGTACGTTCGACCCTACTGTACGCTTGTGAAATCCGGCCGCTTAAAGCAGCGGACCTAAAGAGGATAGTTACGTTTCACCATCTGTACATGCGCAGTTTGGCTCACATCTGGTGGGAATACCGCGTGAGCAACGAGCGTGTTCGACGCCTTGTTTACGGCACATGAAAAGGAAATGAACCGCTCAGCACCGTCATTTCACGCACCAGGCTCCGATGGCTCGGCCACGTGGTGCGCATGCCAGCCCACCGACTCCCGCCACGTGCGTTGTTTGCTCACCGGGGGTGTGGATGGAAGAAGAGGAGGGGTGGCCAAGCGATGACTTAATCGAGAGGAATGAAGGATCTCACTTCGGAGCTGGCCTCGCTTGGGGCGTCACGGCTCCCTGGTTGGAGTCCGAAAGACGATGAACATGTTTGGTTGGACACACTTGCTGATATGGCTAGGAGCTGACATCAGTGGCGTTCGTGCTGTGAGTTTCTTTGTCCCATCCCATCCCTCTTAGCGTACAGTAGGGTCGAACGTACCGCCGCATTGTACACTCTACCCTTCAGGGTGAGAGTGATGTCGCGACGCCGTCATAAGTGGCGAAGGTTAGCAAAAGCGCCCCGAGCTTTTGCTATACGGTTCGTGATCTCGTCTTCGATCCCAAGGGCGCTGATACAACTTCCCAGGTAGTTGAATTTCCGAACGACTTCTAGCTGATCCCCACCAATGGTCAGCGAAGGAGGCGGTCTAGACAAATCTTGGAGGAACGCTTTGCGAAGCAAAGCCCGAAGTGACAGACTGCTAGTGCTAATCTGTCCAGTGCCGCTTGGCACGTCTGGGAGCTGTCACAGATTAGGGAAATATCATCAGCATACTCTAAGTCAAGAACTCGTTCTCCTAGGAGCAGATCCACATCTTTTAAGTCCTGTCCTGTGAACGCGATTTCTATGACTTCGTCAACAGCGAAGTTGAAGAGGGAAAGTGACAGCGAGCATCCTTGTCTCACACCGCTGGAGATATTAAGGGCAACGACAACTCGCCGTAAGCCTTCACTCTGCCCGAGCCACGCGTATATAATGCCTGGATAATATTTACATATTTCTCAGGTACACCTTTCATGAGTAGACAGTCCCAAAGTGCAAGTCTATCCACCGAATCGAATGCACCTTTGATGTCGAGGAACACGACAACGGTGGGCCGCCAATATATGTGACGGTGCTCCAACAACTGACGCAAACTGAAGATGTGGTCAATGCAGCCACGACTTCGGCGAAACCCGGCTTGCTCCTCACGAATCTGGCTTTCACAAGCGCCAGTCAGTGTGTGAAGGATAACAGAGGCAAGCAATTTAGAGGCTACGGAGATCAGACTGATTCCTCTATGGCTGCCGCATTCCGAACACGAGCCTTCCTTGAAAACTGTGACGATGACGGAGCGGCTCAAGTCGGTTGGGACAGTTTCCTGCTCCCACAGTTTGACTAGTAACTCGTGTAAATTATCCACAAGAGCAGGTTCCCAGAATTGAAAGAGGGCTGGAGGAAGATCATCAGGTTCCGCGGCTTTATTTAACTTCAACATTCCGATCTCACGTTCCACTTCTGAGCAAGAGGGTGGATCCAAAGGACAGCCCACGGAGCAGGGCGATCATTGGCCGGCGAGAAATCTAACAATTCCGGCCGATTAAATTGCCTTTCAAATTGCTCAGCCCAACGCTCCAAGCGTTTTGACAAGTTGTGGATAGGCTGTCCACTCTCGTCACAAATTGTTTCACTAACACCAGGTCTTCTGCTGCCCGATTCCCGTATCAGCCGGAATAACTAAAGATGGTTACCAAGGGCAGAGGTCATTTCCATCTCTGGTGCACCATGAGATTACCAGGATTCGCGGTCTCTCTTCAGGTTAGCACGGAGTTTTGCCCGGAGCTCTTTACGAGTTTCATTGTGTTTGCTTCCAGCCGGGATATGCCGGCGATCGTCGATAAGTTCCAGAGACTGTGAAGAGACCCAATATCCATGTTGGTGATTAGACATACCACATGAGGATTTTCCTGCTGCTAGTATGGTCTGGTGAATATGAGACCAGTGACCTTCAATTGCATCCAGTGAGCGTTTACCCAACTCGCATGACAGCGTACTTCGATAGGCATTCAGAATAGCTGGCTTCGCCAGTTGGCTGGTGTCAATGCGCTCACAACGTCGTCGTGGGCGTCCGCCAAAACGCATCCGCGTGTCAGCACATACAAGTGCATGGTCGGCGTCCACACATGTGCTCCAAATCGAGCGACAGTTCTGGACGCAGCCTCTACATCGGTAACTTATCGCCATGTGATCGATTTGCGTCCATAGCTGGTTCGAGACTGGTGGGCGCCAAGTCACCCTCCGGCGGGTACTGTGTCGGAAATTAGTGCTCGGAAGAAATACGCGGGCATCTGCACACAGATGAAGTAACCGCTCACCGTTATCATTACGAGAGCCTACACGATGTTGGCCGCCCAGATGCAGCTCATCAGTGGATAATTTTCCAACTTGAGAGTTCAGATCTCCGGCCAGCACTACAGTGTCCGAGCTTCTTCTGTGGCTAAGGAGCTCGTTCAGTTGACGATAGAAATCGTCTTTTACCAAGTCATCGCTACAGTTTGTCGGTGCATAGGTAGCGATAGCGAATAGACACCTGTTAGTCCCACGTGACTTCGAAGTTTTGAACGAGCCAGCCAATCGGACCGCACACATCCGGCTACTGATTGGAATCCAAGCAACCAGAGCAGCTTCAGCCCAAGGACTCAGGGCAATACCAACACCAGCTTGGCCAGTGCTCGAAGCTGCATCGTCACCGGATAGGCGCAATGAGAAAATACTGCTGGTGTCATGTACAATGGATACCGGGAAGCACACAAACGGTTTTCACAGTCTTATGCTGCGTATCGCCTTCCCAACTATTCCGTTTGGCAGACTGATTCGTATAACGATGCTAGCAACAAGTCAAAATTCGCAACGTTAACGCCGCTGCTTCCCTTGTATATCTGTTACTTGTTTACAATCAAAGATGGAAGCCTGTAAGCGCGGTTTGCGACACTTAGTCACAACGTTCAACGAATCACTTTAAACCGCCGTCGCAACCGCCCCAACGTTTTTCTGAGATGCCACAATTCCATCAAAAACAAACCTGTTCTTGGTACGACCAACGTTTTGGTGACAACCCGTAAATGCGTTCAGCCATACACCTTCGCCGAGGTGCAGGAAAACTTCTTGGCCAAAACCGAGGCCGCCGTAGCTGTGTTCAGGATTTAACTTCCGGTACTAGTTCCTATTAGACATCGGAGCTGAAGCCAGCGTTCCACCCCATATCTCAGATAAATTGGTCTTACCGTCGCATGCCAGGCTACGTGCCGTCAATGGCAAACCAATGACAACTTTCGGCTTGAAGTTGGTACTGCTGAAGCTGGACCTGTCATTCACCTTTATCTAAGCTTTTACAGTAGCAGTTTATCTTTTGTTGTCATAGGCATCGACTTTCTCTAATATTATGTTCATACGTTGATGATAAAAGGCTGAGGCTAATCAACTTCCGGATACAGCCCAATGTTGTCGCGACTATCGCCAACGTGGTCGCAATCACTCCTATAACCTTTTGCAGACCTATTCAACAGGCACGCTGAGCTCATTAGCACCCAGAACGACTTAAATAAATAAATAAATAAAGGGTATATTCCTCGACGGTGTGACGCCCAATCCAATTGATTGGTCTGGTCATTATGTACAGCTGTATCGTATGGGACGGATAATATTTTTTCTAGTTCCTTTTCTCAGAGCAGTACCCAAACTATCTTGCGGGGATGGTTGATCGGTTGCATCTTTCAAATATATGGATTGGTTGAGGATAATAATAAATTCAGATAAATCTAACTGTTATACTAAAATAATAAGGACAATCGTCGATTCATCTCCAGGAGACTTGCTTCCATGCAGGTTAGTCCCACGAATGGTTCCATCCGCACTTCCATGTCTCTTCTGGGCATGTGGTGGTGTGGCTTTAAAACAGGTTTGCCTTCATCAACTGTACTCATCTTTTGGATTTTTTAAGTGTAGGTATACTGACATTTAGGCAACATAGCCCATACCATCAAACGATTTTTGCGTCAAGCACTTTTATTACTTGTCAGAGAGTCCATGGTATCTCTCCTCACATAGGTTCATCTATTAGTTTGGAAGCTAAAATCCGTCACCTCAGGAAATTGACTCAGTCTTGGCCAACAACGGAGTAACGAAGAATATAGAATATGAGGAGGTACAAATTTAATTACGGTAATGATGATAAGGAAGAAATTGTTGTATTTAAATACCGTCAAGAAAGGCCGAGGAATTTCTAGATCGAATTGTGCGGTGGGATCTCTGTAATGAGTGGCTGCTCGAATTATCGATATGTGAGGCAATTCTGAAAGGAATCTTCATGTTTATCCGACGGTTGCCTGTATTCGCAAAATCCAGTAATTGCTATCACGGAGCACTGATTATTGCTATCTGCTTCTGCGTTGTTGCTCTCAAGAAAGTGAAAGAAATATTTAATACTACGAGACGAATGTAAAGGATAGAAAGTTAAGGGGGAAAGCTGTTTATATCTTGACGATATGAGATACGGATTGAGGTTGATCTAGTCGGATTTTATTAATAGATGGTTGAAAACAGTTTCTGTTTAAGCTGTGACAAGAAAGAGGTTCCGGATCAATGCATCACTGGTAGCCGAGGTGGGTAGGAATTGACATTGACGGATGTCATGATGCACTATGTATTTTTGTGCTGATAACTCCGGGCAGGAAGGGGAATTGTTTAGAAATATGGAAGGCGGTTCGTTCATAAATAAATAAATAACCGTTACGATGGTCGCAGACTAGAAATACTCGTTAAACTTTGTTAGCTATATCCATATGTTTTGTTTTCCATGGCCCAGTGTGATACTTTCCCGTATTGTCATGCCGCTAGCCGGAATGGTTTTTTGAGGCCAGTAGTTACGGGGTGTCGAAATCTCGAATACGGGAGGGTAGAATGGTGACGATTGACGACTTGTCTAAGCTATCTGCTAGACCGTTTTCGGACGCCACCTCCTCCGTGACATTTTGTCTCAACAGCTCGGTGGCCTTTTCAAAAGTGAACAAGGTGCGGATCTCTTTGTGAAAGATTTCAGATGATTTCAATTCTCGCAGCTTAGATGGCAGCCTGTTCCATATTTTTGCGTAAACCTTTACATAATAGTCCGTACATGCCTGAGTTCTAGTCCTATTTTTAGCAAGTTGTGGCTGTCTCGAATACTACAGTTTGACCCATCTTTGAATTTCATGTCCAGGCTTGTGGCACGAACTCGCTTATGTATGATATCGAATAAGAAACATATAGTAACTCATCCGTCTGAATCATACAGGGTCTAGTTTTAAGAGCTTGCAGCGCTGTACCTATGAGATTCGAGAGGACCTCCCCAGCAGCCGTTTAGTGAATGATTTCTGCAACTTCTCCACTTTCTGGGGATCACCTTTTCGTCTGTTACTGTAGATCGGTGCACAATAGTCTAAAAGAGGTCGGGTTTTTATCGTGTACAGGATGGCTATAGAATCGTGCATTTTGAATTTTTGTATAGTACTCCAATGCCTCGACGAGCTCTAGCGACTACATTCGCGATGTGCTCCATAAACTTAAGTGAGCCGGAATAGTGAAGACCTAAGTCCGTTATTGCACGATTGCACGTTATTGGTTTTCCGCACAAAACGAGCGTGCCAGATGCGATTGTACAACGTAACAGTAGGACACTGCGCTGCTCGGTTGCGAATGACATATCCCATTTGGCGCACCAGAACTCAAGGACTTTTAAATCAGATATAATGGCGTTTGTGGTGTGGTTCGTGACAGGAACATCAAAGGTGTAAGTCATTTTCATGTCATCAGCAAATACGTATGTGACACCGTAGTTTATTGCGTTGAATATTTCGTTAATATACAATAAAAAGATTAGTGGGCCGATAATGCTGCCCTGAACTACGACAATCAGCACTGGGCTAGGTTGTGAATTTTGTTCATATATTCTAACCTGAGTTCGGTTTGAAAGGTGTGACTTGGATCACGATAACAATGGGTCACTGGTTCCAACAGATGCGACTTTGTCTATAAGCTTATCGTGAGGTACACGATCAAATACTTCTGTATGCCTAGGAAGATCACTATTGATAATTTCCCGCTGTCTAAGGAGAGAGCATGATTGTTGAGAAAGGCAAGATGACATGTTACACATGAGCGTTTCTTCAGAAACCAATGTTGTACACTTTTAAGCAGACCACTTGTTTGCCGGAAATCTACTACTGTTGGGACAACTAATGGAAGTGTGGCTGATTAACCGATCGTTTCTGACGTCCTGTCTGGGTCCGGCTTTGTGACCTGCTACAACAGTGGCTGTCTGGCAATTTGTGGGTACTTTGCTGTCCTGCATTGAAAGAGAGAATAGATTGAGCAGAAGGAGGGTGATATCTGGCCCTCCTAGTTTTAGTGCTCTTGAAGAAAGAGCATCATGGCCTTCATAGTTAGATTGTTTCACAGCTCCCAGTTGTTTTTCTACGTCTCGGAGTGAAAATTCTACTTTAGGAAGACAGTTAGAGGTTACGGTGGATAAGCCAAGCAAAGGGGAATAAGTGGTTTTGTTGAAACATGAACAAAATTACCAGTTCAGAGTCCCGGTAATGGAGATAGGGTCATGTACGACAGAGCCATCGAGAAGTATGATAAAAGTGATTTCATTTGCCTTAGGGTTTCGAAGTTTTCATAGATCAGTCCACATTTGCTCTTTGTTGTTAGCCGAAAGTGTACGCGTTTCCTCCGTCACTTGCCTTGAGTGGCGAAGGGCATAGTATTTGGCTAAGAGTTGTTGCTGTTGTAGAACCGGTGAAATCTTGCTCGTCCGTCTGTACCTTTTGCGAAGGATTTCTATCTTTTTGGTGATTTTAGGTGGTAAGCTCTCCGCATATTTTCGATTAATAAGGCATTTACGCTTAAGCGGAGAGACCACATCAAGACGTTTTGATGTTGCTATAGAACTTATTTGCAGCGATTCGAGGGTCAGCAGTTAAGAAGAAAATGTCCCACAGGGACGATCTAATGAAATATGTAGATAAATCCCAGTCAGTGAAGGCATACTCACGGTACCATGTTACGGGTTTGTAAATGTTAACAAGGTTTGGCGGCGGTCAGCTAAACGAAAGCACGATCAGCTTATGGTCACTGCCGGGCAACCTGCTTAGTACATTTGCGGCCTTTTTCGGTACACCTTACGTGAAGAGGAGATCACGAATGTGGTCTTCTCGAGTTGGCGACCGTACGTGCTGAATCCAGCCATGGGAATGGACGGAGGCAGCAAACCTACCGTACTTTGTAGATGAGGTAGGTGTGCCCCAAAGAATGTGTGGCATGTTGAAATCGCCATTTATGAGTTTTAGTCCTCAGGATGCTCGGAAGCGCAGTGAAATACATTTAGTAAATTGTTTGCAGGGGTTGTTTCAGAGTTTGGTGGGTTGTAGACGCAGTCGATAAAAAATTCGAGTTGCTTTATACAAACAGAGACGAAGACCGATTCTTTCTGGCTGCTCAGATAGGGGTCTGTACGTGGGCAAGCATAGATGTCATTTCTGGTGTATATAAAACATCCGCCACCACGATTAGCGGCTCGAAAGCTGCCGTAGCTGTTGTACTCTGCGATCTGGTAGGCAGCGGACGACGTATTTTCAGTTAACCATGTTTCAGAGACCAAGATAATGTGCGAATGGAAAAGTGAGCTGATCGTTCGAAGGATTTTAATTTTAGTCAGGAGTGAGCGGGCATTTGGAGGTATAACGTCGATGTTGTGTTTACTACGTGTTATATTTACAACTACCCTAAGTATGGAGGACAGCGAGTAGAGTGGGCTGACCACAGGGTCAATGCAAGATGTAGAGCAGCCTGGAAGCTTAGGGCCAAACATAGTAACTGATAGGATATACTCAGCTGGTTTCGTGGAAGCGGACATGGTGGCACCTGAGGGACCACTGTTGACAGGAAAAGATGGGTGTTAAGGGTGGTGAATAGGGTGTTGTTTAGGGTGAACCTAACTTCCGCTGGGATGGACTACTTCGTGTAACAAGCGGTAGTACACTTCTCTGAGGGTTGGATATTGTACTAGTCCATGGTGCTTCTGCTGCATTTGTAGGTCTACACGACGCACCCAAGAGGGAAGTTGTAGGTACCTATGTACGATCAAAGTATAAGCACGAGACACTACCCTACTAAAAAACACATTGGATAAGTTAGGTATTTTTCGAATAGTATTAAGCTCACCGACCAGTGCTTCTAAGGAGAGTTGGTCTGTAGAACTCAGTTTAACTAATGCGGAAAATGTATGGATCATTTTCGGCAATTTTACGACTCTGATCATATGACGCTTTATACTACTCGCTTCACAGTAGTTTTTATGGTATCTTGGTCTGAGGAAACAAGAACATTGGGTGCAGGGATACTGTGAACGTCTAATGTTCTGTTAGACCATGTGGGGTATATAGAGATATTATTAGATGATCTTATTTGAGTTAGCCATGGAGAGATGGCTTTGGGCAATATGAAAGTAGTTGTGGGTTTCTCAGTAATACGAGGTTCTTGGGCATCTAGTAAAATTTGCTTTTGGGTGTCTAGGTTTGTAGAACCATCATTTATATAGATTGGATTATGGGGTATCGCATAGCCGCCCCTAAGTAATGACCTGGCTGTTAGCCACGCATTAATTTGTCAAGATTCTGCACCGTTGTGAAAATTCATCTGGGTGAAGGGTAAACAGGTCTAGATCGACCTCATGAATGTTGGTGCTCAGCGACTGTGTTACATATTCTACTTCAGATTGGCATTGCTCTTGTTTATGAGGACTGTTGCACTTTATTTTAGTAATCAGAAGCTGTACGCCAGTTGCTGTATCTCCTATCATTACTGCAGAATTATTGGATACTGCTGTCTAGTGGATGGGGTATCATTTATTTTTGTATTTAGACATTTAGCTCGGTTACTAGTACAAGCTTTCTTGTGCGTTGAAAGATTTACTGGTATCCTTGTACTGTACTTCCGTATTACAGCGCAGAGTGTAGCGGTTTTAATTAATGCTTCAGTCGTACTAGTTTCTGAGCTATTGCAGAGAGGAGCCACTTCATTTTTGTTGACTTCGCTATGCTGACTATGTTTTATTAAGAGGCTGATTGCATTACTATAGTTATGGTATAAAACTCAGGCAGACTGTCAGTAGTCGTGCTATTGGCTATGCCGCAACCAGTTCCGAAGGCCATCTGTAGGTGGAAAAAGCTGATTTCACCAAACTTCTTTTCTCAGAGGCCTTTTGTCGGTCGTTATCCGTGGTGTTTTGAAGGTGCTGTTTTCTGCTGTCTACACACTTTTCTTATAAACTTGTTCGCTACCAGTGCACCACCGAACTGAAAAAGCAACGGGCAGTTCTTTTTCGTTGATCTTTCTTCCGCAGCCTTATACAGTTGCACCAGCTGCTTTCCGTATTACCTGCTCTAAGCAGGATTTTTTGTAGGATTTCAAAGTCAGTTTATGGGGTAAGTTGAATACTATTGCATTTTTTGGACCGCTCTCTTTTAGACACGTTTGTTGCAATAGTTTCAATGAAGACGCTGGCAGCTTAAATGTGATCCCTGTTTGGGTTTAACTTCGCTTGCAGCAGGACAGTCAGTGGTTCAAGTGTTTGGAGGGTTGTGTGCAAACAGTGAAAAGAAGCTAGTTTTATTTTGAGCCCATCCAGCTCATCTTGGATAGACTTAAGTTTGGCAAGTGTGTCGGTCAACAGGTAAGTCTGTTTATCTAGATGATTTTTCAGCCAAGGTGGCTTAGTGGATTTTAGCAAAATTGGGGCCTTAGCAGTTGCTGAAATTTTCTGAAAAATCGTGGTAGAGCGTGTACGTCTGCCTGACATTATAAGCGCTTGTTATAGACGTTTGACAATTAGGGGGTGCTCCTAGCTAAGGAAGAATGTTATAGGATTTCTCTATGAAACATAACCTGAACTACAGCTAAAACTTCAAATACAGAGTACTGGGGTAAAAAAAAACGACCGTTCTCGAAATTTTATTGTCTGGAGCGTTCAGATTCCGCGGCGTTATTCGCTTGGGATATCTTCACTGATCACGTGCGACTTCTCGCAGTTGGAAGTTGCTAGATGGGTTAGATCTCACGGCTACGTTTATCGATAATAGCCACAAACACCAATTAAACGAACGTATCCAGGCGTGCAGCTATGGTCAGGTGGAGATGTTGAATCTTGCAGAGTGGGGCCTGGAGATTGAGTAGGGCATTTGTACACACACACACACACACACGTACAAGTGAACCTACGCGCGCACGGGCATCATCATCATCATCATACACGTTAGCTAGAGGTGGGGAACACCTCAGCTACTGTGCCGTGCGCACGGGTCAAGCAACTGATCCCATGACATCAGACGTCATGCGCCATATCTACACTAGGGGGTCCATCTGTTTCCCGTAAATTTGGCAAGCGTTACCCGTCACACAAGCACACAGAACTACGATGAACCAAGACTTCTCCGAGTTGTGTTGCCTTCCGTCAATAAAACCAAATCTGTTCTGTTATCGACAGTTCGCCTCCGGAATGGGTCACATTCCATCCTCATATTCCCAGATATTCCGTGGAGCGAGCGCAGATAGGCGAAGCACTATTTGGCCGAACACCGGAAGGAATTTGTAGCCAGGATCATCCTTATACACAATGTGGCACAGGAAAAGGAAATGAACCGCTCAGCACCGTCATTTCACGCACCAGGCTCCGATGGCTCGGCCACGTGTTACGCATGCCAGCCCACCGACTCCCGCGCCGTGCGTGGTTTGCGCGCCGGGGGTGTGGATGGAAGAAGAGGAGGGGTGGCCAAGCGATGACTTGGTCGAGAGGAATGTAGGCCCTCACTTCTGAGCTGGCCTCTGTTGGAGCGTCACTGCTCCCTGGTTGGGGTCTGAAAGACGATGAACACGTTTGGTTGGACACACTTGCTGATATGGCTAGGAGCCGACCTCAGTGGCGTTCGTGTTGTGAGTTTCTTTGTCCCACCCCATCCCTCTTAGCCTCCCCTCCAACCACCATCTCATTATTTAGCCTTATATAATTTTGCATAGTAGTTTTTTTGATGCACAGTAGCTGGCTGGTAGCTTACCGGAACAATGCCCATCCGTTACCGGTAGCTCAGCCGGCTTGCACCAGTTGCTTTTTCTCCTTTTTTCTGTGTATTTCGACACAGTAGCTGAGGTGTTCCCTACCTCTAGCTAACGTGTATGATGATGATGATTATACACGCCGTCCCCGAGGCTGGAGGTCATGCTGCGCGCGAAGCGTCCACTCACGACCAGGAGCAATGGTGGTATATTCGCGAGACCCTCTTTCCGGAAAACATCATTACGCATTCAATTTCGAGGCTGCGCCAATCACCAAACTATAAGGGCTGTGGCCCGAAAATTGTGAAAGTGGTCCTTCAATCTAGATAAATGTCAGCAATAGTAGTGGAGGGATGGTATGCGGGCCGCAGCAGCCTTCCTTCGGAGCTCCGGATCAAAGCAACATCTGCTAGGCAACCACACGAGAGCAGCTGCTTAGTCCGACCACTTACCGACAAGAGTTCGGATAACTTTCATCAACTAGCCAACGAAACTGGCAAACACGCATACAAATAGAGAAACAAAGAGGTAATGATAGGATCCATGAATCGGACAGAGATGAATTCGTCATCCCCCCACCCAAAAAACGATTAGTTGACGACATTTTACCGGTCAGCACAATATTTTATCCAAAACACCCATCCCACAATTTATTGCTAAAAACAGCGAAACTTTCCTGCATGTACACTAATGCACAAGATCTCCTAAACAAGCTTGCCGTACTGCGGCTACGTCAAGCGTCACATGCCTGGGACCTCATACTCGTTACGGAAACCTGGATGCACTCAGAAATTACCGAGGTCGACATCGAGATGAACGATATGTCCCTTCTTCGAAACGATTGGCCTAGCAAAGGCGGGGGGTAATGTTATACTACCGCAACGACTTGCAGTGCGAACCGGTGGCCGATCCGGAAACACTTACCATAGACTCACTCTGGTGCAGTCTGTGACTGAGACGCAACGACACTTGCCTTTTGGCCCTTTGTTTATCGTCCCCAAATGTCCAACGCAGAGATGGACTCCCGTCTGACATTATCCTTGGGAAGCGTCCTACGAGGATGATACAGTGATTTTCTCATCTCAGAGGACTTCAATCTTCATGATTTGGATGTTCCACTATCCCTCAACGAGCAGTTTAAGACTGACCTGCAAGAGTATATTGCAAACATTCCGCTCTTCAGCCATGTCAGTTCACCAACTCAATTCGGAGCCGGAAACAAATCATCTGTGCTTGACTTCATGCACACGAACGAAGAGCTCATGGTTGAGAAACCAAGGCTGGAGGCCCTCTGGAGCGGAGAGACCACATAACCATAATTTACGACTTCGTGTGTTATGCGGAGTATCCACAAAAACATACCACCTTGTTTCGAACAATCACCCACCACAACATACTATCAGAACTTGTGGGCGATGCCAGCTGGGAGTTTCCGGACGACCGTTCCACTACCAGCGTTTCGTTGGATTTTACTGGCAAGTACAGTGATCTGATTAAATCTGCATCGGCCAACAAGCCTCTTCGTTCTGTAAGGGCACATTCATTCGGAGTAGAACCCGAAAACACATGGCAGTAAGAGACGCTGCGTGGCATGTATATATAGCGAACCTTAGCCCTGACAACTGGAGTAACTATATTGTGCATTGTAATCACTGTACCATACTTGTGCGCGAGGACAAATGAGTACATCAGCAGTCTAGCGGAAAAGTTTTGTGTTAACAGAAAGCCTCTGTACTGACATGTGAACAGCGTCCGGAATGTGAAACGTGGTGTTCCCCCACTAATATCAGCGGATGGATGTACTCAAACCGCCGAGAATGCAGCCAACGTTCTACGGCTACAATATGCCCCAATTTTCCGACGTGCTCCCAGCATTTGTAACCTACGTGTCTCATTCTCCCAGATGCCACTATTTACACACATCACGTATAGCTCAGCGGCAATTTTAAGGAAGCTGCCATGGTTGCGTACCCATAGTTCCCACGTAGTTGACAACATTCTCCCGAAAGCACTGCACGTGGCAGCTACGAAGATAGCTGAACCGCTAACTAGATTTTTCCAAAGACGTCTGGACGAACAGCAGGTTCCTAACATGTGGTAGCAAGACATCACTACCTCGGTTTTCAAAAGTGGCAGCCGTTCAGAGCCAGCCAACTATTGTCCAGTGACTCTCCTCGCGGTGCTCTCTAAGGTGATGGAATCGATCATAGCTGAGGGTGTAATGGGCTACTTTGAAAGGTCTAACATCATAGCACCGGAGCAACACGGATTCTTTCAGCATCGGTCATGTACTACCAACCTACTGCTTTTTGTCTTGGCAGTTGGACCGAGATAGTCGACAGTGAGACGGGCATTGATGTCATTTACCTAAACTTTTCCAATGCATTTGACCGCATAGCTCACCGTCTCCTTCTCCGAAAGCTGCAAGAATACGGAGATGGAAACCCCGTACTTGGATAAATCGGAAACTTCCACTTTCAGCGGCGCCTTCAAGTTCGAGTTCGAGGTTCATTTTCTGATCCAATTGGTCTGGACCGCGGTGTTCCACAAGGGTCGATGTTGGGGCCGTGGTTATTCTTGTTTTTCATTAACGACCTTGCGATTGTCATCAAGTATACTTTCCTGCTTTTTGCCGATGACATCAAGCTATAGCGAGCAGTCGACTGTCAGCAACATCACGATATGTTGTAACGTGACATAGACTGCGCTTTTGAATGGTCAAAGGTAAATCTAGTTCCGTGTAACACGGACAAGTGTGTTGGGGGGTATGTGAGTATGTAATTGTGTGTGTGTGTGTGTGTGTGTGTGTATGTAGCTGTGTAGTTTGTGCCTGTAATTGTGCTGCTCCAATCTTCAGTGTTTGATATCGTCAAAAATGTGCGAGTAGAAGATTGCTGTCCCTGAGTTTGAAAGGATTATCCGAATATTCAGTGGGCAGTGACTTCATTTTGTGGCGAATCACGACCGCCACATCATAGTTAAGCAGACATTTGTGGCTTTTTATAGGGATAACACTTGCCAGCCGAAAACCCACCACGTTCTGGAACACTGCCACCGAACTATTTGCTGGAACAGATTAAACCCGAACCACCCAGCTGGCACCACGAGGAGTTTGTTCGGCTAGCCAATTATCTCAGTAGTATGAACAAGTATGAAACCGAGTGTAAAAGCAGGTGTAGCGAATAAGCTTAATTTAACATTTGTCCTTTCGACTGTGGTTCTATGAACCGAAGTACACAAGATTCCCTTCAAACTGTTCGTGGTAAGACTTAAGTTTTGTGTGTCGAATTTAGTCCACACACAACTGGAGCTTAAGCTAAATCCACCCAAATGTGTGATTTCGAAACCTTCCATTTATTTTATAGATACGTGTATTATTTTCTTTCACATGCCATAATTACTGTGGCATACGTTTCTACATACGCCATTCCTCTGTTTTTACTCGTAAGCACGTGACTGTACTTATAAGATGCTATTACAAAACGTGGCCTACACTAGTCTGCTTTTTCTATGTATATGTACCTTGAAGCGAACATTGAATTTGTCGCCAGAGCCAGTTGGGATAAATCTTCGGATTCTTTGGGTTATGTGTGAACTTTCTGGTTTTCCTTGTTTGGTATACGCGTCATGAAAATGGCTTTCATTTTTAAAAATACCATAGTTAATTGCTGGATCTTCACTGAGCGCCCATTGTAATTCAGAAAGATTGGGAAAGCTGTGAAAATTAGTCTCTGTTCTACGGTACTTAAATCTTATCATTTCCATAATTTGGCTTTATATTAATAAAGGTATCTACTTTAAGATATTTGCTTGCACTTACGCCAATAATTTTGTGTTAAAACACTTAACTAAGCGTGTCTTATTTCGTGGAAACTTTTCATATTGTCTCAATGTGTAAGAAATAGGTTTCCGAAAGCGAACAAGCGTCGCTGCGCTTACGTATTTAGTATCGCGATACTACATGTATTGGATTCGAAAATATACTGGTGCGCCATGCATAAGGTGGGAGGACAGAAAAACAACTCATAAAAACAAGTAGTGTAATGAGTGTACCATCATTGGGTTACCGAGTGATTAAACAAGCGAGGAAGCATGTGTTGAATAATAGGCGCTCAGTTGCTGCTCTGGAAGTCCACGACGGCTATAAATGAATGGGTTATTTTTCCGAAGGGCGCGACAAATTCCTTTGGGGGAACGATCATTTGAACAACGAGATAAACCAGCGCTTCATTTGTTAACTATGGGCCAATAATGCATTGATTTGTGGAATATTTACTAAGTTGCTTTATTTGAAGTTAATTTCGTCGTGTGTATTTGGTCCGCATTCCATGAGTGCTGAAGGCCCTAGGCAATTGACCACACTTGGCATACAAACAAAATTTTTGGCTGTTTTTTAAATGTAAGGGAGCTCTCCCTGTTCCTTAATTTCAACGGTAGTGTATTTCATGAATGAACGCACTTCGCCAAGAAGAAATTTAAGCGATTATTTTTCTAAATCTGTAAGTATAGTATACATTTCCAATTACGAGCGGGACAGGTTGAGGCATTTTGTAAAGCGACAGCCGTACTGGTTAAAAAGATCCGGGAATGTGTTATAGTGTAGAGAAGGATGAGGTTGCTGAGCAGTCCTCGAAGCCAGATTGTGCCAAGCTGGAGATAAGATCCTCGCTGCTCAAGCGTAAGTGTTGAACGCAGTACGTTTTCCAAAAAAATGTCTTGCTTAGGTGACTATGTGTGATGATGAAAAACTTTAGCGTGGAGCACACTATACGTGAATGATCCAAGCCCTGTTTGGGATAGTGAACATTAGCTAGTAGTGTAGCTTGTTAGTCGTTTCGCTTTCGTCACTTGATTAAGGGTATTTACGAAAAAGTTGAAGCTGCTAGAATTTTGAATTTTATGTCTCAAGCGGAATACGCAGTTGGAATGGGGATAGTTGTACGAATTAGGGATCTTTCTGGTATAGAGCAGCTGTGGCAGAGTAGTTGAGATTCATCTGCAGAAAGCCTTACAGACCTGCTTTCACTCGATTTGTTTAAGCATATAACTTAGCGTATATATTTGGTGCGTAACTTCAGAGTCAGTTGGAATTGATTAAACTAGGTTGATGTCGTCCGCAAATAAAAATGAGCCTTTGTGTCAGATGTGATCACATATTGTTTGTGTAAGTGAGAGACAGCAATAGACCTATTGCACTCCCCTGAACGACATAACTGATGACGTTTCTGAACACAAAACAGTGTTGACCTATCTGTGTTCCATCGTTCAGATTTGATTCGAACCAACTCAGTAGCGAATTGCTGATCCCATGAGACTTAATCACGGCCAAAATAGGCTTGTGCGGTACGCGCTCAATTACTTTTTGCATATCCAGCAAGACGATGATGATGATGACCATGCCTCCATCATTTGTTGCTGTAGCATGATCAGGGGAGTGTAACTGGCATGGGATATAGGAATATTTTATAGTGAGCTCGAGCTGTGAGCTACTGTCTAAGCTTTGTCTGGTCAGAAGCTTAGTTACCCGATTCCTGATGACTCTTTTTATAACCTTCGCAACTGCAGAAGTATGATGTTTGGGCCGGTAGTTTGACATCCGATCTCGTGGACAGCTTCTTTGGTTAGACTTAATTATAGAATTTTTTCAGCGAGACGGGAGGCACCTAGTGTTTATTGATAGTGAAAAATGCTCAGCATGAGGAGGGGTAGGTTTTTTACCGCCTAACCTTTGGGTGCAGGGGAATACAATCAGGTTCCAGTTGACATGTCGTTTTGATGGATGTGATAGTCATCAGACGCAAAGTGATGTTACAAAGTACCTTTCGTTTTACTTTGGATTATGGGAGGAAATGCAGGTGGTGCAATGTTGAGGGAGGCGGTGCCGTAGAAATTCAATGATTCACATATTTGAACTTCATTATCCCTTGCCGTACCGACGTTCGAAATTAAGTTTGGAATTTCCTGGTGTTGTTTTGGACTTCCTTTCCTGAATACCTGCATCAAAGCATGAGCTTACTCTGAATTGTTGATCGCTCGGTTTTCTTCGGTAATTCTAGACTTGAGTTTAGTGTTCACGTTTCTGTAAAGTTTCACCTTTTCGAATTAATGTGGTGATGTTGTTATAGGAACTAGGGTATAGTAATGTTAAGGATCATTGGTATCTCAAGACACACTTTCGGTCTTGAGCAACCTGGTGTGTTATATGAAGGCAACACATGCATTCATTTTATAAAAGGAACCTTTTCTTCTAGCGGGACCATGTTAATGCATGCGACAAGAATTTATGCATATCCCAGTAATAGAACTTAAAAATTGTTCCCCATTATGTGTTCTGTCTGTCAACTTTAATATATTGTTTGTAAAACCTAGCTTATCAACTGCTAAGTAAAACAGATGAAGGAAATTGGCTTTTATCTACGAAGGTTGGGATGTTTTGTATTACTACGGATCTAATTATCACGGACACTTTTGCATTATGGCCACATTAGATCATATGTATTTCGTTCAGACATGATTACGTCTACAAAAAGCACGGAGTATAACAGTGGACAATTAAACCGAAATTTTTACAACGCTTAGTCAGCTTAACAGACTCACGGTGCACACATGAATGCCAACTGCAAATTGAATGTGTAGCAGGCTTATCGGTAAAAACAGGTCTACGAACAAGCTTCAGATAGGTAAAGAGGATTAATCAACCTGGAAACTACCGTTTAAGCGGATGTGTTTTGTTATACAAACATACTTGGATGGTCCTTGAATACCTGGATGTAACCCAATAACGCTGAGTTGACTGAGTGGGTTATCTGAACCACCACTAAATGCGCTGTAAAATTCGGCAGTGCATCTCTAAGGCACAAATGCTTTTAACAAAAGTCCGTATCCTCCACCACTAATATTCTGGAGATTATTCAACACCGGGACATGTAAGGCATGTACGGAATAAATTGGCCATGGTGCGAAACATTGATTTCATCTTAAAGGTGTCATCATGTACGTACGAATGGAGATTGGAACAGTTGACCCTAGACGCTCCCCTGGTTAGATCACGTGGGTTATTTAATTGACAGAGTACCAGAAGTTAGCTGAGATGTTTTGCGTTGCTTCCAGCGGGAAAGTAGATCCTTGTTGGAAATTTGTGTATCGATATCCTAACCATACTGCATGCCTACTTTGCTTGTAATGCATCTTTATCTTGAGTCAAAAAGATGAACGCTGTCAAAGAATCGCAATATTTTATGTGTTATGAAGGGCTAAAGCAAAACTAAATCATTCACCCGCCTCTACTACATCCAAAGATAATTCCATGCCTGTCATTTTTAAACAGCACGTAAACTATTACACCTATAGCCCATTTGATACTACGTATGGTTTTATGTTTTGTGATAGCATCAGTAAACCATTTTTCGCACTTTTGTAGGTGATTAACCAAGAAAACATGTCTAGTCATCGAGGCAGTTTGGCGCCAAAAGTTAGTGATGAAGGTCCTGACAGGAGGCATAAATCATTAATAAACGTCCTACTGAATTCCCACAATTTAAATTTGTTCAACAACAATGAAACGCTTCCTACATTTCGACGGGACGTTCACATGCTGGATGATCACTACGTTACGATCGAATTTAACGTAAGTTGATTTTCGTTTTGCATGAAACCCGATAGTTTATCGCACACATCGCAATCCTTCACGATTTCTAACTGCAAGCACTGAACGTAAGAATGTGAAACATTAAGATGTTTGCTTACAAGGGGACAGAATATTTGAAGGGGGACTGGCTTCAAACGTAAGCTTTGTGCCGAGAGTCTCCTGTTCAGGGAAAATTGTGGTAACTGGTAGGGTGCTGGCTTGGCTACTGGAATTTCATATGACCATCAGGCTGGGAAAGAGGAATGTGAACCGGGACAGGGACTCTATAGTTGGATGACGGCGGTGGCTTAGTTGTGTATCTAAAGGTGAACACTTCTCTAATTGGTAAGTAATACTGGGATTTGTTGGGGTTTTGTGAAGATTCGTCGCAGCTAGACTCAGACAGACAGCCACCACACATCTAGCAAAATGCTAGACGGCCGGTTCGACCTTTTTGGACTCGTCAGTAGCGCGCACCTGCCGAATCCTGCCAGATTCGAACACTTGACCTTACTCATGCGAGTCAGCGACTTATGCCACTTTTGAGACTTACGCCCATGGCCCATTGGCATAAATCGCAGACTCGCATGAGTAAGGTCCTAGGTTCGAATCCTGCCGGATTCGGCGGGTGCGCACTACTGAGGAGTCCAAATAGGACGAAACAGCCACCTAGCGCTCTCATGGATGTGTGGTGGCTGTCTGCTTGAGTCTAACCGCAACGAATCCTCACACTCCACTAATTTGCCGCCCATGTGTAGTTTGATACTTTCCTTGGATCAGTAGTTGTTTTTTGTGTTTGGCAGAATCAAGGAATGCAATATTTTTCAGCACGACAGGTCATTTTTCAAATGAGTGCTCACGAGGAGTATACAATTGTTGAATCAAGACTAATGTTTGGCAATTAATAAGTGAAAATCGATAATATGTTCCCGCCCAAACCGACTAAGCATATGCATTATACAGCTCCTCTGCTATGGCAATCTATACAAACAATGTAGGATTTTAAGCATAAGCAGTGGTAAATCGCTATGAAACTTACTTCCAAGCAAACTCTCACAACAGAAGATGAATCAGTACGAAGAATTGCGAAAATAATCAAGCCACACATTTGTGATGAACTGAGATCTTAGGTTGTCTGTTCTCAATTCCTTTCTGCAGGTGAATACTGCAAGAATAAGGAAATTTGTTCGATTGTCAGTGGTTATTAGCTTTTCAGCGCTTGAATGCTCACAAGTGAACCCGTGTTAATGGAATCTGTTCCTTGAAGTTGGCTCGCACTTTTAGACTATAATAGTGACCTCTAAACGAGTAACGACAGGGGGACAGGTGAAAAATCCTATTGTCTGTCCAAATAGCTGTATTCAAAGGGATATACTTTTTTTTACCATATCGATAGCATGCGCGTCAGTGCTGAAAATTCACCCGTCACGGGTGCCTAAAAGCGCATTTTTGAATTCATTTGTAATCCTGTCTTAGGAAGCTGCGGTTTGTTAGGTTTAAAATTTAGCTGTGCAATAGTGCCACTTTTCCACCTACGGACTGCAATCAGCTTCGGACAGGACATAATGCCTCAGTTGGTTACGCAAGGCGTGCTCCCCCTAACGTAAGTGTCACCGACAAACTTATGTTAGCGTCTTGTACCCCATGGGTTGAAAGTCGAACTGGACATGGTTAAACTGGTCCTGTGTATCTTGCCATATGTAAGGAGAATAATTTAGATGTTTGATCCAAGGAACCACAAAAAGTTTTTCTCAATTTCTTGAGTAAGGCAATTGCAGTTCACATAGAGTTATCGAACGGGAAGAAATCATAAAACCGCGAGTAATTTGCGCCAAAAACGAGACTGCAACTGTTATGCATCAGCCTCCAGTGTTCTGAAATCGGTTCTTCATAGGATCGACCATTTGGAGAAACTGCTCCATGACAAGCCGCCTTCCAAGCCACGGACCCCGAGACCGCCAAAGTCCCTAACCGGGAACGTTGTCTCATCATAATGAACTCCCCGGAGTCGGATAAGACAACAGCAGCAGAGAGAATTTTGGATGACCAATTGTTTCTAAAACGTATGGTCTCCCTACTGTTCGATGAGGGGGAACCGGGGATTAATATCGTCTCTGCTTTTCGACTTGGCAGAAAACACGAAGATTCTTCCAAGATGCGTCCCCTTAAGGTTGTATGCCAAAGTAAAGATGAATGCCGTCGGATCCTTCGACGAACTTCGCACCTCAAGGGGGAGCCCTTTCACGTGTTACGGGATCTATCCCCGGAAGGCCGCGTTAAAATGAAGATCGCAATCGATGAATTGAGAACTCGCCGTGCGAACGGTGAAACCGATTTGCGTATTGAGGATTTTCGCGTGGTTCGGAAAGTGCAGAGAACGCGCTGGAAGCCAGTTCTTGTCCTTCCCGGACATTAAGATCAACAACTGAATTGCACGTACTTTTTGCGAACGTGCGCAGTCTGCGTAATAAACTAGATGAAGTTGTGCATCTTGCGTCAGTACTTCTCCCGGACCTTATGGCGTTTACGGAGACATGGTTGTCCCCAGAAATCCTAGATCCCGAAGTACATATTCCTGGTTACAGTCTCTCCCGAGCTGATCGCATCGGTTTGAGATCGGGGGGCGGCGTCACACTCTACTGGAAGGAAAACCTGAAGGTCCATGTAGTTGATGTTGTCTTGGGAAGTGATGACTGCTCCGAAGTGCTTTGGTGTCGTATTCACGGTGGATGTAGATCTCTCCTTCTCGGTGTCTTCTACAGAGCTCCCCTGAGTTCTGGCGATCGTTTACTGGCCTCCCTAAAGAAGCATGGTGGAAGTAAGGATTGTTTATTAGTGGGGGACTTTTATGCCGCTAATGTTGATTGGGATCTTCTTCACTGTGATGCTGCACCTGCCTCCTTCGATTCTACGTTTCTGGTATCTGTTCTTGAAAGCAATTTAATCCAACATGTCGCGGCACCTACTCGCATTATCCCTGGTCAGGCGCCCCACATACTCGATCTTATGCTTTCGCCTGCACCACCGGATGTTTCTGATTTGAATGTTTTACCACCAATCGGGAGGAGTGACCACTGCCTACTTTCCTTTCAATGGACCACACGGTTGAGCACTCACAACCACTGTGTCTATCGGCGGAATTTCTGGCGTGCTGATCCAAACCGCTTGAAGAAGGCCGCTAGCGAGCAGGATTGGAGTCTCCCTCAGCACTTGGACGTCGATAATGCTTGGAGCCTTGTTTACTCGAAAATGTTGTCCCTTATTGATGATGTTGTTCCCATATCCAAACGAAAACCTTGTACTAGAGGTCCCCCCTGGATTGACCGAGAACTACGATCGCTCATGAACCAAAGACACAAACTTTGGAATCGCTATAGGCTTTCGAGATTGGAAACCGATTATAGCAATTATAAATTGGTCCGGAACATATGTACATCGAAAAAACGTACGAAACGGCAGCAATACGATGGTCATCAGGCTGAACATTCCAAGTCTATACCGAAGCTGCTTTTCTCCTACTTGAAAAGGAGCACCAGAGACGGAAGTGGAATACCGTCTTTGCATTCCCACGATCTTAATACCGTGCTCCACGACGATGCGGATAAAGCTAATCGTTTAGCTCGCCATTATTCATCGGTCTATACAACGGAGGTGCCGTCAGTTGATTGTTATTCATCCTTGCTCTCCGCTCTCAGCGATATGGACATAAATGTTACTGTGGTATACAAACTTTTGTGCGAGTTGGATCCCAACTCTTCCCCGGGACCTGATGGATTGCATCCTCTTTTCCTCAAGATTGTGGCCGAATATATCGCTGTTCCTATCTGCCACGTATTTCGGTGCTCACTTGAGGCCGGGCGTCTTCCGCTTGCCTGGAAAGCGGGCATAGTGAAGCCCATATACAAAGGAGGAAATCGACAAGATCCTACGAATTATCGGCCCATTTGTCTAACATCTGTCGTCTGTAAGGTTATGGAGAGAATTCTTAAACGAGCTCTCAACCTGCACTTCCAGAACCTCAAGATCATTTCAGCTGCGCAGCATGGGTTTTGTCCTTCACGTTCATGTGTCACCAATCTTCTGGTAGCTCGAGAAAAGTGGGCTAAATTCATGGATGCTGGTAAGCGGCTAGATGTCGTATTTGTGGACTTTAGTAAAGCTTTTGACAAGGTTCCACACGAAGTTTTGCTTAGCAAACTTCGCAGTATTGGTGTTTCAGGAAAAATCCTCTTTTGGCTCACTGATTTCCTGCATGACCGCGCTTTCTGTGTGCAAGTAAATGAGGCCCTTTCCTTCCCCGTAAATATGACCAGCGGTGTTCCGCAAGGCTCTTTTCTTGGCCCTGAACTTTTTAAAGTCTTTATTAATGATCTGGCATCTGTACTACGGGCAGATTGTTTGATTTACGCAGATGATTTAAAGATATGGATGGAAGTCTCCTGTCTAGATGAAGCGGATTTACTACAAACGAGGCTCGATTCGCTGTATGATTGGTCGATCAGGTGTCAATTACCCATACATCACGTTAAATGTTCCGTTCTTCCGATCGGTGCCTCCGAACCATTTGGAATTTATCATATCGGTGTGTTTTTGCTGCCGAACTCTAATCGTGAGAGGGACCTCGGCGTCGTTGTGACCCCAGACCTAAAATCGACCGAAGATACTTTGAGGAAAGTCGCTTCTGCCAACAGGTTGTTTTTCGCCATACGACGATCCTTCTCTCGCTTGACTCCGGAGATCTTCAGGCCCTTGTTCACTTCTCATGTACGTCCGATTCTTGAGTATGGACTGCCCGCTGTTTATCCTCTTTCCAAATTTGAACGCAACTTGATTGAAAAAGTTCAGCAGAGAGAATCTAAATCCGTTCTGGAGTTACGAAACCTGCCTTACTCGCATCGTCTCCAGTGCCTGAACTTGTTCTCCCTAGCCTACCGTCGAGATCGCGGGGATTTGATTTTCACACGGCGTATCGTTAGAGGGGAACTTGGAGTTGAATTGCAGAATTTCTTTCCACTCAATTCTTTCAGTTCGACTCGGGGTCACCATTGGAAATTGTTTAAACAAAGGAGACTTCGGGTCCGTTGTGATGTCACTCTGTCTACCAGAGTAGTGAACGAATGGAATAATCTACCTGTGTATGTCGTTGATGCGCAGTCGGAGGAATGTTTCAAATATCAATTGGACTCTTACCTGTTGAGTAAACTCGGATTTTGTTGCTTCTTGAGTCAATGCAGCGGTTCCATTGGAACCGACTTGCAGTGTCCACCTTGATCCCTGTGACGAACGGGAGGCGATGGAGCTGACAAAGGATTTTTCCTTCTGCTCTCTACATTCCAATGTTCCAATGTTCATTACATTCGCAACGATAGGCAGTCACACTGAGTGGCCGCACACGCAGGGAAACTACCGGTATGTTGCATCGCGTCACTCACTAATCCACCTGTATTCAACCGTTTCTTTGTTACTCGGATGGACACTGATCTGACGTATGCAGAGCAGTTTCATTTGTTACCTCCATGTAGGAAGTTTCATTACTAACTGACTTTATTGAACCTGCACAAACAGGGACGAAATCAGTGATGGTAGACACCAACACTTATTAGATATTTGTCACACAACCTTTTAGGTCGAATCATTTCATAATTTGATTCGCCAAAGCTCACCACTCGGTGGAGCATTAGTTGTCTCCCAATTGTACCTTTGAGTAGCTGTGTTCAAGCCGGACTTTAGGTGACCTATCTCCATCGCAAACGCTATGTTGTCGGTGGCTTGATTAACTATAGATCATTGTAGGAGACCATAAGATAGGAATTCTACTCAGTAACATTCAAACGTTAAGTGGCACCATGCTGTATCGCAAGGAAATTTCGAATACATTTCAATCTAGAATGAGAAGGATTTAGATGCTTAAGCGCGAGACTGTTGTCCCATTCGTAAGGAGGTTGTCAAATCAGCTTACACATCAATTGATAACAATCAGGTCAGTGGGGAAGAAGACTGTGGAGACCCCAAAGCTCGAAGATAAGTACAGTGCGAAGAAAATTCAGGGGTTGCTGTGCTCCAACTCCGAATGATTCGGCTGGTTACACTGTCGCTGGTGCTTGTCAGCTGTAGGTGACTGCAGCAGGTCCTCAAAAGCAGGACACAGCTTTCGATGAACGGTACTCTCAGTAATGGACCCCCATTACCCTGATAATTCCCGGTGCAACAGTTAATGATCCAATGTCAGTTTTTCTAAGCTAACCGCTCAGGTATGGGGGGGTTAGTTTGATGATGTATATAAGTTTAGTTCAACTGAAGCCAAGGTGTAACATGTTTGAAAGGTAAGCTCGAGAAAAGTAGCATAACCGGAAAACCAGAGTTTTACTCCATATATTTTGTTTACCGCAAGAGTGATTGAATCCTCAATGATAAACAATTTCATTGCCATCTCTTCCAGAGCAAAACTCTGGGACGTCAGTTGCTGTGTGAATTATGCACGCACCTGGGTGTGCTAAACTCCTCATCGTACTTCGGTATCCGGTACGTGGACAACAACAATTTCATGGTGAGTTTCTAGTTGGACATGAATATTATGATGAGAAGCTGAAACATTGTAAACAGTTTCATTTTTCGGTACCGTAGGCCACTAATTCTGCCATCAGGCTTATTCAGCTTGTTGGTTTAGCCATGATCGATTATTTTTAGGTCTTAATATTTCCATCATTTTCGAAACAGTAGTCTCGGCCACGTTTGCAGCGAGTCTCCTTCCAGTGCCTTCTGGCCAACACTGTTATGAATTGCACACTTCAGACTGACCAGCCATAAATGGGAGACTAATTCGGTATCCTATAAGCCAAATAATATGCCTCCAACTAGTTAGAAAACCGTCCGACTACTGTGAAAATTGAGTCCATCACGAAACACAGCTTTGGGAAAGTTAGAAAGGTTGTACCTTGGAAAGATACTTTACTTGCACAAATTGCAATAGTGCGGTGGCGACCGTTTAGCCGACGGTCAGGTAAACATAGCTACCTGCTGAAATTTTCCATCATTCTGACAAACATACGTTTGGCAAGCAACTGGGACCATGATCGTTTTTTTACTCCAAGGACACCCTCTATACAGCAGGGTATTCCAGAGCATGTGTTGTTGATCAGACTGATTCTGCATTGTTCCACAACTTTGTGAATTAGAACGTGGTCATGGCTTCACTGCTACCGCACTCAAACTGTACTTGCTCGACGACTAAGATTTCTAAGCAAACTTAGACGGCTTTCCAAGATCTATTTGTTAATTCAGATGTGCGTTCACTGTTATCCGAAAGGATGCTGGGTCTGGAGTTATTGCTCTGGTGGAATATCGGTCACACGCAAGCAACACCATGAAGCCACACAATATCCTCGTCGCGTTATCGAGTGCACCGAATAGATGGGTTCCGTAAATGTTGGTAAGGAGCATCGCGGAACCGATAGCCCTTGTTTAATCAGTATGATAACGACAAGTTGCAAATTCTCTCTTTCGTCTGCAATGCATTTTTGGTGTCCGAACCTTCATTTTCTCATGCGATGATACGAGTTAAAAGTTCTAATATCTGCAATCATAAATAGCGAGTGCTTCTTCGTGAGAACTAGTGTGGCTCACTTTTCCGTCTCCACATTTTGGATACCGAGGACCATCTGAAAGGTAGACGGAATCCCAAATAATAGACTAATACGTACGATTCTGTCTGCCTTTCTGTTTGCGATTGTTGGGAAGTTTGTCAAACGCAATAGCCGGAGACCCCAGTACTCTATAATCCTTAAGCAGCCCCGACTTGCCAGGTCCAGAAACTACGTGAATTAATCATGACGGGCGACTTTGGGTTAGTATGATAACGTTTTGGAAAGTGACCTGTGATTTATCACGCAGCCACTTCGGTGTTTACATTTTACCCAAAAAAACGTAAACATTTTCGTCCTAATCGCCCCCTTAGTTACAGGGCCACAAGTCACTTGAACTGTCTTCCACGTAATTGGGAAAGCGACCTTCCAAAACTCCTGGGGAATTAGATGTGAGGATACCACGTGTTTTTGTTCGCAATTTATGCGCTTTTCACTGGTTCGCCACCTCTCACAGCACCTGTAGTCCAGTAAGCACTTTCTGAGTGTCAACATCCAATGGAGTGGTAACGGGATTTACGTGCTGTAAGCCAAATTCATCGCAAACAGATTCAGTTATACTGCCATCACATGTCCAGAAAATCCTCGGGCGGACAGACGTTTTATCCCTTTCGGAATTGATGACAGCGCGCATTCTAATCGGTCTCTGTCAGGATAGAAACTGTGACCCCACTGTTACGAGTGCGTGGTTAATACCATTGAGTCTCGGGAACGACACTGACCGAAATAGCGAGGATGCCGGATGTCACACAACAAAGCACGAGCTCCACTAACTAGGGTGCTGCAGCGTCAGGATATGTCACATGTTTGTGAGGTTCAACAGACTTACTAAGTCTAGTTTCTCGTACTAACTGGGCTGTACAACTAGCATAATTCGGAATAAGAGCAGTTCTATTGGGCTGTTTTGTTGATGCATTGCTCTCCGAGTTTATCAGTTTTACTCTGACAGTTTTACTACATTTGGATAGCGCACCAACAATCACCTACCCTAAGTTCATAATGGGCCTGAGCGGATTGTAGCAAGAAAAGGTGATTAGTGGCTTAACGGGGGAAGTGGTGTGTCTGAGGTCCAAATCTAGTCCTAATGCTGTGGCAGCTAGCACCGTAATACACAGCGATGCTCTCTATACCACGGTTAGTAGGGCAGTTACGCAGGCCAGCACCACCGCCCCAGCTCACTGTAAATAGCATCCGGTCATATTTTTGGAATTCCTGGACCCAAACCTGAAAGATTTGTGAGAATTGTACACCGTCGACGGATGCTTAACGTATGGCATCGATGAATCTAATTGAAATTCATCAATTTCCCAACTGCCAACAGGTCATCGATTGCCAGCATAACAGCCAGAGGTAGCCTCCCAGTTCCTAGCAGTGTGGAACCATATTTCAGTTGACATAGGTTGTCTTTCAGCATTGTGACCAAAACGCCAGCTACCTCAGTGATCATTTACTTGTATTTTATAGACCTGTTTTCTTCAGACAATTCGCCTGTTTCTGGTGTTAACAGCTTGGTGACACTCAGCAGTGCTAGGAGCTGGATTAAATTTCCGGAAGTGCCGGGTTCGCAGTCAACAGTACTTGCGCTTCTCTATCATGCTACTGTAAACGATTCCACGAGTGGTGATTTACCAACCTGACTGCCTAACCGTTGCAGGGGTGTGAGCTTGGTACATAGATTGCAAGACCTATCCCGAGTTCCCCGGCCATGACGGTGAGTTAGTCCAAATGGCTGTGGCTCAAAAACCACCGAACTGCTCCATTGCTGTTCCACTGCGGATTCCTTTCCTCGCAAGCGGTTATAAATATACAGTTCCAAGGCAATTTGTCTGTTGCATAGTCGTACATAATAGAATTAAACTCAAAAAGATTTCGTGGCCAATCTATAGACTTTGGACCATGGCAGTGCTTACTGGAGATTTCAGTGTCTCTGAGTTACTCCGTACTTTATCATCCTCCTCCTCCTCCTCCTCCTCCTCCTCCTCCTCCTCCTCATCATCATCATCATCATCACTACAATCAAACCTGGCGCAGCATGTCCACGAGAAACTCACCGAGCTCTAATAACAGCCCGTAGTTCGTACTCCGTCAGTGACACCAACAAATGTGAATTTGATTTTCGGTAACCATATACGGTCCATAAGCGTGTGCCTACTAAGTAGGCCTAGAAGCTTGAATGTTTTATTTGAACCTCTTGGATTTTTATCCTACAATGCATGAGTTCTTGTTATTGGCTGATTCCACCTAACATCCGCATTTCACTCCAGTGCACTGTGAACGAATGCACTTCAGTTCCAGCGGAGAAGCGAATAACGCCGAAGTGGTTTCTTTATCATTCAACACCTTGGCTAATTATGTTGATTTCTCTTAACCCGTGTTCTAGTTTACAAGACTAGCCTGTACCTGTTACCGACATTGTTTCCTCACTGCCATCAAGCTAAATTGAAATTCCAAATTGTTGCACAACAAACGCTTAGTCAAGCAAAGTAATCTGTTTATTTAATGTGTGCCGATTGGCAAAATGAACACTCGATGACATCCATAGACGGATGATAACAGTCGCGAGAACACCAACATTTGCACAAATTCATCTATGCACGTCTCATCTTTCCACATATGT
This sequence comes from Dicrocoelium dendriticum, assembly GCA_944474145.2. Taxonomy (NCBI): domain Eukaryota; kingdom Metazoa; phylum Platyhelminthes; class Trematoda; order Plagiorchiida; family Dicrocoeliidae; genus Dicrocoelium; species Dicrocoelium dendriticum. Next base: position 177,254,338 of record OX104063.1, read on the forward strand.
GAGCTCAACACCCACGTAATCTTACAGTTGCTACATATGTAGGCTTCGGATGTCCATTACGTGCAGCCCACGCGGTGTTATACCTGAAATGCACTATGCATTCGACGAAACGATTGTGCAATTTTTTTCCGCCATCGAGTAGGCGCATTGCATACCGGTAATATCGCTCCACCCACCCACTCAGTTACACAGTGCTTCACAGGGATCATTGGTGTTTGGCAGGGTGCCAGGATAGAATTTCACTGCGGACCGAAGCAGTCTGAGCTGTGTGGTCCATATGCAGATTCGGTGCCGATCTCGCGGGATTTTTCACCGAACTTTGGCTGACCGTGACCCTACTGACCTCGACATCCAACTGACAAGGGCGCTTCCACATTACTCGCCTGCTTCATAAGGTGGCACAACTGAAGAAACATGTACAGCGTATATATGCCCCACGTGATTCCGACCTTACATGCCTGGAGTTTACAAATGCAAACCCCAATCACCATGTCTAGCTGGTATTTTACTGTGAACCGTAATGAACGGTAGAATGCAGGAAGGTCCGGTTCGCGTCCTTCACTACCATCTTAACCTTACAGGAAACCAATGACCTTAGGCCTCGTTCTGTAGCCGGCTAACTATGCTGTAGCTAACTGATGTTATACGTTCGTCGTCTGGAGTAAGCTACCAATATCCATATACATCTTCCTCATTGCGTATACTCCAGATTGAAGACGCCATTTAGGTTCAGATTGAGGGGATGAATGCAGCCCTCGTGGATATAATTTTGGTGTCCGCATTGAGTGTTGCCTAAAGTTGTTGTCATCAAGTCACTGAGTGGACGATAGGGAGGATTTACGGCACACAAGCTACGTTGTTGCCCGCACCCATCACATACGCAGGGTAAACCTTACCGAATACACACCGGTGTGTGTGAGCCGAATCAGCGAGTATATCGGAGTTTGTTCACACACCTGGGTAAATGCACAGTTAGTTCATGATTAGGAAAATCGGCGTTTTGGCTGCCGTTTATCATGGTTAATCCCAGAAACTTAACTATCACCAACTCTAAGAATGCGGCTGTGCAATTCCGGAACATGTGGTTCTTGCGAACTCAGTGGACCCCAAGAATTCATTCATATATGCTAGCTGTGCACGTGACGCTAGCTTGGTCGGAACCAGTTGCATCATGAAACTATCCTTTAAATCTAGTCGTTTCACAGCAATTGTGTGCACCGTCACAAAGTCAATTACAGGGATCCTCATGGCCCGGTAATCAAGTTCATGAAAGCTGACTTCTTCGCAGCTCTAGCAGACACACCTAACCTACGAAAACAAATGACTCGCCCGTCTGATACCTTTTGACAAGAATAACTGGGCATAGGTTAAGTTTCATTCATTCTAGAGTTTTTACTGTGGAATGAAATGCTGCTTTCCGCATGTTTAACCTTACTTGGAACCGACTGAGAAAGCATAGATTTTGTAGGTTAATCGTACGTGTTTGTATGTGCGTATCATAGTACTGTCTCCTTCGACGCAAGAACTTCTCCAGTCAAGAGCTTTACCTGTTTACTGTTCTGTTGTGCAGTGTGAGGACACTGAGCACCAGCAGGATACCTCCCCTCAGCATTTGGTATCACAATACGCCGTCACGACTTTGTGGGGTAGTATCTCTAGCTTCGTTACTCACTCATTCATTCATTGAAGTCACAGTTACCACTGATCTGTCTGACAAATATATCACACTTGTGTGTAAGCGTTTCACTGGCAAAATTTGCTTTTGACCGGAACAGCGGTGCGTTTACAGTGTCAACGTACGACTCCCGCTGCTTTTCGGACAAACGTGCAAATGGAGCTCGGTAGGTACATTACCGCTAACGAGGAAGACTACGGATGGAAGCGAAATGTTAATATGCGAAGCGCGCATGATCGCATCCCTTCTACATTTGAAGTAACTTACAAGTTCACTATGGGAAATTTGTCACGTAACATGTTCGAATGTGCTATCGTTTCCGTACATATGCATAGAAGTACTCAGTAATTATGGGACATTGAGAGAAGGGATACATAAATCCTGATTGATAGGGGTGAATGATTGGGAAAAATAAGCAGGTCGGTATAAGCTGAGGTGCCTCCATTGTCAAAATCCGAGTATGGGTTTGGAGAATTTCGTGCGCAAGCTGTTTTCAATGCAAAAAAACATAAATGTAGCGGTACGTAACTTACATCATAGTCTCAAATCAAGACGAAGCGCATGAGATAAAGCATAGCTGGACTACTAAGTTAACCAAACGAGACTATTTGCTCGTTGAAATTTTGGAATAACTGCACAAAATCGGCTTGAGCCGCGTATGAAGGTGCAGTCAATTTGATCGATGTGAACCGATCAGGTGCAGAAAATCTTGAACCTAGCGTGCTCCCAACATCCCACTATACAACCAACGTCGTTCAAAATGACATTGATAGTTGCGATCCGGGTACACAGTGAACACTCCAAGTTTCAACAATCTGCGTGTAACCTCTCTATTGAATGTTCCTCGCGGAGCCCAATGGATTATTGGTCATGGTGATAGCCGTCAATCACTAAGTGTTGAGTTACACTCCAGGCCCAACCTGTGTCTGCTCGATGAGGTAAAATAAGGAGAAACCGGGTCACGGGATAGAGTATTTCCGAAACTTTCCACTTCAGAACCGGTCCCAATGCCTGAAATGTGGAGCTTGACTTTGAAGTCAACCGTGACATAAAAAGTGGTTGCGTGTTATAGTCCAGCCACACGGCGGATACTTCAAGGACCAACAATTGGCTTCTTCCTTGTTAGAAGTACTCACATAAAATAACTGTACTGAGTACCACCTTGGATACGTTGGTCACAGGATAATGTCTTCATAACAGAGCTACTCAGCTTTCAGATTAATCCATGTCCCTGCAGGTAAGATCTTACTGATGCTTACTAAAATATTAGTGTGGCGAATAGATTGCTACAGTATCCCAACTTGACCTTGATTTAGCTCCAATGGAGTCTCAGTCACTTCGGCCACTTAGATAGCACTGCTTCACATGAGTGGAGTGTTAGCTGCTTTAAAGACTGCTCCTGTCTTTGCATGGACGCTTTTGGTAAAGATAGCTGAAGCTATGAGTACCACCTGAGATGTCGTGACTGCTGACAAAACCCTTACTACTTGGACACAGGGCAACACCATCAATGACTGTGATTATTGGGCACCAACAACTTTACAGCGTACCATCTGGATCACTCGAAGAGTACCACACGGAGAATACCGGTGGTTACGTCATATCAGTTAACCACTGATAATGGGATTGCAGGCGAAATGAGGAATGTGTATTGGTACAAACTAGCAAACAAAATGACACAAAGCTATGGATGGAACGCAGAGCTTATGTAACTCTCCTACATTGGGTTGTGTTCGGTCACAGTTTACCATATTACAGGTATACCACTTAAGGCGGGGTCTAAATGAGACGGCTGTCTGCCAAGTATGCTGCACCTTAATAAAACTAGGACGTGACGTAACACTGTTGGCTTTCTACTATAACGGATGAATTTCAACTTTTTTGTGCCGTTGCACTCAAGAACCATTGCGCGAATTATCCCAGATACGGGTGTTACTACAATCTTTCATAAGCGACATATTAATATAAACCGCTTGTATATTAATATGTAGATATCTTGTGGTGTGGACTATGTTAAGCAAGTCCACATTTATCACCTCAACAGTCCAGGCAGCTCAGCACATTGGTGTGGAGCCTTTTAGTTCGGCAGAACGCTTACTAAGAGAAACTTTAATTACACTTACCTAGTATTTGATGTAGGTCCAAAGCTTGATACATTTTTCAACTACCGAATAAACGCACCGTTGGCAATAAGAGGGAAAGAAACCTAAAGTGTGACAACCTGGGTGCCTAAGTTCCAGTTTACTCCCGTCGTTGACTAGCTGAAATTATTGGCCTTGCGTGGGATTGCATCTTCAGGTTTTCCTTCCACCTTGGTGGCGGCTTCCTTATCCCAACGCCTCCATCGTTGACAGTAAACACGGCGATTAGGGTATTATTCGCTCAAGTCTAAGCATATGTCCTCCCTTGGACTGAATCCAAATCCAACACAATAAAGGGCAAACTGATAGACGATCGTTGTCAGTGGGATACCATCTGTAGTGCCATCAGCATGCGCGCTGAACCCACTACGCTGAGCCGCATCGCAAGACACCCAAACAACTTACACTACGGTGAACCTCGACTACTTCGAGTAACACTACATTCCGCGGAAGAAACGGAATCCATTCTGCTCGCTGCAAATCGACATCACAGAGCATAGAACGGAGTATGTATCTTACCGGATATTCCGTGGAAAAAACGCGCAAAGGATGAGAACAATTATCAGGGAAGTAGACAACACGCGCCTAAAACCGTCATTATTCATGACGTCCCAGAGTCTCAAGCTTCACCTTCTGAAGAAGCTCAGGCACATGACCTGGAGCAATGGCGATACATACGACAGACGCTGTCTTTAGAAAATGTCATTGCTACCTCCCTGACCAGGATTCCCGTGTCACCAAATTACAAAGGGTGTGGTCCTATGTTGCTGAAGTTGGTCTTACCGTCTGAGCTAACTTTACAGGCAGTTCTAGAGAACTGGGGTAAATTCCGGAACATGCTACCGACAGAAATTCGAATTAAAGCAGCAGGTTTACGACCAGAGGCTACTAGTTACTCCATGGAGAGAACCAACTCAGTGGGAACAGCCGTTGTTGCAGAGTCCACCACAGAGACTGATCTGACTGCCGTCATAGCATCCGGCGAGGCACTGCAGGAGGTGAGTGACCATCAGGATCATCATGAACCTGATCACACTGTGCAGAGAGTTATCCCAAGTCATTCTCGCGAGCCTAAGACAATTTCAAAAAACTAGTAGCAGCCGACCTCAAGAGGGTCGGCCAAGTCTCAAACCTGTTGTCTATATCCACAAGTAACCTTCTAACCTATGAATCACTCTCCTGTTTTTATACCAACGCACAAGGTCTTTTAAGCAAACTGACGTAGCTTCGCCTGCGTCAGGCCTCGATGTCAAGCGACCTCGTTATGATAACCGAGACTTGGTTGAATGAAGCGATCACTGATGCAGAAACCGCACTACCAGGGATGTCAATTCTACGCAACGATCGACCAAGTAGAGGAGGTGGAGTAGTACTTTATTATCGCAGCGAACTACACATCGATCTCATCGATGACCCAGAGGTTCAGATTGTCGATGCGCTTTGGTGTCGTCTTCAACTTAGCCGTGGGGACGCATGTTTGTTGGGTGTGGTGTATCGCCCTCCGTCGGCTACTTTGGAAATGGACAACCGCCCAGCATCCCCAATGAAGACCATTCTCTCGCAGTCATACAGCCACATTCTCCTGGTTGGCGACTTCAATATTCATACCATAGAAATCCCAGCCTGTATCAACGAACTCTTTAAAATGGAAGTACAGGAGATAATTAGTGGGCTACCACTCTACAATCACATCACATCTCCCACAAGATTCAGGACAGGAAACAAACCGGGTGTTCTGGATCTCGTATTCACCAATGAAGAGCTTATGATCGAAACGGTATCGGCCGAGAGTCCTTTAGGCCGTAGCGACCATGCAACCCTCATGTTCAAGTACATCTGTTATGCAGAGTATTCCTCAGAAAACAGCGAGGAATGCCAGCCCATTACGGATTACGGCGCTCTAGTCAAACTGATAAATGCTACAAACTGGGCATTTCTAGCAGAACGTTCCCCCGATATCGCCTGGTCTGAATTTGCTCACCAGTTTAACACGTTAGTAACTAGTGCTTCTAGAAAAAAACCTTCGCGAGCGAAGACAGTAAGATCATTCATACGCAGCAGGACACGCAAGTGTATCATCACGAGGAATTTACTCTGGCGAAGATACAAGGAGTCACCGAGTGCCGAAACATGGGAAGCCTACACTATCCAAAGGAATCACTGCGTAAACCTGGTACGCGAAGATAACATGCAGCACCAACAGAATCTAGCTGAGAAATTTCTTTCAAACCCCAAGCTCCTGTACAGACACGTTAACAAGCTCCGCAAAGTACAGCGAGCAATTCCTGCTTTACACACATTGTGTGGACTTGTACAAAACGCAACCGAGGCGGCCAACTCCCTATGTCAACAATTCGCCCCGAACTTCCAGAGTACGACATCGCCGCATACACTGTTCCCAATAGTTGTACCACCACCAGGACTCAGCCACATCACGTTTACGACTGCGGATGTCATGAAAAGGCTAATTGCCCTGCGCGAGCATACCTCTCCCGGTGTTGATAATATTCGTCCAAAAGCGTTGAAATTGGCTGCAGTAAACCTGGCAGACCCACTCTGCAAGTTCTTCCAATGATGCCTCGATGAGATGCGCGTGCCAACAATGTGGAAGCAAGGCATCGTCACTCCCATCCATAAGGGGGGAAGTCGTACAGACCCGGCCAACTGCCGCCCAATAACACTACTCCCGGTGCTCTCCAAAATCATGGAAGCGATTGTCGCCGAAACTCTGATGAACTTCTTGGAAGAACGAAATATCATAGCACAAGTGCAACATGGGTTTCGCAAGAACCGATCTTGCACTTCAAACTTGCTGCTTGCCAGACCTAGTTGGACTGAGACCGTTGACAGCGGCGTAGGTGTTGACGCAGTATATCTGGATTTCTCAAAGGCTTTCGATCGTCTGAACCACCGTATCCTCCTTCACAAGCTGCAGTGTTGTGGAATTGGTGACCCAATCCTCTGTTGGATAGCTAACTTCTTGCTTCAACGACATCTGAATGTAAGAGTTCGCGGCGTCATCTCTGACTTAATCGACGTTAAGTGCGGAGTGCCCCAGGGCTCAGTACTTGGTCCACGACTATTCCTGATTTACATAAACGATCTCGTGACAGTAATCAGCTCCAACTCCTTACTCTTCGCTGATGATCTCAAGATATGGCGAGTCATTAGAACAACCAGCGACAATGCAGCACTTCAGGATGATCTGGACAGGGTCTACGAATGGTCGAATCAGAACCTGCTTCAGTTCAATGCTACAAAGTGCAAGGTGCTGAGCATACGCCATAGAGCCACTTGTGAATACAGACTGGGGGATCAAATATTGCAGCGCACAACAACGGAATGCGATCTAGGCGTGATAGTGCAGGAAGATCTGGGCTGTTCCCGTCAGGCCGAGAAGCCTCCAAAAAAGCTAACCAAAATCTTGGCCTTTTGCGGAGGGCATTCGGGCGCTTCGATCCTTCCATCTTTTCCCAGATGCTGAACGCCTACATTCGGCCTCATTCTGAGTACGCCATCCACGCTTGACAGCCATGGCAGAAGCAAGACCTTACCGCTTTTGAACTGCCACAACGAAAGGCGACCAAGAACGTAAAGGGCCTGTTTCATCTCCCTTACCGATTGAGGCTGAAAACCCTCGGGGTCTACAGTGGACATTATCGACGCCTGCGTGGCGACTTGATAATGACTTATATGGTCCTGAGGAATCCAAACCATTGTTGTCGTCACCTACTAAAGCTGAATAGCAATACAACACTCAGAGGACACCATCTAATGCTGGCCACACAATACAGCCGGTTGGAATGCCGCCGGAATTTCTTTTCCCTTCGTGTGTGCCAACACTGGAACGCTCTTCCCACATACGTTGTTTCTTCCCACACGCTAACTGTGTTCAAAAGACGTCTGGATGATTCGCTTATCCACCTACGTTACGCTATCTAATCAGAGATGTCCACGTTGAACAAACACGAAAAGTACGGTGCTCATTCTCAGCTTTTGTGCTTCAATATTTATACACTGCTGTTGTGGAATATAGTATCGTTTATATTACAACTGCACTCATCAATTTACCCCAGTCCAAGAAAGCGGGGCACGAGTAAGCGTTGGTCGTTTCTCTTGTTCTTAAGACCTGCCTTACCCATATTACTTCCCATATTACTCTATAGTAACAATTCAGTACATATTCTACAGCGTTTCTACGAATAAGGGGCACTTGAATTCACTAGAAACTTAAACTGACAATTTACACTGATGTTTAATTTCACTTCAACCATCTTACGGGACTTGTAAAGCAATCGCTTTTTTACCTGTAATATATCATTGTTTATTGTACCTGTGTACACTTCACGATTATATGCTTAAGGTTAAGGAGCAGAACCACACTGTTGCACCTTGACTCTAAATTAGTTTGTGTCGATACTACCTTAGTCCATGGAGCAACGCTCATGGGAAGATCTCTGTACCACTCGTTAAAACACTGGTATCTCTTGCTGTACGCCCATTCCTGGGTTCAAGTAAGAGTTCATACAAAACACTACGTTACTTCTTGGATTGTTATCCGCCCCCATAACGTGGAATCGTGGACACTATTAAATACTAAACTATAGAGCACAGATGTTTCTGAATGCAGCAGTTATAGACGAATGAGGAGTCACTCATTTGAATTTGCAGCCCACCATTTACGCCCATACTTAATTACTTTACTGCGGCTAGCTCCTGCGACAGGATGAGCCGGTTTCGTAGATGTCGCGAATTGCAGCTGCCCAAACGCGGCGGTCGGCGGCAAACTCCACGCAGATACTGATCCATTGATTCCTCCAGTGACGGGCACCATGCACAACATGAAGTCCCAGAAGATCGGCATTCGATTTCACTGCAGTGAGCCATCTCTTCAATCGTCCACCAGAGAGACGACACCAACCCTGACAAGGCGAGGGTGAAACCACGGCCCTAGTGAAGTCAGTGTCTGATCTGCGGAGGACGTGACCGAACCACTGAAGTCTGCGTCATTGGATGAGCGCTGTGAGCTTCAGAAGAGCGTAATCTGCGCTTACGGATTTCGTCATTGGTGATAAGGTCACGCCACTGCGTTTTCAAGATAAGCCTTAGACACCAATGGTCGAAGACTTCCAGCTTCTAGGTGCCTTCGGATCGCAGCGGCCTTGTATCGCAACCATAAAGTAAAATAACACGAATGTTTGCTGAGAACACTCTGATTTTCGTTCTCAGACTAATTTCCGTCCTTCGCCACAATGTGTTTCTCAGTTTTAAAAAGGCTGTTCTAGAGCTGTCAATACGATTCCGGATTTCGGACATAGCCTGACCACTAGGGAGTTTAGTGGATCCATGATAGTTGAATTTAGGAACAGATTCGATGAGTTGTCAATGTAAGGAGAACGACGGGGCGGACTGGATTGCTAACGATGCGAAGTATTTCTTCTTGCTGATGTTACTTTCGAGGCCGATCATAGAGCCTGATTGCTCAACCCGATTTAGAAGTGACTGTAGTGATATAGCATCTTCCGCAAGGATAGCGATGTCGTCAGTGAATTCTAATTCTGACAGCCAGAAATCAGGGCTAACTTGAACACCACGATAGCTCTCAAGGGCATGATGCATAACCCAGTCGACTTCGAAGTTGAACAGCACTGTCGAAAGTGGACAACCCTGCCGGACTCCAGTATTGATGTCGAATTCCTCTGTTCCTTCTCCATAAACCCGAATTTGGGTCTTCATGCAACGGTAGTATGGTCTCATCAAGTTAACGAGTTTTTCCGGAACGCAGAGTGCTTCACGGTCAACTGAGTCAAAAGCAGCTCGAAAATCAACGAAGCGCACAAACGTGGGCTGCTGGAACTGGTAGCGGTGTTCGAGTGCTCGACATAGAGTGCAGAGTGCAGCATTTGCCTGGACGAAAACCAGCATGATTCTGGCGAGTTCGCAGATTCCTCTCATTGGCAAAGCGGGAAAGCAAGATTCATGCGAAGGTTTTAGCAGCCACATCGATCAGGCTACTCCGCGATAATTACTGCACACAGTTCGGTCACCTTTCTTGGGAAATGGCAGTAGTACTGAGGTACTCCACGAAAAAGGACAGACTTCGGCCTCCCATATCTAACAGAAGAGCTTGTGCAAATGGTCAAGGATAGCTGGTAGACAAGAGTTGTAGATTTGTGCTGGGATGCCGTCCGCTCCCGGGGCTTTCTTCGGCTTCAGGTGACGAACGATGTCTGCAATTTCTGTGGGAGATGGCAGTGAGTAATCCGCGTCATATCCTGTCTGAGTTAATGCTAAAATGGGTGCGGTGGTGTGTAGTAGGCAGTTTAGGTTACTGAAATACTCTACCCATCTGGAAAGTTTTCCTTCCGTATCGGGGATGATTTGGTCTTTCGAAGTGCACAATCTCGGCTGTGGTGGATGGTACTTGTCGGAAGCCAAACGGACGAGACGAAAAAGATGACCCAAATTGCCAGCATTTGCCGCAGTTTTATGTTACCTGCGATATCATACCAGTAGCAGTTGCGATCACTCCCTGCTGAGCGGGTTGCCTAATGTCTCGAGCGACGGTAGTCTGGGGAATTCGTGAGACGTGCTTCTCTCACTTTAGCGGACGAGCGCATAGTATCTTCAGTGATCTAGTCCTTCACAGGCTTAAACTAGAGTCCAGGGTAGATAAAGCTGCGCGTTGAACTGATGATTTTAGCTTAGACCAAAAATCGTCTACAGGTTCATCTTCTGCAATTACGGGGTGTGGTGCACTGGCAGAAATTCCTGCTTCTATTGCTGCCCCAAGGGATCGGCAGAAGTCAGTATTTTCCATTGGGGCAGTGTTTATACGCTTTGGTGGAAGGGTCTTCCGGCGTTTTGTCAAGCGCAGTCTGAATTTGGTGCGCAGGAGTAGGTGGTCTGAAACACCTTTATTGCCTGTTTCAGCCCCTCTGTACGCTCGACAGTCATCAATGGAGGACATCCACTTGGATCGAATTAAGATGTAATCTATCTGGCTTGCTGTACGATCATCGTTGGAGTACCACGTCAGAAGATGCTTCCTGGGATGTTGGGACCGAGCATTGGTTACGCACAACCGGTTAAGGTCAACGAAGCTGAGCAAGCGGTCTCCATTATCAGAGCGCTCTACAAGGACGTACTTCCCAAGTATGTGACGGGTTTGATCATTCCTAGGACCGGTCCGTGCATTCCAGTCCCCGGCAATAATGAGGACGTCACGTTTTGGAACATGGTTCACCACTGTCTGTGGAGTATCGTAAAATTCGTCTTTGTCACTTTCCGCTGAGGATTGGGTTGGTGCATAGACCGATATTATGGTCAGATTCATCGGGTGACCTTTGAAGCGTGCAACTTCTATTCTAACTGATACTGCCTTCCATAAAAGGAGAGCGTAGTGTGCCTGACAACCGAGAGCCATGGCGACCCCTTGGTTGCCAAAATTATCTCCCGCCCCACTGTGGTAAAGCCAGTATGAGGTGTCTACACCAGGGACTTTGATTTGTCGAGGGTCATAGCCGCGTATTCGAGATTCTGATAGGCATACTATGTCGATCTGGTAGTCATGTAGTGTGCGCATCGTCAACGCTTGGCTGCCGACATCCAACTGGGTTCTGACATTCCAGCATCCAGTGAATCGTGGCTTCCGGGGATTGAGGGACCCAGCTAGCTTACTTGTCACTCTGGCCACTGGATTAGCGCAGAGCGCGTCGCCTACCAGTCATGCCGTAGCGTGAGAAGAATCGCGGGTAACGGACATGTCATGGAGTTTCGTGCGGATTATGGGTACGTATGAAGACCCCAATCTCATCCGGATTTTGTTCGAGGGTTCACCTCTAGCCTTTACGCAGCCAAGTGCTACCTGCAAGGCAGCAGGGATCTAAGAAATTGTCTTAACTTCTGGCTGTTGAATCAAGGGTCCATCTCTTCTGCCCACTTGTCAGGACTGACGTTGCACGCGAGTACGAAGTCACCGGGAATAGTATTCCCGGCTACCCTCACCTGGTTTAGCCCGCCTGCCTGACGGTTGACCGGGGTGTGGCCGCTGCCGCGTGCAAGCAGCTTCTTGGAGCCACATGTGAGAGCTGGGTGACACGTTGAGACCAAAGATAGGTAGACTACCCCGTAGGGTAAGGCATGTCCTCTACCAGAGATGCTACTCCCCTGTCACTCCGGACACCCCATTTACGCCCATGCTACTGTTTGAAATTGAAGTCAATCTACCAAGGTGTCACAAAACAAGGCAAGTCTGTATCCCAAGATCAAGGACACTGATGGTCTATTCCACCGGCGTTTGTGTTTGAGGTGTAGTTGTATGATCGTTCAATTTAATACGCAATCCCTTTTCTGTTCAGTGGCTGAAATTTTCCTCATATCCCTCCTTTGACACGCAATAGATACTAATTCTCATAGTCATAGGATCAGGTGCTGTCACCCAACCGCGGCCATACACAGCCTATGATAAACACTACAATTAACTGAAATCTTGATTTATGTGGCTTCTAGTTTTGCACTTTTTTGTGCTCACGAACTTTTACTTTTATGGCACCTGTGTTAAAGAGAGCTGCCGTAAAACTACGATAGCATAATTTAAACACTTGACAAAACAACGGCATATTGATCAGTTGTCAACTTTTACTTGTGTCGATTCGACCATGCTTGTGTTCGAAACACATTTAACGTTTTGCAACTGTGTTGCCTTCCATTGCACAAAACATCACGCATATATGCTAATGATACGGGTGATTAGGACCTATCTGTTTTCATTGCATTTCAGCAATGGCTGAATCTGGATGAGAAGGTATTAAAGCAAATTAAGGGTAAGTTGATTTTGTGAAGCAATGAGTAGCAATTGCTCCTTTTAACTGCTGTTTATCATTGGTGTTTTTTTTTAAAATCCATCTGCGTGTTTGGCGGAGCAATAAACACGACTAAACTTGCTTACTTATCTTCGGTGTGTCATAGCGTTTTCCGATTAGGTAACTGTGTAATTATCACTAAAATCTAAGCAAGTTAACTGGATATCAGGTAACATCGTGTATCGGCTGTCTAGTCTTGAACTACGGTCTTGTATACCACAAAAGACTGCCTACCTCACTGCGCTTGTCCAGCAGTGTCACTCCGGTCAGATGGAATGGGACCTTTTAGCACTGCCTACAAAATTCTATATACATTTTCCAATTTGCTAGCACTGACAACCGAGAGGCCCTTTGAGAATCTATTCACCATCGCAAAACCGACTATAGAAATGAGTGAATACCTTGCAATCATTTTTAAGACCATTGAACCCTAAATGTTGCCGGAGCATAAGTTCCTGGAAACCGTTTAACAACGTCTCATCGGCGGTAAAGCTTTAATACAACAAACCTCGCTTAGGTGAGTGCAGTAACATTTAACCCATAAGCAGCGGATTACTGTAACGCACTACTTCGAGTACTGTCGGTAGCAACAACAACAGCAACCATCATCACCACCACAACAGCAACAACGGTACGATCACTGTGGAATACCGGGTTAGGCAATAGTGCCTGCAGCTTCCCCAGTTGTTCTTTCCTCTACTTGCCGTGTGGTAGATAGGGTGAGTCTAGAAGAGTATTAGTCATGATCAATTATACAGGAAAACAATCTAGACACAAAGTCGGTGCAGAAGTTGGATTGAGACCTAGTTTTGCCACGTCCGTATTAGTCCGAATCGATCTGATGCATATGCTTTGAACAGTTTGTTGTGGCTTTGTTAGAGGGTTGGTATTTTGTGGGCTGTCCGTTGTTCGCGCCACAGTTTGTTCCTTTCTGATAAGTATACCTGAAATAAGATGCCGAATTTTTGGTTTCACGCTAAACTGCTTTACCCCAAGGTCACTGAGCAACTCTTATGACGCCTGTCATACAGTTTATGGATTCACATTTGGGTTGCGGCAGGCAACATCAAATTGGATCGCGTTTTCCATTGGGACAAGCATCGATCATTGTGCTCAGTTGAACCGCAATCTCGGCGGGGATATTGTTGGTGTTGCTCTTGTGATCGTTTCTGACTTTGGACTCTTCAGCTAAAGCTAGTCACAGCTGGCCGCGGACAACTGCTGGCGGGTTGGCTCCTTAGCCAATGAGCTCCACGAACAAATCAGTACAAGGCTTTGGGATATTTGTTCTATTTAGTGGCTTGTAGGCTTGCCATCTCAAGCTGAAACCGGATTTACTTCAAAGCAAGTTTCTATCATGCCAACCACTGGCTGCACACGAATCTCAGAGTTTGCGGTGTTGTTCGCCCCTGTATAACTAGTAAATACTAGTCCGAAATGGTGTGCGTAATCAAGCACGCATATCCGAAGGCAATTGAAATCGAACACAGCGGAGATATATTCGATGGGCTACAAAAGATGTGGACGGATGAAGCAAGACAGGAGCAAATAGCACGACAAGTTTCAGAGCAGACGAGTGTCGAATCGGACGTGGGGCAGATTAAAGCAAGAAAGGATAATGTCCAATTTGTCAGCACTGACATTATACATAAGAGCTAGTAGTTATCATTTTGATCGCTGCAAAGCACCGCCTAGGATGCAGAACATAGAAAGCCTTCGATGAATGATTCCAGGTACGGAGGGCAAAATCATGCCGAGTAAGAATGGGTATGCGTTCATGTCAAATGGGGATTCGCCAGAGAACGGAGTCCGCTGTGCCGTCTGTTATTTATCATTTATTGATTGCAGGGCAAGCTGCATTTCATTGAGCCGTTGGAGCGGGCTTATCGGCCTTAAAAAAAACTGGCTGTCCCCGAAAAATGGTCGACAAGACCTCATCCTCCACTGTTGCTAAACAATGCCTTAGGTAGTGACCTCTCCCTCCGGCGCCCCCTGCCCCGAGACAAAACTACCCTCCTCCCACGAAGAATGTCCAGTTTTCGACTTTGGCTTCTTCTTAACGGTGGCGATCTTCGAACGTGAGCGCCAGTCGGTAGGGCGAGATGCTTGGTTCTTGTATAAAAAAGGAAACCAAAACGTATGTAGAAAACCGAAAACGATACAAATACAAGTGCGTTGCGTACAACACTGTTTCCGTTTTTAGTTCTCTTAACTTTTCCAAAGTTTTAACAGTTTTTTGGTTTTTCGATACTTTATTCTACCAAAAGATTGGAGTGAGCGTATACAATATTTACAAATATACACGTTTTTACACTGTACATAGTCAGAAAAACCAACGGGCTTACGAACCTCCCGACAACGACGGTTGGTCGTGGGAGACGACAAGCTAGGTTCGAAAGATGTCGGGACGGCTGGTGCTTCTAGACCGTGCTATTGGTCTGGTTTGACGATACTAGGATGCTGAAAATTGGTGCAGTTAATTGTAACGTCGCACGAAGCATTACTAGACGATGGAGGCGAGGTGGTTTCCTCCATAAAGGCTGCTTTTAGACGGTCGATGGTGACGATCGCGCGACAGACATCGTGGTCAATAGTGTACGTTTTATTCGCACAGTATAGCACATTGAAAGGTCCTATGTACGGTGACTGAAAAGGCTGCCTAATATCATCTGCGCGGAGAAGGACGTGTGAACATGTAGACAGTTTTCGGGCACGTACACCGGTGTCTTCTACAACCGTGAAGCGGGTGGGCGCCGCTCATGCATCTGGTGAGCCAGTCAATCGGTGTAACTTCCCAAGTGGATGATGCTGGTGTTACCAGCTGTCCAGGCAACCGCAGCGTACAGCCGTAAACTATCTGTGCTGGTGTTGCCTCGAAGTCGGTCTTAACAGTGTTTCTGAGGCCAAAAAGGATGAGGGGAAGAGTTTCGCGCCAGGAAGGGTCTGCGTACGCTCAGAGTGCTGTCTTGAAATTGCTCTAACATGCCGCTAGCGGCCGGATTATAAGACGTCGTCTGGACGCGGCGACAGCCCTAAATTCCTGAGCAGCGTGGTAAAATGGGACGAAAAATGTGACTCTCGATCGGTGATCTCAATGGCGGAACAGCCGTACTGACCTACCCAGCGCTCTAACAATACCTTTACTACTGTTTCCAAAGAGAAATTCGGAATCTGTACAGCCTCTGGCCACCTGGTGAATCGGTCGATGCAATTTATTATATATACCGAGCCTTTCGAAGACGGCAGAGGACCTACGAGGTCGACGTGCACGTAATGAAAACGTGAGTCTGGCGTCGGAAATATACCTAATAGGCTTTTCATGTGCTTGTGCACCTTCGTGCACTGACACGACAGGCAACCATGTGCCCAAGTACCAATGTCACGATTGACATAGCGCCAGACGAATCGTGTGGTTACGAGTTTAACTGGTGCACGGACGCCTGGGTAAGACAAACCGCGCAACGTGTCGAACACGGTCAGTCGAAACTCGCGTGGGACAACTAGTCGCGACGTGTCCAGGGATATCTCGCAAAGTATGGTTCCGTCTGATGATGTCAGCCGAACGGGTTGTACGTCCAGTGAGAGGGAACTGCACCGTAGATCAAGTTCAGGATCAATGAGTTGCGCTGCGGCCATGGCTGCCAGATCGATAGCAGTGCCAGCGTCAGCGGACATCGCTTGAATGTGAGAAAGTGCTTCAGCGACGGCGTTGTACACACCCGGGACATGTCGTATATTGGTTGCAAACTAAACCATATAGTCTAGGTGGCGCGACTCCTTAAGATAATATCGATCGGTAGTCGATCTGAGCACGTAAGTCAGGGGTTTGTGGTCGGTGAAGACGGCAATGTAGCGGCCTAAAAGGATATGTCGGAAATGACGTATAGATAAGTAGATGGCTAATAGTTCTCTACCGATGGTGCTGTAACGAGATTCAACAGCTTGCAGACGTCTGGAGAAAAACGCCAGCGATTGCCAATCGCCACATACCTTTTGCTGTAAGACAGCGCCAACTGCTATCAGAAACGTCCGTACTGAGTGACAGTCGGGTCGCGATGCGCCTTAGGATCTATGTTGGCGGCAACTCCTTTTGAAGTTTGGAATGCATCACTTGTTGAAACAGGCAAATCGAATTTTTGTGTTTCCCTCGGTGAAGGTCTTTGTGGGGTTTCATCAGTGACACGCTATTAGGTATTGACCGTCGGTAGAAGTTAACAACCCCATCAAACGCCTAAGCTGCTTGAAAAAATAAGGCTCAGGGTAGTCTATGATGACTTGGATTTTATCCTGCAGTAGCACGACGCCTGCAGAGGAGCTACGATGATCAAGACAACTGAGAGAAATCGACACCAAACGAGCACTTTTGTGCGTTGATCGTTACCCCGTGTTGGGATAAACGGTCACAATGGGCTCGCGCGTGGCTCAAATGCTCCTCAATTGAGTAGCTCGCGCTTCGGATGTCGCCGAGATATGGATAGACAAAGTCGGAGTCACGAGAAACTTGATCATTGAAGCGTTGAAAACTTGGTGCGGCATTCATTAGACCGAACGGCATGCGCAGAAACTCGAACCAATCAAATGAGGTCGCGGCAGTTTTAGCGTTGTCCGCTTCGGCTTCCGGAATTTGATTGTATGCGCGTACCGTGTCGATTTTGCTACAAAGCATTTTTACTTGCCACACTAGCGGTGAGATCCACGATGTGTGGGACCGGATAGTGATCGGGCGTGGTAACCGCATTCACGGTTCGATAGTCACTTCAAGTGCGCCAGTTCCCCATGACCTTCTTTGGGAACATATAGAGAGGTGATGCCCATGGGCTGTTGGATGGTCTGATCATACCGAGCTGAAGCATGTGGTAGAATTCAGCTCGAGCTGCACGTAGTTTGTCCAGAACAAGCCTTCTTGGTCATGCGCTAGCTCGTTGACTATGTGGTGAGCGACCTCTGCCGTGACTAGTGGAAGGTTGGCAGCCGGTCGAACCAGTCTCAGGTATTCGGAGAGTAGGCTAATGTAGTCGGGCGGTGCGTCTGCGATCCGAAAAACGGTGCTGATTATCGGTGCATCTAAAAGGACGCCAACAACTCCTAGTTTGATATTGTTATCTAAAAGTCTATGGCGACCCGCGTCGACAAGCAATCCGAACTGGCGAAGCAAATCGATGCCGATAATAGCGAAAGGTACTGACCTAACCATGAAAACCCCGTAAAATTCTCGACGGAGATTGAAGTCCAGGTTTCTCGTGCGCTAACCGAATGAAACTATCGGGAACCGTTAGCTGTACGCAGGTTGTACGTGAACTTTGAGTGCTTATCGTTTGTATTCGCAAGGATGATTCTAACTTCCGCTCCCGTGTCGATGAGGAAAGTGATGGAAGTACCTCGAGCCTTAAGGCAAAACAGGCGACTTGTTTTGTTGTTTATGGATACATTAGTAGTGTTAGTATGCGGTCTAGTTGGTTTGCCTGAAGCGGCTGAGTCGTAACTACTGCAGGGAGCCGGACAACATCTAGCTTTTCCACCATATTGGCAGTGATACCAACATAATTCTTCGACGGTTTGGTGTTATCTGACCGAAAACGTGCGGAGTAAATGTTGCGCTTTCTTGTCGAACCAGATGTACAAGGTGCAGTAGCAGACGAGCCGTAGTGGACGGTAACCAAAACTAGGTCAGCGTTGGACCGCAGCACACGTTGCTTCGAAGCCTTCATTGCTGCTATCTTGCTGCGAAGTAGCGCAATTTCCCCTGACGACTTGGGGCAAAGGCGAGACTCGATTTTCATCATTGAGAATACCTCGCCGAAGATATTGGTCGTCTGCTGCGAAAGACTTTCGAACGCAGCGTCTGATTTGGTAGCGAGTTCTTTCAGAGGCGTATCTTGAAACATGGACAGCATTACCGGCAATGGCGCTGGAATATTTGCAAACCACAGCTCTTATATTCCTTCTTCGCTCACGACTAAGGGACTAGCGATGCGCTGAATTTCGCGGAGCAACGCAGGCAACCTACGATCTCCCAGCTGGAGACCATTGAGCTGTTCAAATCGAGCGCGTGCGCTGGGCTGTAACTTCTTTAGAATCGCTTACTTCATCATTTCATGCTTTGCTTCATTCGATGGACAGAGTATAATGTCCTGAACCAGCATCACAATCGACGAAGAAAGGCGTGGAACGAGCTGATTGCACCTCGAACGGTCCGTCTGAATGCCCATATTTTCCGTTTCGATCTCGCATGTCGCAAACCAAACACCTGGGTTGTGTTACTGGAAACTTGAAACAGCCAAAGTAAGCATGTTTAGGCTGTGAAACAACTCAGATGCCACTTTCGAGTTGGGAATCGAGGTGATCAAGGACGAACAAAAACACGATGAAACTGTTAAAATTACGCAAGAAGCAAATACATGCACATATTAAATCGAGAAAAAGGAACGCTCACCAAAAACTACAAACTTCGAAAAAAGTTAATTTCGCGCGTGCGAATCGGAGTCACAAATTCGTAGGACTAGTAAATACTAGTCCGAGATGGTACACTTGATCAAGCGCGGATATCTGAAAGCAATTAAAGTCGGACACAGCGGACTATATTCGATGGACTAGAAAAGACGTGGACGCATGAAGCGAGGCAGAAGCGAACGTTAACGTGAAAAGTTACAGCGCAGATGAGTGTCGAACCAGATGTAAGGAAGATCAAAAAAGTGAATACTGTACGATTTGTCAGCAATGAAAATGAAAAAGATAGTGATTGGTTTTTGGGCACTACGCCCCCAACAATGCACTCCAAAACCCTCTTGTTCCTTCGTTAAAACTTTTTGATTAAAACATTTGGCAACAAGAAAATATCGAATATTGTGGGTGTTGAGTGGTACCTTCATTACATTACTATTGGGTTCCGCTGTCCGCGCTTTCGAATGTGGGGATCAGTTTTGGAGCAGAACTTACAGTGGCTGTAACGGTCTGACCTTAACCTAACTTACTGTGTACGGTCTCATTTGAAAGCGTAAATTGCGTTGTCGTCTGACTCGACCGAACTCGAATTGGCGCTAATTGCTTTCAGCATGTTGGTTTCGCCGTTGCCCTAATTCTGTGTGTCGAAATCGTCTCGTTGAGAGCCGATCACCTTGGCACTTGTTAGGCTAGCAGTTCCGGTAACAGGAAGAGGACTTTGTTGACTGTTGATATACTTTTACGTGGAGAACACACTCACTCCGTTGAAACTTAATTTTAGAAACAGACGGCACAGTAAGCGTCCGTGACTCGGATACATCGGTTACTGCGACATATTTTACACTGAGTTATGACAATGTTTGATAATGACTAATACAACCTAAACCCATGTATGTTACCTGACACTAAAGTCACTCAGCATCAAATGAGATGGCTTTTAGTCGTGCTCGATTGAATGAAAATAAATTGCGGATACAGCAGACCAGTTTCTTGCGCAAGTGAATAGTTATCGTCATTCACTATAAGCATACCCATGCTCATGGCGCAATAAATAAATGAAAAATCGATTTATGGCGAATTCCTTCGTAGTTGTCAGGCGCCATCTGGTCTCGTGACCGATGTAACAACAGGTTCAGACATGCTCACGCATACCTGGCACTTGATAGCATCCAGTGTTTCATCTGAACTTAGATGATGTTTATCGCTCAATTTGGTAGACAGAACAAGATGTGTTTTTCTCCAGGATAATGGATGAAGCTTGGAAACCGAATGATAATACAATCTTTGTAAGGCAGCATGAATCAATAAGGATTTCATGTATCCGGACCGATGCGTTGATATTATCCAAGCCTGGACCAGCCATATTGCGCGATATGGAGTGGTCATTGTATCGTCTAATGGCGTTTGCACATTAGTAACCATGGGGCAGAGGTAAAGGCACTGTAGCCTGCTATATTGTGTGCTCAACTGTAATTGGTAACAATTTGGGTAGGTGTGCTTGGTATGCTTCTAAAGATGGCAGCAAATGTGTTTGGGCTCATAACATTCTATCACGCCATTCCATAGTTCCTTTGTAGTCATCAGTACTGTCCACTTTTAAACTCCTCGGGTGCGAGTTGGAGCAAACAGTTAGCAGATGGATTCACTATTTTGTTGTATATCCCGTGCAAAGTGATGCTACCATTACTGGATCTACTTGATGCACAATGCGAATTCTCCGTGGGCACCACATAGTTGTAGAACAGATGTGGAACGATGTAAAGCTAATTCACCCGAACACCCCAACGTTAGGTTCAGTGTCAACTTCAGTAGCTGCGATCATCATCATCATCATCATTACACGTTAGCTGGAGGTGGAAAACACCTCAGCTATTGTGCCGCAATACAAAAGGCAAGAAAAGAAAAAAAAACAAACAAACAGTGGCACGCCCGCTGAGTCCCCAGTAACGGATGGACATCGTTCCGGAGAGCTAACAGCTGGCTGCCGTAAAAGAAAGTCATATTATGCCTAACGATTGAGATCGTGATTGGAGGGGGATGCTAAACAGGAGGGGGATGGACAAAGGAACTCACAACACAAACGCCATTGGGGCCGGCTCCTAGCCATATCAGCAAGTGTGTCCAGCCAAACGTGTTCACCGTCCTTAGGACCCCAGCCAGGCAGTCGGGATGCACCAACCGACGCCAACTTCGAAGTGAGGGTTTTCATTTCTCGCGACCAAGTCATCACTTGGCCTCCCCTCCTCCTCTTCCAACCGCACCCACAACGCGCAAACAATGCACGTCGTGGGAGTCGGTGTGCTGGCATGCGCAAGACGTGGCCCAGCCATCGGAGCCTGGTGCATGATATAATGGTGCTGAGCGGTTCACTCGCTCTTCCTGCACCAAATACGCGACCTCGAACACGCTCATTGCTCACGCGATGTTCCCACCAGACATGAGCTAAGCTGCGAAGGCAGCGATGATCGAACGTGACGAGTCTCTTCATGTCTGTCGACCTGATGGGCCAGGTTTCACAGCCATTTAGGAGAGTTGAACGGACGGCTGCGTTGTAAACTCTGCCCTTGAGGGCGAGAGTAATGTCGCGTCTGCGCCACAGGTGGCGGAGATTGGCAAAAGCATCTCGAGCTTTTGCTATACGGTTCGTAACCTCATCTTCAATCCCACGGGTGCTAATATAGCTGCCCAGGTACTTGAATTTCTGAACGACTTCTAGCAGATCACCACCAAGCGTTAGCGCAGGATTGGGTCCCTGCCAATCTTGGAGAAGTACTTTGCATTTTGATGGAGCAAAGCATAGCCCAAACGACTGACAGCCAGTGCTAATCGGTTCAGTGCTGTTTGGCATGTTTGGGAGCCGTCACAGATTAGGGCAATATCGTCTGCATACTCTAAGTCAAGAAGTCGCTCACCAGGGAGTAGCTCCACACCTTCTAGGTCGTGTCCAGCGAACGCTGTTTCCATGACTTCATCAATAGCGAAGTTGAAGAGGAAAGGTGACAGCGGGCATCCTTGTCTCACACCGCTGGTGATACTGAAGGGTGGCGAGAGTTTGCCGTAAACCCTCACCCTGCCCGAACTATGTGCGTACAGCGCTTTGATAATGTTTACATATTTATCAGGCACACCTTTCCTCAACAGACAGTCCCAAAGGGCACATCGATCGACTGAGTCGAAGGCACCTTTTATGTCAAGAAACACGACAACGGTGGGTCGCCAATAAACATGGCGGTGCTCCAACAATTGAAGCAAAGTGAAGATGTGGTCGATGCAGCCCCGACCTCGACGAAATCCGGCTTGCTCTTCACGAATTTGGCTTTCACGAGTGCCAGTCAGTCTGTGGAGAATGAGAGAGGCAAGCAATTTAGAGGCAATCGAAATCAGACTGATCCCTCTATGATTGCCACATTCTAAACGGGAGCCTCCCTTGAAAATTGGGACAATGACGGAGCGGTTCCAGTCTGTCGGGACTGTCTCCTGCTCCCAAGGTTTTACTAGCAACTCGTGTAGATCACCTATTAGAGCAGGTCCACCGAACTTGAAGAGGGCTGGAGGAATAGTATCTGCTCCTGCGGCCTTATGCAATTTCAACAGCCTGATCTCACGTTCGACTTCAGCGCGTGAGGGCGGATCCAAGGAGACGGCCCAAGGAGAAGGGCGTTCAATGCCCGAAGAAAGTGATAACTCAGGTTGGTTAAATTGCATAGCAAAGTGTTCAGCCCAACGCTCCAAGCGTTTTGACAGGCTGTGGATAATCTGCCCACTCTCGTCGCGTATGGTCTCGCTAACACCAGGTCTCCTGCTGCCTGTTGCCCGTATCAGACGGTATAACTTACGATGATTACCAATGGCAGCGGCTGTTTCCATCTCAGATGCACGATGAGACCACCAGGTTTCGCGGTCCTTCTTTAGGCTAGCACGTAGTTTCGCCCTGAGATTGTTGCGAGATTCATTGTATTCGCTTCCAGCCGGAATACGTCGGCGAGCATCCATAAGTTCCAGAGACTGTGTAGAGACCCAATGTCCGGTTTGGCAATTTGTTTTGCCACATGAAGACATGCCTGCTAATAGCAACGCTTGACGAGTGTGCGACCAGTGATCTTCAACGGTGTTTAGTGGGCGCTTACTCAGCCCAGATGTCAGCGCATCTTGGTACACATTCAGAACATCTGGCTTCGCCAGCTGGCTAGTGTCAATCCGTTCACATCGACGTTGCGGACGTCCACCGAAGCGCATCTGGAGGTCGGCACAGACAAGTGCGTGGTCAGAGTCCACGCTCGTGCTCCAAATCGAGCGATAGTTTTGGACACAGCCTCTCCAGCGGTAACTGATCGCGATATGATCGATTTGCGTCCATGACTGGCCCGAGGCTGGTGGCCGCCAAGTCACACTTCTGCGGGTGCTGTGTCGAAAATTAGTGCTCGCGAGAAACAGGCGAGCATCTTCACACAGCTGGAGCAATCGCTCACCATTATCATTACGGGAGCCTACACCATGTTGGCCGCCCAGATGAAGCTCATCAGAGGACAACTTTCCGACTTGGGCGTTTAGATCGCCAGCCAGCACCACAGTATCCGTGCTTCTTCTGTAACGAAGGAGCTCGTGAAGTTGCTGGTAGAAATCATCTTTTACCGAATCAGTGCTACAGTTTGTAGGGGCGTAGGCCGCAATGACAAACAGGCACCGTTTGTCCCCGCGCGACTTCGAAGCACGGAACGAACCAGCTAATCTAACGGCGCACATCCTACTGTTTACTGGGATCCAATCAAGCAGGACAGCTTCAGCCCGGGGACTCAAAACAATGCCGACGCCGGCTTGACCGGCATTTGAAGCTGCATCATCGCCAGATAGGCGCAATGAGAATGTGCCGCCAGTGTCGCATGTGGGGGATCTCAGGGTAAGCACGGAGCTCGAATCTTGCAGGCGGGTTTCTGATAAACAGCAAATATCGATCGATAGGGTCTCTAGTGTGCGGGCAAGTGCTGCCTGTTGGCCAATCTGCAGCAAAGTGCGCACGTTGAGGCATGCCAATCTTAGCGAGACACGAGGACTCCAAAGGGAAACGGATGAACTGACGTTGTCCGCTTGGTTGAACATGGACTTATCGACTGGATTGGAGCGAGGCCCTGCGATTGTGTGTGATTTGAAATTAGAAGACAAGCGACTATTGAAGTAAGCTGGGGGAGGGCCAAGAATTGGGGGATTGAAAATGGGGGGGATATAAGTAAAGTTGGAGCGGGACAATAAGGATGCAGAAGCGCAAGAAGGGGTATAAGAAGACGGGAAGGCCTGAGCAGTAGCATCCAAACCCCTATCCACCCTGCTCGATGCAGCAGATAGGGCGCCGTTTATTATCCTCTGCGACGGCCAGAGCATCAAGAAATTGTTGTAGGAAAGGTTCATTGTATTGCGTGGGCAGAATACTGTCAGGTTGCCCAGGCCTAGACAGGAGAACGATTAGGGTTCTCAACCAAAGCCTTTGGTTCAAAAACCTTACCGCAAGGCAGCGGGTTTTGGCACTGGACTACAGAGCCCGTTTTATGAAATGAGGAGCCACCCCCATTCCAACCCCCAACCTGGAGGACCAGGAGGCTGAGTTTGTCTGGCCTTTAACCATTGACCAATCTGGTATGAGTGTCTCTAAAGGTGCAAAAAAAAGCACCACCCAGCATAGCTCAATGGATCTCTGAGGCACGCAAACCATCGCACCACGGTAAGGTCCAGCCTCATTGCGATAATGACGAATCAGTACCTCAAGTCTCGAGCTAGTCAGACTTTTCGCGAAATATGATTAAAAATCACATCAATGCTGCTTTCTCGATGATGTATATTGGCTATTTTACAAATAGTCATGTTGGACAGAAGCATTTGCCGTTAGTAAGCATTGCTTAAGCATATTTCGGGTGAACTATTGTCCACTGTAGTTCAGTCGTTTGTAGATTGTAACTTCATCATCAGGGTAAGAAAGGTGTAGTGATCACACGCGCATCAGAAGTTACGCCCCAAAAACCGAACCTGGGTACATCCAATGTTTGGCCAGAACTAGATCACACAGCGAGCCTCAAACTCCGGTAGGGGGTCGATGCAGGAAACAGCAATTGCTAATTCACCCGGGAGCAAAATATCCGATTCTACAGCTTGTGGACTATATAGAACGATGCCGAGATCCAGGTGGTGGAATGCTTTGGGAAAGTCCAGCAAAAGGACATGATTTCAGGTCAACACAGTAACTATAATGGTTCAATCACCACATTTAATAAGTGATTTAAGGGTACAGGGCTGGCTTTGAAGGAAACTGTGTTGTTCCAAATTGGTTTATACACTGTTACCGTCATTACAAGCACTCGTGGATACCAGCACTCGATCCCAGGTCTTGCTACCACCGTGAGCAGGAACAGCAGCAGTGAACCCATGCCAACAGAAATGCTGTGGAAGCTGACTGGTCCATTGCGTTGCAGAGAGCAGAAAGGAGATCTTTTGTCAGCACATTGACTTCCCGTTCACTGCGGGGATGATCTGTCGTTGACGCACAGTGTTTCACAAGGGAGCACTGCGGCAATAGTGAACACAGCATGCTTCATTATGCGCATCAAGTAGGTGTCTAATAGTTGCTTAAAACATTCTTCTAGTGGATTGTTCGGGTTGTTCGCCGCACGCGTTGAGAAAGTACCATCGGAGCGGACTCGATGCCCCCTCCACTTAAAACGATTTTAACGCTGGTGCCGTGTAAAACTATCCGCACAAAGGTGAAAGAACTCCTGAAACTCATTCTCTATCCCAATCATAGAATACGTTGGGTGATAACCAGATCACGACAAAGACCTTAATCCAGGGAAATCATGTTCATCCCTCGAAGTTGATGAGAGCAACGCAGTTTCCGGAATGTCGAGACAGTTTTCGATCTCTGCCGCTAAAACTTCTCTCTCAGAACGTAATCAAGAATCGGGAGCAAATAAGAGCTGAAGAGGAGTCTTAATATCTCCAGCGACATCTGGGAAAACTATCTCTTTGTAGCAAACAATGTCCTACTGGTAGTCGTAACCTTCTTCAAAGTATCCTGGGTTGTGCGTAGTCTTGGCAAAACAAATACTTCAAAGTCCTTCTCGAAGGTTGCTTTCGTGAGCAGAAAGCCTCTAACATGATAAGCACCGAAGGGATCAGAAGCAGCGATTGGAAGAACAGAACACTTATCACGGTTGACAGGTAGTCATCACACTACTGCTCAATAGTGTAATCGGTCTAGCGTTGCTCCTAGTCACTCAACATCATTAAGCTTGGATGCCGCCAGTAACGGCTTTGGGTAATCAGCATATATCAGGCTGTATGACTGAAGCACTGATGCAAGATCACTGATGAAGATTGCAAAGTACTCAAAACCAAGGATGGAGCCCAGAGGGACCAAGTTGACCATTCATCTTCACTCGCATGCTACGGTCGTTTGTACGTTCAGCGATCCAGAAGAAAATTTTCCAAGCGACGCCACAGAACCCGTAGTTTCAGAATGAGACCTTCATGAGGAACTTTGTCAAACGTTTTAATGGCATCGACAAAACGACGCCCAGGCCATTGCCGGGGTTCAACCATCTCGTCCATTTTTCTTTGGCTACAAGTAGATTGAAGATACAAGTATGTGGCTCTTATGAGGGTATTCAGGCACTCTAAGTGAAGATATGGGGCTTACATAAGCATTTTCTATGACTTTACAAAGTACCGATGTAAGACAGATGGGCCGATATTTTGTAGGTTCTTGACGATCTCCTCCCTTGTACAGTCCAACCTGCTATGGCGACCACCTGTTCAAGGAGAGCACCTTTTGTCCTTCCTTAGAGTGGTCCTCACAGTGCTCGATTTCCAATCTGTCGCGAGACGTCTGGCAACTGGAGCGTCCCGAAAACTTGGCAAACAGAAGCAGCAATGTACCAGCATATCATCTTAACGAACGAACAATACATATCGTCGGCACCCCTCAAGGAGTTCGGATTTAATTCAAGAAGTGGTTTCGTAACTTAGTTGTTGCCGATTTCTATGTACTGTAGTGCAAAAGGCGCGGGTTCACGCAAACTCACTAGGCAATGTAGCTTCGGTAGAAAAGAAGAATGAATACTACATTGCCAGTAGACCAGTTTGTGCACCATCCTCATGATGAAACTCAAAGCGGCTATTCTACAGCTAGCTTTTGTACGTTTTTCAGCTAAGGTATTTGTGGGCGTAGAATTCTTCGCCAAATAAACCTCATACTGCTTTCGCTTCTCGTGTTCTGTTAATGAGCATACTTTCCCAACCACCTTGTTCGAAAAGTCCAAGGCCCATTACGTAAACTTAAACCTATTCTACAATCTTCGTCGTTTGCTTATAAGAATCCTTAACTCATAATCTATCCGGGGAGGGTCCTGGATAAGTGTTTCCTTTTAGTGATAACGACGATTTGACTGATGAATGAGATTATTTGAGTATAAAAGACTTCAGGCACCCTTAAAGTTCAGGTGGTGGTGTGTGCTCCAGTTCAGATTATCTGCAGTAACCCTTAGAAAGCGTGGTTCCGCAAGCCAGAAGTTCCGAATGAAACTGCGCAATGATCATTTTTGCTTATGGATTGCAGAAGAGTCAAGTAGGAGATAGTACACCGTACAAGATGTGTGCCCACTGGCCTGGACATATTTGAGCTGGTATCGCGACATTCGAGGAAAAGGGCCTCAAAGGAATCTTGAGCAGATCCAAATCAACAGCAGCCGCATCAAAGTCTCTCGTTAACAGACAGTGTATGCTTCTGCCGTGCTTTTATCGAATCCAGCATGCAAGCTGCGGACCCTATAGGGGGCTCTGTAAGCGATATCGACCATAAGTAACGAACACCCATCAGTAACCAGACATCAGAGAAGCACAGAACAAGCGTTATTGTCCCAGATTGATTTTACTGGATGAACCTTGAGGTCGTCCTTCTAGTACAGAATCACACCACCCCCAGACCTTGCTCCAGAGCGATCGGGCTGAGATAAGTAGTAGTTGGCGGCATCCGGTTTCGGATTTTTCTGTCATTGTGGCCAGCCACAGGAAGCCTGCGCTTACGTAGAGACCATGGTTGGCTTGCGCTGCACCACCCACAGCACACACCACGTATCCGGTGTGAACCAGAAGGAATAAGACCGGGAGGCATGTGGATGGGAACCACGTTTCATCAACGGAGCCGGCCCACACTCCTTCACAGGCAAACACAGACACGCTGTATTTGGGAATCAGTCGCACACAAGGCGGTGGCTGGACCGTAGTTCGCTCTTCACTGGATGCATGGAACCACTCTTCGAACCTAGCACGGACACAAGGACCGTGCACCTCGTCCCCTCCAGCAACGATCAGTTGTCTCCTGGAGCCAATATGGACGAGGTAATGGATACTAGACAGGTAGGCACCTTGTCAACATGCACATCAAGCGCAGCCACACCGGGGATATCAAGCAACAGCCAATCACTTAAAACGACGATATAAATAAAATAAACATAATGATGCATACAGATACGGTGACAAACTATTCACCAATTGAGCATAGGAAATAAATCGGTTACGAACAAATCCGCGATAAATTAAAGACCTCATAAAATATATTTTAAGAAAATGTCATAAATGCGAAAATATTATCAAAGTTAACCAAGGTAGTTTAAGAGATGTGTGCAAGTTTATAGAAAGTAGTTCAGGTAGATTTATGAGATAAAAGGCATTAAGACAATGTAGCAAACCCACCACCTGAAATAAAGAAATTCAGCATGCAAGCATGCCGTTAGGGAGTCGAATGCAGCGTACCTACAAACCCTGCGCCGGCTCTGCTTACGTTCTCTGCAGATCTCATTATGGTTTCGATGGGGCTCCGAATGGCCTCGCTTATGGCTCACTAGGCCCACCTGACTCAGGCACTCGCGACCGCATGTGCTACATCACCATGTGCTTGATGTCGATGTAGTACTACCCATCAACGCCCGTCACTTTCGCAATTGCCATTTTTTCTCTGCATGTATGAGGGGCTTCTCTTGCACCTCGACAATGGCCTTCGTGATCAGATCGCGCCATGCACGCCGCCTTCGATTCCCATAATCTGCAATCAAGATCAGAATGTGAGAGGCTCACTTCGACCATGTCCTGGTAAAGTAACTTCGGTTTCCCTACATGCCGCTTCCCAACACTCAGTTGACCATATAATAACTCCTTCGTTATCCACGTCGAATCCATACGCCACACATGATCGAGCCACCTGAGGTGTCTCAGCAAAGTATACAGCCCACTGCATACATTCCACTTCGGCGCAACGTTTCCGTGTCCGAAACTGTCGCACCAGCCAAGGCGCAGAATCCATTGCAGACAATGTTGATGGAACCACTCGAGATTTCGCACATCCCGCCAGTACATCGTCCACATTTCACTGCCGTATAGAAAAACGGACAGCACCATGAATTTGTACCCTATCGGCTTCATGCCATTGGTAAGCTGATGTTTGTTCCACAATCGGTACTCAAGCTTCCCAAATGCCGAAGTTGGCTTCGATACGCAGATACACCGCTCACTGCATATCTCCTGGTCAGTCGACGCCACACTCCCAAGGTAGCAAAAGCGGTAGGTGGTTTCTGATACTTCAGCATCAATACTGATTCGCTTCACTATTGCAGATTGCACCTTCGGTGAAGGCTGAAAGAGACAAACAGTTTTGCTTGTGTTGATGGTGAGCCCGAATTTAATCGCTGTCGAAGCTAGAGCACTAGTCATGTGCTGCAACTCATCCACGCTGGGTGCAAACAACGCGAAGTCGTCAGCAAACAACAACAGACGGATAGTTGTCTCACTGACTAGGGTTCTCGCACCGAATAGACGGATATACAGCAACCCATCATCAATACGGTGCTCCCCACGAACACCGTAAGCACATGCCGTATCAAAAGCACATCATTGCATGAAGATGGATATTAAACAGGGCAGGAGCTATGACACAGCCTTGCTTCACACCAGAGATAACTGCAAAGTCATTTGAGGTCTGTCCACTCAGCTGCACCATCGCCCGAATACCACTCTGCAGACATGCAATTAAACATACAAAATTACTCGTACGTCGAAACTTACCCAACCCCAGCTACAGTGCCTCGCGGTTCACCGTATCAAATTCGTTGGTGAAATCGGAAAAAGTGAGTACAACTGCTGGTGTCGTTTTCTACACTTCCTTGCAACTGACGAGTTGCAAACACCATATGTATAATGCTGTGACCCGAACGGAACCCACACTGCTCTTCCGCCACGTTAGGTTCCACGACCTGACTGACGAGGCGGTTGAACAGGATTCGGGCACACGCGTTGCCCACACAACTCAGCAAATTGATGCCACGATAATTAGTGCAACATTGCTTGCTTCCTTTGCTTTGTACAATGGTAGCACAAGGGCATCCTACAGCTCATGAGGCACATCCTCCTCAATCCATACGCGTTGCATCAAGTGATACAATGCAATCACCGACGTGGGCCGCTGTGTTTTAATACTTCAGAGAAGGTCCCGTCGGCACCGGCACACTTATCATTTCGTAGTTGAGTAAGTGCCCTCTGCGTCTCATCCAGCGTCAGTGTGTCGTGCTGCTTCAGGCCGTTCAATGTAGGCCAGTCAATCTCTGCACGGTTGTTCAAGAGACAGTCAAAGTGTTTCCGCCAGATCTGCGTTATGTCTGCAGTCTGTGTGCAGGTAGCGCCTGAACTACGATCGATCAGCGTCCTCAGCGGCTCCAATCTCGGTCCATACACCACCTTTAAGTAGTCAAAGAATTTCT
This sequence comes from Dicrocoelium dendriticum, assembly GCA_944474145.2. NCBI lineage: Eukaryota > Metazoa > Platyhelminthes > Trematoda > Plagiorchiida > Dicrocoeliidae > Dicrocoelium > Dicrocoelium dendriticum. Next base: position 177,285,251 of record OX104063.1, read on the forward strand.
TGTATTGGCATAGCATTCCATCTGCTTCACCTTCTCCGTCCACGATGCATTTTTAATGCGACGGAGCTCTCGGGTCAGTCGCCGTCAAAGTTTGAGAAACTGACTACTCTTCCCCAAGTCACTGGGGTCTACGACAAATGCAGAAAATGCTGCATTCTTCTCACACACCAATGCACCGATCATCGTATTGTTCTCATCAAACCAGTCAGGCCGCTTGCAGTTTGCGCGCCCGATGGCCTTCTCGGCAGCAGCTGTCATCTGTTCTCGAATGTGGTGCCACAGGTCGCGCACTGTGACAGTGCAGTCCACATTATACAGGCGTACAGTCATCGCGTTTTCCAGCTCAATACATTTCTCCTCAGTACCGAGGGAGAGGATGTTAAATTTACGCCGATTCACGGAGGGAGTGCAATAGATGGATTTACGAAAGTATATGTACAGTTTGATGCACACCAATTTGTGATCAGTGCCACACCAATCTTCTCGCAGTACAAGTGTCTTGCGCACTTCAAGCATGTCATGCTGATGTACGGTGACATAGTCTAGCAGGTGAGGGTGACAACTCGGTGGGTGCGTCCAAGTTGCTATACAACTCGCACTCAGTGCAAACCGAGTGTTCGTGATCGTCAGGCCGTGAGTGGCACACAGTGAGAGTAGCCTGTCACCATTTGCATTCGCCGGACCAATGCCATGTGGACCGGTAACATCTGTCCATACCGATGCATCACGCCCAACGCGCGCGTTGAAATCACCCAGCAGAAATAGTCGGTCGCTCCTCGGCACAGACTGTATCACGGAGGATAACTGAGTGTAGAATTGATCACGCATGTCGTCAGGATAACACATGGTCGAATCGTTCGTGCTTATAAAAGTAGTAAAATTACCGCTTCCGAGTCGTAGGCGAACAGTCATCAGTCGTTGTTCCTGATGGCTCGGATTCTGAGGTTATCGCACTTTGTGGCGGCCCAAGCTGCACTATACCAGTAACTGACGATTCCGGCGGCATGCAATGCGATGTCTGAAACCGATGGTACCATCAGCTTTGTACGGAGCTAAATACCGAGCAGTACGCAGCGCTAGCCTCTAGCGAAAAGTTGCTTTTCAGTTGTGCCAATTGCTGCAGCCGCCGGCAAGGCCGCACAGCCTTTCGTACGAGAGATGAATCTCTTGATACCCGGCTGCGAAATGTAGAGCATTCGTTCTCGATGCTCTCTGATCCTTGCTTTAAGATTGATCTGCTTATGACGACGCTTCCGGTCTCTAACAAAGCAGATTTGATCGCTTACACTGATGATCAACTTGCGGCACCTATCATTATGTCACCGGTCCAGATGGCTACCGACCACCAGCATGAAGCAGTTTCGGACGTCGTATCTAAACCTACCCTGATCGACGCCTAATTGCTGATTCAAGGGTCACTTCGAGTTAAGCGAAGAAGAGCCAGGAAACCTCGTAAGCTCTCTGCTAAACAAGAAGTTGTTGTCTCGGCACCGGAAACAAGCCAAGTGTCGTTACTTGACAAACCGTCTGACGGTTGTGCGAAGGCGAAGATCCCAACACGCACTACTTGTCAGCCGAAGTTGCCGGCAATCTCGGTTCTCACCGAGAAGGCATGTTCTGAAACTTTGCCTGCTTTTGCTCAAAGCGAAACATCCTCACGGGACCCTGCTCCCGTTATCAAGAAGAAAAAGCAGACCAAATCTGCCATAAAGCCTTCTGGTGAAATCGATGACCCTAACAAAAGGATGGCATCGACAATGGAGCGAAAAACATACGCTGCCTTTGCTACATCATCGGAGGGGCTAAAGACAGTTCCATCACCAGTAGTGAAGCCACCTGCTCCGACTGCGGAATCAAAGACCCGTGGGGTTAATACACCCCGTCGTGGCGATTCTTTCACGGATAGTAGCGTTATATTCCGTAACGCGGCTGAATCTACTGCTGTCCTTCCTGCTGATCGCATGTTGGACGACCTTCAATGGTTTAAAATGTGCGTAACAAAGCTTCTTCCGCCTGGTTTTCCAGACGTTACTGTCAGGAAGCTGATTAGACTGGGGAACGTCCCAGTTAAATTTCCAAACCCGCGACCGCGGCTACTTCGTGTGGTACTCTCTGCCCCGGAGGAACGCAATGCTCTCATGCGGTTTGCGTTTAAGCTGAAAGGTACAAATATTAGCGTTCAGCCGGACCTTCCGCTAGCCGATAGGCTAAAACTAAGGGAGGCCATCAAGGACCTCAAAACTAGGCGAGCGGCCGGTGAACAAGATCTCCGGTTAGTGGGTTTTCGGGTGGTCAGCCGGCGGTCTTTTTCCGCCATACCACTGCCCATTCTGGTAGCGCACGATCCAGGTCTGGATCTAACGAAAACCTTCAGATAGTGCTAAGTAATGTGCGCAGCCTAAGGAATAAGGTGTACGAGTTAGGTCTGCTTGTAGATGGGTCTCACCCCGATATACTCGCATTCACTGAAACGTGGCTGTCTCAGGACATCACGGATGGTGAAGTACATCTATCTGGCTACGCACTATTTAGATGCGATCGCTCTGCTGGCCGACAGGGAGAGGGCGTCGCTCTTTATGTGAGCTGTAAACTTGACGTTTTGAAGACCTGCTTATTTCAGTCGGCAGACAGAACTGTTGAAGCTCTTTCGGCTGTTATTAGCACATCCTCGGCTCAGGTTACAGTTGTTATTGTGTATAGAAGCCCTGGGAGCATATCCAAAGAGGTACTTGAATCCATTCGCTCCCAGTCCGCAAATAAGTGTTTGGTGATGGGCGACTTCAACCTCCCAGAGATTTGCTGGGCAGATCTTTCTTGCGACTCAGTTTCAGGCACATTCGGCGCTGGTCTGCTTGAACTTACACTCCAAGTATCTTTGCACCAGTTCATTGACCTCCCCACTAGGTACATGGACGCCCAAATACCGTCTATCTTAGACCTTGTATTCGCTAAGTCACTCGATTTTGTTGATGACATTACTTACGGACATCCACTGAGTTCCAGTGATCATGTTTGTTTGCTCTTCAGTTGTACTCTGTCTAGACGCTACCAGAGTACTGTTGAGTCTCGTCCGAACATATGGCAAGCAGACTATCAATCAATGGGAGCCAAGGCTTCTGGTTTCCATTGTGAGATCTCAGACGACGAAACTGTCGAGGTTGCCTGGGATAAATTTAAGTCCTACCTCACAGAGGTCTCTGCTCCCCTCATCCCAGTCAGAAGGAGAAAGGAGGCCCGAGCACAGCCGCCCTGGATAGATCCCACTGGCAGGCATCTGTTCACAGAGGTCTAGATGTTGGCGGACTTACCGAGATGCTCCGTCCACCGATATGTGTGACAGGTACCGTAAGGCTAGAAATAGGTGTAAGCAACACCTAAGGCATGCTAGGCTCAATTTTGAAAAAGGGTTAGCGGACGAAGCTTCAGAGAATCCAAAAATATTCTTCGCTTATGTCAAAAGGCGCTGTGATTCGAACATGTCAATTCCAGTATTGATGCGTGATGCCGGTACTCATGCGCATACGGACTATGACAAGGCCTGCGTACTCAGTGGGCAATATGCGGCAGCGTTTGTAAGGGAAACCTCTTTGACAGGCGTTGAGCTGGTTTGCAGGACCCCAGAGGGTTCAGAACTATCTGAATTTATTGTAGCGGAGACTGCAGTTCGTAGGCTGTTACAAGGGCTGAACCCTTCTAAGGCCTCTGGGCCTGATTTAATTCACCCGAAACTGTTGCATGAGTTGGCTGCGGAACTAAGTGGACCGCTCGCTATTGTGTTTCAGAAATCGCTTGCCAGTTGTGCATTGCCTTCCGAATGGAAGGAAGCTGTCATCTGTCCCATCTTCAAACATGGGGACAGGGGTCTGCCTGCAAATTACAGGCCAGTTAGTCTGACGAGTGTAGTAGTCAAACTCCTCGAGAAACTGGTGAGAGATACATTGGAGAGTCATCTGAGTAGATTTAATCTACTTAGCAATGTACAACACGGATTCCGGAAGGGATTTTCGTGTCTGACGAATCTGTTGGTGACTCGCAACGAGACTGGACCTTAACGTGGTACGATGGTTTGCGTACCTCATTGACCCATTGAGCTATACTGGGTGATGCCTCCGAGCATCTTGAGAGCTACTCCTACCAGGTTGGTCAATGGTGAGAGGTCAGACAAACTCCTCCTCCTGGTCCTCCAGGTTGGGGGTTTGAAATGGGATGGTGTCCATTTCTGTAAAACTAAATCACTGCCACCCCGCTGCCTTGCGGACAGGCTTTTGAGCCAAAGGCTTTGGGTGAGAACCCTAATCCTCCTCCTGTCTAGGTCTGGGCGCCCTGGCAGTGTCGGAGCCCACATACAACCATGCCATTTTCTTCAAACATAAACTTCATCCTGCATCGGCCGTCGCGCAGATTATCAAGGGTCGCCTTATCTGCTGCATACAGCAGGGCGGATAAGCGGAAACATGCTACTGCTGGCGCCTCCCTTCTTTCTTTTCCACCTTTTTCTCTCACTCCCATCCCGACCCCATTACTAACCTTTCTTCTATAATTTCCAACTTAATTGACAGCAACCGAAGTGCTACTGGAGTAAAACCATTTGCAGCCACCATCCCACAGCACCTATCAGACGCCTATCGGCAAAAGTCCCTTATAAGGCCACGCTGTCCCGTTTCCATGGCGACATTCAACGTCCGCACTCTAAGACAAACAGGTCAGCAGGCTGCACTCGCACACACCTTGAACACACTGGGTGTTGATGTGTGTTGTGTGTCCGAAACTAGGATTAATGACCCTAACGGGGTTATTGAATTGACTGCACCCGGCTTATCCTCTCGTTATTGGTTGCACGCATCCGGAGACGTCGATGCTGCACGCACGGGTGAAGCTGGTGTAGATAACATTCTCAGCTCCAAGACTGAGTGGTCGTTGGTTGATTGGCTTCCGGTGAACAGCCGTTTATGTGCAGCCCGTTTGACGACATCAGCTAAGATGAATTCGCGAAGTAGTACAAAACGCTGTTTGTTTGTGATTTCCGTTTATGCTCCCACCGACTGCAGTTCTAATGCAGTCAAGGACACTTTCTATCACGAACTGAACGCGCTACTACGCAGTGCTACTAGTTCAGATATTATAGTACTTGCTGGGGATATGAACGCACAAGTAGGGCGTCTGAGATCTTCAGAAGCTCAGTTGGGTGGTAATTATGGACTTAACTCCGAACGGACTGACAACGGCGAGCGTCTGCTGCAACTGTGTGCGGAGCACCAGTTGTTTCTTACTAGCACTGCTTTTAGACACAGTGGGCGCCGAAGTGCCACTTGGCGTCCACCTGTAGCTGGCCAGCGATGGACTCAAATTGACCACATAGCCATAAATTAAAGGTGGCGTGGTTCCATTCTGGACTGCTGCTCGTACTGGAGTACCTGTGTCGACTCTGATCATGCCTTGGTACGTTGTCGTTTCTCCATGAACTTTACCGGAAGGCGCACAAAGCGTCTCCTCCGATTGGCAACGGAGAAATTGTCGCAGCCCTCGGTCAGACAAGCCTATCAAGAAGCACTGCATACCGAACTCTCGCTGTCTTGTCCTAAAGACACTGAACTTCAGTGGAATAGGATCTTTGACGACATGCACGACGCAGGAGCATCTGCTTGTGGCACTATCAATCGTCACCGCACCAGTCACTGGATATCCGAGAGGTCCGTGAACCTGTTGGGAACTAGAAGGCATCTCCCGGCTGGTTCTGAACACAATATGACTAGACGGGCTATTAGGCGTGAACTAAAGCGGGACCTACGTGCTGACAAGGAAGCCTGGTGGACCAGTAGGGCTCAAGAAATGGAGGAGGCAGGAGCAGTAGGCAATTACCGGAAGCCCTTCCAGCTAATCCGCACCACGGGTCCCAGAAAACCAGGCGTCAGTGAGACAATCAGAGACAGCGCGGGTGCGCTGATACACAATAAGGAGCTCCGTATGGCTCGTCGGGCTGAACACTTTCACGATCAGTTCAGCTGGCTCCCTGCTCCCGGACCTCTTCCTACGCAGGTGATGCAGGACGTTCCATGGACGGTTAGTTTAGAGCCTCCGTCGGAGGCCGAGGTCTGAAACGCGATCACAGCCCTCAATCGTTTTTGTGCCGCTGGCCCGGATTCCCCCCACCTGCACTATTTAAGGATGGAGGTGAGGTCCTCTGCAGGGCACTGGCCTCCCTATTCGAACATATATGGAACGAAGAGTGTGCAGGCTAATTGGAGCGAATCGATTATAGTGGCAATATACAAAAAGGGCAGTCGCACAGACTGTGCGAACCACAGGGGTATTAGCCTAACGCCAGTTGTGACAAAATTACTGGCCTCGATTATCGTTCGTCGCCTCACTGCAGAACGGGAATCTCGGATTAGGGAAGAGCAGCCAGGTTTCCTCCCAGGACGTGGCTGTATAGACCATGTATTTACTTTGCGGCAAGCGCTGGAGCAGCGCCACGCATACCGCAGACCGACAATAGCTGTGTTCCTCGATTTCAAGAGTGCGTTCGATTCGGTCGACCGATCGATTCTGTTCGAATCACTTGCACAAAAATGTGTTCCCACGAAATATGTGAACATCCTTCGTGCTCTATACTCGGACACTACAGGACGCGTCAGGGTATATAGTGTCCTATCGGATAGCTCTTCGACTACAAGTGGCGTTCGTCAGGGTTGTCCGATTTCCCCATTTTTGTTCAATTTCGTCGTGGATTCTATCATGGAGTATTCCCTTGCGGAATCTCACGATGTAGGCGTTGAAGTGCTGCCTGGTGAAAGGTTAGTTGATCTAGATTATGCTGACGATATCGTCTTGCTTTTCGACGATGTTGAGGCGGCACAATCAACCCTGAATAGCCTGTTCAGAGTGGTCCCATTATTTGGTATGCACTTCGCACCAAAGTGCAAAGTGTTGCTACAGGATCACCAGCCACTTGATGACCCCTTGACGCTTGCTAACGAGGAACTCGAGGTGGTTGATCATTTCACTTATCTTAGCAGCTGTATCAGCAATAATGAGCGCATAGAAACTGACGTGAGCTCATGCATTTCAAAGGCCAGAGCTGCCTTCTTGAACCTGCGTCATCTTTGGCGACAGAAGGGAGTTTCCCTCCGTCTGAAAGGCCGTGTGTACAAGGCCACAGTGAGGGCCGTTCTGCTCTATGGTAGTGAAACTTGGCCCCTTCGGTCTGAAGATCTGAGGCGCCTTCAAGTCTTTGATCATCGTTGTTTGCGAAGCATTGCTAGTGTCGGATGGCACCAGCGTATCCCCAACGATGATGTGCCTAGGCGAGTACTAGGAAGTGATAATCATGCTAGCACCCTACAACAACAGATAGCACTGAACAAGTTGCGTTCGCTCGGGCACGTGCTACGTATGCCTAGTCACCGCTTACCTAGGAGGGCCTTGTTTAGTCTGCCAGATGTAGGATGGCGCAAGGCTCAAGGTGGACAGAAGTTGACTTGGCAACGGGAAATAAAGTCACTGCCGACCAAACTGGGTGCCGTTGGTCCGTCTCGCCTTCCGGGTTGGAGTCCACGTGACTCACCTTGTGCTTGGCTCGAGACTTTGCAGGACATGGCTCGCAGTAGACACCAGTGGCGCGTCTGCTGCCGTCTTCTAATCAGATTGCCTGTTTAAAGTATGTTTGGTGCTGAGTTATCTGCGGGGTAATGGCTGATTATGACGCGTGGCAGTGAAAGCCGCAAGGAAGCTGTCTCGCCGATGCCGCCTTATCTTTGCACGATAGCCAGCTGTTTGTGACGGTATGTTGTCTACACAAGGTGTAGGCGCCTTGACTCAGAATGTTTGCTTAGGGCATTAAGGTTTTCAGGTAAGTCCCCCTTCTCTCCCTCTTCTTATTCTTTATTTCATAGGTCCTCATGGTTGCATGGCAGCGAAGCATCAGTACAAATGGCTGATGTATTGCTGTTGATGATGATGATGATGATGAGTCATCAGTTGCGCGCTGATGCCTGTTGGTTCACCCACCAGCCAGCCATGGAGGTGATCGGATATTGCAAATCCGACCCCATGTTCACGTGGTGCTGAGGTCTTGGAGGCTCCAATACCGGCGTTTGCGCACTATTTATTGCATTTTCAAAAATGCCTTCTCTCTTCCTATCGGTTCAGGCTCTCTACCGCTTGCAGCTCACGATCCGGTCTGGGCTCGTCCTATCAGGACCGTATTGCTCTGTCTGGTCGCGGTGGTTACGCCTATTTCTGATTCCACCCATTCCCGTTTCCGTGGTCTTCTTATCGTCCTGCTAACCCCTGCGTTCCATCTCCATACAATATGACTTCGCTCCAAATTCACTTATATTTGGTTGATACACTGCGAAGTTTAACGGAAGCCCAGGCTCAAAACGGAATATATAGACATTTTAATCTTCATTACACACTAGCTACAGGTGAGAACTACCCCAGCTATGTGACACAATAGAAATTGATAAGAAGTATGAAAATATATTTTATGTTTAGTTTCTTATTGTACAGCAACTTTGACATCGCCGTTTGAAGGGGGAGCTAAGCAGGAGGGGAAGGCAAAGAGAATCACGACACAGGCGTCATTGTGGTCGGCTCTTCGCCATGTCAGAATGTGCATCCGACCAAACTTTTCCTCACCCTTCGGACCCCAGCGCGTAGGTCAAGAGGAATCAACAGTGACAAAGTTGGAAGTAAATGTCCTCATTCCTCTTGATCAAGTCCTCGGTTGACCTCCCGCCTTCTTCTTATATCCACACCCCGGCACGCAAACAATGCACCTAGCGGGAGTCGGTTTGCTGGCGTGGTAACACGTGACCGAGACATCGGAACCTAGTGCATAACGCACCAATGCTGAGTGGTTCACTCGCTCTTCCTTCACCAAATACAAGACGCCGAATGCACTCCTCGCTCACACGGTGATCCCACCAGATATGAGCTAACTTCGTAGATAATGCCCATGGGAAAGTAAAACAGCGTTGTAAAGAGCTACATTGTAAACCTATTGCTGCTCGAACGTAACTGACCTCCTTATGTCTGTTGATAATTTCCCAACCGTACAGAAAGGTTGAATATAAGCTGCGTTATAAGCTCTGCTCTTCAGGATGTAAGTGATGTCGAGCAAGTTTTGCAGGTGGTGGAGATTAGCAAGTGTTTCGAACTTTGCTATACGGTTTGTGATCTTATCTTCCATTTCACTAGCGCTGATATGCCTGCCGAGGCAAGTGAATTTCAGGACGACTTTTACCTGATCACCACCATTGGTCAGCGCTTGGGGAGCCAGTACTGATCTGCCGAGTGCTGCTTGACACGTTTGGAAGCTGTCACTGATAACGGTAATGTCGTCGTCGTACTCCAAGGCAAGTAGTTGATCACTTGGGAGCAGCTCCATACTTTGTAGGTCGTGCCCAGTGAATGCAGTTTCCATAACTTCGTCGATGACGAAACTAAAAAGGAATGGTGACAGCGGACAGCCCTGTCTCACACCAGTGGCGATATTGAATGCATGCGACATTTTTCAGTAAGCTCTCACTCCGTGTGAATTACGCGCCTACAGCGCTCTTATGACCCTTACATATGTATCGAGCACACCATTTCTGAGTATACAGTCCCGAAGGGTACATTGATTCACCGAATCGAAGACAACTTCGGTGTCGAGAATCACGACTACTGTGGGTCGTCAATAATATTGCGGTTTTCCAACCACTGATGTAATGTGAAGATGTGGTTAATGTAACCCCGATTTCGAGGAAACCCGCCTTGCTCCTTGCGAGTCTAATTTTCACAGGCGCCATCAAGTCTATGAAGAACGACAGAGGTAAGTAACTTATAAGCAACTGAGATCAGACTGCTCCCTCTCTGATTGATGCATTCGGAATGTGAGCCTCTTTTAAAAATCGCGACTATTACGGAGCTGCTCCAGTCTGTTGGGACATTTTCCCCCTCGCACAGCTTCACTGGTAAAGTGTGCAAATCATCCACAAGAGTTTGTCTCCGGGATTCGAAAAGTATCGGATGAAGTTTGTTTGCTCCTGTGGGCTTGTTTGTTTTCAACACTCTGGTCTCACCTTCGACTTCTGAGCGAGAGAGCGGGTTCAAGCAGGCTCCGGGGAGAAGGGCGGTCCATAGCCGCTACGGAAGCTGGTAAATCTATTTGGTTAAGCTGTTTTTCAGTGTTATAATTCAAAGGAATTTTATTCTCGACTATGCAAGGCACGCCCTTAGAGAAATGATCTCGGAGTCGCACCAGTGTAAATTAGATGGATAATAGGCTGATGGAAAAATTCAAATACTGGTCAGTTATTGACAGTTGAATGTCCCCACACGGTGGTTAGTAGCGACAAGATTTGGGGTGTATGGACTGGTATTTGGATCCATCCATCTTCTCTCTGATGCTCAATGCTAACGTGCGTCCCCACATCGAGCAACGAAAATTGTCAAGGCATTGCGCGACGTTTCGTAACAGAAACGACTGAAGACACTCGGAGCATTCAGTAGACGATACCGGTAGCTACGTAGAGATCTTATATTAGTTTACCAGATACTGATGGACCCTGGTCACGTATACCGCCACCTTTTGAAGCTCAGCTCGAATACCAACCTCAGAGGCAATAGCCTGAAATTGAGTCAACAATACAGTCGTTCAGATTGCCAATGAACGTATTTATCCCTCCGGGTCTGCCAACCTTGGAACATCCTTCCAAACGCAGTTGTATGTGCCCTTAACTGTTTTCAACAAAAGGATTGGATATCGTATTGAACGCTCTACACTTTGTTACATGAACGGATATTCTGGGTTTATTCAGACTAACTAGCCTTTGTGGCTTTGTGGCCCACACTGACGCACATAAGTCTATGCAGTGGCATCAGCAATCTGCTTGTTATTTGCAATGAGTGTTAAACACAACAATTTGTTATTTTGTTTTGTGTGGTACTAACCTCCTTCTATACGCCATTACTCTATCGCTTCACCGATACGTATCTAATTTGGTCCACTGACGTGATATTTGAATTTCGATTTCTTCTATTACCGACCTGCGGGACATGTTAAGTCTGTGCTTTGTTACCCATTATAAACCATTGTTCCAAAAGTTGCCAATATATCTGTTGCATGGTGATAAACTAAGTCCCAACTAACTAGTTATGTCCAAGCAGTGAAAAGAAATATAAAGTTTCAAAATAATTTCACAGATGAAGTGAGTTCATTCGGAAACTGCACTTTGTGCTCGAGCGTGTTCGGTCCAACGTTCCAGGCGTTTTGACGAGTTGTGGATAGTTTGTCCACTCTCGTCGTACTTAGTCTTGCTAAGAGCAGCTTCCTTGCTGCCCGTTTTTCCTATCATATGGAATATCTTATGAGGGTTACCAAACGCAGTGGCCATTTCCATCTACGACACACGGACTCACGGTCTCTCTTCAGGCTAGCACGTAGTATCGCCCTAAGGTTTTTCGGAGTCTCGTTGAGTTCGCTTCCAGCCGAAATGTGCCGGCAAGCAACGAGGAGTTCCAGCGACTGCGTAGAGACCCAATATCCAAGCTTTCACTTTGACCTATCAAATGAAGATATGTCTGCTGATAATATGATTCGTCGAATATACGTCCAGTGACGTTCAAATTTATCAGCTAGCGCGTACTCAACGCGCACTTTGATATGCATTCAGAACCCCTGAGTTTGCTGTTTGTTTGACGCCTATACGTTCACAGCGTCGTCGCAAGTGTTCACCGAAGCGAACCAGAAAATCAGCACATGCTAATGCCTGGGCGGAGTCCACGCTTGTGCTTCAAATCGAGCGACAGTTTTTGACGCAGTCTCTATGGCGGTGACTGATCGCGATTCCATCAATTTGCGTCCATGACTGGTGCGATGCTGTTGGGTACCTTGTCACCCTCCGGCGGGTGCTGTGTCGGAAGTTAGGGCACGCGAGACAGGTACTGTAACCGCTCACTGTTTTCATTACGGTCGTCTACAACGCGTTGTCTGCCTAAATGTAGCTCATCAGTGCACAGCTTTCCAAATTGGGAGTTCGGATCACCAGCAACCACCACAGTATCCGTACTTCTCCTGTAACGATGAGATCGTTCAGTTGGTGGTCGAAACCATCCTTCATCGAATCAACGCTACAGTTTTTGGACCGCAAAGTCAAACAGGTACCGTTCGCGCGCGATTTCGAAGCCCTGAACAAGCCATTCAGTCTGAAGACGCAGATCCGGATTCTGACTGACATCCAATCGACCAGAGCAGCTTCATCCCGGGGACTCAGAGCAATACCCACGCCGGCATTTGTAGCTGAATCATATCCGGATAGACGCAATGAGAATCCACCGTCTGTATCACATGAAGGCGAGCATAGATTGAACACAGAGCTCGTTTTACTGGTGGGTTTTAGATAAGCAGCAGATATCGATCGATAGGGCCTCTAGTGCGAACTGATTTGCGATAAGGTGTGCACATTCACTCATGCCAGTATTAACGAGAATCAACGGCTCCAAATAGAGTTGGGCACACTGAGGTTGTCTGTATGTTTGCATTAACTAGTCGATGGGGGAGGGGTGACGATCCCCTACAGCGTGTGAGTTGAAAGTAGAAGACAAATGATGGTGGAAGCAAGATCGGGGTGGGTCAAGAATTGGGAGTTAAAATCAGTGGGGGATTGCAGTGAAGGTGAAACTAGCTGACAAGGAACAACTAAGGCAAAATGGGCAGTAAAAAGCTGGGAAAATTTAGTATTGGCACTCTCCCCCCCCTATCATCCCTGCTCTATGCAGTAGATAGGGAGCTTCTGATTATCATTTTCGGAGACCAGCGCATCAAAAAATTGTGTGAAGAGAAATTCATTATAATGCGTGGGCAGGATACTATCAGTCTGACCAGACCTAGACAGGAGAACGATTAAGGTTCTCAGCCAAAGCTTTTGTTTCAAAAACTTGTTCCCAAAGCAGCGGATGCTTAGTGGTGGAGCACAGGGATTCCGTTTTAAGGAATAACGAGTCAATCCCAAACCTAGTGGAGCTGAAGACTGCGTTTTTCTAGCTTCTAATCAATGACCAATCTGGTGAGTTGCACTGAAGTTAGAAAATGCACGGAAACCAACGCATCACCCTAAGGTTCGGTCTCATCGTGATGGGGACATTTTTATTGCACGCATCAGTCCCGTTTCCGATCAAACAGCACACAACATTGATCACATGTCCGATTATTGTCATATATATACCTCGTCAAAAACGAACCGTACCACTGCCCAGCAACAACGTAACCCTGAGCAAATTTACGCTGTGTTCTGCTGCGCCTACAAGTTTTCAACTGAGGCGTGGCTCGTCAACAATCGTTGGAGAAATTGGGGATAGCATCAGATTAAACTGGATCTTATGAGAGAGTGAAGCTGTATCGGTAGTAATCAGCCGAATTTTATACGCGGGGCTAAAATAACAAGTCAAGAAACAGCGCAGATTGGAATCTATATCCAACAAAATGGTGAGTTACGCATGGTGCTGTCTCCTCCGGGTCTACATTTGTCCCCGATACCAGGTTGCATGGACATCACAACGCAAATTAAGTTGGTTATTGACACGTCTAGGAAGCCGGCTAAGAAACCATCGCGAGTGCATCTGTTGATGATTCCAATGGCTCAAAAGTATAATAAATCTCTGTTGATGCAATTATTAAGTTCCCTGTTTGCCTAGACCATCTGTTATGCGCAGAATCAAGCACATATCGGTCAGTAAGTAGTCAGGCCTCGAACTGATGCTCGTACCTGGGGTAACGCATGCACCCAACTGTTAGAACTAGTCATGCATTCCGTCAATGAATAGCAAACAAGGAAATTTAAGGGAGGTGGTTAAACAAGATTACCAGAGGAAAAACGTAGGCGCGCGACATCTGAGCAGAAAGGAGTTCTGGAACCAAACTAGGTTCAATGCAGTTCAATATATAAATTATGATCCCTGCACCGGAGTGCACGTCGCTGCAAAAACAGCAGTGGCGATAAGCACGGTAAAATAAACATTCAGAAAGAATGGAGGCAAATCAAAATCGTCTGGCAGAAAAGAGTACGACATAAGAGTATGAATGGAAGTCAGCCGCTGCTTTCATGGTCGCGCCATATCCTACGGGCACTCAACCACTGATTTGGCCGAGTCCAAGGGGTCAGCCCAGGAAGAAGCCAAGAAATAACAAGGTCAAACGCCTCAGTGTGGTTGACCATGCTCTTTTGGCATTCGAAGTACCGACAACCTCTGGGATTCACTCAAAATGATGCAGTATTGGTACACAATGCACGCATAGACCACCGCGTTTCGGACATGCGGCGAACACTGACTGATACGAGATCAACGAGCAATCTAGTGAAGCAACAGATGGCTTGTTTCCAAACAGTTTCAGTGCAAATTTTCAGCAAACGGGACTGCATTAAAGTAGCGAACAACTAGATAAATTAACATAGACGAGTGAGGGCAGTAATGGGCACACAAGGATTGCACCTAACTTGGTCGGGACAAAGCCAGTGCTCAGATTTAAGGTAAACGTTGAGAGTATGCCCGTTTGGCTTTGCTAAGAGGTCACTCCTCATTGCGTTTGACATCAGTAAGATAAGTTCTTTTCTAGCAGTCTTTCAAAACCAACAACCATAACAGTATAAACGGTCCAAAGAGGGAACATCTGTCCAAAAATCTGTCCCTGTCCTCCTACAACTTGTGCTAATGGAGCAATAGGGCCATAGCAATCCATCCACTGGATTTTTAGCAATGAACATTCCCCGAAAAAGTTTCCACCCATCACTTCACACAGTGCATTCAAGATAAAGCATACCTTCACAAGCGCAAAGAATCTCTCATATATGTATCACAACGTACCAGGGAGTCCCGAATGAGCAGGAGGCACATATCGGAAATATTTTGGTGACCCAAACCCCAGCATCGTAAAATAGCCGCAGATTTGGCGTAGGTATGCTTTCACTCTGAAATGAACCGGATAGATGGAAACCAGGAGGTTTCCACAGAGTTCATGACTATCCGCCATCTTTTTCAAATAAAAGCGTTGACATAAACTGTCTCAAACGTGGTGTTCATCTCCTTCCATACACAGTTCGACCGGTACGTACAGTAGAATGCCACGTCAGTCACAACGAAGCATTGAAGGTTAGGCATAACCAAATCTGATTTATAATGCTCTAATCGGCAGAGGTGTTTGGCACGGTGAGGGGTAACGGGATGCATGCAGCCCCGCAAGTTGATCAAGCCAGCTCATAATGCGATCGCGGTGAGAGCATCAGGTGCCTTGTGTATTACTGTATGGCTATACTGTAGGACCAAAGGATCGAGTGCACCCGCAAGCATCACATCAACTTGTATCAACCGTACTGATTACGGCCTCACGGTTAGCTTGTAGAATTGTAAATAGGACTCCACCCTCCATTTGTTTAGTACCTGCATACAACCACTCAGGGCGCTTGGGTCATTTATTGCCTGTGTTATCTTGAGGGTACGGATGGACCGATGAAAACTCCGACGAACTCTTCAACGGCTAAAGCCTAACCAACAAGTAGTTCAACATTTAAGTATATCACTTCTTTACCTCTCCTCACGGGCAAGCTCCCGCTATAAAAACAGACTACTTTTAAGTTATTATGAAGCAAATATCTGAGCTGAGGCTTTCACCAACGGAGTGAACCAGTTTCTTTGAGCGAAAGGATATCAGTAGCAAGTGCTCAAACACCAAATTCTCCTTTATATCCCCCAAAGTGGAACTGTGTTGTCGTTGTTGTGGTCAACGAGGCGAAACGAGTGTTTCATAGCTCCATGAAGCATTGAGTCGACTTGGGGTGCCCCAGTGTACTTTGAAAGTGCAAAGCACATGCCGGCGCTTGCGATCGACTAATTTAGTTTGACTCCGCAACTACTACCACAACGTTGAACGCATCCGCCGAATAGCTTGTAGTTTAGTCACTGAATCACACTTACAAACAAGTCCCGTATATTCGCTTCAGATAAATCCTATGACATCCTCGTAAATAGTGTATATTTCAATCATTGCATTACTATGACCACATTGCATCTGACTGTATCGGAATTTAACTGGTTTATCGGACATTATAGACTGACTCGGTTGAAAACAAGGCATTGAGCTGCCACTGATTTCCTACCAGCGTTTGTCTGTGAAGAACAAGCTTTGTACTCTTTCACGAGTTTGAATTTTGCCTTAGTCGCTGACTGATAATCGCAGTTTAATCATGCAAGCATCACTTGTTACGCGATCCAAAATGACGTATTTGTATTCTTGCGAATGATGCTGAAGTTCTTCGCACAACCACGATCACTGATATGCTTGCATTAAAGTAGGCCACATCCAGCAAGCATCAGGATCACTTACACGCAGAAAATGATGTAATTCCTTTTCTGATTCATAGATCTAAAAGAACAGATGCTTTGCCTCCGGATCATGTTTTATCCGCCAAATCCCCTTAATGAATTCAAAGACACCAAGTCCAAGTGAGCTATTTATTTTCTGTTCACTGTTTATCCATTGACAAAAGTTACAGTTTTTCCGCTTATCCACCACCTGTAGTCGTCATAGCTCCATAACGTGACTGGTTCTAACATTGGGGATAGATCACTTGCTGTTTGAACTCGGTTATGTATAGATACATTTCAACATACTAAACAAATCATCGGCCCAACTTTTCGAATAGTCAATGATCTGACTGCGATTTATTTCCGACAACAAAAATCCAAGGCGTTTAGTTCACCTTACTTTTATCAACCCGAAACATTCTCCAAAGTCCCAGAAGCTCATCGACCTATCTATACATGTGACAGTGAATTACATGCCATTTCTTGTCGCCGGGTAAAATATTCATATGCTCCAGCGGGTTAAAATGTGATGTGGAAATACTAGTCCGGGACAAAGAATTCCTCAAATATAGGCACATTCAAGTGGTCAACGAGACATAAAAACTCGAAATCTTTTGAAACACTGGTAGCCCGGTTTGCTTGTTCATCTGCTGCTTAGTTCGCCGGGCATGATTAAATATTTGCATACTTATCGTCACCACACGGGATGGCATGTTCAGTCCGATTATGTGTGTTGGGCAATCTTGTCTATTAACTCGTCCTTCCGTGATCGACAGTCAAGTCAACTCAAGTCAAAATAAGCTTTATGAACCCTAATGCGTTCATTCTCAGCATTTACTACAGCACTTCGAACACCTGAATGATAATATCAATATATATGCTTGGGAAGAAAAATGGGGAAAATGTACAACTGTTACTCCTACGACCACTTGCGCAGCATATTAGTGACTTTCGCTGTGTTGACAAGCAAACGCGGAAGATAAGGCAAAACAGTATTACGATAAGAGGACGTGCGGGAGAATAAAATGCTGCATTTCGAACGAGTAGAAGAGAAGGAGAGTGTTTTGAAAAGATCATTATGAAGTGGATGAAATCGCTCAGTTAGTGCCTTATAAGAAAAATCATTGCAAATATCAAGATGTCTAGGAATGAGCAAATCAACTAAAGAATCCCTAGGCAAGCCGCTGCATCTAGTAATGTGCTTAATAGGTCTCACCAATAAGACCTAGTCTCTCTGAAGCAGTCCAGGGAAAATGACAGGAGTGCCGTACAGACAATGGGGAATAATACAAGAGGTCACAAAGCTGAATATTAAAGTACTTGGTACCGAAAACACCTTAAGTCTGAGGGCATAAAAAGAAAATTTTCTGACTTTTTCAAACGTTTTACAGACCTGTGTAGACCAAGAAAGTTCTGTGACAAAAAGATGCCAAGATGCTTGACGGTGGAAAAGCGGGGTATGGGATTTTCATTTATCGTAAGAGTGGGGGAGAAATCAACGACGGATTGCAGCTTATTGCCGCAGAAAAAAGAGAATATTACATCACCGCCTACAGAAGCATTAATCCTAAGAGATCTAGATGAAGACCATTGCAGCAGATCTTCCAACGCACGTTGAAGTGATGGAGACTCCAGATTAATAGGGGTCATACATCCCAGCACAACATCATCAGCATATAAACATGAGTTGTGTAGGGAGATGTTCAACATACAAGGAAAAGGTGATAGGATCGTTCCCTACAGAACACCACAGTCGGCATGGATGATAGAGGATTTCTTACCGTTTAACTTGGGGAAATGAGTACGATCCGTGAAATAGTCACGTAACAGGTTACCGACGCCCGGGTGAATGCCATTTCTGGTTAGCAGGTTTAGTAACATTGACCTAACCAGAATTCCGAAGGCATTCGTATAATCCAGGAAGAGAAGCTGTAGGAATTTGCATTTTTGATCTAATGCAGCGGCTATAGAATGAACAAGATCTGCCACTGCATTCAATGTGGAGCGCTGTGGTCTATACGCAAAAGCATAGATATCGTCTCCAGGAGCCGCTGGCCGAATCCGCGGAATTAACAGTCTTTCGCAAACTGTTAGAAGCATGATTGTACATGCAATTGGGCGATACTTTTGAGATCCATTTTTTGGTACTGGGGTTAAACTGGCGGTTTTCCAAATAGCTAGGTTCACGCCCGTAGTGAAGCATTTGTTAAAGAGCTCTGTTAAAGACAATGTGAGAGAATCAGCACATTCCTTCAAAGCTAATTTTGTGAGAGTATCCGCACCACAAGCTTTGTTTACCTTTGCTCTTTTGAGTTCATTGTGAACGTTGTTTCGATCGAGGAGCGCATCCGGACTTGAGCTAATGAACAGGGGCAACGAAGATGAGACTAATGAGGCGGAACTAAACTCCGAACTCAGTTTCTCCACACCCACTTCACTGCTCTGTCTGCAAACTCTCTCACCAAAGAGCTGCCTCAGAATTCTCCCTAGATCGAGACAGTTATGGTTGCCTAGAACTGCTTCGATGTGTAAGAGGTTTAAACTTTTTTTATCTCGGATTTATTTGATGTGGTTAGGCTTTTGACACGGGTAACATTCTTGCACTTGTAAGCCCATTTTTTCATTCGTTGAAGCCACTTTAGTAGTGGTGACAAAAATATATCTGCTCTTATATAGATCGTTTCGACAGGGCAGCACATGTCAAAGCAATATTTGATGTATTCCGTAAGATTGGCACATTAAAGCGACAGGTCTTCGTCGTTGAATACCCAAAAATTAGTTGAAGAAAACATCGTCTGGAGCCTCGTGATATTTTCCAAGGAGCAATTTCTCCGTTTGATAATCTTGTAAGGATGTCTGGTCAGTGCTAAAAAATGACTGGACACAGTTTTAAAATACAATGGTCTGAGTTGCTCAAAGGAGCTCGTTTTTGTATGGTAAACACCTGTTGTTTGTTTGTGAACACTGCGTCCAACCGAGCATCTTGTCTGGTCGAAACATTCACTAGGTCTACCAAACCAAGTGTCTTCAGAAATGTTGAAGCCGCCTGCAGCAATACAGATAGAACAATCTAATTTAAGCAGTAACGTTGGAAAACTTGGTCCTCAAAATGGTATAACTCTGACACCGATGTGTCAGGAGCAATGTATATATTCCCAGCGATGACTGATTGAAAACCACTTAAGAACTTCGGTTTGCATTCAATTAAATGGAAACTTATGGAGATGGTTGAGTATGCGAATATTACGCTTGCTGAGTTGCACTAATGTTGATTAACATGTTATAACGCCACTACCACGAAACTGGGGCTTTCCGGTGCAGTCAGACCTGATGGGGAAATAACCAACGAGTTGAATTAACATATTTTCCACATCAGTATACAACCAGATTTCTTGTAACAGAATGACTCCTGTATTAACATACTCACTTCGCTGCGTGGTGGCACTGAGATCACTGATTTTACCGAGTAGCAAGCGAACATTACTGGAAAGCATCAATGGGACTTGTGCTTTGTCGAGCGAACAACGACTGAGGCCAGATTGCCAGCCAGCGTGACGCTTTCCCTTTTTCCCAAGACATTTATTTTTCATTCGCTTGAAGGTGTTCCTGACTTCATGACCGTATTCGATGAAGCACGGATTTAAGGCAGTAACGCATAACGTTTTCAAGTGGCTGATGGAGTAGCACAACACTGACCTTGAGACATGATCAGGAAAAATAAATTGCTTCAAGGTTAAAAATAAACTATAGAATCCGCAGTCGATAATATATGATAATCTTCTAACGAGAACAAAAAAGGCCGAATTTGAAGGCTTTTGAAACTAACATATTTGACTAGTCCCCTGATCTTTGCCTGTTTTTCCTGTATAATGAAGCGGTCGCTCAGTCTGCCAGTTGCATGTCTTCTTTTGATTCACAGGTGATTTTTCTTTCGCAGTTGTTGCTACAGGAGGTCGGTGTCAATGCGCATTTTGATCGAGTTATTGTAGGGGAACTGTGCTTCTAGGAATTCCCTCCCTCTTGGTGTCGCTTCTTTAGCCAGAATCTCTGTTTTGTTCCAGTCGAATCTACGTCCCTCCTCATAAACATACGCTGAGAAATATATACCGTCTTTTGCACGCCCTTTGATGTACTTGTATCCTAGTTGCAAATTTCCTTTCTGTCTGTCCCACATGGTTCTTTTCACAAATGCTGCAATTTCTTCGGTACACAACGTTTGTTCGTTCTTGTGACTTCCTGTTATCCTTCGAAGTTGACAGTTTTGTCCTCAAGCTAGCAGTTGGTTTGTGGGAAACTATGGTATGGTCTTGTGTGAACAATCTAGCCGTCATTTCAGATATGTTCTTCATGTACGACAGAACGGTCCGCTTGCTTGCTTTTGCATTTTCTCGGTAAGCTGTGTAGGCGCCCATTGCAATCAAACGAATTAAATAGGTCTTTCTTTCCTCCCTTTTTCGCTTCCACAGTACTACAATGTGTTTTAGTTTTACGAAAAAGCGTCCGTGTGTAGCTTATCTTGTGGTACTTTGGGCGGTTTCTGTTTGGGTTCAAAAGTTGGTCCCTATGTGTATTTTCCGATAGACGGATGTTTGAAATTCACCAATACATCCAAGAATGGGAGCCTGTTCTTTGGTTCCCACTCCATTGTAACTTTAACACCGAGCCAATACAAAAGCAAGCAAGCGCATCGTTTTGTCGTATATGAAGAACATATCTGAAATGATGGCTAGATTGTTCATACAACATCATACCATAGTTTCCCACAAACCAACTGCTAGCTTGAGAACAAAACTGTCAACTTCGAAGGATAACAGGAAGTCACAAGAACGAACAAACGTTGTGTACCGAAGAAATTGCAGCACTTGTGAAAAGAACCATGTGGGACAGACGGGAAGGAAATTTGCAGCTAGGATACAAGTACATCCAAGGACGTGCAAAAGGCAGTAGATATTTTCACTAGTCTCAGCACATGTTGGTGAGAAGGGACATAGATTCGACTGGAACAAAACGGAGATTCTAGCTAAACATGAGACACAAAGCCAAGTTGCCGACGCTGACCGCTTCTATGATCATTTATCAGTTCGAGTGCGTTTGTGTGGCCACTAACGTCGGTCTAACGGCGCGGCACCTGTCGATGCACACTAAAGAGCCCCTTTCACGTTGGTTGTGTCAAGGCGATACCGGGGCTATAACTAGCTCTGTTATGGCTCATCTTGTTGATAGTGTGCACAAGGTTGACCCAGTCGGTGCCATTCGAATACTATACATGGTCTCCCCACTCCAGTCGAAAGGCGCCTCCGCACTCTTTCTACTGCCGAGGCGATCAGCATTCGGCTGTATTAACCGCTTTTGTGTACACAAAAATGCTGATCGAATCTCTTAAGCTACCTTGGTCAGGCAAAACGGATGCTACTGAGGCCTGTTGTAATCGTTTAACTGCACCCTTGTCCTAGTTTGTCGTTTGTTACTCGTAAGTGCCCTTGATCGGCACTTGATCGAATCTCATTTGAACTGATCGGATCCACTTTTACGCCCATTGCTATTTCACTCATATGATTGTACGCGTCTGGCGATGCATTTTCGAAAACAATTGTCTACCTTCTGTCCGTTGTTATTGATAATTCCTAGAAACATAGTTCTCCTCTAATAACTCGATCAAAATGCGCGTTAACATCGACCCCCTTACCAACAACTATGAAAGAAAGATCGCCTGCGAATCGAAAGGAGACATGCGACTGACAGGCCGAGCGACCGCTTCATTCGCAGGATAAAACGGCCAAAGATCGCGGGACGAGTCATGAGCGTTGGTTTTAAAAGTTACCTGACTGTCGTTCACGGGCGCAGGATTTAATAGACATGATTGCTCAATGCATATAATCACACTGACGATGCCACCCCGTGTGGTGATGACACGTATGCAGACATTTAATCAAGCCCGGTAAACCATTCATCAAACGAACACAAAATCTCGTGGAATAACGTTTCCGCTCATCGGTACCCTCAGCAGTGTATCTTTCTTCAAACGAGCGTTGGCTCGAACTCCTTGCCTGACTATTGTCAGCACCGCATGCGTAAGCATGTGTGTTAGTCGGTCAAGAGTGGGCACTATAGTATCCTGGGTCAGTAGTATAAGGGTTAAAATGGAATTGCACGGTCGCGAGACCATAACAGACCAAACCGGCTTCCTGACACAACGATAACTTTTGAAGTAGAAGAAAGTGCGCTAGAGATAAATACTGTAGCAGTGTATGGCAAAACTTCTAAAAAGAGAGCGCCACTCAGTCTCCAGAATGACATTAGCGGATAGTTGGCAATGTCGGTGGTCAGACATATTGCATGTAGTGAACGCCCGTTGCCGCAGTAGGCGGTACAGTCTGTACGCCTTCCGTTGCTGCCGTGTGGGTAACCGGCGTGTGGTGCAGCCCAGCCTTCAGTGACTTGCAAGTGTCTATCGAGCACGATGAGCTTCTCTACATGGAACTAAGGCTGGAAATCATCCTGTGGTATTACGGACAATTTAAGCAAAACATTGATATCACTGCAGTATTGAAATCAGATGGATGAATTAGATTGTCCGCCCCAAGCAGCGAGTACGTAGAGTATGCCGTATATTTCCGATATCTACCATGTTTAAGGGATCTAAGTCTGGTTTCCAAATTGATGCACATATTTGGGTCTTGCAGTTGGCTAGCGGAAGGCATCTGGTAGCAAGCCTCTCAAGTGCTTACTGACCGTTCATTGGTTTTCAGGTTGATGCTAGATTTTTGATCGGTTATTTACAACATACTTCGACGTTCCAATAAAGTTCCCCTTCTACTCATATAAGCTTTAACTGCTAGATGCGTTGCGAAAGTTGCTTCCTAAATGTTTTCCAGCATGAATTTGGTTTCTAAGATTATATATTGACAACTCGCGGTCCAGTAAGCTCACTAACGAAAGTGAAACCTTATATCAGTTTTTACCGACTAAGTGGATTTGAACAACGCATGGAGTCCCATGCTATCTTAGAATTCAAAGGCGGGATTGAGTCAGCGTGCTCTTTTACCAAAGAGTAGAGTAACAACAGGGACTGCCTTCATCATCAGTACACCTTAGCTGAGGGTGAGCAGTGCACCTCAGCTAATGTGTCGCAATACAAAAGATAAGGGACTAAAAAAGTACACTGCAATTTACACAGATTATAGATAGAAATTCGTCACATCTAGACTCACTCAGACAGCCGTAACACACCCGGGAAAGCACTGTACGCGGGTTTCATCCTTTCGCCCGAAGAAGAAAAGGATAACTCAGCTTGGTTAAATTACCTTGCAAATTATTCAGCCCAACGCTTCTAGCGTTTTGACAAGCCGTGGATCGGCTGCGCATTCTCGTCGCGTATGGTCTCGCTAACACCAGGTCTCCTGCTACATGTTTTCCCGATCAGACGGAATAACTTACGGTGATTACCAGCGGCAGCGGCTGTTTCCATTTCCGATGCACGATGAGACCACCAGGCTTCGCGGTCTTTCTTCAGGCCAGCACGTAGTTTTGCCCTGAGATTTTTGCGAGCCTCATTGTATTCGCTTCCAGCCGGAATACGTCGGCGAGCATCCATAAGTTCCAGAGACTTTGTAGAGACCCAATGTCCAGTTTGGCAATTTGATTTGCCACATGAAGACATGCCTGCTAATAGTAACGTTTGACGAATATGCAACCAGTGATCATCCACGGTGTTCAGTGGGCGCTTACTCAGCCCGGATGTCAGCGCACTTTGATACACATTCGGAACACTTGGCTTCGCCAGCTGGCTGGTGTCAATCCGTTCACATCGACATTGCGGACTTCCACCGAAACCCATCTGGAGGTCGGCGCAGACATGTGCGTGGTCAGAGTCCACGCTGATGCTCCAAATCGAGCGACAGTTTTGGACACAGCCTCTCCAGCGGTAAGTGATCGCGATATGATCGATTTGCGTCCGTTGCTGGTGCGAAGCTGGGGGGCGCCAAGTCACTCTTCTTAGGGTGCAGTGTCGAAAGTTTGTGCTCGCGAGAAAGAGACGAGCATCTTCACACAGTGGTAGCAATCGCTCACCGTTATCATTACGGGAGCCTACACCATGTTGACCGCCCAGATGAAGTTCATCAGATGACAAGTTTCCGACTTGGGCGTTTAGATCGCCAGCCAACACCACAGCATCCGTGCTTCTTCTGTAACGTAAGAGCTCGTGAACTTGCTGATAGAAATCATCTTTCACCTAATCAGTGCTACAGTTTGTAGGGGCGTAGACCGCAACGACAAACAGGCACTGTTTGTTCCCGCGCGATTTCGTAGCATGGAACGAACCAGCTAAGTTAACGGCGCACATCCTACTGTTGACTGGGATCCAATCGATCAGGGCAGCTTCATCCCGGGGACCCAAAAAAATATCGACGCCAGCTTGGCCGGCATTTGAAGCAGCATCATCGCCTGACAGGCGCAGTGAGAATGTGTCTCATGTGGGGGATCGCAGAGTAAGCACGGAGCTCGAATCTTGCAGGCTGGTTTCTGATAAGCAGCAGATAGTGATCGATAGGGTCTTTAGTGTGCGGACAAGTGCTGCCAGTTGGCCAAACTGGCAGCGACTATTGAAGCTAAGTGGGGGAGGGCCAAGAATTGGGGGACTGAAAATGGGGGGGGGGTACAATTAAAGTTGGAGCGGAACGATAAGGATGAAAAAGCGCAAGAAGGTGGATAAGAAGGAGGGAAGACCTGAACAGTAGCATCCAAACCCCTATCTGCCCTGCTAGATGCAACAGATGGGGCGCCTTTGATTATGCTCTGCGACGGCCAGAGCATCAAGAAATTGTTGTAAGAAAGATTCCTTGTATTGTGTGGGCAGAATTCTGTCAGGTTGCCCAGGCCTAGACAGCAGAACGATTAGGGTCCTCAACCAAAGCCTTTGGTTCAAAAACCTGCCCGCAAGGCAGCGGGATTTTGGCACTGGACTACAGACAGCCCGTTTTTTGGAGCAAGGAGCCACCCTCACTCCATCCTCCAACCTGGAGGGCCAGGAGACTGAGTTTGTCTGGCCTCTAACCATTGACTAATTTAGTATGAGTGGCTCGGAAGGTGCAATAAGCACCACCCAGCATAGCTCAGTGGATCACTGAGGCACACAAGCCATCACACCACATTGATGTCCAGTCTCGTCGCGATGGAGTGACTGACCTGAACACCGTCCAGATCACAAAACATACAACAATACTTTTCTCGAATGAAAACCGACCGTCCAACGAGACCAAATCGAGGATGTGCTATTATTACCCTTTTTCAGCAGTCTACGGATGGACATAGAGCTATCAAAGGAAGACAGTTGTCGCAAAAGAAAACTGAAAACAACGTAGAGAATTCCGTGATTTCTTAGGAGAGTACGATACTACCCGCTTGCTCAAGTCGAGACAGGGAGTTAACTTAGGGGACATCACCCCTCGCCTCTGACTGAATAGCCTACCCACAAAGCAGCGGAACGAGGTCATGGAATTGCGCCCATTGGGAGCCGGTGACTGATTGCGCAGTTCACACGCCTTTCGGTTGGTATTTTGCCAAACAGGGGCGAATCCTCCCCCAAACTACATCACGCTACAGAAATACAATTTTTCACCATAGTGACCTTATTTATGGGCCAGACACACCCGTCACATCGCAGTGTTCTTTAACGGATATATGTGCTATTTTATGCAGCGCATGCTCGCTGAACGAAACCTCACCGGATCCTGGAACACCGGCGCCGAACCACTTTTTGGAGTATGGTGATCCCGAACCACCTAGCTGGCACCATGTGGAGATTGTTAGGCAAGCCAGCCCCGAATCGAGGTAGCAGTCAACTGAAGTGCGACCAGTCACACAGCCGACTAAGATAGTTGCATTCAGATGCAATTTAGAGCAAAGCTAGCGATAGTCCAATTAATCACTCCGCTATATACATATTCGTCAAAGGGGCAATTCATTGCGCGGATGCAAGAGTGATTATCAACGCTTTAGTTCAAGCTGTGAGAATCATTGAATGGGGATTTACAGTATGTATAGAAAAGATCATGTGCTGAAATACACTAGATGGGGGTAGAGTCAAAAGTGGTTTGCATACATGTGGTGCAATTTTTCAACTATAAGGTTGTTCCAGGAATTCAAAACAAACTAGGCAAGGGAACAGCAAGGTGCTAGAACAGGTGAAACATCATAAGGTCTATTTGTTTACGACATTAGAGCCAACTGAATTTCCCCTCTGAACCGTTGCATCACACAACGTATCTAATTCATTTGACCTTAATTAGCATGTAATGGGCTTTGGTCCACTGCTGGTGGGTTCAGTCACTCAGGTTACGAATACCACCATACGGTCATATCATCCTGTTGCGAATGACTTGTATTAGCTTTAAAATCCGTTGGATTCGAATCAATGATACCACTTACGAAGCAGCAGCCTAGGTCGCCAAAGCATGACCAACAGCAACTATGGTCCGGTTTACCATATGCTGTCATCTTGGGGAATTGCAGTGAAGATAACATGTTTGGCTCTAGAGATACGGCTTCATACGCTGATTAGCTATGTATATCAGTAAAGTAATATTGGTACGGTAGGCTGTCGTCCCAAGTACCGGTTGTATACTTGCAGCCAACATTTCGGGCACAAAAATGCACTCTAATCGCAACGTCACATGTTTATGTTGAATTGCCTGCTTCATGGCGTGCAACGTTCGCCGGTCACTGGCGTCGAAACATGTTACCATGCCTAGGAAACTCTCTTGAAGCGCACTTCGGAGTTGTAGCTTGCAACGCTGCCAGTTGTGGTCAGTTTGTCTTCAGCTGTGCACCCATCGCATTGCTCACACATTCACATCACAAGCATTTGCATCGTTTCACCCTGCACCCACTGAATAAGGTGATCAATGCGTCTGAGTTGACTGCAAAGCCATTGACCACGAGTATGGGTCGTTTTAGTGTCTGACTTCACTTTAACTACAGTGTACGAATCCCGCATAACATCTAGACGATTTAGTGATACCTACAACCCAAACTTTGCTTACCCATCAATAAAGCTTACAATCTCCTAAGAATACATTTCAGACGGGACCGGAAACTATCATCAAGACTGTGCTTAAAGAAACGAAAATTGATTAGACCCACTCAGACTGAGAAGAAATAACGCCCCCCCCCCGAAATCACCTACTTAAACTGAAACACTCGGAATAGTGAAGCACTTGACAAAATATCGGCACGGTTGATTGAAGTGTAGAAAAATGATTTCAGTTATCTACTGCATTCAGGTAAATTCGTTTACGATTGCCAGGCGATGCCAGCTGCTTTATCGGACCACAAAATGCGATGGAATGGAGGACACTAGTGCTACTTGGAAGGTTTGAGAAACTGGACATTTGATTCAAACCTGTTTGTGTAATATGTTGTCTTGGACAGGATTTAGTACCAAACCCCAGTCTGCCGTGTGTATCGCCATGTGTTACTGGGCCTCCTGAGTGTGGCTGAATAAAGGAGATGCTATTAGAGTGGAGGAAGCAGTGCACTATCTACGAACGTCCTCAGTAACGACCGAAATAGGCTGCCCACTCATACGTCATCATCATCATCATACACATTAGCTAGAGGTGGGAAGCACCTCAGCTACTGTACCGCAATACACAGAAAAAAAGAGAAAAAATGCAACTGGTGCAAGTTGGCTGAGCTACCGGTAACCGATAGGCATTGTTCCGGTAAGCTACCAGCCGGCTACTGTGCATCAAAAAATTCCTATGCAAAATTATATAAGGCTAAATAGTGAGATCGAGGTGGGATGGGGCGAGACAAAGAAACTCACAGCACGAACGCCAAGGAGGTCGGCTCCTAGCCATGTCAGCAAGTGTATCCAGCCACACGCGTTCGTCGTTTTTCGGACCCCAACCAGGGAGCCGAGACGCCGTAACCGAGGCCAGCTCCGAAGTGGGGGCCTTCATTCCTCTCGACCAAGCCATCGCTTGGCCACCCCTCCTCTTCTTCTATCCACACCCCCGGTGAGCAAACAAGCATGTCGAGGGAGTCGGTGGGCTGGCATGCGTAACACGTGGCCGAGCCATCGGAGCCTGGTGCGTGAAATAACGGTGCTGAGCGGTTCATTTCCTGTTCCGTAAACAAGGCGTCTAATACGCTCGTTGCTCAAGTGGTGTTCCCACCAGATGTGAGCTAAATTGCGAAGGCATCGGTGGTCGAACGTAACTAGCCTCTTCAGGTCCGCTGCTTTAAGGGGCCAGGTTTCACAAGCGTACAGTAGGGTCGAACGTACCGCTGCATAGTACACCCTACACTTCAGGGCAAGAGTGATGTCGCGCCGGCGCCATAAGTGGCGAAGGTTAGCAAAAGCGCCTCAAGCTCTTGCTATACGGTTCGTGATCTCATCCTCAATCCCACGGGCGCTGATACAACTTCTCAGGTAGTTGAATTTTTGAACGACTTCTAGCAGATCCCCTCCAAGGGTTAGCGCAGGAGGCGGTCCAGACCAATCTTGGAGGAAAGCGTTGCACTTCGAGGATACGAAGCATAGCACGAAGTGACGGACAGCTAGTGCTGATCTGTCTAGTGCAGCTTGGCACGTCTGGACGCTGTCACAGATTAGAGCAATATCATCAGCATACTCTAAGTCAAGAAGTCATTCTCCTGGGAGCAGATCCACACCATCTAAGTCCTGTCCTGTAAACGCAATTTCCATGACTTCATCAATAGCAAAGTTGAAGAGGAAAGGTGACAGTGGGCATCCTTGTCTCACGCCGCTGGAGATATTAAAGAACGATGACAACTTGCCATAAGCCCTCACTCTGCCTGAGCTACGTGCCTATAATGATTGGATAATATTTACATATTTCTCAGGTACACGTTTCCTGAGTAGACAGTCCCAAAGTGCAAGTCTATCCACCGAATCGAATGCACCTTTGATATCGAGGAACAAGACAACGGTGGGCCGCCAATATGTGCGACGGTGCTCCAACAACTGACACAATGTGAAGATGTGGTCAGTGTAGCCACGACCTAGACGAAACCCGGCTTGCTCTTCACGAATCTGGCTTTCACGGGTGTCATTCAGTATGTGAATAATGACAGAGGCAAGCAATTTGTAGGCGATGGAGATCAGACTGATTCCTTTATGGCTGCCGCATTCCGATCGTGAGCCTCCCTTTAAAATTGGGACTGTGACGGAAAGGCTTCAGTCGGTTGGGACCATCTCCTGCTCCCACATTTTAACTAGTAACACGTGTAAATCATTCACAAGAGCAAGTCCCCTGAATTTGAAGAAGGCTGGAGGAAGATCATCAGGTCCCGCGGCTTTATTTAACTTCAACAGTCGGATTTCACATTCAACTTCTGAGCGGGAGGTGCATCCAGAGGGACAGCCCAGGGAGCGGGGGCGTTCAGTGGCCTGCGAGAAATCTAACAATTCCGACCGATTAAATTGCCTTTCAAACTGCTCAGCCCAATGCTCCAAGCGTTTTGGCAAGTCATGGATAGGCTGTCTACTCTCATCACAAATTATTTCACTAACACCAGGTCTCCTGCTGCGCGAAATCCCTATCAGCTGGAATAACTTACGATGCTTACCAAGGGTAGCGGCCACTTCCATGCCTGATGCACGATGAGACCACCAGAATTCGCGGTCTCTCTTCAGGCTAGCACGGAGTTTCGCCCGGAGCTCTTTGCGAGTTTCATTGTGTTCGCTTCCAGCCGGAATATGCCGGCGAGCGTCGGTACGTTCCAGAGACTGTGAAGAGACCCGATGTCCATGTTGGTGATTAGACAAACCATATGAGGATTTTCCTGCTGCTAGTATGGTCTGGTGAATATGAGACAAATTAGCTTTAATTGCATACAGTGAGCGTTTATCCAACTCCCATGACAGCGTACTTTGATAGGCATTCAGAATAGCTGGCTTCGCAAGTTGGCTGGTGTCAATGCGGTCACAATGTCGTCGTGGGCGTCCGCCAAAGCGTGTCCGCAGGTCCGCACATACAAGTGTATGATCGGTGTCTTCATATGTGCACCAAATCGAGCGACATTTCTGGACACAGCCACTCCATCGGTAACTTATCGCCATGTGATCGATTTGCGCCCATAGCTGGTTCGAGGCTGGTGGGCACCAAGTCACCCTCCGGCGGGTACTGTGTCGGAAATTAGTGCTCGCAAGAAATACGCGGGTATCCTCACACGAATGAAGTAACCGCTCACCGTTATCATTACGGGAGCCTACACCATGTTGGCCGCCCAGATGCAGCTCATCAGTGGATAATTTTCCAACTTGAGCGTTTAGATCCCCAGCCAGCACTACATTGTCCGAGCTTCTTCTGTGGCTAAGGATCTCGTTCAGTTAGCGGCAGAAGTCGTCTTTTACCGAATCAGTACTAGTGTTTGTGGGTGCATTGGCATCGATAACGAATAGAAACCTGCTAGTCCCACGCGACTTCGAAGTTTTGAACGAGCCAGCCAATCGGACCGCACACATCCGTCTACTGATTGGAATCCATTCAACCAGAGTAGCTTCAGCCCGGGGACTCAGGGCAATACCAACGCCGGCTTGGCCAGTGCTCGAAGCTGCATCGTCACTAGATAGGCGCAATGCGAAAGTGCTGCTAGTGTCACCTGAAGGGGATCGCAGAGTGAGCACTGAGCTCGTGTCTTGCAGGCGGGTCTACAAAAAGCAACAGATATCGATCGAGAGGGTCTCTAATGTTCGGGCAAGTGCTGCCTGTTGACCGATCTGAAGCAATGTGCGAACATTGAGGCATGCCAATCTGAAGGATGATCTAGGGCTCCAAATGGTAGCTGATGAATTAGGCTTGACCGCTTGCTTGGACATGGTCCTTTTGGCAGGGCATTAATGACGCTCCATGTTCACATGTGAGTTGAAGCTAAAAGACAAAAGACTATTGAAGCAAGGTGGGGAAGGGCCGAGAACTGGGGGTTGAAAACAGGGGGATAAAAGTGAAGCTGGAACGGGACGATAAGGGTGAAAAAGCGCAAGAGGGGATTAAGAAGACGGGAAGGCTTGAGCACTAGCATCCAAATCCCTACCCTCGATGCAGCAGATAGGGCACCGTTGATTATCCTCTGCGGTGGCCAGAGCATTAGAAATTTGTTTTAAGCGAGATTCATTGTATTGCGTGGGCAGGATACTGTCAGGTTGCCCATGCCTAGACAGGAGAATGAGTAGGGTTCTCAACCAAAGCTTTTGATTCAAAAACCTGACCGCAAGGCAGAGGGTTTGTCCTTGGGCTACAAGGAGTCCGTTTTAAGGAATATGGAGTCACCCTCATTCCAACCCCAAACCTGGAGAACCAGGAGGCTGCATTTGTCTAGCCTGTAACCATTGACCAATCTGGTATGAGTGGCTCTGAAGGTGCAAAAATGCACCACCCAGTATAGCTCAATGGATCACTGAGGTACATAAACCATCGCACCACGGTAAGGTCCAGCCTCATTGCAATGACCCGTCCTGCGTCACACACAGCGAAATACATTTGTGCGATTGTTTGTTGAACGTCATCCTCTTCTTGCTAAGCACATGAGCAATCGTCAAATAAGTAGCATCGTTGCGATTGTGTTCAGGCTTCTCGCCGAGGGTATACCCCGGTAGTTGGCTGCAGCTCTTTGATATCCAGCCCCGCTTTTAACCCTGTAACTGAATTGGTGATCATACATGCACGGCACTTCAGTTGCTTGTACAGGACGTGCATTCGATACTTTACAATCACCTTTTTTCGGGATTGTTGGGTATTCTTCTAGGGAGTTTATCGCGCCCGTATTGTTCCAGGATGCTTCGAAGGAGCTGTTCACTACTCACTAATCTTGTCAACACCACGAAATTGTCTGCTTTTGGAACTTCCATTCTATCCGAGCCATTAGCAGATTAGTGTAAGCATCTGCCTTTAATCTTCGTAGGTGAGTGCTGCTTCCGTAGTATCTCTGGCCAACATACAACTGGTGATCCTCGCTTGATAGTGAAACGTCCGTCCCAAGTACCACCGTGCTGCTCATGACTATTTTTGCTAACCGCAAATACGCAAATATGTGTGTTGGTTTCGGTAGTTAGGACATTGTTCCCTCTACAGTTCCTCCCCTCGTAACGTGCTTGATTCCTGGGTAGACAGTACTGTTTCACAAAAGCGTTTGTTTGTCCTGTTTCAGTGTAGTTCCACTACGGTTGACAGCTGCGAATGTCCGGTTTACGGTGGCTCATGATTCACGATTCAACGGTTCAGTTAGATGGTAGGTCAGTTGCGCCGGTTATTACGGGTTACTTTGTGCTTGACTTTACTTTGGTACAATAAGAACGGCCAGGTATTTGTGGTTCACTCCTCTTAATTGCTCACTCCATGGTTTCGATGCACGATGTAACTCGGTTGGATGAACTCACGGACGCATACTCAGCCATTCGGACTGGTTAACACTATGCTTATCACCGTTTCTTCTGTATTGGAAACACTGTTGCAAATAGATGCTCAAATTAGTGGCTATGGAGCTGTTAATCAGGCTAAAGTAAACATTCTTCTGGCCGTGAAGCGATGTATACAAGCACAATTGTGGGTGAACCTAATTAGGTCCAAAAGCCTCTAAAATAAAGACCGAATTCTTAGTGCAGTGAGTTCTCTACGGTGAGCTGAAACGTATGATAATCGACGAAAGCGGGTATATTAATCCATTCCCACTTTTCTCCTTATTACCATTAAGAAAATCTGCCATACTAAACACACCTATGTACAAACATCCACCACCAGTTATGTACTCCGATCTTATTCAGCAGCACACAGCCCGTAAACCGATGATATATATATATATATATATATATATAATGCACGCATCTAAATACAAAACATGCATATATGTGCACATATGTATTTATATGCATACCGATTACCATTAGCTATGCTGCTAAACTACTATGAAATTCATGCATCTAACACCTCACGGCCTCTTACAGTGCTTTTCAGGCAACAATAGTTACCACTATATCTGGTATAGTTTAAGGCTGACCCAAACTTATTTTTCCCTCGCCTTACCAGTTTTGACGAAGCTGGGGAAGCGGTGTGCTTGCAATATATTAAACAAACCATATGTATATACCGCCACATTGTCATTCCTGGGTGTTTGTTCTAACCGACATAATAATGTAAATATTTTCACACTTCGGTGACTGAGCTATTCAACAGTTCGTTGTCCGCTGGTTTATTGCCGAGCCACTGGAAATGCTCATTGATGAAACCGATTCCGAAAGGCAGCGATCCGAGCAAGCTGGACAACTACCGACCGATATGCCTTACCTCTGTTTTGGCTAAGACACTCGAGATCGTGAAGCGTGGTCTTCTGCAGCATCTCGAGTCGAAAAGCAGCTTGACGCCCGCGTAGCAAGGTTTCATGGAAGGTCGGTCGTGCATCACAAACCTGCTACTCTCGAGGCACGAATGGTTGCAGGCGCTATACCAACAGAAGTCAGTTGACGTTATTTACATCGGCATCAGTAAAGCTTTGGATAACGTGAACCATGGGATTCTCCTTCGGAATCTGAAGATGTGCGGTGTTTGAGGCTCACCGCACCAGTGGATCAGTGACTTCCTTATTGGTAGGAGGTGGAGGGTGCAGGTGGACAAATACTTGACCGAGTGGTATCCTTCGACCAATGGCGTCCCGTAGAGCACAGCTCTTGGGCCCATTTTATTCCTGATCCACATCAACGAGTTGCTTCAGCTTTTCAGTTCCCCTTACGCGTTGTTTGCAGATGACCTTAAGGTATGGAGGGTAACTGACGCGCCCAAAGACTGCGACCTGCTTCAGCGTGACCTTGACCACCTCTCCATGTGGTCAGCAAAGGTCAGCCTTCCGATCAATCCGGTCAAGTCGGTATTCATGAACCTGGGCAAGGATGGTAATGGCCGAGTTTACAATCTGGCCGGCCAACAGTTACACCCATCACCATCCGTGAAACATCTCGGCGTACTCTCACGCTGCGATTTAAAATCCGTTGAAAACACGAACAGGCTTTATCGAAACGGACTACGCATGCTCTGGGAGCTCAAACGCAGCTTCTGTACTTGGCTCGAAATGGTTGCCACTCGCCTCTTCCATTATCAGACCAATGCTAGAGTACAGCTCACCCGACTACTGTCCGCTCATTCGGGTTGAGGTGCAAAGGATTGAACGGGCTCATCTACGGTTTACCATGTGTGCCATAGGAAGACCGATGCAAGAGACTAGAGTGGTACACCCTGTCTTATCGTCGAATGCTGCTTGATTACGAAGGAACGTTGGGCGTTTACGTTCTGTAAGTCAACGGTTAGCCAAACCACTTGAGGCTGGTAGTATACTTCGCCCTGCAAGGCCAACCTCGTCCGACCAGAGGCGTTATAATCTCGTGATCTTTCACGCACCGGAGTCCAGTGATCCATCAACCCAAGTGCGCTACGATCACGATGTCGAGTTTTTACAGGGTCTAATTGATAGACTCCTCGACGCTGGTGAGGACTCGGTAAAAGTGAGGCGGATTACCCGTCTTGGAAAGCAAGGTGATCATAAAAATCGGCTTATGAGAATCACTTTTGTGGACGAAGCCAGTCCAAGACTTATCATGTCTCGCCTAAGTAGGCTGAAAGGTTTGAAGATCCATGTTCGTCCCGACCTGGACCCAGTAGACAGGGAGCGGCTCAAGTCTGCCATCATTGAGTTGAAAAGACGCACTGGTGAGGAGGAAACAAATCTTCGTATCGTAAATTTTCGGGTGGTTTCCAGCAATCCGCGAATCAGGATAAACAGGCTGCTCCCACTTCAAGCACGCCCGGTGGCTCCTGCTGCGGCCTGCGAGTAGCCTTCACAAACGTTTGCAGTATTATGAATAAGCGCGATGAGCTTTGTTGTTTCGTTGCGTTTGAGCGGCCAGCCGTAGTGGGACTCGCAGAGACATGGCTGCATGCAGAGTTATACACCCAAGAACTTGAACTCAACGGTTACTCGTGTTTCCGATGCGATAGACTAAAGAATGCCCACGGTGGTGTCTTACTTTACATCCGGTCTTCCCTGCGTGGGAGACTTGTGAGCACCTACCGAAGTGACGATGGCCTGTGTGAGCTACTGTGGTGCTCCATCCGCCTCAGGCGCGGAGAACTGCTTGTAAGCGCAGTTTATCGCAGTCCCCTGAGTCGTTGTTTGGATTGGCTGCCCCATCTTCGGACCCACATGAGTCGTCCACACTTTCTGCTTATGGGCGATTTTAACTGTCCTCGAATACGATGGCCTGATGTGCATTTGATGCCTGGACATAGTGAGGTTGAAGCAAAGTTCGTGGATTTGGTACTTGAAACTGGTGCATCGCAACACATATGCCAGCCAACACGCATATCAACACGTTCAACCTCGTCCTGTCTCGACCTGATGTTAACGAGCTACGAACAACGAGTGCGTGACGTTAGGATTCTGGAGCCCCTGGCTACGAGCGACCACAGTACTGATAGCTGATATGGAATTATCTTTGCCGTATTCACATCCGCTGCAACCAGCTCCCAACTACTGGAAAACCGACTTCGATGGTCTTGCTCGAGCAGCGAGCCAACTGGATTGGTCTCTGTCACAAACTGCATCTGTGGAAGATTGTTGG
Organism: Dicrocoelium dendriticum; assembly: GCA_944474145.2. Taxonomy (NCBI): domain Eukaryota; kingdom Metazoa; phylum Platyhelminthes; class Trematoda; order Plagiorchiida; family Dicrocoeliidae; genus Dicrocoelium; species Dicrocoelium dendriticum. The sequence goes on from OX104063.1 coordinate 177,321,228, forward strand.
ATATTTATAAAAGAGAGATTGACATCATTGTGTTCCCAATTTGTGCCATTGAAATGTCGAAAGGTTGGACTGATTAAGCCTCATTGGTTTGATAAGGAGTATGGAAACCTGGCTCGGAGGCGGCGCAGACTGTGGGACAAATTCCTTCTCTCTGGCTCTGCCAATGATTACGAAGGGTATAAATGTCAGCGAAATCTCTGCAACAGTGCAAAAAAGAATAAACGCCGCCACTTTGAAGAGCAGCTCGCATTAGCCGCGAAGACCGCCCCAAAGAGAATTTTTGCATACGTGAAGCGACGCCTGAAGCCGGCGGGTGATGTGCCAGTGCTGGATGGCACGGATGGACAGCCCCTAACCTCCAGCACTGAGCGTGCGTCCGCGTTGGCGGCGCACTTTGCTTCTGTATTTGCGATTAACCTGGTGTCTGTTCCGAGTTCGACGTGTACCGCTTTTACCGAACTCGATAGTCTGCATTGCGGCGTCGAAGAGGTAGCTCAACTACTCGCCAACCTTGACGGCACCAAACCTGCCGGACCTGATGGGCTTCACCCACTGGTTCTCAAGTCACTTTCAACTATCCTCTCTCCTATCGTGACTGACCTTTTCAACAGGTCGCTCTCCGAAGGTTTGTTGCCGGTTGATTGGAAATGTGCGGTGGTGAAGCCTATTCCGAAAGGCGGCGACCCTAGCAAAGTAGACAATTACAGGCCAATTTGTCTGACACCTATATTGGCAAAGGTTACTGAGAAAATCGTGAAGAAGAGATTGCTGCAGTTGCTACAGTCAAACGAGGTCCTGACGCCCGCACAGCACGGTTTTATGCAAGGTCGCTCATGCATTACTAACCTGCTTGTGACGAGGCATGAGTGGTTGAAGGCAATAAACAAGGGGAAGTCCGTCGACGTGATATTCATCGATTTCAGTAAAGCGTTCGACAAGGTCAGTCATGAGGTTCTCCTTCACAAACTCAGCATGTGTGGCGTCGGTGGCTCACTGCACCGGTGGATCCGCGACTTTCTTGTTGGACGAAAGTGGAGGGTACAGGTCGACGACCATCTAACTGACTGGTACCCCTCTACAAGTGGCGTGCCTCAAGGCACTGTGCTGGGGCCCACTTTGTTCCTGATCCACATCAACGATCTACCGCAGCTTATCCGGTCGCCGTGTGCCTTGTTTGCGGACGATATGAAGATTTGGAGAGAAATCGACGCTCCCGACGACTGTGGCCTACTTCAGCAAGATCTCAACCGCTTATCCACATGGTCTGCAGAAGTTCTTCTCCCGGTCAACCCAGCCAAGTCTGTATTTATGAGCCTGGGGAAGGGTGCTGACGGCCGAACCTACACCCTTGACGGCCAAACGCTATACCCCACACCCTCCGTGAAGGACCTAGGTGTACTCTCACGCTACGATTTGAAGTCCGTGGACAACACGAACAGGCTATATCGGAACGGACTGCGCATGCTTTGGGCGCTCAAACGTAGCTTCGGAACATGGTCTGAAGAGGTTGCCACTCGCCTGTTCTCTTCTATCATTAGACCAATGCTAGAGTACGGTTCGCCCGCCTACTTTCCGATTACCCGAGGCGAGGCACAAAAGATCGAACGGGTCCAACACGTTGCTACCAGGCTGATCCCGAGTTTACGTGGCTTTGGGTATGAAGACCGGTGCGAGAAACTAGGACTCTACACCTTGTCCTACCGTCGGGTACGAGTCGACCTCATTATGACCTACCGAATTCAACATCTCGGTGAGTTCCCCATGTTAAAGCCAATGCTGCACTTACGAGGGCCATGCAGCACACGCGGACACAGATACAAACTTGTTGTGCCGGATACGAAACGTGTTCCCCACCCTCTGTGCTTCGAACGGAGAGTGATAAACATTTGGAATAGTTTGCCCGAACATGTGATTGAGGCAACATCTGTGCAACAGTTCAAAACGTTGTTAGATTTGCATTTTGCCTCTATTCGATTCAGAGAACGACTGCATACTTACGATGACATATCACATTTGTGAATCCTGAAATATCGTAAGTCGAATATTTTAAATATTACATGAGAACGACAAGGATATTCACGGTTGACAACTATTATAATGTTTTTCACAATATTTCGAAAGAGTTGTACAGAATCCATTTCTACTTGCTCTATAATACAGTATTCAGTATTCAGTATTCTCATCATGATGCACCGGATATTACATCTGGGGGAGTACCCCATGTTGAGGCTGCTACTGTATCTGCGCACACCAAACAGAACACGAGGACACCGGTACAAATTGTCGTACCGGATTTGAAGCAGGTCGCTCACCAACTCTGCTTCGAGCGGAGGATGGTGAATATTTGGAGCAACCTGCCTGAAGAGATAGTCGAAGGAAAGTCGGTGTTGGAGTTTAAGAAACTCCTGGACATACCATCATAATTGATAGATTTGCTTGAGAAATATTAGATGCAGGTACACAGAAGCATCTCTACTCGCTGCACTTTCTCGGTATCAGTACGCCTGAACAAATCATTGGTTGAACCGAAGGGTGCTCGTTATTTTGCTCCTGATCGGATGACTCAATCATGATGATCTACCATATGCCGGTGGAATCTTCAATGTATTACTCTTTTTACACTCAAAATCTCTTAACATTGCTACTTTTTCCCAGGCCGGCGCATCACTTGTCATACCGTGTCCTGAAATTTACTTCCACATAGGTTGAAGAAATCGACTAAGTGGCCGTTTGCAGCTTTCCAATCGGCAGGTGGTATTTGTGCCTCTCGCTGCAGAGTGGACCAGGTGCGGGCGTCACACAACTGCTGACAAATCGTCTATGTAGTTGGGAAAGCATGCATGAAGACAGTGGGTTTTCGGGGCATTCTTTAGCCCCCATGAACACCGTAACAAACTCCGCGGACCAGTGGAGGGAAACAGCATGTAGCTTTATTCCGTAACTTTAGTGCACTGCTTATCGCAAACCTCAAGAGGCGATACACAGGCTTTACTATGAACGGTTGCCTCGGCCAATTGTTTCGGCAATCCTACTACAGCCTCAGTTATTCCTGGAATGGTACCGAATGCAAAATGCGATGAGAAAAGTTAAGGCAAGTTTTGACGCTGCCAACTTTCGGCACCTCGCTTCAAGTGTGCTTTCGTATTCTCTTGGGGATCACCTGACTACTCACTGTTTACTCACCAGATAAACCTCCTCCACACGTAGTTTTAGCAACAACTCTTGGGTGATAATGTTAATGTGCATTTGTTCAAACCACGACAAGCATGTTGCCGCAACCACCTCACAAATTCGATAGCACAGTATGCAAGTATACCTTTGGTGTTTCGCACCCCCGGTAGTGCGTTCCGCTCCCGCTCTCGTCTTCCCATGAATCCCTTCGGTGAAAGCTTCTAGTTTGCGATCCGAATCGATTAAATCAGGTCACGAGTTATTATTGCAACAATGCGCCCTACCTCAATGCGATCGCCATTTGTGAAACAAATCAGAAGGAGTCTGTGACGCTATATCTTAGCCCCGGTTGTTCATTGTGTTGAAGAGCGTCAAAACAAGTAAAGCTGCGTCCTTGATTTACATTTGGAACGCCTTCATTTCAACTCAGTGTAGAAGGCCATGCTTTGTCGAAGATAGTATTCAGTCGTGACAATCGGTAGCTGTCACCGCGACTCAGCCGCTTAATTCATTGTATCTTGTGAAACGAGTCATGGGTTATAATCCAACAGGATTTTCTATAAGGTGCGCGTTGATGAAGAGTGGGTGAAAACTGCCTTGCAGCGTTGGCGAGTGTGCACTCTTCCAATTCATATGCCCCCTATTTTGCCTATTTCTCAGGCATTCGTTCACGTGTTGGACGTGATTCGGGTAACCCAAATAGTTCACACACTGTTCTCCTCTGCTCCACTGTCCGGTAGCCTCCATGCTAACACCTGCAGTGCGCGCATGCAGTCTCGTCCACTGGCTTTAATATGTCTCGCGGCACTGCACCATTTGTGTTGCAATTTGAAGCAACACAGCTTTTGTCCTACTGCAGTCTGTGAAAATTGAAGCAAAATGGAAAGGGTTCATATCTGTCCAACGCATGATTCTGTGCAGTTTCTGACATTGGTTATTATGTCCACTACAGTAGTGAGAATTTCTGCGGAGGCTAGTGATCATGGAAAAGCTTTTAAAAAGTGATGTTCAGTGGAATCCGAGGTAGTAGTTGCTGTGTTCCAAAGTAACCAGGAGAAACAGAATAGACCAGGTGACCGCATCACCACGTGTAAAGAAGCAGCTGCTTTCATTCGGATTCGACGCACTTGCTGATGTATATGGCCCTTTGAAATTGATGATTATCGGCTTTATTTACTCACGTGCACATCCCCGCACATATGGCATCCAGCGCCCTTTATGGAAGGAGTTTTAACATCGATATGACGCTGTCTTGTGCAAGATGATGGAGAAATCCTAATGTTCAGCACTAGACCGGTCAGAAATGAAGGCGGGAATCGACGGGTGTTTGTAAGTTGGGATAGCAATGGAGGAAGAATAAGGGACTGTGATGGACAGAAATGACTCTCCTGAGTGAGAAATGTCTGGTAAAGTATAACTCATCAAATGGTCTCGATACTTAAAGATTTCCTGCTGGTAACCCATGTACATATGAGTATATCGACCTACTGTATGGTTCATTTCGTGCGGGATGAAAATCCAACATACACCGGACGACCTGTGATGTATAGCTTCCCAGCAAATGTGGTTATCTCTACCTGATGGGAAGTTATTAGGTTGTTGTGTAGATTCGTCGTAGTTAGACTCAGGCAGACAACCACCACACCTCTAGGAAGGCCCTAGACGGCCGTTTCGTCCTATTGACGAGTCCCAATAGGACGAAACGGCCGTCTAGCGCTTCCTAGATGTGTGTGTTGGCTGTCTGCCTGAGTTTAACCGCGACGAATCTACACAACATCTACCTGATGCGTTCAAACAATAACTAACCAGGTCGTTGAGTGCAGTGCTGGAACGAGCCACATCGCCGAATACCTTCCAGATGTGATGACGCACTGATCAACCGATCTGCGAATGCTTCTCGTCTTTGTTTGTCATTGCTGCGCGATTCAAGCTCCACTGACTGGGTGCCGCCCGGTCTCTGTTTCGGTATGAAGCTATCACGTTCGCCCCGTGCTTCACCGGTGGTTAGTCATGAACGCCAACAGCTTGGGTCAGAGGTTTACCGGTAATCTAGCTCCATGCAAACATGTCTTTTCACTGTTTATTGGTACTCCAGGGTTTTCTGAAATGTAATCTGTTCAATGAGCCACCTACCTGCTGTTTCAGAACGTGCACATTTATCTAATCTATACATCTGTGACTATGGCGGAATAGGAACTGAATAACAAGTCAGATTAAAGAAGTGTGACTCATGGAACAGTGTACAATTATTTATCAAACTCCACATCGCTGAGAAAGCACCAAGGTGGATACGGTCGAATCAACGTTAACGAGGAATAGGGTAAGTAAACTGCATACTGTGGACAATTCAGCTTGGTTCTTCGTAATCTTCGTGATAGTACAATGTTGTGCAAGTATGCAGGGTCGAAAAGGATCTGCCCCACAAGGTTAAGCAAATCAACAACAACATGATAGGGTTAGAGTAAGTATAATTCGAATCACAGGATTCAATCCATCCCTCCATCTCCATTTATATGTGCGTTTGCAAGCCTAGATTAGTGACAGGCAGTAGTGCTCGTAGTAGCGACCATCGTCGTGGCGATTTTTCTAACGGAAATACTGGAAAAGATGCGAAAAAGCTCCCACTGGCACCGCGGTGTGATAATGGATCAATGGACGATGTATCAACAGGTCCTACTTAAAAGGAGATCTATGAGACGAACTGAAACTTGTGATAAATGAGGTTGGTGAGCTGAACGCTGACTGGGATCGTCTCAAATGTGCCATGAAGACTGCCTTTGACGGCTGCTGCACACCTAGTATGAGATTTCTTAACTGTGAATGAATCTCTGAGACATCGATCAGTTTAATCGAAGTCATGAAACTGGCTCCGGTGCGCACCGAGTTTCAGCGTATCCGACATCTGACAAGCAGTCTTCTAATAAACCGGGAACTTTGTTTGGCGGCTGAGACCCTTGAGATGGCGTGCTATTAGACACAGCCGAGAGATCATCTGGAAAACGGATCCGAGAAAGCAGTCAGTTAGAGATACCATAGCTGAGGCAATTGGACAGTTGATCTGTTCTCTGTCTCGTCGATAGTTCGTTGGGCGAAACATTTTGAAGAGCAATTCAGCAGTCCTTCTGCGACACTGCCACTTGCCAAATCACCTGAGCCGACGTGGGAAGTAGATGTCACACGTCCCACTTTGGAGGAGAATCGACATGAGCTTTCCGTGTTGTAACGAAACAAGGCTTCGGGACCCGAAAGCCTTCCTCCATCTTTTAGCAAAGATGGAGGGGACTCTTTGTTGAATGGAGTTGCTTCTCTATTTAAGTCGGCTTAGAATACCTAAGTGGTGCCTCCAAAATGGCGACTATCAACTGTCATGCCCATCTTCAAGAGGAGTCAGCGCACTTTGTGCTAAAATCATCGAAGCATTAGCCTTATTTCCATTGCCTCCACGGCTCTCAAGAATATCATTCTTCGATGACTTACTAGTCCCCGTGAGGACCAAATCACTGAAAGCTAGGTTGCCTTTCGCCTTGGCCGTGGTTGTATCAACCACATATTTGCTCTTGGACAAGTGTCTTAGACCATCTACTGTGGTGGCTTTCCTTGACTTGAATGGTGCCTTCGGCTCTGTTGACCGCGCCAATTTGTGGCACTACCTATCCTAGAACGAGGTGCCGGCTGAATCCCTCTCACTTATGCATTCTCTACCGTGACCCCCGAGGCCATGTAAGGGTCTAAGGGGAAAATTTCCTTTGAATTCTCCACGAAAAGTGGGGTTCTCTAGATTTGTCCTATATCTCATTTGTCCTTTGTGGTCGAAGTGACCATGATTGATTCGCTTCTCTCAGACCTTTTCGGAGTAGGAGTTTTGCCAGGCTACCGGCTAACAAACCTGGAGTGTGCGGACAGCATTGCTCTCCTAGGTTCTGACGCAGTGACTATGCAGACACTAGTGGATAGACTGAGGCGTATCGCTGCAAGCTTTGACATGTGCTTCGCACCTTCATAGTCCAAAATACTGTTGCAGGACTGGACCTAGCTATTTCCGAACAGCCACTGGAAGTGGTGAATCGGTTCACCTATGTTGGTAGCTGTGTCAGCACTGGTGATCACATCACTTTCTAGGTTACCTTGCGTATAATCAAGGCCCGTTTGGCTTTACAGAGACTCAGCCATCTATGGAGACGGCTGGCTATCAGCATGTAAGTGATAGGTAGGGTATATAACACTGCGTTGAGGCCGGTCTTACTGTATGCATCAGAGACCTGAACAGTTCGCAGCGAAGAGATTAAACGCTTGGCAATACCTGGGGAGCACCAGGTGAGCAACGCTGAGGTCCGCCAGTAGTTTTTGGCAAAAAGCCTTCTGGTGCCGCACTCGGATCTTTGCTGAATCTTACTCGCTTACATTGGCTAGGCCATGTCCTCCGTATGCCCTTTGACCGGCTTTTTCGGTGTGCATTATAAGCTGTGGCCGCACCATTTTGGGCGAAACCGCGAGGTGACCAGTCCATGACGTGGCATAGCGGCAAGAAGTAATTGATTGAGAGACTTGGTCAGGCTGGTGCATGCCGTCTTCGTGGATGGCGGCCTTGGGATAGTCCACACCAATGGTTAGTGACTGTAGTAGACATAGTGCAGTCACGCAATCAGTGGGGTTCCTACATACGATTTCTTGCAGTTGGAGGTTAAGTTTCACTCCTTTCTGATTAGTCTAACGCACTTCCTTCTTGCTTCTATTATCTTGGCATTCTAGTTGCATTTAACCCCACGCCGCCGACTTTTGCTTTACCGTGCTGGATACTACTTTTGCTTTGAGGACACTGTTATAAGTGTTTTCCCTGTGTGGATTTTGCACCAATACTTTACTTTTTGTGTACTGTTCCATCTGTGTGAATTTGGTGGATATTTTCCGGCTACTGTCGGAGATCTCACTGATTGGCGCAACTGCCGTCTGTGTCCGCCATTTTGGATTTCTTCTACAGCCATCAAACCGGTGTCTGCCAGACCACCAGCTTGACCGACGACGTTTGCCTTCAGCATACTAGTGTAGACGTAGCAATGAAGGGCTTTCACAGACCTGACATTCACAATGGCACCTACTGCTTGCCCACGGAAAGCTAAGCCCAACGCTTCCGAAATGAACGTTAGTTGTAGCGTGGACAGCTGTGTAAAACTTGTGCCATTTGAAATAGAGTGCAGAATCTACCGAAAATACTTCCATTCTCGATGTGCTCGTCTTAGTCTCAGCCAGATAAAAAAGCTTAATAATACGACCGATTCTCGCTAGTTCTGCACTGAGTGTATGTCTCTTCCACTCGTCAGATGTGTAACTGTGTTGGCACAGAAGCGCGATAAGCTGATAAACATTGTGGAGCAGGCAGCAGTCACGAAAGCTATCCCACATGAACCAGACAAAGCAGTGCCCAATATCAAGCTCCAGTTCAGAACAGTATAAGAGTAACGATCCAGATTTAGCCACCCCGAAACTAGCGGCTACTGGTAGATATGCTTTCGTCATACATTCTTCAATAGAATCATCCGCCACACTGAACACTGTTAAGCGGCCGACAGCATATGCATCCGTTGTTGCTACCCATGTAACGGAGGCACCTCCCATCGCAACCCCTCCCGCTGCCAATCGAGTTACTACTGCCAATAGCACCACGGGACTCAAAATCCCATTATTTGTCTAACCGATGAAAGCAGCCACTGGTCCCTCCAAAAAGGAGAACATAAAACACTACCATAATTTTCTGACTGTTATCTGCTCTACTGTGACTGAATCCGGGGCGAACTCCATAAAAGATAAGATACTAGACGACAAAAAGCAGTAGGACTCCTTGTGTCAACTACTAGGGGTTCAAGCTAAACCAGTCAGTATGACGCATCTCGTCCGTCACCGAAACTCCGTACACTACGGTGAACCGCGGTTACTCCAGGTAACACTTCAGTCAGACAATGATGCAGAGGCAGTTCTCTTGTCAGCCACTCGCCTCCGTGCCACCACATGCACTGTTCGAATGTTCCCAGATGTTCCTTGGAGCAAAGGTGAGAAACGCAAACATAATCCGGATGACTTACGTAAACAACAAAACGCGAAATCTATCCTTGTTCACGGTGTCCCCGAGCTTCAGTGACTAAGCGAGCTGGAGGTCAAAGCGCATGACTGGGATGAATGGCGTTTTATTCGTGAAGTGCTCTCACTCGAAAATGTTATCGCTACCTCGACATCATGTTGCCGCTATCACCTAACTACAAAGGTTGTGGTCCCCGAGTGATGAAATTATCATTGTACTCCGAACTGATAGCAGAATCTGTGGTCAAAATGTGGCACAAAAAGCGTAAAATGCTGCCATCCGAAATACGTATAAAGGCAATAGTCACCGGGCCACAGATAGACAATGTAACACTGAGCAAGCAACTTACCAATACAATTCTGTCACCGTGTAGCTCAGAAGGGAAACAATGCCAAGACACACCGACAGCTGGAGGAGAACAGGATGGTCACCTTCTCGTTGGCGCTGAGAACTATACAACAACCTGAACTGGCCCCCAGGGCCGGCGTCATCAGTCCTACAAAATACGACCGGCAGCCGACCCCGCAAGGGTCGGCATAGACCCGCACCGGAAACCAGCATTCACAAGCACTATTCTGACCACCGTTGCCCTCACCTGTTTGTATACCAATGCACAAGATCTTCTCAGCCAGCTAACCGAACTTCGTATTCGTCAGGTCTCCACGCCTTGGGACCTAGTTATGGTCACCGAAACATGGCTGAATACGGAGATCACGGTTGCTAAGATTTGCACCACCCGGCATGACTTCCATACGAAACCATCGACCTAGCAGAGGAGGGGAACTGTTCCTGTATTATCGATCCGACCTGCATCTTGACATCACTGAGGACCCAGAAACGAAAGTCGTCGATTCTCTTTGGTGTCGTATGCACCTAAGACGTGGTGATGTGTGTTTACCAGCAATAGTTTACCGCCCTCCAATGTCCACCTTGAAAATGGATCAGTGCCTAGCTTCCGCGATGAAACGAGTACCGGCACGACCACACGGTCACGTCCTTCAGGTTTAGGGACTTCAACCTGCACGCAATCGAAGTTCCAACATCGCATAGCGAACAGTTCAAGGCTGATTTGCAAGAGGTGATCGCCGATGTATCTCCGTACAACCATGTCACCTCTCCCACGCGATTATCCACGGGTGACACACCCTCTGTTTTGGACCTTGTTCTTACCAAGGAGGATCTAATGGTCGACACGTGACCATAGGTGCACTACTTGGGTGTAGTGCTCACGCGATGTTGCTCTTTGGTTACATCTGATACTCGGAGTACATCAGTGAAAACAACGTGGAAACCTATGTCGTTCCACGCTAGGATATCTTGTCAAACCTTGTTCAAGAAACCGACTGGTCCTTCCTGGCCAAGAAGCCGCCCGATGGTGCCTGGATGTTGTTTGTCACCCAATTCACTTAGCTAGTGGCAACTGCGTCAGAAAGCAAGTTCCTTCGCCCGAAGCAAGTGAATTCCTTCCTGAGGAGCCGTACTAAAAAATGCATGGCCTTAAGGGATTCAGCCTGGTGCGTTTACAAAATCTGTCCAAGTAGCCTGATCTGGGGTGCTTACACAATTTAACGAAATCACTGCGTCAAGTTGATCCGTGAAGACAAACTCCAGCACCAACAGAACTTAGCGGCGAACTTCAGTACAAATTCTAAATTGCTGCATAGACATGTCAACAAACTCCGCAGAGTGCGGCACGGGATTCCAGTTTTACGTGCAACAGGTGGTCTGGCGCAAACTACACAAGATGCGGCCAAAACTTCATCCATACTTTCTGGAGTGAATCATAATTTCGCCCGCTTTTGACACAGCTCCCATCGCCACTAGGGTTAAACCACGTATTGTTCACGGCAGCCAATGTGATGAAAACGCTATTGTCATTGCGCGTGCACAGTTCAACTGGCGTGGACGATATCAAACCGAAGACATTGAAGATAGTGGCCATGAACCTTACCGAACCATTAGCTCAGTTCTTTCAAAGTTATCTCGATGAAATGCAGGTTCCCACAATATGGAAACATGGACTAGTCACTCTTATTTACAAGAATGTTACTCGGGCAGAGCCGTCGAATTACCGTCCCATCACTCTCCTCCCAGTTTTATCCAAAATAATGGAAGGTGTAATCACAGAGACGCTCATGGGATATCTTGAGAGCAATAACATCCTAGTGTCACAGCAGCGCGGACTCCGCCGAAACCGGGCTTGCACTACAAACTTGCTTCAAGCCCGAGCAAGCTGGATAGAATCAGCCGATGCCAAAGTAAGAATTGACGTCGTCTACCTGGACTTCTCGAAAGCGTTTGATCGTCCGGACCAGCGCATTCTCCTGTACAATATTCAAAGCTGTGTACTTGGTGACCCTGTGCTCGGTTGGATCGGCAACTTCCTCGCTCAACGTCAGCTGAAGGTGAGAGTCCGCAGCTCTATATCCGACCAAATAGACATCCAGTGTGGCGTGTTCCAAGGATCGGTATTGGGGCCACGTTTATTCCTAACATTCATTAACGATCTTACCAGTGTACTGCAGTCGAATTTCTTACTGGTTGCAGATGATGTCAAAATTTGGCACCATATCAGGACATCGGATGATCACGTGGCATTGCAGAGCGATCTCGACAGGGCTTATGCGTGGTCAACCAATAACCGGCTCCAGTTCAACGTGAACAAGTGCAAAGTCGTAAACATACGCCATCAGTTTATCTATGAATATCGACCTGGGGACCATCAGTTACAACATGCTTCACAAGAAAACGACCTCGGGGTGATCATACAGTACGATCTTGGTTGCTCGAAACAGGCTGGAAAGGCATCATAAGGAGCCAGTCAACATCTTGGACTATTACGGAGGGCTTTCGGAAATTATGATCCATCAATCTTTCCACAAATCCTGAACGCCTACGTGAGTCCTCACGTGGAATATGCGATCGAGGCTTGGCGTCCCTGACACAAGGGCGATGTCGATACACTTGAAGCCCCACAACGAAGAGCGACCAAACTCGTTCGAGAATTGTTTCGTTTCTCCTACCAACACAGACTGCAGTCCCTGAGATAGTACAGTGGTGAATAACGACGTCAGCGACGAGACCTAATCATGGTTTAGTTAATACTGACGAACCCCACTCACCCATCTCGCAATCTGTTGCAGCTGAGCCAAAATACCAACCTGAGAGCCCATCAGCTCAAATTGGCTACAGTCGACTTGATTGTCGACGGAACGTGTTCTCCCTCTGTATGTCCTGTACCTGGAATGTCCTTCCGACTTACGTTCTCCTTGCCCCTACATTAAGGCTATTCAAAAAACACCTTGATGAAACGCTTCCCAACTTGCGTTACTTGATATAGTCCGTACCACTTGGAGAGCGAAATAACACAAACGTAACCATGTGCTTAACGGCGCTCTCCGCAACATGGCGGTGAGGATACATGCAGAAGTGTCCATGTGAGTAGCCTGGATGTATCTAAACTGGATTAACGAAACACATCTGTCAACTGAAACAGCACACGAGTGAGCGTTGTCGTTTCCTCTTTTTATTTCCCACGCACTTACTGAACTGTGAGATAAGAAACAGCTATAAAATGATTACCAGCAACAATAAATAAAGCTAAATATCTGGCAAAGAATAATCTAAAAATATAGACATCTTTTTGGAAGGAATACAGCAAATTTGACGAGTTCTTGCAATTTCTCTAGTTGTTTTGGGACATCTACAAATGCGGACTCATGCCGAGAACCTTACCCAGTGAGATAAATACTTCAGAATGAAACGACGATTCTAATAGCAACACTCTGGTGGCAAGTACAGTGAGAGCGAAAGGTGCATCGTTTGCTAGATGACAACATTTCAGTGCGACGCATCTATAATAGGAAAAGGGACGTAGATGATGGCAACATAATTACTAAATTGTCAGACGGAGTCTAAAAAGTGTGGTAAAACACAATAATATATGTGGTCATGAGTTGTACTGGCCAAATATGGCCATATATGGCCGCTATACTTCGGATTCTTACGGCATACAGTAAGGCTTGTGTGCTTCACCAGCCATCACCCCTGTGGTTATTCTGAACGATGTTACCCTTTATTACGCTAGTACAACTAATAGTATAAGCGTGGAAGAGCAAATCTGTGAAAAAATGTTAGCTGGGTGTCCAGCCATCACTGAGCCTGAGATTTAACTGGCACATGGTGAGAAATGGAGCCAGGTACACGAGAACCTCATGAAGATGGCCAAGATAGTGTAGTGGTGGTCGAAAATCTTGGAAATCCCGATATCCAAGATTAGTGGGGCATTCCTACACACGGTTAACTTTCGAGTCAGGTTCGATGAATAAAAAATATTGAAGTGCAAGATGATAATAATGTACGGAAAAGAATCTGACTTCTCATTCTACCAATCAGCCAGTGTTGACTTTGGCAGATTGCGAGCGTTCAAGTCTGACAAAAGTTCCGAAATAGTGAGGACCAAGATGACGTGAAGTGGAGTGACAAAAACCTGGGTCATATTTGTTGTTTCATCAGAGGAATAGTTGATCAACCATTTACAATGTTATGGTATGTAGTGCCGTGGCGAACTTTTTTCAATCCAAGACAATGCAAAAATGGAAATCAGATGATCAGTAACCAGTGCAGGATGGTTAGGAGATCCAGTGAAACTAAGTGAACCGAAACCATTTAACATTAGGCAACCCGGTATCCCAAGTGTGGCAATTAACACATTGAATATAGAAAAAAGAAACTGAAAGAGACAGATGATCAGGATCCGAAGTTAATGTACAAGGTGAGATCTAAGCCGAGCAGAAGTTTGAATGCGGTAGATATGAGACTCGACCTTTCAAGTTCTATGGGGCCTCTCTCATAAATATTGTACATTCGCCCAGTATGCATAATACCTCCTCTACGCTGAGTTGGTTGAATACTTGAGCTCGAAGCATATGCTTATGGTTGTTGCATCTAATGGATTCGGGCAGCTTATTCTATAACGTTGTATACCTTATGAGAAAGCAATTGGCGCGCAAACTTTTACGTACTCAAGCGACGTAAAGGCTGTATGATATATTTCTAGTTGGATATTGATGAAAAGTGCCAAACTGGACAACGCTTGGCTCCCCAGAACTGGTATGAGCTAAATCAAACTTAAGATACGATTAATCTTAATTCTTCTCAACCATAATGGTTATAGCTTCAGCAGTTTACACCGCTTTTGACAAGTCACGGATCCAACTACTAGTAACCGTTTAGTAAAGAACATTGTATTTTCAAGATTGATTTTGTCGTACCTTTTAAAATTTGTGAATACTTATGGGCAATATTCTAATACTGGATGCGCATATGCTTTATACATAGCTAGCCTAGAGCCTTTCAAGCGTAACGTATTGAAAATACGTGTTGTGATAAGTTTCCATTTGGCGGTGACAAGATGTACCTGTTCGGAGTAATTGAATGAGTTTTAGCCAACTTTGAGGTCCCGAACCGTCGTTTTGTCATCTAACGTCAGTATGTCATTACTAAGGTTGCATCTGAAGAATAGGGTTTTACATTTGCCAACAAAGAATGTCATTTTCCACTCTCGGCAATACCGCTGAAGCGCCATCTGATGTCCTGGGTGACTAGTTTGGTTATCACTACCCAGTACTCGCCAACGCACATCACCGTCGTTGACATGCTCGTGCCACCCTACATCAACAATGCTTCCCAGACAACGATGATCAAAAACTTGTAGGCACCTCAGATCTTCAGATCGAAGGAGCCATTCTCATTCCCATAGAGTAGGACTACCCTCAATGTGGCCTTGTAAACACGACCATTCAGACGGAGGTAAACTCATTTCTCTCGCCAAAGGTGTCGCAGATTCAAGCAGGCAGTTTTGGCTTTTGCAGTATGTGAACTGATTTCAGTTGCTATACGCTCATCGTGGCTGACGCAGCTGCCAAGATAACTGAATCGATCGACTACCTCGAATTCCTCGGTGTCAACGGTCAAGAGATCGTCCAGCGGCTGGTGGTCCTGCAGCAACACTTTGCACTATGAAGATGCGGAGCGCATACCAAATAATGGGACCACTCTAGTGAGGCTATTCATGGTTGATTGTGCTGCCTCAACATCGTTAAACAACAAGACGAAATCGTCCACATAATCAAGATCATCTACTCTTTCACAGGCAGCACCACAACGCCTGTATCGTGAGGATACGGAGGGGAAAATTCCCTGATATAGTCCACGTCGAAATTGCATAGCAATGTGGAAATTGGGTAACACTGACCAACGCCACTTGTTGTGGAAAAGATATCCGGAATGTCACCGTAGACACTGCCGCGGCCTGTAGTGTTCGAGTACAGAGAACGTAAAGTGTTCAGCTATTTCCTAGGGACATCTTTCCGTGCATGTATTTCGAACAGAATGCATCGGTCGAATTAGTCGAAGGCAAACTACTGCAGTTGTGTCTGTAAACCTACTTCTCTTTCAACGGGAAGATCTACGAGCAATTGAAAGGAGCACCAATGGGATCACCTATATCGGGACTCATCGCGGAGATGGTAATGCAGAAATTGGAGGGAGATGTACTCCCACTCATTAATCCGAAACTGTGGGTCCGATATGTTGACGACACTTTTGTGATCATCAAACTCAATCAAGTTACAGTCGCACAGCAGCTATTGAACAACGCCATTGAAGACATCCGGTTTATGATGGAAATGGAGAAGGAAAACCAACTGCCTTTCCTGGATGTCTTGGTAACCAGAACCATGGAAAGGAGGCTGCAAACATCAGTTTACAGAAAATGGACACATACGGACCAAATTCTGAATTTTAACAGTAACCATCCGAAATGCCACAAAGTAAGCTGTGTGCGGACACTATTTGGTAGAGTGCAAACACACTGCAGTACTACGGAGGCAAAGCAGCAAGAAGAGAAGCATTTATTTAAATGTTTCCAACTCAACGGATATCCACGAAGCTTCATCCGAATGTGTCTGAACCATAACAAACCAAACAGACAGTCTACACCAACGACGGAGAGACGCGTTGTTTTACCTTATATGAAGAATATATCCGAAATGGCAGCAAGACTATTCAAACAACATCACTTCATCGTAGCACACAAACCAACTGCTACACTGAGGAAAACTCTGTCGAAACCGAAAGAGAAACTGGAAGCTCATGAGCAAAGCAATGTTGTATATAGACTACTTTGTAGAAATTGCGAAAAGGACTATGTTGGCCCAACAGGCAGAAAATTAACACGATTACAAGAGCATAAAAGAGCATGCAAAAGACACTATGCATCTTCGCTAGTCTCAGCACACGTGGATGAAAAAGAACACAGCTTTGATTGGGCCAAAACAGAAGTCCTGGCACGAGGTGAAACAAGAAGAGCAAGGGAATTCCTGGAAGCGTGGTTCTCAATAAAAGACTCGATCAACATGCATATCGAGATTGACCCAGTTTACCAACCCTTCCGACAAAGAGAACTTAGAGAACTTATGAGACGCCGCTTGAATAGGAACAACCCAAGCGACGACCCCCGCCACGGGGAAATGGGTAGAGATCACGGGACACAGATCGAAGCCGTCACTTTCGAAATGTCACCTGCACGCCGATCACGGGTCGACAATTCAACCAGCGAGATTACACCCCACATCTCGACGCACTGATGATACCGTCTCGCATGACGGTGAAAAGTTTGCAAACCAATTTCGCAGCTCGACGAACAAATGAGCAACTGAGTCGAAGGCACTTTTGAAGTCCAGGAACACAGCTACTGTCGATCTGCAGTACGTGTGGTGCTGCTCTGGCACCGGCCGCAGTGAATATGTAGTCTATACAACCACGTCCTGAGCAGTAGTCCGCTTGCTCTTCCCTAATCCGAGATTCCCGTTCCGCAGGGAGGCGACGAACAAGAATGGAAGTCAGTAATTTGGTTAAAACTGGCGTCAAGCTAATATCTCTGTGGTTTCTACAGTCTTGTATATTACCATTATAATCGATTCACTCCAGTTAACTGGGGTGGTGATATGAAGACGCTTCTTGGTAGCAGCACACACGACCTTAGGGTTAGCAGGCATGCAACGGAGTTTGCACCGCATTGTAAGGGGTGGTGAAGCATCCTTTGTTAATCTACGTGTTAAACTGCGGGCTTCCGCAGTAATTACCATGTTTGTTGGTTTCAACTATGCATTCATTTATATGCATTCTCTTACTATTCATTCCTTTAACTGTCTTACCTCATGCTTCATACCCACTCGTTAGTAGCAAGCCACAAGGTTGTTGATTGCGAACAAATTTCCTACAGCTGACACACCGAGAAGCGAGTTTTAGATATCATTCTATGTCCACAATCGGACATCTCAGGAAGCGGAGTGAAAGTCAAAACAACGGAATTCTCCTTGTTAACCCGTAGTCCCGAAGTCCAATAACAGGCTATAGTCACAGCTTCATACCACACGTCTGCGAGAATTGGCCCTAACTACCTACATCTTGCGACTCTCTACGAAAGATCGCAACTCCTTCTACACTCATATGCATATCATCAGTATGCAAAGATAGGACTTGCTTCTATAGACAAGAGTTCCCTTGCTGGGCTTCTTGTCACTATTTGATATCATAATAACAACACTGATGATACTGTTGTGTATTCTCCAGTGCACACGAAGCATATTTTACAGTATGATCCACCTTTAGAAGTCTTTTTCATCTTATCTTTCAGGAATTGATCGAAGAAATGTAAATAGGTTTTCGGGAGTGATATGCCGTTGCTCTGCATTCGTACCATCAGTTTGTTGTCGAATCTTGTTTAATTCCAACGAGCATGGTTGGTACAGTACGTATTTCCGCTGGTGATGTTTGCAAAAGTAGGCCATTCGCTTTGCGACTCTGTACTACAGAAGGTGCGAGACGAAGCGTCCTGTGACGAAAGAAAAACCGATGTGGATTCTGCTCCACCAAAGTCCCTAATGTCTCAGGTCCTGAGACAAAAAGTGAATTTTAGCTAGTCCATCAGTATGAGTGTACCTAACACCATATTTCTTATGGTATGGCACGTCCAGAAGTAAAGAAGAAAATAGGTGGTGAAGAGAAATGAGGCAGATAGGGTTGGCTCATCTTTTACAGCTATAATGAATGCTTGAGAGTCCAGTGCGGTGGAGATATAACGGGTGGGATGAGGGTGAATACGGCTGTGTCTCCTTCATTGTCAGCTCCCATGACCACTTGAAAGTCTTCATCTACTTGTCGCTAAGTGATGACAGACGCCATCAAGTATTCTCAATGTGGAGAACATTAGTTGATTGCACTCCTCTCTTTAGCTTCGGTGTATACATGAGATCCTGTAGGTCGATTTCGAGGAAGTCTGGGAACTACACCTTGTTGTGCCTTAGTGGTAGGGGAATTGGAGCCAATTTCGAAGAAGTTTCGTCTAGTGCATTATTGAGTCTAGGAATACCCGTCATGTGTCTGGATTGCGACATGCAATCTCAATTGAGGCTACGGTTTGTTTTGAAACAAACCCATGCGATTTCGTTCAGTGGTTAGGTTACACTTAGACCGCGTGCCACTACACTCTGGAAAAACACTACTTAGGTGCTTCCGTCTTTCAGACGTCTGCAGCACGCCTCCCACCTGCCTGATGTGGGGACAGGACCCGAGGCCTCATTCATCCTAATCATCGATGGCGACCAGGAGAAAACAGCAGTTACCGTACAGATATAACCGGTCGGAACCCATCATCACCCTTCAACATCCTGCACTTTCGTCGCATGCAGACGACTCCAGAGACATAATCTCCATTGCTTTGTGATTCATTCTACGAACTTGGACGCCAGTTAGGATGAATGAGGGACCATCTAGTCCAATTCTCATTGCTCACGCATTCACCGTGGGTCAAGCGCCAATCTCTCAAATGGCTCCCGTTTATTCGCTATATCCATTCAGCATTTCGTGATGCCAAGGGTGCTGTGACCACCTGAGACTTTCCGGATGGACAACCGTAGTCCGATTGGGTGAATGGGTGATGCGTCACCTTTGCGACTGATCTAATACTTCTTGATACCTTATGATGGATAACGGGTTCTGCCACACAATCATTGTTACTCAGTCCAGCTTAATGGAAGCTCGCGAAAACAGAGCTGCCAAAACTATTGCAATAGGGTAAAGTAAACACAGAGTGATTTGTGATAAGTCTGAGCCATTTTCTCGTACACAATTGCGACTGAACTAAAGTCCCAGAGATGATCACGTTGGTAGTTATGCTCTCTTTCGTAAAGTCATATCGAATATTTCACTGAGTGTAATCTTATCTTGGTGTCGTCTTTACTGTCATTACGTGGCCAAATTCCAAACGTTGTTAGTGGATTCTTGATACCTCGAGCGCATCACATTAGTCGGAAGCCTACACACTCTAGCCAATTCCAAAACCTATTCCACTTGATTCCTTTTTCACTAATCTGATCATCTGAATATACACAACCCGCTACTGTCTACGGAAAATCAGCGACTCACTGCTGTCAAATCGGTTTCGCTCCACATGGTAGCTTCGAGTGGCACAAGTAATTTGCACCCGCGTTCTTGTCCGAACACAAAAGTCTTGAAATGCAAACCTAACACGAAAGAAATGGTTGATTTGGTCTCAAAGTTCACAATGGCGTTGACGTTTTTCCAATAATTGATCGCATTTCCAAACAAGTGAACCGTTTCGAAGTATCTAGGATGGGTCACAACCAGCCCAGCTGTACGGATCCGGTCCACTATGTTTGCCCGACGTTTATTTGCCTTCCTTGCATCTTCACAATTGCAGTTTATCTCTAGCTGTTGTGCCCTACCTCTTTCTCGCACTGGACTTACGTTGATTAGTAGACGCTAGCAACTGGTAGCCCGTGGTCTGCGGGTGCGTTATGACGGCAACCACTAAGCGCGCTTGAGAAGGGTGTATTGTATTACTTATTAGCCTCATGTGACTACACATACCCTTCGGTTAACACCGCACAGTTAATCACTGAGTTGCCCGTCAACTAGATAGACTGAACACCCAATTAACGGGGTAGTAGAGGAAACCGACTGGTTTTAATCGAGTTCGGTGTATTTTTATTTAAGCAGACAATGAAATAACACTAACTGGAGCGCCGAATGATACTTTTCCACTTTCGAGGCCCGTTAACGGGGCTCGTTTTATTAGAACTCTCAACACCAAGGTCCTGCAATTAATGCATGCAATACCTTATGTTTTAAAGTCGGAAACTGTTGCTTGAGACTGTCTTGCACTTTGGATGACAGTGCCATGTAGATAAGCAAAGAAACAAATGGTTGAAACTGGATACTTGATTATGCTGGCTGTAGAAGTTCAACATTGCTCGGTGGTTCTACCCATCGATATTTGCGAAATCTCGCTCAAATGTTTAGGAGAACCGAGCAATAATCTCTGAAATGCATCACCATACATTTGGTCACGTACTCACTATTACTTCAATGGGACTACTTTCGCAATCGCCACCCCGCTGGTTTGGTCATGTGCTCCACATACCTGAGAGCCGACAACTTAGGCATGCATTAGTTATCCGTAATGAGTGTAGCTGAGTAAAAGCTCGACCTAGTCAGTCAATGAAATATCAAGAGAGCATGAGGAAGCTCACTGGGAAGGTGAGTCGAGTCACTTCTTGTCGTCCTCCCGAATAGGGTCCTATGGACTAGCCACATTGCTATTCGGGTACCTTATCGGATATGGAAGGGCTACGAACTCAGTGGCGCCCATAAATCCCAGTTGTTGACAATACTGCCTATTTTTTGTTATTTTACCTTGAATGGTTATTTTTAATGTTATTGTTATTAGTTTAATTTTTATTTAGTGTCCTTGGTCAAAGCAACTGAATCCACCGTACTTACTTGCTCGTTACTGACCGGTTGAAGTGAAGGGAACTACCGACTTAGGTTTCAGCTTGGAAATCTTTGGATGGCGTTTTTTACTCTCTTACTGAGATAAAGCAATGCGCACAATTAACGGGTTCCATAAAGGTAAAACAACCGTTCACTGCTTTTCCTGCATGACTCCATTCGGTAATGCGATTCTTGAATCAAGCTCAGTGAACATATTCTTAAGAGAACATTTCCAGCGGTACAGCTGTTGTGAATACCTGTTCTACTGGATGTAGCTGTAATACGATAACGAAAACAGTTACTTTACTGCCGCACTGCCCATCATACATTTGTAGCTTCATTCAGTTTTCCATCACCTACGGTACAATGAAGAAGCATCGTTATTCGTCAACTTCACTGCAGACCTTGTGTGGCACTGTTGCACTCGCAATCTCCTCATGAGCTGAAACAAATTGTCTTCTTTTGCAGTGAAATGTAGGATATTTTGTACACATCACCGACATCAGCTGGACCCTCGCAAGTGCTGCTCTCGATGATATCGGCGATGATCAGTTCTGTTAAGTTTTCCCCTGATATTAGCAGCGGGACTGCGAGCCTCCGGTACCTGTAGTTGGCAGAAGCTGCTCCCATTGCTAGGGATAGTAATATTATTTGTGTTAGATATCGAATCCCACACCTATCCAACATCCACACGCTGTATTCCATGTGTAACTAATTATGACTATCATGGATGTATGGTAAGCAATATGGATCGTGGATCACTCGACTAACTTGCACAGTAGCCACAGGAATTGGTTTACAACGAATGTCATTTGACCCCTGCCTCTTGGTTTAGTGAAGGATTGGCGACGTACAAAACGTTATACAGTGTCATGCCGATGCAGGCAGGCTAAGTAGTCCCCGTCGGGACTAGTGTGTATCATCGTAGGATGAATACCACAGCACTGTACTGAATTTTATGATGCACATCTCCTCTCTGCTCATTCTATTCTGGTCAAACCAAAGGATTCTGCGGTTTTTTATTTCCATCCGCCTCATAACCGTTACTTGAATTTCCACGGAATGTGCATTTTGTATCCAATATTAGACATTTCGGTGCGGCATTGTGATCTGCAATACTCCATTTATCACATTAGCTCGCTGACTGACTTTTTGTTCTTTAATCGATCTTGCTGTGGGGGGGGGGGGGACATCCAAGCCAGTCCACTATCTTTCATCAACGATGAGCGAATGTGCGTCAACCAAGATTGTTTGTCTCAATCGGTTCATTAAAGGGTACTGTCAACCGCACGATCCCCTATTAGCCTACCCATACTATCACAGATCACATATGCCCAGATAACGTGCAAAGCACCGGCTCAATATGAGCTCTACATAGACTGCGGGAATACTGGGAAATGAGCGTGCAATCGGGAGATATCCAGCACGCTTGCGAGTGCATCAGTTCATGACAAACCCGTTGACGATATCTCCCTCTGTCCAGATGCTATTGTGTGAGCTGAGTTCGCGTCGAATCGAATCCAGTAGGTGTCTAACAAGCGGCATCTTGAGCGAACGTATGCACATCAATCGAGTCGTTAGATATGGTCCGTCGTTTGATCACTGACGGGTGAAAACGGATGTTTTAAGGACGATTCTCCCAAAATCTTAGTATCATTGACTGTACATTTTAAGATTATGTGGTCGCTAGGTTCATTTATTTCATTTGCATACAAGTGCGTCAACACAAACATAATTTAGCTCATTTAAGTTTCTGCGTTCTTTAGTCACACTGTCCCTTACACTGTCTTAATTTCCACGACCCCTAAGCCCCCTTACATGAATGGACAGTACAATCATCACGGATTTAATTCCACTAGCTATGTATAGAGTATAGGGGTGTGGTTATCGCCTTTGGATGGTAGGTTATTGTTGATAGTGCATAGGTTACGCCATATCAGTGTAGTCAGAATTAGCGTCGAACCAATGACCGACCTGTGCCGAACGCTTATCTCGAAGTGATTAGTCAGGTATGGTCGTACTTGAGGCTAACGTTGACAAGGTGTGCCGCCTCAGCCACTGGGTGCGGCAGGCTAGTCCCTCTCCATCACACATTCTTTGTGACCCTGATTGCTACCTAGTCCTGCCTACTGAGTGATTGGCTGCGAGTCAGTAGTATCTTCAACGCACCTAGCTTGCAACTTTCAACTTTAGGATAGTTACAGGACATGCGTATATTAACGACGGAACTAGGCTGAATCTAACGATCTCATACAAAGTGTGTCTAAATCATGTTACTTCGAATTACAAACCGAGGCCATACGCCCGGCCTGGGCAGAAAACGGTTGAGAGCAAAAAGTTTCTTTTATGACATCCTCTAACCATGGTTCTAAGAGGCAGGATAAGTTACAAGACAGAACTCACGAGTAGGTTTGCAGCGTGCGGACAGCGAGCGGAACTAGATAACCGTAACGGCACTGTTAATAGCAGACTGCTGAAAATATGAGCTTAAGACGAAGCACCTGCAAATGAAGTGCATGAAAAACACTACTCGTTTAATAATGTAGCGGTCTAAAACACTGAAAGCATTTTATTAGTTTGGAAGGTGGAATTCGGTGGAGATACGAGCTTTGAACCATCAAGAGGAAATAATCCATTTGGTGCAGGAAGTCAACATTCTTCTGACGTTTATACGAATGTTGTGGAGCAGGCAACACTCGATCCTTCTGTAGATGCATGCTTCCTGTGTCTGTTCGTAGCAACTGTGACGGGCAAGTTTGGTGACTTACACCCTCAACGGATCTACATCATTGGGACCTACCACAAGACCTCTATCAACATTCATATTGTTGGACCTAGTATCCTCCCCTGTGGTTCGATACCGAATGATATAAAGCTGGGTGGGCTTAACATACCATCAAGTCAAGGCGGACATTAAGAGTAGCTGGAGTGGTCTATGTACTGATATACCACGGACGATGCGTAGTGCTGCGGGTACTGACTTATTTCGAAAACAAAGTGAACTAGGCAAACTACTCGTTAGGACTTGCTTGTTGTAGACCACAGTGCAGATATGAGCAGTTGAATACACGTTTTCGACCCGTTGAGACCTTTCGTACCATAACACACCTTGGCGATTCAATTCGCAATGGAATTTTGTATCTCACACGACGGCACTTTCTAATGTTAGTGCATACTTATTGGTTGAATTATTGACCACCTGTCCTTTTCTTTATCTCACTCTTTCATTTTCTCAAGGCATTTGTTTTACCTCCAGTTGCGTCGTGACTTGTACGTTGGTCATCTGCGGACAAATTGTACGGCAACTTGTGAACTGGCCGCTTACGCAATACAAGGTAGGTGGGTCAATGATGTGCATGCGCTTGTGGAAATGTGTGTTTATCTGAGGTGTACAAATACGAGATGCTTAGTTGTTAATGACCGATCTAATGGAGTTCGATCGTTGAGTTTGGCCCCTCCTCGGTATTTTTCCATTTCTTTTCTATGTAGTTGGAGAAGGTATCTAACTATGCCAGTGATCCCACGCTGAACTAGTGACGCATGTATCGTGCGTTGACGGATTTACTGGTAGAGTATTGCATCACGGCTTACAATCGAGCACACAACAACCTTGCGCCGAGCTTTCCTTTGGATGTTTCATGCGGCAAAAGTACAACACCTTTGTTGACGCTGTTCCCCGTACATTCGTTTGGTTTCCTGAATGGAATGAAGGTGTTCGCAATGCAAGAAACAAAGCTTTGCAACATGTTGCGATTTATCTCTTATGGAATACAAGCGGCAAAGTGTACTATTTGGCGATCTGTCGGAGTGTGTCACTGTAGGAGCTGTAAAAGCGAAAACATGTCCATGACGGATGGGCATGCTGGAATTTTGATCTCCTTGAATCAAGCAATCTAAGTACATCAAAAAGATACATGTGCTGGAGTTACACTATCACTGCGGACATGGTGGAATAGCTTAAAATAGTCTCAAAGTATTGAATTGGCATGCAATTTGCTGAGTTCACTTGAAATATGCTGCCATGAGAATTAGCTATGACTTACTCTCGGTCAAAAGGCTTATAAAACGGTCCTGTAATTCGGTTTTATGCTAAAACGAACAGTAGGAAGTCACGTCGAAGGAGTTTTTATGCGCCTATGATGGATAACCTTTTAAACGGTTTGAAAATGTAAATGCAGCGAATAGCGCTTCTGTTAGCTCCCTATCTGTAAGCTACGAGGGGCCATTCTTTAAGCTGAAGTAAAGATGGACACATGCCTCATCCTTTTTATCAGGTAGCGAAATTATACTCTTAGTGGAATCTGCTAGTGGCGTATTTGCACACTACGTAGAGTAGAAAGAGCTTTCCAGCACCATAGATGAATAACTGGCAAATGTACCGAACTGCTTAATTACAGTAGAATCAATGCTACGATCTCCGAATAAGAGATTACAAGACTTAGTGTGTCTAATCGATGGTACAATCTGGCTACAGTTGCCAAAACCGGAAATGTAAAGAGAGTGGGTGAAAGGAATATATGTAGTTTATAACGCGCGGTATGTTGAAACCATTTTTGGTCTATATGTGCTGGCTGAGTATGTCTGCGCCGAATCTTTCCAAAAAGTTTCTCTTCTCATTTTACAAAACGCTTCACAAATATGCTTGGCTCAAGACAGGCTTTTGGATAAAAATAAACTCTAAAATGCATGACGTCAGACAAGGTGGAGATACATATCGTGCATAACTAGAAGATTGATAAATTCTGCTGGAACTTGGAACTTACCACTAGGAGGAATACAAAGTACGGCGTCACTATTGTTAGTTCGACCAGAGAACTCTTTTGGCGTATGAAATGCCACAGGTAGACCAAATTGGGGCTGCGGTTCATATTAACCACTTTTCCATCAGTTCGGTTCCCGTAGTTGTCTGAATCCGAGGGTGCTTCGGTGTTGTCGACCCCCAGCTCTTCACTCCCCCCCACCATTTTTGCACTTCTTTCCACGTATTTCTGCTGTCTGCAACTTACGTATACAAGCACAGACAAATGCAGTCGTGGAGCGCAGTGCTGGGGGCGGGCAACACCCAAAATCTAGCTGTATCGCAGCGCATCACTTCTAGTAAAGAAGAATAGGGGTCCGAGCTAATCAAGGACTCACAATTGGACAGCAAATGCCTTCACGATGAGAACTATACACAGAAAGACGATCTTTCAGATGTCCAAGTTCACTAAATATGGACGATATTGGACAGCCTTTCACAAATACAGAAAATAGGAAAAGAGACTAGAAAGCTCCATGGTTTCACTCACTATTTTTTCGGGTTGCTGACAGCACTGAACTATATTGGGTACCGCCATGCATAGAAAGGATTGCTCACCGCCGATTCTCTGCTGTTAGCCAAGCTGTAGTAGCCCAGTCCTTTTCTTCCAATTTAATGATTCATCAATACCCCCATATTGTGAACAGGCAGTCTTGATTACATTGGCATCATCGGCGACAATGATATGCTGCCTTTTTCGCCTACACCAGCCGTGCACACAAGTCCAAACGCGTGACTGGGTTGCACGCCTCACTGTTTTTAGAAAGCGATGTAGCCACAATGCTCGGTCTTTCGAAGTCTGTCCACCTCGGCTCCCGCAACCAGAACCACCATTCACCTGCCTATTACAAAGTTGAAGGGCGTAGAGTTACATTTGACCGACATGGGAGATAGCGATTTCAAGCATTTTGGGGAATGTCAGTATGAGGAAATTGATCCAAGCGAACCATGAAATAAGGACCCCAGTAATCAACAATTGCCTTACAAAATAGATAGATAGAAATTAATGCATCTGACGACTTTTTGACAAAAAAGTGACACGCAAACCATGTGGCTGCTTAATTTATTTCCCAACAAATAGATGTGAAGCAGGTTAGCTGTCGCTTATTTGCTTCGGTGTAGGTTGTTGACAATGTGCGTGGCATAGGGAACAATTTGATATCTGCATTGCAATGCTAAAATACCTGAATAGCGGAAATGCTCTTTCATTATTTTACTCAGCTGTACTACTGGGCTGACGTAACCAGCGACGGTTTATTTTGATTTTACGACCTCCCTTCAATGGCAGGGTCTTACGATAATGGGACTCCTCAAAGCCGGGCAAACCGGTACGAGACCGTCATGAAAGGCGCCACCGTCCCCCAACCTCATAGGGTCTCACTGCGTAACTACAGCACACAAAGCAAGCTTTTCGTGCTTTTAGTAAATTTCACTACAGACGCATGTGCTCGGTCGTTTCGTGGTTCCGTCAAAACGACAACACCTAAACAGTAAGGTATGTATGCACATGTAACAGGACAATTGTTGGAACACTAAATAATCGAATTGCGTGAACGCCTCCGCAAGAGCGTGAGGTATCCGTTTTAACCTGTTCCATCTCCAGGAGTTTCCATATGACACTGTCCTCCAGACCTAATGCACTAAATTAACCTCAACTAAAGCTTATATCCTGCGTTATGGTTGGCGGCATGCGGTTTCGGATTTGCCTGGCATTGTAGCCAGCCACAGGACGCTTGCGTCTACAGAGGGACCATGGATGGCTTGCGCTGCACCACCCACAGCTCCAACCACACACCCCATATCCAGTGTAAACCCGAAGGAATAAGACCAGGAGGCATGTGGATGGGAGCCACGTCTCATCAACTGAGCCGGCCCACACTCCTTCACAGTCGAACACAAGCACGCTGCATTTGGGAATCAGTCTTACACAAGGCGGTGGCTGGACCGTAGTCCGCTCCACACTGAGTGCATGGAACCACCCTTTGAGCCTAGCATGACCACAAGGACTGTGCACCCCGTGCCCTCCAGCAACGACAAACTGTCTCCTAGAGCCAGTATGGGCGAGGTAGTGGGTAATAGACAGGTAGGCACCTTGTCAACATGCACATCAAGCGCACCCACATCGGGGATGTCAAACAACAGCCAATCACTTAAATGACATTATCTAATAAAAAAACCTGTCAAAGAATACGGTTATGCGGACATAACTCTACCCTAAATTAGCAAATGAAGTAAGTTGGTTAACAACGAATCCGCGATAAGGATGAAACGTTCCACAAGTTACCTAAAAATACTACAAACGCAATAAAGCTAACGAATATAAGCACAATTAGCGTAATCAACGTGGCCAGTTAATAGAAGAGTATTCAAGTAGGCAGAACAAACCAAATGAGGTGGAAGGAAATTTATTCGGCTTAAAAAACCTAGTGTAAGTTGGTTTAGCCTAACTGCGTTGAAGAAGCATCATGAATGTTACATCAGCCTCAGTCGAACAACCTCCCCGTGGTGCCAGCTGGGTGGTTCGGGTAAATCCCGTTCCAGCAAATGGTTCGGCGACAGTGTTCCAGGATGTGGTGGGGTTTCGCCTGGCAAGCGTTCTCCCTATAAAAACCACTGATATCCGTTTAACAACACTGTGACGTGGCGGATGTGACCTGCCACTAAATAAAGTCACTGCCTCTTCCCTTTTCCGGAGGCTCATTCACACATCACGAACGTCACCCGATTCGAAGCGTTCCATTGATTTCCCCCTTTTATGGCGAACCCAGCTAACAACAACACACAGAGTCACATTCACCTAATCACACAACATGGCTACTTCCAAATACAGACATAAACATACTTTTACATGTCAACAGACACATACATTCCTATGCTATTTATCAAAATATACTAATTTGTGCGATTGCCGCTTATTCATGACTGTATTACCATGATCACGCCCTTGATGGTGTGCCTCGCAATGACGAGAATAAACTATTTATTTATTTATTTATTTGTTAAATACAACAAATTCTGTGGTATAGCTATTGTACCATGGGATTCATGGCGAAATAGGAAAACAGAGTTGGAACTAGGAAAATAGGTAAATATTT
Organism: Dicrocoelium dendriticum; assembly: GCA_944474145.2. Classification (NCBI taxonomy): domain Eukaryota; kingdom Metazoa; phylum Platyhelminthes; class Trematoda; order Plagiorchiida; family Dicrocoeliidae; genus Dicrocoelium; species Dicrocoelium dendriticum. The sequence goes on from OX104063.1 coordinate 177,350,224, forward strand.
TGTAGAGTTCTCTCCCCCCTAGTTTCGGGGTTTTGTTTCATAGTTTTTTTAAGAGAGGGAAAGGGAATCAGGCGACTCGCAGTGATATAAGTCCTCCAATGACGTCATAAAGCACGACTTCCATGGTCTCCAACCAGCGATATTCCGCATCCTCAGGACCCTAACTAGAAGGTTGAGATCTACCGACCGAGGCCAACTGATTCGTCAGACTTTTCATACCGCCTCTACAAGTTGTAGGCTGTCCACCACGTCGCCTCTCCCATCGCTGTCCAGCAACCGCGAACAATGCGCGACGCGAAAGACGCTGAACGGGCAGATGCAACACGTGCCTTAGCCATGGCAGTTTACGTAGTGAGACCAGCTCATCGCTTGAGTGGCTGTCGCAACCCAAGACACGCTGTTTACTCTCCACATTGGTAACCTGTTGCAACCACGGCGAAGGAGTAATGAGCCCCAGGTGATGGTGCTCGAAGACAGGCAGTTGGTGCCGGTCAACGGTGTGAAAGGCTAGTCTCGCAACCGTACAATAGTACATGGTAGGGATCGTTGTCGAATCCACTGGTGACGACAAAGGAAAGCGAAAGCTTGCCATAAACCCTAACTCTACTCGAGATCTGAAAAGACATAGCACGTAGTAAAGAAACGAACTTCTTGGGGACGTCATTTCTCAATGTACAGTGCCACAATACCGTCCTATGGAGAAAAATTAAGTCATTACGGATATCCAAGAACAAAACAATCGTACAACATTTTGGAAAATACTTGGAACCGATCAAGAACTCGTGAATACAAAATGGTTTGAAAACAACCGGTTGGTATAGTTTGTGGGCACCGTTTCCCTTTTGACACAAAAGCTTCCTCAGGCCGAGTGAACCACTCGAGGATTGGCATAGCACCTAGAGCGAATTGGGATGATAATCGCGACGAATGGGATGTAGGCAGAAGATCAATCGCGTTACAGGTCAACGCATCACTCCAAATAGTGCATAGAACGGTCACAAGTGGTCCGCGTTACAAGTTCATACATGTAAGCCCTGTTAACGATGGGCGCAGGGATGATGTGATGTTCATTCTCTGCCCTGGATCCGTCCGCCGGCGCTCCTCAGACTGGTCGAGTTAACACAGCACGCCACAAGCTCAAAAGATCTGCCCCGTCCATTCTGTTCACGCAGCTGTTCACTTTTCTAATCTCAATCGTTTCAGCTGTCAGCCACTGGGAAGTTGATCGCAACCCTTTTCTAACGATTTTGACGTTATCCAAGTCGATCATATGACCGGTATCTATCGCGTACATCGCTACTGCCGAGCTCTTTAGTAGAGCCATATATTCAAGCTGGTTTCTCGGTCGCCGTATTTTGCGTCTCTTGTGTTCTGCTATCCTTATGCCTCCCCGATCTACACTTGTGCGCAGTCTTTGCAAATAATTTTGTAGACGCAGTTGGTCGTCCCATCTGCAGGAAGTGGGTCTTCCAAGTGCACTTGTGTAGAGCGGAGTGGTTGGGCTTTCTGGAAAATTACCCTTATGTTTTATTTACTTAAGACTCTGCTGATGGCCTCCGAAGTTCCATCTTTATAAAGAATACCTACCGTCCCAATCCACTCCGTAGTGCGCCGTGGGGGAGGATTTAAATTCGCTCCAACTGGCGTTTCACTAACCGCTTCGGGTATCCACTACCAAGCAATTGGTGCATTACTTCATTCCTAGCGGCCTTCCTATCTTCTTGCCCTGAGCACAGAATCTTGGCTCTGTGAAACAGAGATGAGGCGATTCCAGCATACACATGCTTTGGGTGACTTGAACTATAGTGGAGTACACCATCTGTGTCCGTCGGCTTACGATATATCGTTGTTTTTAGACTACCCTCATTCCTGTGAACTAAGCAGTCAAGGAATGGCAATGTCTCACTGCCAGATTGCAAATCCATAGTAAAATTTATAGTCTCCACAAAAGTGTTCAAGCGAGTTGGAAACTCATCTTTTGTATCCCGTTTTATGATAACAAAGTTGTCGTTCACGTAGCGCCACCAAATTTTCGGTGAGCTACAATAGTCAGTTAGCGCCCTCGTTCCAAAGTCTTCAATGTATAAAGTTGCCAATACAAAGGATACTGGCAATCCCATGGCAAGTCCCTGTTCCTGAGTGTATAATCTAGATTGGAACGTGAAGTAAGACATGTTAAGGCACGATTTCATTCCTTCCGTTATTTGAGCTGTCCTAAGCTTCGTCCTCTCTCCCAGATTACTGTCCCCAGTTAGACGGTATTTCGCTATCTCTAAAGCGTCGCATATGGGCGCGCTAACGTCAAAACTGACCATCATTTCACCCGACTCAACATCAAGACCCGACACCTTTCTCGCAAGTTTATAAGAGTCTTTTAAGAACGTATTCGTTTGCTCTGTCAAGGGTTGCAATATGCTAGCCAACTATCTAGCTAGTTTATGTGTCAGGAAACCTATGCCATCTACAATAGGTCGAATGGGCACATCGGGCTTATGTATCTTCGATGAGCCATACACTCTTGGTGGAAGAGATAATTTTGGGTACATGTTGTACCATTTTTCCGGTCCTAGCTGCTCCTTTACGTACCTTAAGTAAGTACCAACTTCTGTCTTATTCTTATTCATCACTGACATAACAGGCTTATTATCGATAACCTTAAATGGTCCCGCCACTAGGTAATCCTCCATATTTTTCAAATAAGCTGAGTTGTTCATTATCATGGTGGTTTTGCTTTTGTCGACTTCCGTGAGAAAATGGACAGATCTTCTTCCAGGACGGTTAATGCGACACGTTCCTCTGGCGCAAGATTCGAATCCCCTGGCTGCTGAAATGTTATAATGTTTACAAGCTCTGCACGAATATGTACAGCCGTTAAAGCGGGTAATTTTGCTTAAGCAGTCTCTACACTAGGATTAACTTCTTCGGCTCTTATCTTGTATTTATTGATAGTACATGTCAAACCCTTCTCCAGTAGTCTACCCTCTGTCTCACTCAACACTCTATCTGCATTATTAACTATGTTACAACATCAATTAACAGATACAGGCTTACCAGTTGGATCGGTGGCCTTGCTACGTGAGAACGTCAAATGGTGGATTGGCGGATTTGTCTTGCATTGGCTGTCCTTCCTTGCGTTGACTTAACATCCGGAGCTTTGTTGTAAAGCCTGTCATACTCTAACTGCGTTACGATAGTCTGCAATATAGTCTGAATATATGAATCTACTAAGAAGCTCGGCAGTAGCGATGTACGCGATAGATACCGGTCATATGATCGACTTGGATAACGTCAAAATCGTTAGAAAAGGGTTGCGATCAACTCCCCAGTGGCTGACAGCTGAAACGATTGAGATTAGAAAAGTGAACAGCTGCGTGAACAGAATGGACGGGGCAGATCTTTTGAGCTTGTGGCGTGCTGTGTTAACTCGACCAGTCTGAGGAGCGCCGGCGGACGGATCCAGGGCAGAGAATGAACATCACATCATCCCTGCGCCCATCGTTAACAGGGCTTACATGTATGAACTTGTAACGCGGACCACTTGTGACCGTTCTATGCACTATTTGGAGTGATGCGTTGACCTGTAACGCGATTGATCTTCTGCCTACATCCCATTCGTCGCGATTATCATCCCAATTCGCTCTAGGTGCTATGCCAATCCTCGAGTGGTTCACTCGGCCTGAGGAAGCTTTTGTGTCAAAAGGGAAACGGTGCCCACAAACTATACCAACCGGTTGTTTTCAAACCTTCCTGAAAACAATCGTTGGTTATCGATACATCTGGCGGGAGTGCGAAAATTTTGTCGATACATTCGCGACCAGATCAAATCGCAGCCTTTTCTTCTCGCTGTATCATTTCACGCGTTGGGAATAGTCTGCGCAGTTTGATGGACACCATAAGTTTACAGATGATAAGAACACAAATTATGCCTTTGCAGTTATGTCTCCTTGTACTCAGGCCTTGTTTGAAGATGGGGACGACTATCGATCCTCCCCGAAACGGTGGAACTTCCATTTTGAAATAATAGGATAGTTTTTCAGCCAGCGAATAACCGCCATTTTTGGATAGATCGGGTGGTATACTAGTAGGGCTGGGTGCTTTATAACGCTGCAAGCGTTGGACTTCCTACCAGATTTACTGGTGTGAGGAGGATCTATCTTTACTCCATGGAATGTAGTTGGAGTTGGCTGCCAGAAAAACTGCGAGTCAAACTGTTCAGTCTGTCATTCTAACCGTCGGTGAAGATTAGTTATTAGTGAGCAACCCCATATTAGATTTTTTCCCTTACACCAGATCGGCTACGTTTGCTAACTCGGATGCGATGAACAAGCTTTCTGACATTATCAGAAAAACTAGTAAGTTCCAGCTATCTAGCACGTTCACGACACCAGGCTTCACGTCACTTTTGGTAACTCGGGCGCAATTCTCCACCCAGGGATCGGCGTTCTTCACTATGACTGGCGTCGGTTGGGTTGGAGCGGCACTTGTCCAAAAGCGACAAAGCGATATCTAACGTCCGGATCCTCGGTGGGGTCGAGCAAATCCGCAACTGTCTATACCGTCAAAAACCAAAGACATCAGATGCGCGTCCATTGTGAATTAAGGTTATCGTCAGAAAGTCAGTCAAGCAGTGTTGGCGATGAGACTTTGTATTGGTTAACATCTTCGTGTTTCGTAGATGTGTAACGTTCGTCGGTAGGGCGTGCGTTTGGGTGGTCTTCCGTAGCCCATACAAAACTTTGCATGAACCAACGCCTGACCGGAGTCCGGGCAAGTGTATCAGTACGATCTGCTTTCTGTTGCGCTTCCGCGTCACAGGTAGCTTATTACTATGCGGTCAAGCTGGGGCCACTCTTGTGTTTTAAAATGCGGGTGCCAGGTAGCCGTCTGTCTCTTCAAATGCCGTAAACTGGTGTTTGAAAGAAACAAGAGAGGAGCAGAATAAAGAGTCTGTAGTCTGTTTCGATCGTCTGCTCGATTGCTACCAAAGCCAAAACTACCGCGTCGTGGTGCTCGCTTGTTGGCTGGAGACCCACTTGGGCGTTAAAATCTTCCTCAAGAATGCTGTGGAAATGCTGTGGTATACCGTGGAAACTGTGACCAGGTTTACTCGGAGATGCCGTAGTCAAACTTTTTCTGTTTGGGGTTCGCGTGAAGGTAACGGACACTCATAATGCCCGCCTTTTCTCGATGGGCGGGTGACACTGGCTCAGGACCGCCATCATCACTAACCGAGAAATGTTACCTGCAGCGCTGAATAGGGTGGATACAAGCAAGCCCGATATCCGTTGAGTTATAGGAATGGAGTGGTCCTGGGATCTGGAGACACATAAGCCATAAAACCAAAGACGGGGGCTTGAAATGTCTGGCTGAGGTACATGCGGGTCATGTTCGCTTCCAATGGTGCATTCTTTGTGCCCAACAAATACTCGATTGCCTCAGTCAGTCTGTCACACTCCCTTTGAGCACAAGTAGACCGCTGCCAACTGGAATGACTCGGCATGTTGCACAACCCGGAAGGGCACCGACTGCTTTCTTGCAACCTCACTTTTTGCCGACTCCTAGTACACTTAGTGTGAAACGCTGTAGTGCAGTTTGAACAAGTTATCGCTGCCGCGTTCAAGCATCTTATGACTAAATTGCAAGTAATTTTCGGAGCACGTGCTGGCTGTGCGGGCCACTACAACTTCTACCATCAACCTTGAGAAGATACTTTATGGCGGTCCCCAAATATTGTGTCTGTGTTCGTGTGCACCCAACTGGTAGGATATATTTGTCGGTTAGCCGATCGATATGCGCAGCTAGCAGTTGAACGCTGAAAACTGAAAATGGACGGGAACGATTGGTGCAGACGACGCGCAAACAATGGGTCGCAAATAATTCCATAGCTTCCCTTAAAAGTTCTATGTTAGGTTACTAAGTTATAAATAAAACGAACAGCCAAATGTTCCCTGTTAACGAAGTTGCATCACCGAAGATAACAACACAGTTGGTTACTTAACTAAAAGACGACAAGATCGTACTTGTGTGTTTGAACACTAGAGCTGTAAAAACACCTAGGACCGCTAGAACGTGATCTGAAAGCAATTACTTTGTACAAAATTGCTCATGCGACAAGAAAGAGGACAGGACAAGAAACACTGGGGAAAGACATTATCAATATGCTTTACTTTTTCACGCCGCTGTACGCAGTAGTTAATGCAACTATTGCATAAGTTCGGTAAATTCGAGCTGGATTGAAATTTATTGTTTTTCATGTGCTGAGGTGCTGCTAAGGAACACAAACCTAGCTAGAAGAACACTTCCTCAACCAACGCGTTTGTGCTAATGTCTAACCAGAACGACGCGCGGGGTTATGGCAGTGATGTGATTTTACGTCGATGTGCGCTCCCTTGCAAGGCAAGCGGACTGATGTTTTCCGACCTCTTCACCAATCACTATGATGGCATTGGCTGGCAAAGATCTCGAAGACGTTGCTGAGCACAGCTTAGTACATTAAAGAATTACACAAACCATTGCAATAGGCTGCATTTCGCAGTGTGTTATCGATTGTAACCATCCACAGGATCGGCACACTCTCACCGAGATTTTCCGTGTTATGGTGCCCATTACATTCTGCATACACATTGGAAACAGAGCTTTGTACGGTTAAGTAACGCGTTTCCACTGAATCGAATCAACAACAAGGTTGGAAATGGATAAGGGCTGAACACACTGCAGCACGACAGAATTATGGAAGTAGGAAAAGAACCATCTATACCGGGTATTGCAAAACAACGGGTATCCAAGGAACTTCATCAGAAGTAGTCTAAACAAAAGAGTGCATCAAAAACAGCGGGTAAACGTAGATAAACGGGTAGCGCTTCCTTACATCAAAAACGTGTCTGAACTAACGTCGAGATGGCTTCGACCAAATGGAATCTTGGTAGCCCACAAACCAACTGATACTTTGCGAAGATTGCTTTCAAGACCTAAGGATGAAGTCGAACAAGGCAGTCAGAACGATGTCATCTACAAACTTAACTGCAAAGAGTGTGACAAACACTACATCGGGAAAACTGGAAGGAAACTCTCAACATGGATCAACGAACACATGATGGCCATACGGAGACACGACTCGCATTCACCGGTTTCCATGCATGAAGACCAAGAAGGCCACCACTTTGATGTAGAGAAATTCGTGGTAAGCTAGAGAGTTCTTGGAAGCATAGTATTCTACAGACAATTCAATAAACCGACGCGTTGAGATAGATGCTATCTATGCAGCGCTACGGATGAAACATGACCGGATTTATGGGCTAAATCTAAAGGAACAGAACGCTGGGAAAATGCGTCAAACGACAACGACAACCGAAGGGAACACGCGTGCATGCGCTACGAGGCAAGAAGCAGACTCAGACTGACGGCCAGAAGATCGATCACTCACACTCACTGACGCTTTGTACCGCGCCGCTCTGCTACATAAACGCGCACTGACGATGTCACCTCATGTGGTGACGAAATGTTTGCAGCCAAACTGACGAGCTCAGCGAACACTCAGACCACCAACTGAACAACCTGAGCTACCAACATTTGCTTTTATAACGACACTATTTACAAACCAATAAGTAAGCGTTAACACTGCGTACCACAGCAATAACGCTTCCAACTAAAAGTAGCTTCAATGGTAAACAATTTGTCCTGAGATCCAATAGGCTAGGCTTCGGAGCCACAAGGATCCAAAGCAACAGCATCACAGTGTACTGCCTGCTTGTATGACAGGTGAAATGAGGAGACTGGTTACTCACAAATGTCTGGGTGGGCGCTGAAGATGAATGAGGTCAATCTGTTTGGAGTAAACAGCAGATGGATCTCAAATGCATTGACGCAAACGAAGGTCAAAACAGGTAATGGTAATCGATGCGAAAGGAGATTTAAAGACACATGGAGAAGTCCATGAAGACATGAGTTAAAATGGGCATGTAGTGAGGGTTAACCCGTATGGGATAACGCGAGAGATAACCACCTATTGAAGGGTATTAGGGTATTACGGGAGATGAGGAGAAACAAATGTTAACTGTGAGATCATTGCAGCCGCTTCCAAATCAGATAGTCGTCCAGATGCCAGGGAAAACACTAGACTGCAGTTTCAACCGGCTGGGCATCATCAGTATGGCACAACCGTCGTATCCCTCAGGATTTGAACCCATGACCATCCTCAACTTACACCGTAAGCCAAAAGCTGATGCGACTGAGCCGCTGGCGACATTGTCGAACCGTCATGATTTGCAGGCAAACTGTGATGTAACGCGTCTTGTCCTCCATTATCATGCAAGTTGCGAATGTTGCAGAGGACGGGGTTGGTATTGAAAGACATAACGTCCATCGAGAGTAGCATGGCAGTAGAGGATAAGTCCCGCTATATCACAGTTGGCTTGTAAATCATGACGGTCCGACACTGTTCCCCTTGGCCCAGTGGTGTAGACTGCTGATGGGCGGTGCAAGCTGTTGGTTGTCATGGGTTCGAATTCTGAAGGATCCGACAGATGTCCAACAAGTTGAAAATGCAGCCTAGTGCTTTCCTGGCATGTGAGACCTGCCGCGACGAACTGTCAAATAATTACAACAAAATCACCTACTCATCAGTACATAGAAACATATATATCACTATACGATGGAACGGAAAGATAGTTCGGCGAAATGGGTTCACGAATTATAAGTGGGACAATGTGTCAGGGTTGGGATTGAGGCACATACAGCTGGGTAAACGGTTCATAAGAAACAGCATAACAATTCTTCTTACCCTGATTTCTTAACACATTCTGCAGAATGTAGACATCACAGACCACATGTTGTATGCATGCTCATTGGTTCGATATCTACAAGAACTCAATAACTGCCAAAACTCATATAGTGCCTCCACTAACTTCTTTTGGCGACAGCTACAGATCAATATGGTTAGGACAACCAAACTCGGATTGTGATATCAACCTTGTTGGCCCAATAACTCCACTCAAAATATCAACCATTCTAACTACCACTGATCGTGCTTTGATTGCTCTCGTTATTTTCCCATTTAAAGCGATCGGTCAAATGATCGCTTCTAAACCGATTGACAGAATACGGCAGCTATCTGGAAACAAAACGGTCTCACTTCCTTTACAGACAATCAAATTGCTTTGATGCCGCGACGCTGATTGCATAACTTAAGTCGTACCAGTGCAGGGACACAAGTTTCACCTTGTCTAATTCCGACAACGGTCTGGTGTATCTGGTTAATTTACTTCTAATGACATCAGTACAAGATGGGTGTTTGTGTGAGCACACCTTCTATTTACTTGTGTCACTGAGTAACTGCCAACGGCAGCAACAATAAGGCACTGTAAAGTGTCGGCTAGATAGGCACACGAACTCATTATCTCATTACTAGGTGTTGCTAAGCACGCAAAGTTAATCATGCCGACAGACAGAACTTGCTGATTGCTCCACCGACTGTCCCAGGAGGTGTCAGTTTGAGTTGGGGCGCATTTTCTTCATAGCCAGCTGAGAGAACTAACAAGCTGAGGTACAATACCTGGATGCTGCAAAGTTACGTGTGCGGAGGATGCTTACTGTCCAGACTTTGTAACCACAAGTTAAGATGGCTTTGAGAAGCGCATTCTGCCGATCAGTGTGGGTTATGCATTCAACTGAAACCGGAGTACAGTACACCTTATTTGTGTGACTTGAAAGCCACCCTGGATGCTAAAAGCTTAAAAATGATTAAACTTTCCTGTCTAGAGTTTGGTGTTACAAAAGGGATTGCACACTTGCTACACTGCCTTGGTAGTTAAATAGTTGGCCCTTCACCAGTGCCTTGGTCTGTATCGCCGCATGATGCAAATGTCTGTTGGTTTCTTCATATTGATGTGCTTGATTTTTCGTAAGATTGTTCACAAATACTTTTGTTAACATCTAACGGCCTTCCCACACTCGTAGGATTACTGGTTTTCCATCCTGTGAATGTTGAATTCATGGTTGTTCTACTCTACGCTTTAGAAGTTCATGGCATCTACTCCCAAACATATCCGTCACGAAGACTGTGAACAGCATTAAGAAGCTCATGTTTAAGGAGGCATAGGCTGTACTACCAACACTGCACTCCGATGCTTGCCATTCACTGTAAACCTGGAACAGTAGGGTTGAGTCTAAGCCGCCGGCATTCACAAATGATTCGAATTCGACTCGTACCCCTTCATCATATGCATCATTGGTGAACTCTAGAGCAAATTTCACACCAGACGCAAACATATTGATGTATGGAACATAACACGTTACATGCTGAAATCAAACTCTGAAACGAAAATTGTCAATGGGACTGTACATCCTGTCTCCTCTAGCAACGAGCGATATGCACCCGGAACCAACAAACAAAGTGGGTGACTTGTCAACACTTTCTTCGAGTTCGGCCGGAATTAGTAAAACACAAGGGGCGTGAATAGTAGGCATAAGACCGAAGACGTTCACTCTCGTAATTATTGCAGACAACACTAATGTACTGCAAGTGACACGTCAGTGTTTGCGTACGCACGCTGCATGACTGACCACATTTCGGCCGGAATCTCGTAAGTTAGATGATTGAATTTAAGTGGCATCCACTTGTGTTGAACGCAGATACCTGCCAGGTTGCCCAAATATTGTACAGGGCTTTGGAGACCACTGACTGCAGGACATCTACCAGAAGCATGACTTTGTGATAACTTACTTTCTGTGTTCTGTGGCTAAATGTATCTAAATGCAGAGTGTTGCGCTTACGACACCGGCTGACCTGATGCTACAAAGTGGGCAACTAGGAGTTTCAAATATCTTTTGGCGAAAGGAATCTGTATGCTTTCATCAGGACGAACTTGGATGTTGGAATCAGGCTGAGAAGGCGTCAGGAAGCGACATCCAAGATGTGAGCCTTTTTGTGGCGCGCAATAGAAAGATACGACCCGTCCATAGGTCCACATGTGGGATGTGTACTGCACATCCGGGAGCCATGGCTGAGGAGAGATCTCACGGCCTTGGAGATACCCTAACAACGGGCAACCAAAGATGTCAAAGGGTTGTATCATTTTCCGTATAAGCGAAGGCTACGACTACGGGCAATACAGGTAATTACCTGGGGGCCTTATTTTGACTTGCCAGACTTCGAGAGATCATAACCACACGTGCCGCTATGTGCTAGAGCTCAGTGACAACAGCAACATGAGAGGCCAACATCTGAAGCTGACAAAGCAGTAAGTCATTTGGGATGCCGTCAGCATTTCTATTCCGCAAGTCTTTACCAAGCGTGGAATGCCCTACCGGAATACGTCACCTGCGCTCAAAGTCCAAATCGATCATGCACTCATTTCGCTCCGTCATCTCACATGATTCATCACACATGACCAAACACGAGTGCCTGTAAGTGATTTCACTGTCGGTCAGCTCCCAGAATGCGTCCACATCTTTGGCCTCTGTATGTGTGTTCACCAGGATGCGGCACGATTTTTTAACAACCTTCCATTTGTCATCATTCCTTATGGAATTGCAGTGAATTTGCAATTTATAATACCTACACCGCGTAGAGTCGACGGGTGGGACAACTTTTTCATATTTTGCGATGTTCCGCATGATCATCCTACGGGAGCCACATTTGTTAACATGGCTAGGAGCAGACCTCAACGGCGTTTGTGTTGTGTGTTCCTTTGTCCATTTCCCTCCGCTTAGCCTCCCGCTCCAACCACGATCTCAACTAATAGGCATTTTAATGCCTTTTTGCGGCACAGTAGCCGGGTGTTAGCTCTCCGAAACGACGTCCATCCGTTACTGGTGACTCAGCCGGCGTGCCTCTGTTTCACACTTTTCTTTACTTCTGTATCACCGTACCATGGCTGAGGTGTTTTCCACTTGCAGCTAGCGTATATAATGATGATGATGATGATCCTATAGGATATTTAGATTTTTTATCCACATTAAATCCTTGTTCCATTAATGGATATGATGTATGCGGACGACACCTACGAGACTCATCGGAAACGGCACCAAAGTGTGTCTGTGATTAGGGTTTGCGGATCATCAACTGTTGCACATTGCACGTCACTGTAATCAGAAGAACCCCACCTACCCTGTTGGGACGGTCATATCAATTTAGTTACATTCCTGGTATTACAGCCTCAGCATCAGCAATTTCTTGGTGTAACCAGGTTTCAATATTAGAAATTAGGTCTGAAACATTCGAGACCTGATGTACACGGAGTTCAGCAAGTTTACCGTAGAGCACTTTGGCATCAGTAGACATGCATGAAAATTTCTCAGATTCCAGTAATGTGTTGGGGATTGTACAATTCATACCTGTAGTTTCGCCTACCGGTGAGTGACGGAGGACTACTCGTTTTTCCGTTGAGTACTTGGCGACTGATTCGACGTCAGATTCCTCGGTTTCGTAAGCAACCCCAAATGTAACCATTTGTGTGCATTGTTAGGAGTCTGGTTGCTCGCATCATTAACAGTTTGTATGGGCTCATCAGACACAGTGCTGGTGCACTGTTCCAGTAGAATCCCCATAGCCTTTGGTTCTTTCGGGGGCATATCATATCTTGGGGGTATATCGCTCAATGTCTTTGGCCGAAGCTCAGAAGACAGTCGGACACAAAACAAGCGCCAGCTATTAAGGAACCGCGCTGCCACTCGTTTATCTTGCGGCACATCCTTTCTAGTTTCGTGACAGGTGTCGCCGTACCACCGAGTTTGCCAGCTCCTCATTTAAGGAGAGTGTTTTGCGATGTAATCCATTTTCCCTATCATGCGTTGCTGTTTCTTGCGCATCGCATGCCTTCGTTTCAGTAACGCCGTAAACTAGGATGGTTCTAGGTAAGATTTTCTTTCGGTATTTTTCTAAGTTGCGGTTACTCTCGTAACGCTGTACGCATCCGGATATCCGGAAAGACACGGTTGGTGTTGTGCACATTTCTGAGTCGACTCGTCGATAGAAGAACGGATTATACTTCGTTATAAACTGTATGATAACGCGCTTCAACTTTGGCTCCACATAATAGGAGAGTTGAGGTGCCGCGTGACTCGCACCACGTGTACAGGTTTAACCCCAATACCGAGTAGACTACCGATGACGTCCCATTGTTTAAGGTCGTCTAACTCCCTGGCTCTAACTGATGTCGACGTTGACTCTGGGACCTTGGAACACAGTACACTCAGCACAAATTGTTGCTTCTTAGTAACTTTCGACATATCAGAGGTAGTGACTAACATACTCGGTGATGTATCGCAGGAAGCTGGTCGTCTTTGCAACAGGATGACACCACTTCGCTTCTAAGTTTCTGATCCAGTAGTGAGTGGTACCGTCCTGGCAGAACCCGTAACCCAACTTGCAATCGTATCGGCTTGCTCTATTGCTACTCACCATTTGGAGGTTGGACGAAGGCTAGTGTGTAATTACTCCGATCTAACTGAGAACCGCCCTAGTATAATCTGAGCCGCTTTTGTTGTTGGAACAACGCTTGATTTTCTGGGTTATTGGTGTCGTTTTACTAACCGTGTTACCAGCCGTCCTCCTCATGCTTGTAGCGTCGTTTACTGGGAAGGCCTGGGCTGCATCTTCCACTATACTTGTCCCGACTGTGGTGATTTTTGATCAACACTTCTCTAACCTTGGCTAGTATTTGGTTGCAGTTCCGAGATATTATGAACAGGCTTTCTATCAGTTTGCTAGCGCCAAAGAGAAGCTGGCTTTCTAGTACGAAATATACCTTACTAACTTTCAGCATGCCGCATTTCGCATGGAACCTCCTACAACTGTTTAAACAAGAAATACCCACTTTGAAACTTTAGCGCATGAACCGCATAAGTCTTTAACTTGGGGTACGCTAGGTGTTGCGTTTGTTTTACGAATGTTACGACCCATTAGACTGACTTACCTTTATTGATCATCAGTTGTTCTCATGTTGCGCACGTTGAGCACAAGGTCAAACGGTTCATGTCGCTCTGTTGTAACGATGAGGTGTATTTTCTGCTCGTTCTTCTGACGTGCCAGTCAAATGCGTCAGTGTGCCTGTAAGGCAGATCACGTGCTGATTTGATAGTTGCGAGCTCTGACCTGTGGATCACCCCAGGGTTGACTTGCCGAGAGACTGAGTAGGGTTCGCCGCAGGGAAAGGTATCTTACCCTGTATCTACTCCACATAATTTTGGACTTGGAAAGGTGAAACCTTGTTAAAACGCCGTTGGAATGCTCTATCGAGTGAGACAGCAAATTGGGTTCGATGGTGGAAATAACGCAACGTTGCACATGTGAATATAGAGCAAACACTACCCTTTCGATACTATCACGGATAAATGTGGAATATCCTGCTTATATTCCAGAGAATGGGTTCGAGAGGTGCTTCTCGTTAACTGAAGGTGATTAACTGTACATTTAGTTGTGTGCGACAAAATACGACGGAGTAGCTCCGAAACCTATGATGAGTGCACATGTGTTCAGCCGTCACGTACACGTGAGGACCGTCCAGTCCTTCTGTGCCTTGCATTATCCGTAATCTAATAAACAGTTCGATGATGCATTTGAGAGGTTGCATTACATGATCTGAGCCGTGTGTTATTGGGAGATGGTATAATGCAATTAGTGTGCACCAACTTGACACATAAAGTAGAAGCTGTTGGGGTTACCTATGTGATTTTCTGAATAACTTGTTCGGCCCCCAACTATGCGGTTTATCTTATGCTGCAGTGATTTTTAAATATTCTGGTCTTACGCAGACTATCCCACTGGACTGAGCATAAATTGACATCTGTCTGCTTCACAAGCGCTCCAAGCGGCAGTGTTCCAGGACGGGGTGGGTTCGCCTGGCAAGCGTTCTCCCTATAAAGAGCCACAAATGTTTGCTTAACAACACTGTGACGTGGCGGATGTGACTCGCCACTAACTAAAGTCACCTACCAAGCTTACACTGACAAGCTTATCAAGTCCCCAGACGTCAAGCATTTCTTCAGACACCGGCAACGCGATCTAACTCATTCAGAAGAACAGTAACGCATTTACAAACACAATGAAAAATGAACAAGCAACACACCTACCTACATACCTACATTTATGAATCCATATCTATGAAAATCCTATGATACTATTGCATATTTCTTGATCAGTTGTTGTACCATCACTAAGATCATGCCTTTAATGGCGTGCCACGCGTAGCCAAGAATAAAAATTTGTTTCTTTATTTATTTAACGGAAACACTGCGTTTCAATGTAAATTGTGGTCTCGATTGAATCTGGACCTTTCAATCCATTTGCACACCGGATGCTTCAGAGTAAACCACAACAAATCATAACTGAGTACTTGTTCATTTGATCAATAGGTGTCCGACATGAATCGACCGCTGACAGAGTTTTGGGCCACCAGTTTAAGCCCATCCTTAATTCGATGGTATACAGAATGCTGATAACTCCAGGAAAGAGGAGACAGGCTTTATGACCAGGTTTATCCTTGTCGGATTTCATGTAAACACAACAAAAGTTACGGTCATATCCAGATCAGACAAAGCGATTAGAGGTCCAAGCATTGCATGTTTGCAGCTCACAAGCCAACTCAGATCGGAAATCTAGTGAACCTAGCTTACCTTCTCTAAAGATTTAAACTACCTGGATCAACGGAAACCTACTGCTTAGAGCTCAAACGTAACTCATCCACATCTAGTGACCTCACCGTAGCTAGAGGAAAAAGAACCTGTAGACGCGTCCAAGTGGCTTTCTCATACTAGAATTCATTTTTGCATGAACAAGACAATGTGCTTGTTGTTTACAATATTTAACCAAAATTTTTAAGATAGGATGGCATTCGCACGTGGTCTGACTGGGTAACGTGTGTCACCTGATGGTCTCATGCGACTTATTTGCACTGAAGACCACCTCATATAAAACTCGGCGCACGCTTTCCGCACTTGCTGTCCAAGCTCAGGCCATCCAACACACAAAGATTCTATTCGTTTACACGGTTACACAATGTTCTCAGCCGATGTACATTCCTCGGCACCGGTAGCTCATCACAGTCAACGTCTCAAGAGAAATCAATAGAAGCATTACTCATCCGGCTACCGCGTATGTGCAATGGACTTAACCGTGAATGCACACTCGATATGTTGACATCTATCTTCGGTGTCTCAATATCCTTATCCCCAGTCCGGCTTGATCGTACAATGTGAACTTGTACTCGTATGACTTTTCATATTATTTATTTGTATTGGATACCTAGTTACCGTGCACAATGTTGCGAAATCATATAACAACTTTGGACACTTTTCATTCCCTCACGTTATGCTTGCTCCAGGAATTGTGGGTTCAGATCCACCAAATTCTACTCACAAGCTGCCCGTAAGGACTAGTGTCACGGCTGCGCCGTAACTTCACGTTGTGTTGATGCCGTCGTTGGCAGTACGACAGGGCTGTATGTGTATGGTTACTACGCGCGGTATGATACCGTCACTTGGTTCGTATCGAACTGCGCCACCACCTCCACGAACTCCCTCCATAGCTGCTCGTGATTAAATAAAAAAATTAAAATAACTCCGGCTTAAGCATTAGTTGCACGTGATAAAATGTGCAACCCTTTCTGTGTTCGACTGTGCTCTTGAATCGTGTTTATCATAGGAAATGCAACAGCATTGCGTGGTTGTTTCACATATACACACTGTCCGCCATGTGTTGCTACCCAGTGTGCGAGGTGATGTGTCTTGCGTAGCTTGCGATGTGTTCTAACACAGCGATAACGGTCTAGTGAACCAGATGGCTGACTGTGTTGTGTCCAACCTATGCGCACATCCGCCCATTCCATTTGCAGTCAGGTTGGATTCAAGGTACGAAAGGTTGTACACATCGTGTAAAGTATTTGCTGCTTTGTAAGTTTTCGACAAAATCTCGATTGGAACGTGTGTGCTCGTGAGTACCCCACCTGTTACTGCACTAATGACTTATTAAGTTATAGAGCACCTCCGTTCCATTGGTTGTGTTAACATATCTAGTTTTGTAGCCCGCAACACATGAGCTCCCCATAAAAGCATATGGGCGCATAGGTTGATGGCTTCTGGAAACGTCTCATTTATGCATCGCACTCAGCAGCTGTGTTTATGTGACCGTTAATCCTTCCAGCTCATTTGTAGATGCATCTTGGTATCAGTGGTTGTGCAACGATGTATACACATTAAGATAGTCCTTGAGCTAACTAACGTATGGATGGTGAGCAAAGTAATATAGCCTTCATGCAGAGCAACATCTACATGTATTGCTAAATTTCAGTGCTTGGAGCAATATTTCACATTCAGAGAAGAGTTAGGGAAACTGTTGAAGTCACCACCGTTTAGTCTTGGGATAGGAATTCTAATTTGTCAAACATAATAATCTTATTTTCAAGGGAAGCTGCAATGTGCTTGTTACTAGTAGACTTGTTCTAACAACGACTGCACATCCGTAAAAGCACTAGAGGCCATTTTTCAGAGCCCTCGTCTCATTCAGGACAACAGTCTTAGTTGTATAGAATGATTATTAACTGCCGTTTGGTCACGTCACTTCTGGCTTCCGTCCATTGTCTACCACTGATACGCACTGCCTAGTAAGAGCAGGTCAATGGGTGTGGACCCAATAAGGTCCGGAGAGGACGCGCACTGCGCAAAGTATCCATTGGGTGGTTTTGAGTACACGTGGGGACTGTTCGGTTGAGTCTAGTCCTGATGCTTTTTTCTTTGCATTCAACCACCTCCATTTTCTACCCCATTGCAAACCACATGCGCATATGCTCACTGGCAGTTCGTACTACTGGCAGTTATTACTTTACTGTTGCCACATACTCGATCGGCTGATCCATCGTCGCTCCTCAAAAATATTTACTTTGAGTACATCCGATGACCAGTTTCGTTCTTTTGCAGACAGTTCAAGTAGGTATAGCTGCAATCAGTCTTCCAACCTGGAGATTGAAGTCTACTGAACACATCCAAAAGTTGCTCATTGAGGTCTACGGACAAAACCTGCCACACAGAATGACAATTTGTTAAGTAAACCGCATGTGAACTTCGGGTTTAGCTTGTAACACCTAGTATGTGTTTTTTCTTTGATTTAATTGGAAAAATGCCATGTCGGTATGAGTATAGGTTGCTGCTTTCAAAACCAGTGGATCAACTTATAGTTCTCGTGCTACGCTAACCGACTATTTCCACCATGAAACGGGTTACGATTCGGCCGCAACTTTTTGTAAACGTGACACACATAATTCTCTCTCCCTAATCGACTTCAGTGAGTAGTTGGTGGGAACCACTGTCAAGCGAGTTAGTCACTCAGATAGATGCCCGCTTTCTACCCTGAGACTCGTATTTTCTGTCACTGAGCGTAGACTTGAAACTGCGGTGCGGCCAAGCGGACTCACTATCTCATGGATGATACACGTGTTGAAAGTTGGCACGCCCGCTTCCAACAAATCGTGGTTTTCACCATTCGCTATTCCTGCCTTATCCATCAGTTATACGCTAGAAGCATGGTATGTAGACTGATATGTAGGTGATGCAGCGCTAGCTGCTGATGTTCCTGTCGTAGACGCAAGTGTCTTGGGACTTTGCTTTGGTAGTAACAAACAGGAAACGAATGACATCCAGTTCCTTGGAAATTTTATGGCAATTGTTAAATTGAACTCTGTAGCCTGCACTTTCGTTGCTTTAGGCATTATGGCCATTTCGAAAGACGGAGTTTGTTGCTAAGTGGTTCAGTCACTCTGTGAGATTTCTCAAGGTCAAACTCAAACAACCAAACACGAATGCTCAGGAAACCGCGTTTCATAAATACGTCGAAACTGCTGATCAGAGTTCGCGTCGGACAGTATTACTGGTTCAACATAAACAGTGACAGTCAGTCTCATCAGCAATGCGAATATTGTTATTTAATGGAATCAGTTGCGAAACTTATTATACTAGTCCTTATCGTATCGCCTCGGGCTGCTGTAAGTCTCTACAAGATAAAAGTACGGTATCATTATCCCGATTTTAGAGTAACCGGATGCTCAGAATCATCAGATCAGTTTGCACTGGCCATCTTCCCAGTGTTTTTGGGGATAATATAAATGCTCATGACTAGACTGTTTAAAAGCATGCAACCTCGTACTGCCGAAAAGTGGGACTGGTGCTAAAACAGTGTAAATTTGTAGTAGTCGGATGTGTCTGCGTCCATATCAACAACACGGTGAGTTCACCAATACACACATTAGTTTGTAGATCCAATTATTCCTGAGCTTACTGTTCCCTCACTGATCATACAAAAAGTATAGCAAGTTCAACGTTTTCCCAGTAAACTTTGCAATATACTTTTCTTATTCGGGATTTGTATTGCACCGGCTTTTATTATTTAGCTGAGCACGGCCTTGCTTCAATCCCTGAAGGATTCGACGTTGTCCACATTCCTGGTGGAATGCGTGTCCTTACCAGTATGCCGAAAGAGATCGTCTTACATATTCAACGCCAGCTGAAATCTTTACTGTAAGTCGTTTGTTCCACTATGGTGATTCGCTTATTATTTCGGGAGTTTGCGGTAATTTCTGTGTATCTCGGACGCGACACGCAGTTTGTACTCAAGCAACGAATTACTCGAGAGCGAAATTCTATCATTCTGCTCATTTGAACTGCACTGAAAGTGAGGAAATTTAAAGCGTTGCGCGCAACGAAGATGGTACACCTCAACACCAAATTCCTCATCGTTTGGGCGCTTGAGGATGAGGAAGGTGGCGCCGGTGATGGTGTAGTGATGGGAATCAACAAGAGAACCTATTCTTCTCTTGTTGTCCAAACAACTCTCGCGTTTGTTCGTAAAGAACTGAGCAATTGGTCCTCGTCACTCCCCTCATATTAATCGAAATCTTATGGCTTTTAATTCATTACTGCTATGGTCATCAAATAACACTGGGGATTTCCCTTAATGCTATTTGCACCACAAATGAGATGTTTATTGCGCATTGAGCAGAAAAACCGGCTAACTGCAGTCATGCCAGAAATAAAATTAAGTAAAAAGACAGTGACAGTAGCATTGATCGCCTTATATATCTGAACTTGGAGATGAAGTCTGCTTTCGAAACGCCAACAATTCGTTGAAGGTCTAATCAGTAAAATGCCATCTGTTATGCCATTGTGATCTACTTGGCACTGTCGCAGCCACGGTTTTCTCTTAAGCTCAGTCGACAGATGCATAGCCACTTTGACTCAAGCAACCAAAGTCTTGAAGCAGTCAACTCATTGTTTTTCCAAATGAGTGTCCAGAGCGCTTTTGCAATTTTCATACCTACCGATAGAAATACGTCGTGGATATAATAGAGCTTTTTTACTATTATATGTCACCTAATGCACTTCGCCTACCGAAGCCTTATAAACGTTGAAGATATTCTTCTTGCAGTTACGATATACTATCAAATGCCTGAAATTCTCCATATTAGGTAGACACTTGCCATTTTATGTGCTTCCCATGGTTTTCACCGCATAAACTCTCAATCAACTAACCTGTACCGAAACCTCGCATGATTCGCAAAGTCATCTCGTCAGGTCAGTAGGTCAAAGCAACTTCCGAAACAAAGAGCAATGGTGTATTGAAGGCAAAAAAACAGAATTACTTACCAAGCCCCATGAGATGCAATTAGCTGATAAGAGAAAACGTAATGAAACATTCGAAAGTGTTTTTTTATCGATTGACCATGTTGTTTGCGTTAGGTAATGCGTAAGAGAGCCGAGGTGTTCATATGATTACAGGTATCAATTCAATCGGTTCGAAATTTGGCAACACACATTTTGGTCGTGTTACGTAGCTTCCTGCTGACAATGGGATAAGATGGGATGCGTATAGGACAGTGCTTCACGAAATCAGTTTTTGTACATCGTTCGGTGATGAAGCCTATTCCGAAAGTCGGCGACTCTAGCAAAGTAGACAACTACAGGCCAATTTGTCTGACACCTATTTTGGCAAAGGTTGCTGAAAAATCGTGAAGAAGGGATTACTGCAATTGCTACAGTCAAACGAGGTCCTGACGCCCGCACAGCACGGTTTTATGCAAGATCGCTCATGCATTACGAACCTGCTTGTGGCGAGGCATGAGTGGTTGAAGGCAATAAGCAAGAGGAAGTCCGTCAACGTGATATTCATCGATTTCAGTAAAGCGTTCGACAAGGTCAGCTATGAGGTTCTCCTTCAAAAACTCAGAATGTGTGGTGTCGGTGGCTCACTGCACCGGTGGATCCGCGACTTCCTTGTTGGACGGGAGGGTACAGGTCGACGACCATCTAACAGACTGGTACCCCACTACAAGTGGCGTGCCTCAAGGCACTGTGCTGGGACCCACTCTGTTCCTAATCCACATCAACGATCTACGCTCAGCTTGTCCGGTTGCCGTGTGCCTTGTTTGCGGACGACACAAAGATTTGGAGAGAAATTGACGCTCCCGATGACTGTGGCCTACTTCAACAAGACCTCAACCGCCTATCCACATGGTCTGCAGAAGTTCTTCTCCCGGTCAACCCAGTCAAGTCTGTATTTATGAGCCTGGGGAAGGGTGCTGACGGCCGAACCTACACCCTTGACGGCCAATCGCTATATCCCACACCCTCCGTGAAGGACCTACGCTACGCTACAATTTGAAGTCCGTGGACAACACGAACAGGCTATATCGTTACGGACTGCGCATGCTTTGGGCGCTCAAACGTAACTTCGGCACGTGGTCTGAAGAGGTTGCCACTAGCCTCTTCTCTTCCATCATTAGACCAATGCTAGAGTACGGTTCGTCCGTTTACTTTCCGATAACCCGATGCGAGGCACAAAAGATCAAACGGGTCTAACATGTTGCTACCAGGCTCATCCCGAGTTTACGTGGCTTGGGGTATGATGACCGGTGCGAGAAACTAGGACTCTACACCTTGTCCTACCGTCGGGTGCGAGTCGACCTCATTATGACCTACCGTATTCTACATCTCGGTGACTTCCCAATCCTGAGGTCAATGCTGCACTTACGAGGGCCATGCAGCACAGGCGGACACAAATGCAAACTTGTCGTGCCGGAGGTGAAATGGGTTCCCCACCCACTGTGTTCGAACGGAGAGTGGTAAACATTTGGAACAGTTTACCTGAACATGTGATGAAGGCAACATTTGTGCAGCAGTTCAAAGCGTTGTTAGATTTATAGTTTAACACTATTCGATTCAGAGAAGGATTGCACACTTACGATGACATATCACATTTGTGAGTACTGAAATATCGTGAGTCAGATATTTTACATGTTACATGAGAACGATAACGATATTCACGGTTGACAACTTTTATAACGTTTTTCACCATATTTCAGAAGAGTTGTACAGAATTCATTTCTAATTGCT
Source organism: Dicrocoelium dendriticum (assembly GCA_944474145.2). NCBI lineage: Eukaryota > Metazoa > Platyhelminthes > Trematoda > Plagiorchiida > Dicrocoeliidae > Dicrocoelium > Dicrocoelium dendriticum. The sequence goes on from OX104063.1 coordinate 177,372,598, forward strand.
CTATAATACAGTATTCAGTATTCAGATTGGCAGCAGAGACAATATAAAATGAGAGAGTATCCCACGGCTGGCGCACTCGCCCCGAGAAGAAATTGCGACGGCATTTCAATCAGCTGTAATGTATTGTCAGCTTTGATTATTGACCTCTCAGTTTTTTGTTGTCGTTCAACTCCAGCGGTGGGAGGCAAATGTGGTTTGGGTTGTTCACGCCCTGGTAAACATTATGATGTCCGCGCAAATGCCGATGTCGACTTCGAGAGGCTTCACCATAAGCTGTTAAGGTGGATGATGGATGCCCTTCGTTGAGGAGTCCCGAGTGCAGCCAAATCTTGCTTCTGTCACGGATGTGACGCTTGGATAGCTTTTTTCACGTGCCGTCGCACATATGTGTTCAGCGTTTATGCCTTCAAATCGACCGAACACCCTGCGTAGAAAGCCGACATGTCGATTACCTGTTCTCGACGCCTCTGATTGTTTCGAGCAAGCGAGATGCTTCTGAACCAGTATCCAAAGGTCTCGCTCCCGGGAGGCTTTCTGCAAGTTGTGTGCTCCATATCTGTACACGCTCACTTTCTGGTGACACAAGGTAACCGCCCTGCACTTGGCCGTGTTGAACTGCAGTAACTTCCTCTTTGGCCACTTAAAGGAAATGCAAGTCGCGTTGGAGAGGATCGTGATCTTCACTGCTATTAATCGTTCGTCTTATCTCAACATTATCGGCGAAACCCGGTAACATTGTTACTAATCACCAGGAATAAGCACGGTCCCAGCCCTGCGCCCTGTGGTACACCGCGTTCCATCTCAATCTGTTTGGAAAGTGATCCGCTAACACGCACTTGAAAACATCGTTTGTTGAGGAAATTAGCCATCTAACCAAACATAGGTTTTCCGATTCCGTAGCTCTGTAGCCTGTGAAGTAGAACGCAGTGACCCAATTTTCGTAAGGTTTGGTAAAGTCCTGGTACAGTACCTCGATTTCACACACATTATACGCTGCGGTCCTTGTACACGACTGTGCTAGCCGGCTAACGATTGGTTGCGCTGCACTTTTTCTATCTTGTGTGTTTATCTGAATAAAAAGAAGCACCGCCTTGATTAAATGACATATTTATTAATGTGAACCTTGGCACAGTGGATCACAAGCCATTTTTCGAACCAGAAATACCGGCAGTTTCGCCGGTTTCGCCGCTGGTTTCTGGCAAACCAACCGTTTGTCACTGGATAACCACTTCCGGATTTCTGTGCCGTATGATGTGGATGACTCACACGAAGCCTATCCGCACAGTGCTAATACTGGGGGTTGGTGCTGCTCAACGCAGTGCTTTACGCGCATACACGCTGAAGTACATCAAGACTCAGCGTAACTCAATGGAATTGATATTGGCTGCTTACGAGCGGCAGCAACAGTTGATTCGAAAGCGTCGCACACTCTACGAGCGCTCATATCGCTGACGCGATATTTGAGAGCATACACCGTGCTGAAGCAAACATAACAGTAAATGAGCGATGGCTTCTTCCAAGCAGGAACCACACTTCAAAGCTGGCAGCACCAAAATACAATGCACTCCATCCATCTCATCAGCTAACACTGCCATCTGTTTGACGGCATCTGATGGGTCGATATTGCGTTAATGTCCCTATTAAGCCCAAACTAGCTGGAGCCTAACTCGAGGATAAAGGGTTAACATATGGAGCACTCATTCGCAGAACTAGCATCTACACAGCGAAAGTTTGAAACAAACGAAGTTAGTCAATATATGCACACAACATATACACGTTGTCCGCTCCATCAAAAACAATTTGAACGACCAACTTCGTAGACACTCCTAGTGCAAGCACATTTAACTAGAACAAGTAGTTTAATCGATGAACATGTGGAAGTGAAACAACACAGTTGGCTGAAAATTGATGAATTTAAACTTAGCATTTCAGACTAGCTGAAGCAAGAAGAAGCACGCGACTATTAAGATCGGGGGTGTAGTTGTTACCTTAAGTGAAGCAGTGAAGCGTCAAAGGCGCAGTTGTTGGTGCTAGAGTGTCTATCTTTGCTAACCAACCAGGTCTATGTGTCTACGCTGATCAGACTAACCCACCTCGTGCCTGATAGCTGATAGATCCACCGTTTCCGTAAGCTCAGTTATCAACATCAGGAAAGTTAATCACAAGCGCTTCCTGATGACAATTTTTTGTCCGGTCTACCGCATCAGTTAATAGCGCCGTGTTTCTCACTGGCGCTGTGTTATACATCCACTGTGCTCTACAATTCTTGTACCTGTCATCCGGCCGGTTTGATTCGCGCACAAATATGCAGTCGCAACAATGGATTTTGTAAACGGTAGGTTGCCTTATCCATTGGTGAGGTCATTCAAGCGCACTAGTCTTAAGCACTGTGCTTGGTCCATTCTTAAATACGTTCTTTCATCTTGGCGCGGAGACTTTCGTTTGTCCCACGAGATTATATATATATATATATATATATATATATATATATATATATATATATAAATGTATTGGTAACATCCCATTCGGATTTGCCTGTCCGCTTTGCTTGCGCTACACCACCCACAATTCCATGCACACACCTTTTATCCGGTGTAAACCCGAAGGAATAAGACCGGGAGGTATATGGATGCGAGCCAAGTTTCAAAAAGGCCAACAGAAACATTCCTGCCTAAATGGGAATTTATGCCTACCAGACGTACACAAAGCAGTAGTTGGACCGTGGTCCGCTCCACACTAGTTACGTGGACCCACTCTTTGATCCTAACACGGCCACAAGGACCGTGCACCCCGTCCTCTCTAGCAACGACCAACTGCCTCCTGGAGCCAGTATAGACGGCGTGGTAGGTAATAGACATGTAGGCACCTTCTCAACATGCGCATCAATTGCAACCACACCGGAAGTATGAAACAACCAACACAGAATTTCAAGAAAAATAAATACGTAATATCTGACATGAACAGAACATGCAGTAGCGTAACAGAATTGAAGGAATCAAATATAGTGGATTAGTTTTTATCCAGATTAGAAAAGTCTAGTTGAAGTGTTGGTCTTGGCATATCACCGTAGTAGAATTAAGTTGAGTAGGTAGCAAAGGTCACAAAGAGAACAAAAGAGTAGTGGGCAACACGCGGAGTAGTCGTGAAACCCAACTGAGGTAGATAAGCCTAATAAGAGGTAATTTAGATGTGGATCTTACATCTTAGACAGGGGTAATACAGAAACTGCATGGCAACAGTTCAGTGGTTAATCGCTGTCCAGTGAAACCGTACTCAATTGCATTGCATGATCTATAGAATACCAATGACCTACAATAGATAACAGAGATATAGCAAGCGACTTTTTGAAGTCATCAAGGAAATGGTGAACTTAACTGATACAAACACCATTGGTTTTCATAAGCTTTGCTAGTTTAAAGTAGATGCGTGAAGAATGGGAAATACGGCTGCGCTCACTCTTATGGCTATCAGGTGATCCCGAACATAAAACATAGAAATCCTCATGCTAATCACTAGTCAATTACCTGCCGGGGCTGCTCATTTTCCACCGATGTTCCGGAGCGACTTCTCTTGCGATGCATGGTCCAACATGGTTATCTAAAGTTAAAGGTTGATTACTGCGCTTCTCTTCACCTCATATATATATTTATGTATTTATATGTATATATATAATCGAGTTTTTCTCTTTTTCTTTCTCTCTCTCTCAAGTGATTGGCTGTTGTTTGATATCCCCGGTGTGGCTGCGCTTGATGTGCATGTTGACAAGGTGTCTACCTGTCTATTACCCACTACGTCGTCCATACTGGCTCCAGGAGACAGTTGGTCGTTGCTGGAGGGGACGGGGTGCACAGTCCTTGTGGCCGTGTTAGGCTCGAAGAGTGGTTCCATGCACTCAGTGTGGAGCGGACTACGGTCCAGCCACCGCCTTGTGTGCGCTTGATTCCCAAATAGTGTGTGCTTGTGTTTGCCTGTGAAGGAGTGTGGGCCGGCTCCGTTGATGAAACGTGGCTCCCATTCACATGCCTCCCGGTCTTATTCCTTCGGGTTTACACTGGATATGGGGTGTGTGGTTGGAGCTGTGGGTGGTGCAGCGCAAGCCATCCATGGTCCCTCTGTAGGCGCAGGCGTCCTGTGGCTTGCCACAGTGACAGGCAAATCCGAAACCGGATGCCGCCAACCATATATATAGAGAGAGAGAGCGGGTGGCAGAAGAGTTAGGGAAGCATAAAGGGTGCACAGATCCTACTGCATTGCAACTATAGGCACCTATCTAGTTTACTTCACCTGCCAACTACATGCATTAATTCCGAAAACAACGTATAGGTAAACGATATATGCCACAGGAAAAAGCATTTCGCTACTTTTCTGTTTGCTAATGATATCATAGTCGCTAATTCACATAAAATGCAAATACTTAGGAAGCCGTACGCGCCATTCGCGTGGACCGATCTTCACTTGAATCCTGGTGCCACTTGTGGCAGATGTCATTTACCGTGGATAAATGTAAAAGCGTTCCTTACAAATACCAAGTACAGCTAAGTAGTCTAGTACTACAAGGCAGGTACCTCTGGCATTGTAGAGTCGTTCACGAATTGGACCTACGATATTCTGTTACTTACTTTCCTGAAAACCTTTACTTTCAATTTTCGAAGGCAATGAGGAATATTGGATACGAATGCCATCATTCTTCTCCCACGGAATCTTGCATCTGACTCTACAAAACATATTATTACCATGTATGAAATACTGATCATTGGTCCAATTGAATCTGTGAAAATTTTACCAGCCTGCTCTTGATGAGTTTTAGCTAAGCTTTACGGCAACGTAGTGCGGCTATTCTTCCAATGTGACACACAGAGAGCGTTGCAATAAGCTTGGACTTGACCCAGTATGGCTTCGATGACTGAAGCTGAACCAATATTTTTACAGGATTCTAAATCATCATGTGCACAGTTCTGATAACGGTGCTCACATTTCTTTAATCGCTAGATACCCGATAGGCAACAATGAGACAGCGGTTATGATTTCAAAACATACGACGAGCACCAGAGAATGTTACTAGTTTAATCCACTATGCGAAAACTTGAAACAGGCTTCCAAAACATACCAGAACATGTTGAACACTTCGTAAATATAAGCTTGCAAGTAATGGGTAGTTTACCTTGTAGAATGTGGTTTCAGTGTTTGAGACTACGCAATCCCTGTATAACATCTACGAGAACGGTATCGAGGACGACTGATAAAACTTCGAACAACACGTGTCCGGGCTGAATGTATCTCACGTTTTAGCCCCCAGCACCCTTCCTTTCGATTTCTTCCGTGTCCGAACATCTGTTATCTGATCGTGAAAAAACAGTGTTTTATCGACAGCTCGATAAACAAGCAGATAATTTGCATTGTCTTGTTACTTAAAAATGAAGTTTGTGCCCATGTTTTTAGTTAATTATGCAATAGTCCAACATGGTTGTAACACTTTTTGACCCGTCCCTTCTGTGGAACATCTTGTCATTGTCGAGGAATATAAAACGTTTTTATTTATATTTTATTTACTTTCTCTTGGGCCTTTGCGAATCCTTCCGTGCATCCATGTAACATCTAAAATCACGTGAGCTGAATCGATCACATTTACGGTAGTAAGGGATGACACTGAGTTGCATAAGCGCACGCGGAACCTATTACACCGGTGAGCTATTATGCAAATCTATATTGAGGCAACTATGTTTTTGCCTCTGTGGCGTACACAACTAGCTCAAGATGCAATTCAGAGATGCAATTCCAAGTTAAACAAACCTTCATACCTAGGCCAAACCAACAAATTTTGCTAGGAATACAAATTTGTGATGAAAGAAGCGGGCAAGCTTCAGCTCTTCAAACAAATGCTCCAGCCATATTGTAACTCACAAAGACGCTAGTAATAGGATGGACGTTCCGGATTCAATTATCCTGACCAATCATATCACAAAACTTTTTAGAGGTAAGCTACAAACACATGATTCCCTATAAAATTGTTACGAAGGAATTTAACATTCTAAGCAGTGGGGCGAATTCTATGAATGTCTCAAGGAAAAGACATATTTTCGTCCCATAAACTGCGACACTGCACCTTCACCGCCTATTTCAACCAAGATCAAGTCATGCTTTTGAATTACGCGAAATAATCACAGTATAAATCTTCTGCGACACGCACCAGTATGACGTGCGAAGATTTTTGATTGGTTATCTCGAACCACTGCTTGTGGGGGGCGTTGCACGGGACTGGCTAATGAATAACAGCTTTTGCGAGCAAACAGAACCTAATTTGGCAGTTGCACATATTACAGCCGTGCCCTTTTACTTTAAGTACTGGCGACGGGTTAGTCGAATCAGCCATAGCCCCACTGAAAACTGAAAGTATATACCCAGTGATCTGGTTCGTGAATGGTGCGTCTGAAGAGCTTTTTTCTCGGTCAATGAAATTGTCAGTGACAACCACAGGGTGCACATAATCATATTGAGCATTCGTTGCTCACAGGCATACGAACTAATTTCGCAGACTCCGGATTTACCATGTACCGAAAAATTTGATAAAAGCGGCACACTGGTCTCTAATCACCCCAATACAACAAAATCAGTGATTGTTTAGTCATTTAAGCTCAGTACCCACATTCAAGATGAGAGGAAGTCAGTTGCCGAGTTTTCTCGGAATATTGTGACTTCGGCAACTACCGAGACGAACTTATCAGGTATCGTCCGGTAGTCTGTGTGAAAAATGTTCGCATTCAGCCTTGGTTGTTCTCTGTTAACACAATGACTTACTAAAGTGCCTGTGATATTGCGACGGGCATGGAGGCAGCTGAATGTGCTGCAAGCTTTTGCAGAAATCGCAGCTGAATTCAGAGCCATGTGCTGTAGATCTCCCGGTTAAGGTCAACAAAGTTGATAACGACGCCAAAGGTTCACATACGAATGCTGCGGCTTGCTGCACAGTCATCCACTAGAACGTACTCATGCTATGACAGTTTGTAATAAATGCCAAAAAGGTAGGTATTTTGCTCGTATATGCCCGTCCAGTGTAAATTCACATTCCGTGGTGCTAGGCAATTAATTTGTTGCTATTGAACCACTGGAGGGTACTAGGGGTGTTCCATAAAGACCGAACATTTGTATTGGCTCGTCAACCGGCAGAGGGAGCGCGCTGTGGCTACTGAGCGCATCTAGAGGCTTAACTGGACAACAAAAGGCCATTTGCCGCGTTTCGTTCTGACTGTTATTTAGTGAATTACAGGCACTGAAGTGAACACGTTCACAAGCTGTTCCTCGGATTAGTGCCGATGAGACAATGAAAGAGGTTACAGAACAACTTGTATGGGTGAATTTTTGCTACAAACTTAGCAAAGCTCTTTACGGAGACATTTCCATTGCTTAACCAAGCAAACGGAGAGGACTGTATGGGTCGCACGCCGTGCTATAGGCCGTTTAAGTGTTTTGAAGACGACAGAATGTCGGTAGCTAAGGATCCAAAGCGAAGACGACATTTCACATCAAAAGACGATCATCATGTTCAGAGTTCGTGCTATAATTAGTGGAAATCGTCGTTTAACCGTTCAAAAAGTTGAGGATCATGCCACCAAATTCTAGCGCCTTTGAGAGATGCCGTGCGCAGGAAGAAGCCTGAAGTGTGGGAAAGCCAGACGTTGATTTGCATCAGGACAATGCGCCGGCTCACGCATCGCTGCTTGTCCGAAGCTGTCTTGCAAAACACCATACTCCCGTTGGGCCCCATCCATCGTATTATCCGGACCTAGCCCCGGCAGACATTTTCCTGTCTCTCAAACTTAAAACCATGTTTGAAGGACCTCTTTTCCAAACCAGGGCGGAGATTCGGGACAATGCGACAAAATACTTGCGCATCATCTCAAAAAGTGTGTTGTAAGAGGCCTTCCAAAATGAAAGCACCGTTGGGAGCGGTGTATTGCAATTAGAGGGGACTATTTGGAGGGTGAAAGTGCTTAAAATATCGTGTAATGAACAATAAAGATGTTACAGCAAAATCTCGGTTTCCTTATGAACACCCCTCGTTTATAGCACACAACAGCACCACGCGCACAACCACCATGTTGCTTTGTGTTAACCAGATTCCCGTTCACTTTGAAATTGGTACGGACGGTGCAGTAACTTTGTGCAACTAACGAACTTGGTCAAAGATTAACTCTGACGTGTTACACCAAGCTGTGGCGGGCACCCTTGTGACTGTCTACCCACAGTGGTTGCGAACTGGAACTGTTGAGGGTGTAAGACACTGTGGTACTATTTGGAATGTCTACAACCCGGAGAACCATACAGATCGTACGCGAAGATGATCAAGACCTACTGGGCTGCAAATGGATCAGTCAGCTCTAGGTCCCTCAGATAAATCAACTTTCCTTACCAGCTGAGATACCAACGCTACTGCAACAATACGCACCAGTTATTGTAACTGTTGTATCGCCGCCAACTACTCACACCCTGCTAAAGTCTGTCTACTGTACGATTCCGGTTATTGCAACAAGTCTTTTTGCAAAACTTCCCAATCCAACCGTGTAAGAATGCCTATTAACCGGAAAAACTGCCAAGACACTCCTCATTCAGCTCGAATCCTCAACATAATCTATTGGTGCAGAAGAGCCCCTATGTGGTTGACTCAGAATTCGCTTGATTCGACTTTCGCCCACATGCAACCTATTAGGCAATTCCGTTAGCTTCAAATCTGGTCGGTCTATCTTAGCTAGAATGGAAAGCTGCTTCTGCCGGGAAGACATCTATCCGCCCTATTACGACACACGACCGCAATATGAGCACGAAAAACGAGCCAGGACAGTAGTGTATACACGAGAACATTGTTTCGCTTCTATTAGGTACAGCAGTTGTTGAAGCAAAGGTGTTGTAACCTAACGGAGCCAACCAACCGCACAGGAGACGCTGAGTGACACCGGCGAATGTGAAGTGACGAAAGTAAGGACCAATCACGTGTGTCCGAGAAAACCGTCTTAGCGAAAATGAGATAACATCAATCTCAGACGGTACATGCCGACCAACCAAATTAAAGAAATGACACATTCAAGCAAAAAAATCGAAAAACTGGTGATAGCAAAATGTAAGACGGTAACTTAAACTAGCCACAAAATATGTATGTCCATTAGACATCCTCCTAACAACAGCAGAAAGTAAGTTCAGGAGTGGGCAGGTTGATTTTTACCTAGCACACAACCACGATCCATCAATGCACGGTTACAGTCGTACTCGATGCGAGCGAAGGTAGAATTTGAGTTTACTCGACTGCAGAACCAGCACAGTTTTCGGACTGGGCTACACCAGTTGTTCCAGTAATCAAGCTTGATGGATTGATTCGTATCTGTGTTGAATATGGAGCCACCAGCAATTGTCATATTTCGCCTGATAATACTCCATTTCGAATGTTGAGGACGTGTACGCTCAGCAGGATACTTGCATATGCTTATCAACACCTCGAACTACAGGAAAATGCCAAAACCAGGGCCGCAATTAGTACCCATCGGGATTTGTTCAGATAGAACAGACTATCATTCGGCATCCACACGGCTCCGGCCATTTTCCAGCAAACTAGAGAGCACAGCATAACAGGCCTGCCTAGAGCTATCGTGTGTCTAGACAATATCCTGGTTACCTAGCAACAATTAACCAATATCTACAAACTCTACGAGTTGTTTTGGACGGCTTGAAGGAAAACGGTTTGAAGTTGAAACGGAGAAAATGCGTGTTCTTAACATCCTACGTTGATTATTTTAATATTTGAATCAACCACAAATCTAAACTCGTCCTAAGCGCATACCACTATGAAAATAATGTTAATTTTAGGTTCTTGGGCTAGTTGCTCTTTCACTTCGCATTTTTCGACAGGTTAGCACACACCTCCATACAGTCTGCGTAGCTAATTCTGGTTCGACCTCTGTGGAAAGTATTTTTCTTTTACTTTCATATATTCGAGGAAAATTCACTGATAGATTCACTATCCATCCTACTTGAACAGTATTGATGAACAGCAGTTGGTTGGGTAATAACATGACATAAGTGTCATGCGACCTCCACAGTCCACACAATCTAATTTATGTGGCTAATATTTTTTGATGTAACTTACAGGTGCTGTTTCTTTAGGCGCTGATCGGCATTATTCCGCCGCGTTTGCTCCATTGGTACTTTTTCATTCAGGAAGTTCAAGCACTTCGATGATTTTGTCTAGTACTGACGTCAACAGTTGCGGAACCTCTACTCTGAAAATACAAGCAGCATGTTTACAAAGCAGAAGTTAGCTATTTCGTTTCCACACTTTCCATATCTTTCTCCCCTCCAGAAGCCTGCCAAAGTCAGAAGCTAAGGATGAGTTTATCCGGCGAGCCAGTGAAGTTGAAACCTACGGAATGGAACCATTTCAAGTGATGGTAAGTGCAGACCTCAACGCGTCCCAATTCACAAAGTAACTCTCCGGGGCTTCCAGCCTCGAGTGAGTATTGGGTAACCATACAGTAAATGCAACTTGAACGATCATCAACAAGTTTGGCCAAGACGATACGACTGATTTGATGACAGTAGCTGTTTTAGAGAATGGCGTCCACATTAACGTGGCGCTGTAACCGGCCTCAATCAGAATCTAACACTAAACGTTACATTCAATGTACTTTTCCGAATTCACACCCTCCTACATCTAAATACTACGACAGGTTTCGTATTTTTGTATGGACCATTTAGGTAGTGATAGCCAGAGGCGGAAATCAAACCTAAGGCACATATTGCCTGCTGGTTGCTTCGTCGGTCACTAGACTAATAAACTCCGCCAGCCACTATCGGCACAGACCTTATGAATTCCTTGTTGTTTTTTGTAGTATCCACTGTATTTGCTTACATTGTTGCGCGTAATCTCGAATTGGGCCAATGTCTATGTTGAATATAACCTAAGCGCTCCACCCGATTGTATATTTTATGGAAAAGGTTTCCTTTGTAAACCAACCAAACCATTCCTAACCACAAAGCTAAGTAGGCAACCATGGAGCACACTTCAGTGGACGGAGGAAGCAGCGTTCCGACCGTCTTGAAATAGCTGTGGCATCAGGTCATGTAACTATTGATGTTACAGTTCTTTCGTTCTTAAATGGGGTGATAAAATCACCTGGCAATAGATTCCAGCAGCATATGACTAATGAGTTGCAAATAATAAGATTGTCCCTACTGTTTTATGGAAGTGAGAACTCTGAAAACATCTTCCTGCTTGTCCATTTTATCCCAAACACCAATCATCTCCGTGGGCAAGTCTGGTGGGTAGCCCTGCAAAGACAGAACTAGTTCCGAGGTTTGATTAGATTGAGTGCAAATGCAAAACAACCTCTTACTCATTGTTTATGACCGATTGTCATGAGCGTTTGCTAATTATTTTAACTATTTGACCTCCGAATTATTCATCACCACATGTTCTATATTGTATTCGTTGGATGCTGCCCGGCTTCTGTTGCCACACAAGGTTTGTCCGAAACGCAGTGAAACTGATTTCCTTAAACCAAGCAGAATAGCTGGATGGCGGAGTCTACAGGTGTAGCAGTTGTTTGCGGATGTTAAGCAAACGATCGATTACTTGCTAGCTGGCTTCGAGGTTTTACACAGAGTGGATCGCTTGTAGTGCAGACGGCCGTCTGAGCGTGACGTAACGGTTAGAATGTAGTACAATGTCGAACAGCGCTAAACGCAAAGCTTTTAGGCATACAATAGAAAATCCGTATCCAGACACATATTGTGATACAGAGAACCTACGTAGAAGCTTTTTTTGTACCAAAAGCATGATTGTTCCGGTGACGTAGGTATCAGAGGTGAAACGTGATCCTCGAAGATAATGCACAACCCCCATTAGCGTTTCACACTTCGCACAGGGCAGATAAATTAAATGCGATTTTGGACTTTGGTCGATGCTTGCGCTTGATATTGGTTACAAATCAAGTAAGTCCCCAAAATCCATTGCGCATGAAGTAGCTGTGACAGATTTGCATGCACCGGAAGTCCTCACCAAATGGTTTCCTAAGGTTCTGACCGACGAAAACAAATCGCGTGTCGATTCCTCGTGAACTGTTGTATCATGTGTGAACTAAACGTGTTTTTAAAAAAACATGATAACCGCTACTTAAACATTAGCCTCAGAGTACGATCCAATGGTGTATGGACCAAACACGCTACTGCCCACTCGGGTGACAAGCACGCTTTTTGATGTCGTTATGAGTTAATAAGGAGCCAGCAATCCAGGCCTCAAGTGAACGTAGTTACTTGGTTACTTGGGCAACTCCCGACAAACTAGTGATGATTAGTCGATAATGTTGCCATCGGCGTTGCCACCTTATCTTTTTCTACTCCCATATACCGCGACAAATATGATCGCACCTATATCCAAAATGAACAATTTACTTGAAACTATTTGAATTACGAACTTCCCGATCATAGGCACCTTTAATTCAGTAATGAACTTAGAAGTCGTCTAAAACACCTATTATCGATAGGATTAGTACATTTTTAAACTGACTTTGTCAAGTCACAGTCAGCGGCGAAATTGGTCATTTATGATTATATGTATGCGATGGTAAGGGTTAGGAGCCACACCTTTATGTGTATATTTTTCCTGCATCAACAATATTACTTAATTTCACAATACGCTTCACCCAGCGTCGTTTGGATTGAAATTCAACTGGCGTTCTGTCCGCCTCTTTGCTGTTTAGTTTTGTAGCGGCCGATTTAAACTTCTTGCAACTACATATACCAAAGCTCGTTTCGTAGAGTATCCTATGCTACTTGAGATTAGACTATATAAATGCATTCCATCTTTTTATGAGCCAGCATGCTGAGTTTCCGATTTATTTAAGGCCGATGAACATATGCGACGTGCTAAGGAGCTGACGACGACGCTAAGCAAGGACTTCTTACTTATGGTTTGGCTTTACTTCCTGAAGCCGCCTCGGTGTTCCCGCAGTTTAGCCTACAACTGTGTGTCCCTGCTGTCAGCAACGTATGCAGTTTATGATACGAACTGATGGATGTAAGCCCGTCACAGTAACTTCCCTTACTATTTCTTTAAAGCGTCTTCTGATAGTATACAACCTAAGGCATCGATCTATGCAAGGCCTTTCAGCATCAGCGTTCATATGAACCAAACCAACAGACCGCTGTATCCCACAGGATGACAGGAGCTGGAATTATCTGGCTCCAGGTTCGACTATCGAGGTCACATACAGTAGCCACGAAGCGCTTCACCGAACCAGCATTCATCATGGCTTCCTCTGCGTCCATCCACAGGCCGCGTCTATTAGGTACCCTCAGAATATTAAGACCATAAGGTTTGCAAGGGCCAGCTGCGGTACGTTTTACGTTCCTTCACTACGCGTTCAGTGGAACAAAACACCTCACGACATACTTGTTGGACATACGCTAAACAGCTTGATGGAGTCGTTCGTGAAACTACCATGCATACCATGGGTATCTTCTCCCCAACATTGTCTAGTGGTTCAGAAAGTGCGGCGGTTTCAGTACCGGCATAGGTTGCGCCAGTCTTGCTCAATAGCCTACAATGTGATGTAGTCGATATGTACCAGCTACTCGTCCAACTCGATGGTGCAAAGCCCCCCGGACCAGACGGACTTCATCCACTAATATTCAAGTCCCTATCGATACTCATCACACCAGCCGTGACAAACCTTTTCAATAAATCGCTCTCTGAAGGATCTGTCCCGAACGACTGGAAATGCTCGATAGTGAGACCGCTTTCCAAGGGTAGTGATCCGAGTAAACTAGAGAACTATAGACCGATCTGTTTGACTTCGGTATTATCCGGTGCTCGAGAAGTTCGTGAAAAATTGTCTGATATCGTTCTTCGAATCGATGGACGTATTGACGCCAGCGCAACACGACTTTACGAAAGGGCGATCCTGCATCATTAACTTGATGTACGCAAACCACCAGTGCGTGCGAACTCTTAAGGAACGGAAGGATGTTGACATGGTGTATCGACTTTAGTAAGGCGTTTGACAGAGTGAACCACGAGGTATTCCTTGGTAAACTGAGGACATACGGAATCGGTGGCACGTTACTTCAGTGGTTATACTAGTTTATTGTAGGACGGAAGTTTAGAGTACAGGTCAATGACTATCTGACAGACTGGTTCCCATCGAGTAGTGGCGTGCCTCAAGGAACTGTACTTGGGCCAGTATTATTTCCTATTCATATAGACGATCTTCCGCATCAGCTCCAGTCACCATGTGCCCTGTTTGCAGATGATTTGAAAAGCTGGAGGATCACTGAGGACCAGGACGACTGCGTTCGCCTCCAGAATGACTTAGAGCGACTGTCAACGTGGTCCACTGAAATGCAACTCCCTCTTAACGCAAGCAATTCGGAGTTCCTCAGTACCACCAGACGCCCAGCCACTCGATCATACACCTTGGACGGCCAGTTGCTCTATTTCAACATATCTGTCAGAGACTTGGGAGTTCTCTCACGACATGAGATCACTAGAAAATACAGCGAAATTGTACCGTGCGGGACTTTGTATGCTCTGGGCATTAAGACGCAGTTTCTCCACATGGTCCGAAGAAACCGTCCCTCGTCTATTCACCTCGCTCATTAGACTAATCCTTGAATACGGTGCCCCAGCTTACCATCGGATAACCCAATGGGAAACTGAAAAGCTGGAGAAAATACAGCATATCGCAGCTAGAATGATACCGAGTCTGCAAAAGCTTCCGTATGTAGAACGTTGTGAAGGGCTCGGACTCTACACACTATCCCATCGCCGAGTAAGAATTGACCTTAATATGACCCATCGAGTACCATACTTAAATCACTTCCCCATACTGCGGCCAATATTTCACCTGCGGGAACCCTGTAACACCCGAGGACACCGTTACAAACTCAGGGTCGCCAACATGAACAAAGTATCACATCAGGTTTGTATCGAACGAAGAATCGTAAACTTATGGAACACACTAGCTGAAGGATTAACAGAGGCCGATTCTGTGAAGTGTTTTAAAACGCGTATCGACGAATATTTCGGAAAACTGTGCTTTTGTGAAACGATGCACATACAATGACAAAAGAAGACATTGTATGCCCCGAAATAATGACACTAGTACAAATTTCTAACCGAACAAGGATAAACGATTAACGGACCAGACACAACTGCTGATGATTCACAACTAAATAATTTTGATTTTTCCTAATTCGATAGAGTTGTACAGAAACCTTTCTACTTGCTCAGTCTCACAGATAGACACCTATCCACCACTCACATAATTCACCGCCCGAACTAGTGTGTCATACTAAAACAAAAGTCAAGCACGAGGCGACAAGTCATACATGTACAAATTTTATTACACGATAGCAGCGGTTTTCCTCATACCCCACACCTGCTGCTGTACATCTACTCGCAAGATACCTTTCATAGTACAGTGCGCCTTCTGTCTCTAAAACGCTCACAAAATGAGTCTGCTGGCGATCAAGGTCACGTGTGCACTAGGATCAGGTTCCAATCGGCGTCGGAAGCATTTTTTTCATCCTTTTGGCGGTTCCCATTCTATGTCTCAGTTGGTTCCAGGTGCTAGAGCTACGGTTAGCATACAAGGTACAACTTGCTCACTCGAATGGGCTTCACGAGGTGGTTATCTGTGTGATCTAACTGAAAGCTCTATACAGGAAAGAAATGCCTGAATACCAGTTGAATGGGTGCTGGCGACCCCTCAATAACCTGACCATACAGCTCTGCCTACTGTCAGAATATTTACTCAGTTATACCGAAAAAAGTGTAAGACAAACTGGACCGCCGTAGTGTATCGCCTGAGGTTTCACTTCGCACTATACCACTACACCCATCGCAATGAGACTGGACCTTACCGTGGTGCGATGCTTTGCGTGCCTCCCCGATACATTGAGTTATGTTGGGTGGCGCTTTTTTGCACCTTCAGAGACACTCATACCAGATTGGTCAATGGTTAGAGGCCAGACAAACTCAGTCTCCTGGCCCTGCAGGATAAGGGTTGGAATATGCGTGGATCCTTATCCCTTAAAACGGACTCCGTGTAGTCCACTGCCAAACCCGCCGCCTTGCGGTCAGGTTTTTGAACCAAGGGCTTTGGTTGCGAATCCTAATCCTTCTCCTGTCTAGGCGTGAGCAACCTGACAGTATCCTGCCCACGCAGTACAGTGAACTTTTCTGCAAACAGTTTCCTGATACTCTGGCCACCCCACAGGATAATCAACGGTGCTATATCTGCTGCATCGGGCAGGATGGATAGGGGTTTGGATGCTACTGCTCAAGCCTTCCCGTCTTCTTATTCCCCCTCTTACGCTTTTTCACTCTTATCCTCCGATTCCAAGTTCCCTTTTATCCCCCCATTTACAAACCCCCAATTCCTCCTCCTCCCTTCCCTACCATGCTTTGGTAGGCGTTTATCTTCTGGTTTCAACTCACATACAAACGCGGAGTGGCACTCTTGCCCTATCGACAAGCCCATGTCCAAGCAACTGATCAAGCCCAGTTCATCGGTTTCTATTTGGGGCCCCCGACCCTCTCTCAGACTGGTGTACCTCAACTTACGCACATCGTTACAGATCGGTTAACAGTCAGCACTTGCCCGAACACTAGACACACTCTCGAACGATATCTGCTGCCTATCGGAAACCCGCCTACAAGACCCGAGCTCTGTTCTCACTCTGCGATCCTCTTCAGGTGATACTAGCAGTGCTTTCTCATTGCATCTATCCGGAGACGATTCGGTTTCGAGTACCGGCCAAGCCGGCTTTGGTATCGCCCTGAGTCCCGGGGTGAAGCTGCTTTGGTTCATTGGATCCCAATCAGTAGCCGGATGTGTGCGATCCGACCGGCTAGCTCGGTCAAAGTTTCGTAGTCGTGCAGGACTAATAGGTGTCTGTTTGTCATCGCTGCCTGCGTCCCCACAAACTGTAGCAATGACTTGGTAAAAGACGACTTCTATCGTGAACTGAACGAGCTCCTTCGCCACAGAAGAATCACGAACACTGTAGTTCTGGCTGGGGATCTGAACACTCAGATTGGAAAAGTATCAACTGATGAGCTGCATCTGTGCGGCCAGCATGGTGTAGGCTCCCGTAATGATAACGGTGAGCGCTTAATTCAGTTGTATGAAGATGCTCGCTTATTTCTTGCGAGCATTAAGTTCTGACACAGCACCCTCCGGTGGGTGACTTGGCGCCCACCAGCCATGGACGCAAATCACTCACATCGCGATCAGTTATCGCTAGAGTGGCAGCGTCCAAAACTGTCGCTCGATTTGGAGCACATGCGTGGACACTTACCATGCACTTATTGTGCTAATCTGCGGGTGCGTTTCGGCGGTCGCCCTCTACGACCCTGTGAGCGCACAGACACCTGCAAACCGGCGAAGTCAGGTGTTCTGAATGCATATCGAACCACGCTTGCTTTCTGCTTGAGCATGCACTCACTGAATACAGTTGAAGGTGACTTGTCGCCTTTTACCAGACTTTACTAGAAGCAAGTAAGTCATCATGTGTAAATCAACTAGCCAAAATAGACGTTGGGTCACTTCGCTGTATCTGGAACTTATCGATGCTCACCGGCACATTCCGGCTGGAAGCGAACACAAAGTGACTCGTAAAGACATTTGGGCAAAACTCCACGCTAGCCTGAAGTGAGACCGCGAATCCTGGTGGTCTCGTCGTGCTTCAGGCATGGAAGTGGCCGCTGCCCTTGGTAACAATTTTTAGTTATTCCGGCCGATACGGAAAACGGAAAGCAGAAGACCTAATGTTAGTGAAACAATTTATAACGAGAGTGGACAGCCTATACACAACTTGTCAAAACGCTTGGAGCGTTGGGCTGAGCACTTTGAAAGGCAATTTAATCGACCGGTATTGTTATATTTCTCGCAGGCCACTGAACGCCTTGATCCGTGGGCTGTCCCTCTGGATCCACCTCTCGCTCAGAAGTCGAACGTGAGATCGGACTGTTGAAGTTAAATAAAGCCGCGGGATCAGATGATCTTCATCTAGCCCTCTTCAAATTCGGGGGACCTGCTCTTGTGGATGATATATACGAGTTACTAGTGAAACTGTGGGAGCAGGAAACTGCCCCAACCGACTTGAGCCGCTCCGTCATAGTCCCAATTTTCAAGGATGGCTCACGATCGGAATGCGGCAGCCATAGAGGAATCAGTCTGATCTCCGTAGCCTCTAAATTGCTTGCATCTGTCATCCTTCAAAGACTGACTGGCACTCGTGAAATCCAAATTCGTGAGGAGCAAGCCGGATTTCGTCAAGGTCGTGGCTGCATTGACCACATCTTCACCTTGCGTCAGTTGTTGGAGCACCGTCACATATATTAGCGGCCCACCGTTGTCTTGTTCCTCGATATCAAAGATGCATTCGATTCGGTGGACAGACGGGCACTTTGGGACTGTCTACTCATGAAAGGTGTACCTGAGAAATATGTAAATATTATCCGATCATTATACGCGCGTGACTCAGGCAGAGTGAGGGCTTACGGCAAGCTGTCGTCGCCCTTTAATATCTCCAGCGATGTGAGACAAGGATGCCCGCTGTCACCTTTTCTCTTCAACTTCGCTATTGATGAAGTCATGGAAATCGCGTTCACAAGACACGAATTAGAATGTGTGGATGTGCTCCCAGGAGAACGACTTCTTGACTTGGAGTATGCTGATGATATTGCTCTAATCTGTGACAGCTCACAAACGTGCCAAGCGGCACTGGACAGATTAGCACTAGCTGTCCGTCACTTCGGGCTTTGCTTCGCACCCTCGAAGTGCAAAGCGTCCCTCCAAGATTGGCCTGGACTGCCTCCTGCGCTGACCGTAGGTTGGAAGCAGCTAGAAGTCCTTCGAAAGTTTAACTACCTAAGTGGCTTTATCAACGCCGTTGGAATTAATGACGAGATCACAAACCGTAAGGCCAAAGCATGTGGCGATTTTGTTAACCTTCGCCACCTTTGGCGCCAGCGCGACATCACTCTTTCCATGAAGTGTAGAGTGTACAATGCAGTCCTACGTCCGACCCTATTGTACGGTTGTGAAACCCGGCCGTTGAGATCCTCCGACATAAAGAGGCTAGTTACGTTCGATTACCTTTGCCTTCGCAGTTTGGCTGATAGCTGGTGGGAACACCATGTGAGGAATGAGCGTGTTCGAAGCCTTGTTTGTGGCGCAGGAAGAAGAAGCGAACCGCTCAGCACAGTTATTTCAAGCACTGAGCTCCGATGGCTGGACCACATGTTGCTCATGTTAGCCCACCGACTCCCGCGACGTGCGTTGTTTGCTCACCGGGGGTGCGGATTGAAGAAGAGGAGGGGTGGCCATGCCATGACTTGGTCAAGAGAAATGAAGACCCTTACTTCGAAGTTGACCTTGGTTGGAGCGTCTCGGCTCCCTGGTTGTGGACCAAAGGGCGATGAACACGTTTGACTGAATACATTTGTTGACATAGCTAGGAGCCGACCTTAATGGCGTTTGTGTTGTGAGTTTCTTTGTCCCTCCCCTACCCCTTAGCCTCCCCTGCAACCACCACGTCAATTCATTTGCATCATATAATACTACTTTTTGCGGCACAATAGCCGGCTGTTAGCGCTCCGGAACGATGTCCACCAATTACTGGTGACTCAGCCGGCATGCCTCTGTTTCATGTTCATTTCTCCTTTCTTTTGTACTGCGGCACAATAGCTGGGGTGTTTTCCAACTGCAGCTAACGTGTATAATTAATGAATAATGAATATCACTACGCACACTTGCATGTGTTAACTCTGCTGTGGCTAGCGACACTGTTGGACACACGACCGGTATGTTTTTTGTATGGTTGACGGCATCCGGTTTCCGATTTGCCTGTCACTGTGGCAAGTCACAGAACGCCTGCGCCTACACTACAGAGGGGCCATGGGTGGCTTGAGCTGCACCACCCACAGCTCCAACCACACACCCCATATCCAGCGTAAACCCGAGGGAATAAGACCGGGAGGCATGTGGATGGGAGCCACGTTTCATCAACGGAGCCGGCCCACATTCCTTCACAGGCAAACACAAGCACGCTGTATTTGGACAATCAAGCTCACACAAGGCGGTGGTTGGACCGTAGTCCGCTCCACACTGACTGCATGGAACCACTCTTCGAGCCTAGCACGACCACAAGGACTGTGCTGCCGTCCCTTCCAGCAACGACCAACTGTCTCCTAGAGCCAGTATGGACGAGGTAGTGGGTAATAGACAGGTAGGCACCTTGTCAACATGCACATCAAGCGCAGCCACACCGGGGATATCAAGCAACAGCCAATCACTTGAAACGACAAAATGAAATACAATAAATCCAATAATGCATACAGATACGGTGGCATAACTCTTCGCTAAATTAGCATATGAAGTAAGTTGGTTAGCAATGAATCCGCGATAAGGAAAAGACGTCCACAAGTTACTCAAAAATGCTACAAACGCAACAAAGTTACCGAAGATAAGCGCAATTAGTGTAAGCAAGGTGGCCAGCTAATAGAAGATTATTCAGATAGGCAAAACAAACCAAATAAAATGGAATGAAATTTATGCAGCTTAAAGAGACCTAGTTTAAGTGTAAGTTGGTTTAGCCCAACTGCGGTGAAGAAGCATCAAGAATGCAACATCAGCCTCAGCATGGGGCATGTTTGTATACCACCAAGTGAATCGACATCGTGCTTCAAATGGTTTTAGAATTGATACGCTCGTAACTTACTAGGTAGTTTAACAGGTTTACAAAATATTTGCGGGAGTTTCGTATGAAATTGTCCACAACAACTCATCGCTACATACTGATGGTAATTGGTGCGCTTAAGCATAAAGTCAACAAATTAAAAGTGCAATTATTATCCTTAAGTTCAGGTTAGCCAAAAGCTGAAGGATAGTTGCGATTGAACACAAAATCTCAGTGAAAGTCTGGAGTCGTAAATAGTTTACTATCACCGATTTTTAATCTCTAATTTTACACAATCCGTTAACCTTTGTTCCATGCTAGATGCAGATCAAAGGGGAAATCGATCTACGGGATTAAGAACCCGGAGCTAGACATGAGTACTGCTTACTTCAACCTTGAGCTTATCTTATCACTTGTTTCACCATTATGAATAATCAGTACCCCATTGGTTCTGCCTAGGCAGCTGACTCCATGCTCACAAACGGATGTATGCAAACTAAGTACATTGGCGTCCACAGGCTGATACTGTTCCACTGGGCCTACTGTTAAATTCTGGGTTCTACATGTCTAAGACCAGATGTCTCTTACCCACAATGCAGCTAGCAAGGTTACCACTGAAGGTCATCCCGCTGATCATGTTCTTGTTAACTACAGTGGTCGGCTCACTCCTCTGGTTATCGTTTTCAAAAATCTCCGTATGCATTCGCACTCAGTGTGGTTTCAATCAGCTGCTGTTCCTTAGTTGGACAAATGGTTGAGCATATTGCCCCACACAACTAGCGAATGTCATCACCCGTACCTTTTCGTACTGTACTGACATAAAACTACTGGACTATTGGTGCCTTTCATACCAGTTTTATTAACACTAAATGGACGTTTAAAGCTTTCCATGTTCAACATTGCCGATGAATGGGTCTAAGAATGGCGGACCTTTCTGCTATGTTATTTGGAAGCAACTCTTCAAATCTTTTCTTCTTATTCCGATCCTGTTTTGCTATTCCGCCATGATTCCGATGGCACAATGTCTGTACCACGGCTTCAGTTTTATACATATATATATATATATAACAACTAAAGGAGTTAGTATTTGTGTGTATTCTCATGTGATATGAATAGCGTTTACAAACTCTGGGATGGTATTTCAACGAATTAATCTAATCATGACAAATATGCTTGCTGCTAAAGGGTGACCGGGTTTCGAATCATTTGTTGCTTCTCCGGTGAGCCTCCGCCTTAGTTCCTTTTACCTGTAGCGGATAAGAGCACGAGGGCTGAACAGTATGCTGTCCAATGTGGTGAACAATTAGTGCCTCAGTAGGTGCAACTGTTTTGTGGCTTTACACTTACCATGACAGGAAAATCCAGTAACGAGTTTGTCAATCACTTTGAATTGTGAAGATTCTACGACTGGATAAAACTAGATCTTTTCACTAGCCTCCAATTTCGTCATGTATGCGCATAATATTTATCTACTCGATTGGTTGCTCACACTCTTAACGATGAATAAACCGTTATTTGAGTTTTTTGCATAATGGAGCCCGTTAATTCCATACCGACTACATATTAGTAATCAAAAAACTAAGCCCCACCAGTCTTCAAAATTCTGTGTGGATTCACGGCACTGACAAGGGAACTCCTGACCCGGACGGACAACCACTGTCCTCTGCACGGTCAGTAACCCACATGGCGGGCTATATCGCAATTAGGTTTCATTCCGTGATGGTCGGTTATCGTCTCCCATGGCCCAGTGGCATAAGCTGCTGGATAGTGGTGCAAGCCACTAGCCGTCAAGTGTTCGATCCTCAGGTGAGGACCCGAGGAATGCGCACCACTGGCGAGTCCCAATAGGACGAAACGATCGTCTGGTGCCTTTCCGGATTAGTAGCTTATCTGTGGGGCTTAGAATCTAATTGCGATGCACCAAATCTCATCATACTCAAATCCATCTACTCATTAGTTATTTCATATTTGTCAGTCGTAATTCACTGCATGCCCGTATGGCGTCCTTGGAAACTAACAGTTCTTTACACACTGTTTTCCTGATCTTATCGTTTCCCACAGCACTGAAAAGGCTATTAGAAGTTTACCATCTTATATATTTATCTTTTTATCGAACTTTTATAATCTCGTTCAGAAGTAACGCTTACCCAGCTTGCTAAAAGCGATGGTGCATGGTTTCGCTGCTTCTCGTGGGTAAATGGTACAACGTAGACCCTCTATCAAGAGACTATAGAACGCTGCGTGCTGGATGTTTCGCCAATCATAAGGAGTTAAAAACCGATTGGCGCTAAACTTGTTCCTTGTTTTCCGCTTTTAGGACCAATTCGAAAATGGACTGTGCATCGGAATGAATTACGTAGGTTTGTCAGCCTTCAAAAGTGGATATCGGACAGACATTTTTCCTTGGTAAGCCCGTTACACTCCGTACAATGTACTTCTTTATGAGATAGCTGAATATGCTTTTTTTGTTTCGATGTCCCACACATCGAAAGTTTGATAGGCGCTTACGGCATATGTAAACGGTGAATCGTTATTTTTACCTTTAGCTGCGTACAGAATCCCGGGGTTAGAGAGACCTCAAGGATACTGAGTCTGTTGCCTCGTCGAGTTTGACGACGCCTGGGCAACGATCGAAACATATTCCCTTTCCTTAGGGGGACCAACACAGCATTGCACTGAGTAGCTGAGGCGCAGGATTCCTATGACAGTGCGGTTTGGTGGTGTCCACGGTCCGATGCAGTCACTTTGAATGTGGGTAGATAAAGGGACTTGCTGAGGTGCAGGGTTAAAGGAAAACAGACTTAACCAACTTGGAGGTAATGCATACGGGAAGTACCGTGTACGGCTGTCGGTTGGGAAAATGGCTCAGACACGGGCTCCCAAAACCTTACTTAAAACTATCAGCCAAGTGAAATCAAGTGATAAGTTAGAGAGCGGGAAAGAAATATTGGTTTCCTTGGGATGGAACGGTGGATAATTCGGAACCAAAGTAGTGTCAACGAAATGAGACACCTGTTGACGGACTTAGCAGGAAGCTAAACTGCGCAATCAGTTGTTTGTGTTACATTGATACCCAGTCCCATAAAGTTATATCACGTAATTTAAACCTATCAGTGCTTTATAAAGACTTTTATTGAATACCATTAAGGTGGGGGAAGAGAAAACGTTAGTAGAGAAGGCGTTCCAAGTTTGGAATACACGAAGAAATTCCAATCAGCTTACTGTGTAATCAGCTTTAGCTTATTACCTCTGTGGTCGTAGCTTTCGAGCGAGTAGCAATCATTTCGAGCCTATTGCTTGCTCACGTCGATAGATCCAAATCGATGATAGAAAGTGGAGAATTGACATGGACTGGATAGAACAGAACCCAATTAATTGCCACTAGAGGATCGACCGGATGAAGTGAGTGGCTGTAAATGATGGGAGGTCAAAAATGAGCTTGTTTTTTATGGCAGTTGAACTGTTCGTTGGGCTTGGCAAGTTGGTTGCAAACGTTTCGTCACCAATCGATGTGACATCATTAGTGCGTAGTTGAGTGGCGTGCAGTAGCGTAGAATAGCGTAGAGGAGCCTCGGTGAGAGTGCGCTGAGCGTGGTGTGCGTGCGTTTTTATACCGCCGTGGTTGCCCGTGGAGGCGAACAATCCTTTTGGTAGGGACTTAGATCCGCGTCCAGCTTGGTTGATGGACGGATGACCTTTGACCTCGCCTCCTTTGTCTGCTTGCTCTTGCGAGCGAGTCTGCCGTCAGTTCTGGTTGTTTAGTCACACGTTCCAGCGGATTCAATCGATTGAGTTGGCGGTCGTTCGCCAGTAGTGTTGCGTATACTGCGTCCAGTTCGATGTGTCGATTGATTGAATTCGTTGTAGAGTACCAGACTTCCAAAAACTCCCTCTCGTGTTTTGTACTTCCATGTGCTAGGATCTTTACATTCTCCAGATCGAAATGGTGGCCTTGAGCTTCATGCGCAGAAAGCAAGGAGTGTGGAACATGTCTTCTGACGGCCGCCTTGTGTTCGATGATTCGCGTACAAAGCTTTCTTCCAGTTTGTCCGGCGTATCTTTTTCGCACTCGCTGCATTTTAGCTGATTGATGACATTTCATTGGTCAGCTTGATTGACTTTTCCTTTGGGTCTTGAGATCAATTTCCTCAGGGTGGCATTTGGTTTGTGAGTCACAGAGATCCCATGTGACTGGAGCAATCTTCCTGTTAGTTCGGCGATGTTCTTGATGTGGGGAGCACTATTCGTTTGTTTGCTTGTTCAGGTGACTGCTGCTGAGAACTTCCTTTAGGCTTCTTCTGCTGAAATTTCGCGGATAACCGTTGTTTCTAAACACTTGATATAGGTGCTTTTCTTCCTGTTTCCGCGATTCGGCCGTGCTGCAGTGCGTTTCCGCTCTTTTGAATAGGATTTGAATGCAGCTCTTCTTGTGATTCATCGGGTGGTTACTGTGGTAGTTTAATATCTGGCCCGTATGCGTTTTCTTCCGCTCTACGCACGTTTGCAGAGATCCGTCGTTATTCCTAGTGCCCAATACATCCAAAATGGCAACTTGGTATTCTCCTCTAATTCAATCGTAACTTTGATATCCTCGAATGTGCTGTTGAGCAAATCGTGCATGGCCTGTACGCTGTTCCGTTTCACCATGACAAATGTGTCGTCCACGTATCGTATCCAGAGTTTTGGGCTGTTAGATGGCAATGCGATGCGCTTCAATTTCTGTATCACTGTTTCTGCAATGAGCCCCGAAATTGGGGATCCCATGGTTATTCCTCTCAGATGCTGGTACACTTGTTCACCAAAGCGGAAATAAGTGGTCATACAGAAGTTCAGGAGTTCCCAAAACCTCTCAGGTCGGAAGGTTTTCGTTGGGCTTATTTGATTTTCAAGTGGTTCCATCATGGTTTCTTTGGCGAATTCGTGACCGATTGAAGTGAAGAGCGCGATGACATCGAATTAAAGCATCATTTCGTTGTCTTCCATTCTGACACTCCGCAGTTTGTTGAGGAATTGTTCAGCATTGTTGATGCTATGCTCGGATCCAACAATCAAATGTTTCAACCTCCTCCACAAATCCTTCGCTAGTTTATATGATGGGGTTCCGGGGAGCAAAACGATTGATCGTAGTGGACTCCATCCTTTTGTACTTTTGGAAGTCCATAGAACTGTGCAATATTTGTATCAGCAGCTTTCATTCTCCATCTCTCCGTGGCGGTGAGCTCGTTCTTTGTTTGTAGTTTCTTCAGCATTGCGTTGATCTGGTTGATCGATCTGGCGATATGTAATTGTGTCCGGTAGCAGTTCTTTGGCCTTGTTAGTATACGCTGGTTTGTCCACTATCACTGTCTTGCGCCCTTTGTCCGCTGGTAGGATTACAATGTTTTCGTCTTTCTGTAGATGTCGAAGTGCATCATGTTCCTCCTTTCTTATATAATACAAAATATTGATCAAGGCCCAGACAGTTTTTGATTCATGGAGGGTCATTATGACAACCACTTAATGTGGCATTGTGATTCATTTGGTTGGGGTTTCTCGCAATCTGATAGGCTATTGCCAAATTGCCACGCAAATGCCGATGCAGACCTCAAGCGTTCTCAGCCTCATTTGATAAGGGCGATGAAACAGACCCTATACATTTTCAGTCGCCCTTCGTTGTGACATTTCAAGTGCGGCACGGTCGTGCTTACGCCAGGGCTGACAGAGATGGATGCCGTATTCCGGATGGGGCCTAAGGTAAACCTTGAAAAGCTGAGAGAATATGGAGAGTTAAGTCGCCCGAATCCCATCCACAACGGGTTTTGGATGCTTTCTCGGATTGATGTGAGCAATTATGATTGTTTTTTGCCAGCACTCCTAGTTTATAGCCAGCAGAAGTGCTCCGCAAAATGCACTTGTACGTGATTGGACGTCGTATACTCAGTGCCTTACGTCTAGCCGAGTTAGAATGAAAGTGAGTCGTCCACCCATATATTCTATACAAATCAACCTGTAGTGCTTGGTGGCATTGTACTGTTTGGATATTCAGCCATCTCATGTGATAGGCAGAATAAAAAATTTAAGTTGATCATTCTCATGCGATCGTCATATAACTCATGCAACGGTGTAAATCAAGTACTGAACCCCGTGGCACTCCAAAACAGACGCCGACGGGGTTAGAGATAGCACTGAGAACTACATTTAGATGCCAGTGAAGAGGGAAGTTAGCTATCCAACCGAGAACCGGATGGCCGATTCCACATATCCATAGCTTGTGAAATAGTACTCCTTGGAGAAGTCCAGATAAACCGCGTCAAATCCCATACCGCTGCCAAGCGTTTCGGTTCAAGTTAAGAGACAATTAACATTTCGGGTTGCAAGACCGGGTCTGGCGCAATGCATGCGTCTTGGCGCGAAAACGTTGTGCATTTTCAGGTAATCCATGAGTACGTCCTCTATACTGGCCTTCGTGGCTTCGGAAAACGCCGGAAGAGCAATGATTGGCCGGATCTGCATGACTTCCGTGTTTCCACATTGTTCGAACCCACATTTGTCAAGACGTCGTTGGCGAAACTGAGAAAGTGGTCCGGCTAAATTCATGGTAGCCATTCCTAGTGCTTTTTGGCAGATATTGTCAGCAACAAGTGGGCTATTCTTCAGTAGTAATTGGCCGCTTCAGAATTTCTGCAGTCGTAAACAAGATATGGCTAATCTCTGCTGGTGGTATAGCGTGTGAGCAGCATAGTCGAACAGACGAAGTACGGATGGCTCGGGTTGAGTGTCCAGTTGGTGCGGTGTTCACCGAGCTGAGAAATTTACTTACAAACCTTTCGTCACCAGTCTTAGGACATCATCAGTGCGTGGGAGTGAGCGAATTCGCACAACCTGGTGCAAGGCAAGTCCAAGTATGCGTGGCGCCAATCGCTTCTCCATTCTTTGAACACGTGTTTGGTGTCATCAACTTTGACTCTTTCTGATTGCTTATTCTTTGTGCACCGCATCTGTGTTTGGGTAATTGCCATAAGCTGCCAAATGTTGTTGCGACGCGGGTAGGATTCGAGCACTTGGTACCCCGGGGGCAGCGAGACCGCAACAAGTGAACACCCAACCCGAGCTACCGGTAGTTCGTTTAATCTCCAACCTCTACCGGCGCTCAACGCTACTAGCTGCTTGTCGTTGGGATCATCTCGTTTGCGACTTGCCTCCACATCAACAACTAACATTCCCCCATGATTGCTTACGAAGTGGCATTCTTCCCCGCAATGTGAAATGTAGAGCACTGATCAATAACCCACAAGTGTTGAGCATCGCATGACCAGTTTGAAAACGTATGATACGAATAATAAGCACCGACGCGCACAATCGTATAAATGTCGTATAAATGATTTATGAACTAAGAACGAGCTATCTGTTTGCAAACAGTGGGAAAGGAACTGACGGAACAACCGCAGTCGACAATAGAACACACAACGAAAAACTGGACTTCATGAGCATCTGTTAAAAATGACCACGTTAGCTGGTTGAACAACTGACACCAGTCAAAAAGCTGATAGTGAAGGATACCTCCGAGTCGATTGAGCAGCTGAGTGAAATTAACATCGCTGACAAGGTGATATGTTATATAGATGTACAATCTCCGTTTAACAACATTTCTTTGAGAGAAACACTGGACTTATTACGTGAATGCGTCACTAGTGCGAAAGTCCCTGTACCGATCCTTGTAGAGTATCTCAACGATTTGTTGTTACTCTGCGCAGAAAATGTGCAATTTATGTTCAAGGAACAGGCATGTCGACAGGTGGATGGAGTGGCTATGGGTAGTCCATTTGGCCCTATGTTGACGGACATTTTCATGGTGATGGTCTTGTCGGGTTGTGATTCAGACCTCGGTCGAATGTGCCTCTACAAGAAATATGTTGATGACACTTTGATAATCGCACCACCCTTGAAGGGTGCGCAGTCCGTTCTTGAACTAAGGAATGTTGCACACCCAAATGCTCGCTATATCTATGAAGTTGAGGATGAGAACCGTCTGCTTTTTTGGATGTACTGTTGGCCAGATGAGAAGTCAAGGTACAGCGTACCATTTCCCAGAAAGCTACGTAGACCGTTGTGTATGAATACTATAACAGTTTTACACCGGTTCAATACAAACGTTGTCTCATCAGGACGTTACTCAATCGAGCTCGCAGGATATGCAGTACGGAATTATCGGAGCCGAACTGCAGTTCGTCATGCAAACTCTACGGGCAAATTGCAACCCAGAAGTCCTCATTAGGCTTTAGTGCGGCCCTGCGGAAAATAAACAGCCGGTCGTTCTTGCCGCAACAATATGCCTATCTACAACTGCCCTTCGAAAGTGCTATTGTCGTTAAGCAGACGGAACGACACAACAGTCTCAATGGGACGTACGTTCCATGCTGGTGAATTCTGTTCTCTTTGGGCTACAAGATGCTAGCAGTGCCCCCAGTCAAACCTGCTATGTAAGTCCCCACCATAGTGCACTGCATTTGTCTATTTGTTTGTAAATGTGGAGATTACATCGGTAGAACAGACCGTTGCTTGTGTAAGCAGACTGGAGGGCACATTCCGAAGCGTATCAGCACCATGACAAAGCAAGCATAAACGGGATTTCCGTTGACAAACAAGATACCCGCCTCCTCGATCGCCAAACACCCGGTTGAAACGGGATAGCAGGTCGACGCCTATTCGGCGTTTACTGCCATCTATCGTAGCACAAACGCCAGAGTGCTTAAGTTTTGCCGAGGAAGTGGCCATAAATCAGCATTGTCCAACGCTGTGCATGCAAAATCAACTATTTGTAACGCTCAAACTCCCTGGGAGTTTGTGATACGTCCTCAAATGTTGGTATCTTTTACTTTCGCTTACATGTGACCTACCGATTTAAACTCATTGATTTTTTGTCACGTTCTCATTTAGAATGTTGTTCATTTACAGAGGAACAGGAAGCACGAAATTGTGTCCATATTCCTATGGTTATTGTTCTATTCTGACTATAAGCAATGTTCAGCAATTCCTGGAGAATCTCGGAGAACGGCAAATTGACCATGACGAAGCTATGGTGTCCTACAATAAAACTGCTTTGCTCACCTATATGAAATTGCAGCTTGCAAATTAAACCATAGCAAACGTTTGGAAAGCAGCAATGGAACAGTGGTTTTATATGAGTAAAAAGTATACTACTTAACAGAGCTCGTAGGATGGTTATGGTGAAACTTCAAACCATAAAGTACTTGTTAGCAAAACTAGGTTTACACCGATGAACGCACTGAAGTATACGTATTATAGGCTGTAACTCCAAGGTAAATTCATAAGAGGTGACGGCAAATGGGATGTTGGTAAAAATCGTGTCTCCTGGTGTACACATAGAAGTGAAAAAGGTGGAAGGAAATCTGTGATTTGACCGCCAGTGAAATCGCTTAGAAACGCTTGGGTTTCTCCATGGGTACTTGGTCATATATGGGGCAGCGAAATAACTGCATGGTCAATTCGGGCTTTTCACTCTGCCATCCTGGGCACACATATGACAGATTCCGGTAGGGCATTCCACTTACGCCAAACACGGACAGACGGCATTCCAAGCGACTGTGCTGCTCTGTCAGTTTGAGTTAGTGGCGTCACAAATTGCTATTGTGACTGAACTCTAGCAAGTAGCGGAACGTGAACTTGGGACCTCACAACCTTTTGGAAATCAAAATGAGATCACCGCGCAATCGTTGATACTGTCCGCTGAAGACCTCGAGCACTTGTAGCCTTCGTTCATACGGCAATGTATACAGACCCATGATATTCTTGGTTTCCCGGCGTTGGAGTATCTCCAAAGCGGTGAGATCTCTCCTCATCCACGGCTGCCAGACCTATATTACGTGTTCCACATCTGTCCGTATGTATAAGCCAAGAAGTTAGGGAAAACTCGAAGGGTCGAATCGTCCGAATGCACGCTTCAGGAGACCCAAATGTGGGATGTCTCTTTTAGACGCCGTTTCAACCTGGTTCGAACATCCAAGATCGACCTGGACCAAAACTCCCAGATCCTTCTCACCAGAAGACGTCTGAAGCTCATAGTTGCCGAGATATTGGGAATACACCAACCTGTGCCGTAAGTGAGACACTGCATTTGTTCATAATGAATCGAAGTAGATTCTGGATTGACCACGTGTATACCCTCTCCAGATTAGCTTTATGTCATGATGTCGCCTGGCGTATTTATCGCTCTCCAGACCATCGGCATAAAGCAGGCAGTTCGAGTTTATGAGGCGTGTGATATCGTTAATATACGTCAAAATCGGTCATATGAGCGTCGATAGTATACACAGACTTCTTCACTTGTGCCTCTCAACTTTCCTCACTTTCAACAAAGAAATCTATACACAAGTTAAAGGAGCACCAATTTGATCCCCCCTGTCTGAACTTATCACGGAGATGGTCATGCAAAATTTAGAAGAGGATTTGCTGCCAATTACTAGTCCGGAACTGTGGGTACGCTACATCAACAATACGTTTGCGATACTCAAAGTAGCGGTTCTACACCATCTACTCAACAACGCCATGTGCGAATTCAGTTTACTTTGGAACCGGATGCAAAAAACAAGCTAACCTTCTTGGACGTATGACTAACCAGAAGCATGGACAACAACCGACAGACATCGGTTTACAGGGAACGCACATAGACCAAATTCTAAAATTCAACTATAGCCACCCCAATTCCACAAAACGAGCTGCGTACAGCTCATGTTTCGCAAAATAGAATCTCACTGCACTAATATAAAAGCAAAACAGGAAGAGGAGAAGTACATATTCAACTGGTTCGAATGGAACAAATGCTCGAGAAGTTTCATCCATAGATAACTAACTCGCAAGCGCGCAACCATCGAGCCGATGCCAACAAAGGAGAAGCGGATGGTTTCGGCTTGTATACTTGACGTATCTGAATGACAGTGAAATTGTTTAAAAAAACACCACAACATTATTTGTAAGTAGTAGGGGGAGTTATTAGGTTTTTCTGTAGGTTCCTCGCAGTTAGACACAGGCAGACAACCACCACACATCTAGGAAAGCGCTAGACAGCCGTTTCGTCCTCTTGGGACTCGTCAGTAGCGCGCACCCGCCGAATCCTGCCGGACTCGAACCCACGAACTTACTCTTGCAAGTCAGCGACTTATGTGACTGAGCCATGGGCGACAGCAGCAGACCGCCATGACTGCTATCTAACTGCAATATATCTCAGTGACATAAGTCGCTGACTCGCAAGTGTAAGATTGTGGGTTCGAATCCGGCAGGATTCAGCGGGTGCGCGCTACTGCCGAGTCCCAATAGGACGAAACGGCCATCTAGCGCTTTCCTGGATCTGTGGTGGCTGTCTGCCTGTGTCTAACTGCGACGAACCTACAGAAAAAATCACATGTTTACTGAAAATTTAATCGCTACTTTGGGAAGAACGCTCTTAATGCTAAACGAAAAAGTAGATGCACAGGAACGCCGAAAAGTTGTGTAGAAAATAAATTGCAAAAATGGCAATGTGCACTATATAGAAGAAACGTGAAGAAAATTATCGACCAGGAGACAGGAACACATAAGACATGCGAAATAATAATATGCAAGCTTATTGGTCTCAGCGCACATGATTAAGAAGGCACAGCCTCGACTGGAAAAAAGCAGAGACCCTAGCCCAAGAAGCAAGACAAAAAGGTAGGGATTTTCTCGAGGCCTTATTATTCACAAACAATTCAATCAACGTACTTATTGACATCGAACCCGGACACCAGCGAGTGAGACAGCAAGCGCTCAAACATATTCACCGTGGATCGTGTTCCACATCACTGGACCCGATAGCTGCTTTGCATCACCGGTTCTGTCATCAGTTACACTTTCCGGACAGAATTAGTAGATTGAAACTAATCAAACCTTCCGCAACACACTGGACTCCTTTTTTACTGATATGAGTCATAACCATAAACCAGCGACCTCCACAAGCAGCGCTTACCGCATCCTATATGAGGTGCATTTAGAGTTCTTAAGTGCACATCATGAGATTGGATACGGACAAGCCATCAATAGTTGGACTGCAACTTAGCTTGAATTAAGCTATGGCTAATGGAGAAATGATTGAATCCAAGCGCGAAGTATGAGTGTGGTGTTTACGCTGATATGTCCAAGTCAACTCGTGGTATGACTTATGACTAAGTCCCGTTATTCCGGTACACGGCTTCTGCTTCAAAGCCCACAAATAAAATGAAACTGACTATTTGGAGGGTCAAGTTTGGATTACACGTTGTGTGATTGGATTGCGACACGCAACCTCAATATAATGGACTGTGATTCACATTGAAATGAACCTTAGTCACTGCGATCGCTGGGACCGTATTCAAAGTAGATGGAAATTGGGTATTGCCCACCCGAAAATACTAACTATGTTTGTTTGCTAGAGCAATCGACAGACGAACAAGTGAAGGTCTGTGATTGTTTTGTATTTAATCGTCATGCTGTACAATATGGCTTGTTAGTCTACGGTGTCGGCCTATTGGAACAACTTATCCATACCTAAGGAACGGATTCAACCATCGTTGAGCTGAGGTTCGTCACTGATTAAACGCGAGCAATCGGTTAGTTCCTGATGATGGCCCCCCCTCTGAATGGGCAAAAGTATTACGCACCCATTGAAGCGCTGTACACGGAAATGCAGGAATGAGTGCCTGACTGTGTAGAGACAAAGCGGTCGCGCATATTGAAGTATGAAATCAGCAGCGGTTACTATGATTGTACATATAATTGATCTGAGCGTAAAAGGTTTGGTCAGCTTCATATTTGTATGGGTCACTTGAGTTGCTTTTTCAAAATGGAAGAAATTCGGGTAATCCGCGTTGAGTGGCATCAATTTCTCTGCGCTTATTATTCGATGTTGGTTGAATGGTGACGTGTTTAGTGGATGCTAAAGGGAACACTATGGCTGCTTTACCCGCCTCAGGTGAATTCGTATACGTGCATGCTAGGAGGCATCTTTTTCCGGAGTTGCTTGTCACTATGACAACGAAGAGTTACAGAACTTTATTATAAAGACAAAGGTAGGTAGCTCAGGTTTATCATTTGTTAGACAAACTGTTCGATGAGCATGGAAACATGCTGCAGAAGTTTCATTCCTAGTCAAGTTTACATCAGCATTGCGCTGGTGTGCAGTGGAACGGAGCGGTGCATTTACGAAGGCCATATAGTAGATAGGGGAACAGGGGAACAATGATATGGTAAGGGGAAAAGGTCAATACTTGACAAATCCTGTGTGGGGGTGGTTTTCACTAGTTACGTAAGTTCTGAAAAATAGCACGAAAGTGAAACGCGCATCAGTCAACTCACCATAATATCCACGTTAATACACAAGTAAATTCCTTTATCCCAATGTGGTGGCGGTTGGTGAGCCCAGTTTCGTTTGCGTCTTCTCGTCGCTCTAACGGAATTCAAATCAAGTCATGCAGATGTTGGAATGCCACGTCAAGTCGTTTTAAAAAATTAGTATCGTGTGTGCAGCGATGCTAAAAGTCAAAAGAGCATTCCACGACTGTCATATGCTAAAAGAAAGACAGTTCCAGCGGTATTCCAGCCGACAGTATTTGTTGGCTAGTTCCAGCTGGTGACCCATCAGTTTTGTGTTGCGGCGAAGTTTCAATTGGCGGAAGTGTGCCTGAGGTTATTCCGGATCTATTGCTCCATAAGGAGATCACCCCTTAGACGGTGATAACCTACGCTGTACACTCCTAGGGCTTTCAATCGCGGTTGATATTGTAGCGAAAACGACACGACAGGGGGGTAGACGTTTATTGCACACCGAAAATGGGCACATCCGGGTCTCACGCGCGCCATCGAATATCGACTAGATTTCCGTCCCACAACGCAACACAGGTACGGGTGTTCGAGACTAGCTAGTCCTTTCGCCTCGGGAGCTCTGACTTGGAAGACCCGCCTCCCTGTTTTCGCCTCGATCCCCACTTCTCTGTACCCGATTTGGATCGGCCAGGAGTCGTTCGAGAGCTCTCGACTTGCTTGGGATTTTTTCAGTTAAGCTCCGCCAAAAAGTTAAGCCCCGCCACCCAAAAAAGATTATGAAAAGGGAGGATATGGAACTTGAACTTTTACTCTCTATTGAAGTGGGTGAAATTGAGACAAGTCATTAATGATTTGCATGAAAAGGTCCATTTTTCGGTGTCTTTGCCTCCAAACGAACTCACACAGGTAGCTGTCCACTAAAGATCGGTGTGTGCCGCATTGGCGCTTATTCTGCATCTTGTAAATGTGCCAGAGAGATTCCATGGTTTGTGTGTGAGCTCCAGTCGTTGGATCCACAAAGTTTTCGGTATGGTTAACCGTTTGATGAGCATAACTCATGCCAATCATCGATTCAATGCATTGGTATGATGCCCACATATTGGAAATGATAATTGAGCCGGAAGTGATGCAGGCCTAGATTGCGTCCAGCAGAGTGGCCGCAGTTCGATCTGGCACTGCATACAAGAACACTTCTTTAGTCTCCCGACAAATCCTTCCGAAAGTCCACTGCTGGGGAAGGAGTCGCCCTGCATGGTTTTTACGACGTGATATTAGGGTTTCATCGATCTCGACGTGTAGACTTGGGCCGCCGACAATCGTTGGAGTCTGCAAAAGCTGCCAGGCGCAAATTTCACGCAGTAGGTTCTTCCAGTCGACAGCGGTCTCGTGGCCAATAGATAACTCCTCTGAGCAGAATTTGCTTGTTGTCAGATTTTTGGACCAGCAACAAATGAATAGGATTATTGTTGAAATCCATCCTAGAACGCTCCAGCCAAGTTCCTTTTTGAAGACCGATTTCTTGCCGACACTGTCGGGCATCACACCTCCACCTGTCAGAAACAGTTGAAAGTGTCATTTGGTGTCCTCGTCTGCATAAACGTTGATGCTGAATCACTTCATGGCTTTGCAAAAAACTGTTTCCTACTGTTTCCTTGTCATGAACGACCACCGAAAGCGTCAGAAAGTTCATGTCAGGTTTTACGTGCGAATGTAGGAACTTTTTGGACTCAACTTTTTACGCGTGCCCTTTTTGCACTATTGGTGGGGCTTAACTTTTCAGGTGTACCCTTTTTTGCCTTAGTGGCGGGGCTTAACTTTTTGCGCGTGCTCTTTTGCATTAGTCGCGGGGCTTAACTGGAAAAGTTCCCTTTCTTGTTCTGGGCTGTGTCAATCGGCTCAGCCTCGGTCCTATGGGCTGCGCTAGCGGCGTATATGTCTGATTTATTGCGCTGTCCACATATTCCCGCTCCGTAGTTCCGGGCGAGGGTTCGTTGCTAGCCGTCCTTCTCGATCCGCTCTCAGCTAGCTCCGAAGAGCTCTCCCGAGGCATTCTTGGAAGCGGCCCCTCTACAGTATGACAGGTAGAATAATCCCCTCACATTTCTGGTTGCCCTTCGCTGTGGGTTCTCCAGTGCTACCAGATCGGTAACCGCATCCTCATGACGAGGAAGCGAGCATGTTCGATTAAACCATGTGCTCACCTAGACCAAATGACCACTTTCGTGGTCAATCTTCCAGAGGGTTAGGTGAAAGAAATAAATCCAGTGGTTGAGTGCGTTATTGACATGCGTAGCATGCGAGGCTAGGTAAATCTACACAGCCAGGAACGCAATGACTTGGAGGTAATCGCAAACACTTCGTCCCATCATCAACAGATGAACAATATCATTTTCATGGGATTTATTTTTTCCTGAAAGCAATTAAGCAGACACCAGCTTGCTCCTACACATATTTGCACACTGCGCAAAGCTTAAGACTGAGCTTACGTATCATTTTCTTACATTTTAGATACAGGAGGTCAATCCTTACCGTTGCGGTCCACCAGCAAAAATATTTAAATGTGCTGCTTGGCGAGATTCCACTTCACTGTGTCCTTAAAAGAGTGAAACAATGACACAGGAGAAGTATCTCACATAGAGTCGCATGAAAGTTACTAACATTTTCACAGTTCATAAACAGCCATAGTTGTTCATAAGTGACGGATAAATGCGCTCATTCAGACATACATATACTTATACACTTTTCTGGTTGTCTTCTGACTAAAAATTCACCCTGGATGTGAGGGACTCCAGGGACTTCTTTTTACAGCGTTCATTTCTCATTTAACGACAAGTTATTGAGATACGGTTACACTTACTTTGGGGAGTGGGCACCTTACATAGCGCAGTCGTGCTTGCTACTTTCCTACGTTGGTTCGTATACTTTAGACTAGCCAATAAAATGTGGCTAGTCGAGGCGCTTTCGCATGCACACAACACATGTATTCTTTCGGCAATGTTGATATCTTACAACGTTGGGGAATAAGAACACAGTATGGTAAACGACGGGAAACATAACCGTTTACTCAAATGTCCACGTGCTGTGCTTCAAGAGACTATTTCACCTACGTAGCTGCCCACACTTGGTCCTAAAATCTACCGAAAAATAGAATAAGTAAGATTCATCTGGCTCGTCTACGGTACTTTTACGCATTATGATACTAAACTCCACACCTGTGAATTCCAGCAGTGCGCAAGTGTTAGAAGTTGGTTTGCGTACATGTTTTGACAGCGTCTTTGCATGTAAATGTATCAACCATAAAATCTACTGGTACCCTTATATTAAAACCCGTGTTTATCTTCATCTCAGGACAATTATCCAACAGATAAAGCAGGTGAAGAAGCAGCTGGTGATTGTTGTCTCTAGAAACAAGGTGGGTGATTGCTTTCCTTTCCATTCCTTCTATTAGAACTACCCATACGAACGCAATACACCGTTGTTATTTTAACCTAAATCTCTGGTATTTGTGTAGTTACAGAGTGCTGTTTAAAACTAGCAGTATCAACATTTTTGTGAAGGGACATATGGTCTGGAGCTGTTCCTTAAATCGAGGATGTGTAGTTATTACTATGCTGCAACGAGCTATTCGACGATCATGTCAATCAACTTGCATATTTGTTTAAAGGCAGCCACAAGTTCAATGGAATTATACGGCAGAAGTTTACACAAGTTAGGATGCGACCCCACAAAGACCTAGCTTATTTCACTCAATAAGTTCATTTGTGCCTTTCTTCGTAGGGGCTGTTATAGTGTCAAAATGCTAGGCAATTCCCTGAAACTGACTGGGTGAAACAATCAGAGGGGGATTGGCACAGAAACTTTTTCCTGTTCGAATACGTCGTCCCTAGAATACCCTCCCCGGTTGTAACTGACAGTGATAGGATACTGTATTCGTGTTTGCTTGTATTTGCCGTCAAAATATGTCATCATGGGTAAATTTGCTTGCTGTTCTGTGTATATATTCCTCATGCCTCTATCGATCACAGAATGCAAAAATGTCCAAGGCACCTAAAGCGATGAATGGCAATTTAGCTGTACTAGGAAATATTTCGGGTACAATCGAGCCACTGAGCAAAACTGCATCGTTGGGGCAAAATAGCAACAAGTTCTACATAGGGTAGTATGTTAGGGATCTGTATCCGGGAATAGTGCCAATGTTGCCTTGCACTTAAGAAAACAAAGGAGTTGCTTTGGGTATCCATAACTAACAGCCCTGTTCATTGTTCGACCTTATCATACCGGTTAGGCACTAGGTTTACTGAACATTATGGTGTCTTTATCAGCTTTATCAGCTGATCGGTTAGGTAATGTGAATTATTAACTGGCCCAGGTGAACCGAAAAGTGAAGTACTTTACTTGTTTTTCAATTGGTCATCCGATTACGCTCTCGTGGTCAAGCTCTTCATTTCTATCAGTTATACCAACCACTATATTTCCATTCATGCTGTCGCCATTTGTCTGCTCCCGGTTGATGGCGTCTGCGAAGCGGTTCATCACACAACGTTGCACAGCCCAGCAATTCCTGATACCATTAACGCAGGGAACTGAACACTTTTCATAATGGGTTGTACTGTGGCAGCAGGTGCATTTTACTTCTTTGATCACTATGCTTATGGGATCGCCATCTTCTTTATATTGCAAGGTTAAATTTACTAACCTTGGTATCCGTAGTCGTTAAGTTATGGAACCGATGGAAAATCTGTTATTTGAGTACAGGATGGCGCAAAGGTTGTTTTGATAGCCACCTGGCAGAGTTACGAGGTATCTGTTCATATTGTGCATAAAATTGGAATCACCTTGCTGCGGTCACCAAATTACATGTTCAGTAAGTGGTAGAGGGCATCCCCGTTAGATGATCAGAGAAGCACTGCCTCCTCACACGATGCTTGAACTTTCACAGAGATTTGATTGAGACCTTTGTCAGGAGTGCAATAAAAGCTGTCGATCACCTGGGAGCAGCTCCACGCCTTGCAGATCGTGTTCAGTGAACATAGTCTCCATAACTCCGTCAATGCCGAAAGGAAACGTGACACCGAGTAACCTTCTTTCACTTCGCTGATGATACTGAAAGGGGGTGAAAGTTTGCCGAAAACCCTCACACTGCCCGAATTCTGAGCGTGCAGCGCTCTGAGCACATTTACATCTTTCTCAGGCCCAGCTTTCCTCCGTAGAGAGTCCCAACGGGCACGTCGATCAACAGAATCAAAGACCCCTTTTATGTCTAGGAACACAACTACAATGGATCACCAGTGAACACGGTGGTGCTCTAACAAATGACGTAAAGTAAAGAGGTGGTCAATGCAACCTAGATTTCGACGAAACCCGGCCTGCTCCTTGCGAATCTAGCCTTCAAGGATGCCAGTCGTCTATTGAGGATGACAGACGCAAGTAACTTAGCGGCAATAGAGATCAAACGGACTCATCATTGGCTGTCACCTTCTGAACTGAAGCTTCCCTTGTTAATCGGTAACATAACAGACCGGTTCCAATCGGTTGAGACAGACTCCTGCTCTCCTTGATTCAATAGTAAGTTATGTAAATCGCCCAAGAAGAGCAGTTCCTCCGAATTTGAAAGAGGCTGAATAAAGCCCACCTACTCCGGCAGCCATGTTTGATTTCAGCCGTCTGAACTCATGTTCGATTTCTGCACGTGATGGCGGACGCAAGGGGACGGCCCAGAATGTACACAGCTCATTCGCCGATGGAGAAGCTGGCAATTCTGAATGATTGAACTGCCTCTCACGATGTTCGGACCAACGCTTCAGTCATTTTGACAGGCTGTGCATCAGCTCTCCACTCTCGTCGTATATCGTCTGGCTCGCAATAAGTTTCATGCTGCCCGTTTCTCGTATCAGACGTAATAACATGATACTTACCACCAAGGGCCTGGTGCATATCATCGGGGCTGTTGACTCAGTTTTATTTCTGTAACTTGAGGACGAACCGATTTATTTGTCTCATTAATGTCCCCCAAGTACTGCGGAGTTGAGATTTAATACTAAGGGAGGTATCTTTGCTGAGTACTAAATTATTCAGCGAGGCAAGCATCTGCCTCATTATATATATATATATATATATATATATATATATATATATATATATATATATATATATATATATATATATATAGACTTACAGCTAAACTAGATCTTAGCCTGGATGAAAACTCTTCCAATTTATTGATTTACTCATCTCTGTTATTCTGTTGCAGGTTCGGTGTCAATTTTACGTGTATACTTTCTTTCAAATTCTGTGTTGGTTGTTTGATATACCCCGCGTGGCTGCACTTAATGTGAATATTGGCAAGTTACCTGCCTGTCTAACACGTCCCACTTCGATGACTTGCTTCAGGAACCTGTAGATTGTTGCTAGGGCATAGGATGCGCAGTCTCCTGACCGTACTAAGCTCAAAGAGTGCTTCCATGTCCTCAGTGTGGAGCGGACTACGACTCAGCTACCGACTTGCTTACGTCTGGTACGCATGGTTCCTAATTTGGACAACCAGGAATGCTGCTGTTGTGCATGTTGAAGGAGTGTGAGCCGGCTCCGTTGATGTAACACGGCTCCCATCCACCTGCTTCATGATCTTCTTTCTTCGGGTTTGCACTGAATATGGTGTGTGGATGGAGCTGTGGGTGATCCCGCGCAGACCACCTGTGACCCTTCTGTAGTCGCAGTCCTCCTGTGGCTGTACTCTGGTGGCCACATTGACAGATGAATCCGGAACTGGATGCAGCTGATAATATATGTAACAATGATACAGCTTGTCTTGATGGAACCTGGTAAAGGTGGCTGCCGGTAGAGTATGCAGACTTTGAATACGCCTTATTGCGACCCGAAATATGCCACTGAAGTGCCGAGTCAGCTAAACACCGACTCGATTACCATATATGGTGAGTCTGACCGCTCAACAAGTCTAGCAAAAGACACAATGGAGAATGATAGTTAAAATTCACCATTGTGTTTGTATGTTCATTGACAGGGGAGTAAACTTAAAGTTACACGATCAATCTTGGTTGGGATACATTTTTAATCTGTTAGTTTTTCGGCACTCGTTAGAATTGCGAATTCCATCGGACCTTGTGAGGCTCGAACCTGTAACTCGACTGTTGTCAATCTGTGGTTGATACCATTGAGCTTCGTGGGTCGGCAACAATCGTCGTGAATAATTTACTAAATGTAATATAATGCCACTCAATATTCACTGACTTGCACGCCACTACCATGCAGAGGCCAAGATAGCCACTACACCAAGCGATGAACTTACCAAACTTAAGCCGCCAATTAGCCGTCTGGCAACAGTCGATTTTCGGGTCCGAGCCATACGATGGTCAGATGGAATGCGCACTGCTGGCGACTCTTTAAATGATGAACAAGCCGTACAATACTTTTCCGTGCGTGTGACGGCTGTCTGATTGAGTCTAGATGTTATGAATTTCTATTTATTCTATTTAACTCCCCCTACTTCTCTTCTGTAATCAGCTAGTTTTTTTGCCAGGAACCGTAGGAACTTTTCTGTTAATTTATGGCGATTCCTTTGTCGAGTCTTTCTTCAACGCTCAGAAGTAAACATGTGGAACATTCAGAGTTGGCGTTCAAATAAGGTCAAGGCCTAACACTGTACCGGCGCTTCGCTGCCACGCGATCACCACCGGTTGCACCTGGGTTGAGTATACTGCGAAGTCGCCCGCCCCTAAGCCGATGCGGATCGATGACCAAAAGATTGCAAGCCAGGCGTGCAATCCTTTCGACCACTCGCCGACCCAAGGCAAAACCACATGAGGCTAGTCCATAGATTTTCTTACGGCCTCACGGCCGCAGCATCACATTCATTAGTTTGTGTGTTTCCCGCTTGGATTTCGACACTATCAACAGTTTTAGCCGCTGAATGATTAATCATGCCAGCCAGGCATGGTAATCGCAGTTGGTTAGGTTGGCAGCAATTCCTTTATGAATGAATGGGTGGCACAGGAAGGAACAAAAAGGCACAGTAAGTAAGTGTGTTGCAGCAGATTGATACTTGAACATACACCTTTCCTTACTAAGTGGAATCTGTATGAACATAACCAATATGCTGGGCAATCCATGGGGTCATGAGTCTTCAAAGTGAAGCCGACGCACTTATGACATTGACAGCAACACTTCCCAAACAAACAACACCCCCTTATGTCTTAGCCGCCCGGTGCCCACACGACTCAGAGATAACAGATAAGGTGCTACGAACTGAACTGCGGCTATGTTGCCTTTATCTTGCGCCTTACACGCTTGACACGTCTAAAGAATCCATTTTGCAATACGGTTAATGATCCCAATTTTCCACGATGGCGAAACATTTTCTGTCCGCTCGAAATCGACAAGTCTGGGAAATTTCTGCGACACAAACACTAAATTCCCCGACTGCACCACCAAAACGAAAAACATCAGAAGTCAGGGAACCTTCATCCACTATATACATGTCAGTCATGATTCGAAACAGAGGAATTAAAATGAAGCCCAACAAATGGCGCTCCGTGATACTGCCTGAAAGGTTGTGACGCTTTTCGGACAACCTTTTTGTAGGCACTGAAGCTCTAGTCAACATCTGTCGAATTCATGTGAATACATAGATTACTGCCGGTAATGTCTGCCAGTTGTGGAGTTCTTCCATGCATCTTGCACCAGAAGGCCAGCATGTCTTCATGTTTTTCTCCGTGCAGTCCCTCCACTATATTTCGTTAGATAAGACATTCAACTGCCAGTGCTTGGGAGCCAACCGTGCCGGTGTATATGTATGGATCCCTGAACAAGGTGATGAACTGGTTTGGGTCGTGCACTGTACTAGCTTTCAAAACCGGTCAGCTAGTCTGTGATGTCAGAAACTCCTTGGCTTTTATGGCAACTTAAGATAAGCAGAGTTGCTTTGGATTTTGCTGGACGCATCCAAGGTGAGTCCCTCTGCCTGCAAATGTTGCAGTCAGTTTTCCTCAGCGGCAGTTTTCAGTGACATGGTTGGATCGAGAGGTCGCCGTAACTTATGGGTTACCGGAGGCTGTGACTCGTTGGTTTACAAGTGACGAATGATGTTATTGCCAACGGTCGCAATGCAAGGCAATTGCCATCTCAAAGCTTTCTGTGTTGTTTCGTTGGTTAGGATCTCCACCAGTACACAAACACCAGCTGAGTCTCCAAACTCATGTTGTACGGCTTGCAACATGGCTGAGTAATGATGGAAGTACTTTTTGTGATGTGTGACAGCTTCCAGCCAGGATTTCCCGTGGGCGATGTGCGGTGCAGCTGGGACGATAGGGTCATCCACACCCTCCTGAGTTAGATGCCCCATATAGATACGCCTCTTTCTTTCCGAAAGACGAAAAGTACTTTTCAACTTTGCAACGAATTGGTCGACTTCCGGAGAGAATTTGTGAATGGTCTCTCCAATCAAATTGATGTCAACTGGATCCTCACAAACAAGCTTAATAACATCTCGCCAGCATGCTGTCATATATCTAGTGTCATCGGACATGAAGGACGTCACACGACTGAAATGT
Source organism: Dicrocoelium dendriticum (assembly GCA_944474145.2). Classification (NCBI taxonomy): domain Eukaryota; kingdom Metazoa; phylum Platyhelminthes; class Trematoda; order Plagiorchiida; family Dicrocoeliidae; genus Dicrocoelium; species Dicrocoelium dendriticum. The sequence goes on from OX104063.1 coordinate 177,416,205, forward strand.
GGACCCATAAATGTCAAACTGCACAGAATGGCTCCTCTAACTGTGGCAGAACTGACTCTCTCCATATTCACCGTGTTGATAAGGTATGCTCGCAGACTGTCCTTGTTGAACTTCATTGGAACGCCTAACAGGATGTGCAGTTCCATCTTCTCACGATCATCAGTTGTTTCGTCTGTTATAACCCTGACAGCTGTATCACTGAACATCTCTTTCAATATTTGTTTATGATTCCCTTAGAGCAGGTGAATTTTCAGATGTAGGACCTTAAATCCGGTAATGCTTTCACTATTTCGTATGTGTCTACGCAACAATTCCCTCAACTGGGGTTGTCAGTCTTCTCTGAAGAAATATTCGTGGATACCATAGAAAATAGAAAGTCAGATACCACTGTTTCCTGAGTTTCCCGGGCAGCATTCGCAACGGTGATGGAACTAACGATGCTTTTTTGTCCAGCCTTCTTCGGAACTGATCCCCCCTGGCAACAAGCTCGGCTGCTTGCTCCTCCTTATAAGCTTTCTTCTGAAGATGGTTTTGGCTGAGAAGGTGGTCAACCACGGTTGATTTTCGTGATGAGTCCACAGTCAGTTCATGCGGTGAGCAAAACGGTAGTTTTTATCTGCGCTATCGACGTAGTCTTCTCCAGGAAACTCCTTCACTCTGTCCAGGTCATTTATTCCTCCTACCTTCTGGTACATTTCTTGTGATAAAAGATAAAACTAGTTGATTATTTTAAGCGACAGATTCATTTGGCTCTCGCGTAGCGCGTATAAATCCCAGATCAAACGAAAACGAAGCCGAGACTGCATTATGGTGCATTTTATAGGAAGATGAGAATCCAATAATGACAAACCTCAACTGTAACTGCTCAGTCCTGAAACAACAATGTCTTCACGAAGTACTCTGAGAGGGTACAAATCACCGTTCTCTCCAATACACTGACGGATGCAGGCAACTTCATTGTGTCAATGGATTAACCTGATCGCTTATACTGCGCCACCAAGTCCTATGCGACGAAGTGGCCACTGTTCAACGCCAAAAAAACGACAGTGCATCAAGTTTGCGGGTTACCATAATGAGGGGGCGGTGTATGTCAGGTAGGTGTGTGCACAAGGTGTGACCTAACAGATGTCGAACAGACTTAATGTACATGTGGGCAAAGGGTGTTTGTATACTGGACCATGGAATGAATGCACAGCGTGGGCAGACCACTGGGACATGGTCGCGTAATGTATAGATGCGTGGGTGCCACTTTATTCTAAAGACAAGCGGACATGGATAGCAGATGGTGGACAGATGGCGGTGATGATTCTCCAGAGCAATGTTCTAATAGCCAGCTGGCTGCTTCGGCATTTTTCCGAGTACACAAATATTGGTTGCAACGAAAATGATTTCAAGGTAGCTTTCTTTATGAATTTCTCATGTTTGCTGCGATTCCGCAACATTTTTCCATTTTCGGCGACAGCAAATTCCGCGATTTTTCTGCGTTTTGCGGAATCGTGGAAAATTGGGGGTCTTAAATTTGCTTTATATGGAGAGCACATGACGCTTGTTTGGTTATTTGAAACTACGACTAAACTAATTGGTCACGTTATCACCGTGGGTAGGCTTTGAGCAAATAGTGGTCAATGCTTGAAGTGACCAACCTCGAACTACTCATCCCCGATTTATGCGGTTATCATCTTCGGAAACAATCACTTGTTTTATAAGGGATTGCATTGTTTGTGTAACGGCAGGCGCAGTCTATCTCATGGCGAATACATTTTTGATGTCACTATTTTTAGTAGCCTCAATACACGAGCGGTTTCATCCTGTCATGTAGAAAGCCAATGATAACACTCACACCCAATATGTGATGGTTTTATAGGAAACCATTAATCATCAGGAGTGATGCCTGTCTCAGCAGCTAATAGTCCATCGAAGTGTCTTGAAGCGTCCCACATACCTTTGGTGTGCATGAAGTATTAGCCGGCTAAGTGAACTGAAGACCTCGGACAAGGCAGCGTGCAGCGTTGGAGGTCAGCAACCTTAGAACTATCTACTTCCGAGTCAATCGCTGCCCAATCTTGGATCGCATCTCGACGTTCATTCACACAAGCGGTTCGCAGAAAACTCAACACTGATAGCCCCAATTAGTTAGCCAAAGCTTGCGCTCAACGTAGGAGACTGTCCAATTTTTGAGCAGTTGTATTTGTCAACAATTCTTAAAGGTCGTGGGGATCTGGAGTAAATAATTTTGTGTCACACTAGAGCATTCGTCGAACAAAAACAGTCTCATTAGCTCAAGTTCGTTCTTCATTTACATACTAACCGTTTGTCTCAGCTTATCTTTCGTGACACTACTGTACCGATTAAAGCATATGGTGATGTACCGGTTAAAAGTGAATTATTTGGATATCGCCCGGCCATGTCTATACGTAGGCTGCTTAAGGTCTTTTTTAAAAGCGTTTGCCTAGCGAAATTTCACTATAGTTTCTGCTTGTGATTTGTATCATCACAGCTATAGACCCCAGCGCTCCATAGAGGATGCCGTAGCGTGGTTTATGTGTTCCATTGCATCTCTATCGCATTCGAAACATAAGGTTACCCCTATTTTGCTTGACAATTCATTTGCTTCGGAAATAGTAATATCTTTTCATTTAATCTCTTTCTCCTCTTTTCTTAGTTATGACCGTGCTAGGTTCGACATAGCACGTTGCTTGCTTTCGTACTTTAAAAACCCGTTGTTATTTACTTATGAGTAGAAGGATTTTGGCGAGTATTTTTGTTCGTCGCAGTCAGCCGACAATTCAGATAAGTCAACTACCTATCCGGAAAAGCACCAGACGGCCGTTTCGCCCTATTGGGGCTCGTCAGTGGTGCGCATCCTTCGGTCCTCTACGGAGGATCGAACCCATGACTGCTAGTGGCTTGTGCCAACTAGCCCGCAGCTTATGCAGCTGAGCCATGGAGGACGGCAGCCGACCATCACGAATTGTTAGCTAACTGCGATATAGCCCGACCCATCCTCCACTGCCATGCAGGCACCTGCCATGCAGATGACAGCGGTTGGCCTTCCGGCGTCAGGACTTCCCGATTACGGCAGCTATGAATCGACATAGCATTTATGGAATCCGTAAGGGCGAATTTGTATTACTTATGAGTAGAAGGATTTTGGCGAGTATTTTTGTTCGTCGCAGTCAGCCGACAATTCAGATAAGTCAACTACCTATCCGGAAATGCGCCATATCGCAGTTAGCTAACAATTCGTGATGGTCGACTGCCGTCCTCCATGGCTCAGCTGCATAAGCTGCGGGCTAGTTGGCACAAGCCACTAGCAATCATGGGTTCGATCCTCCGTAGAGGACCGAAGGATGCGCACCACTGACGAGCCCCAATAGGGCGAAACGGCCGTCTGGTGCTTTTCCGGATAGGTAGTTGACTTATCTGAATTGTCGGCTGACTGCGACGAACAAAAATACCCGTTATTATTTATTTTCGTTCACTTTCGACATCGAGCCAAAGATGCTTTAGCAAAAATCATTGTTCGGGTGGTCTAAGAGGTCTGACAATGTACTGCACTATTTAATGTCCTTCGGAAAAATTTGGGCGTTTACGTTTTGCCAGTACTCCTCGCTTGTGTCGTCCGTGACTTAGATCATGCGGAATAATTACGAGGGCATTAGACAGCCTTTAGGTACTAATTATTTTGGATGAAATGAGATGTTATGCAATCTAACTATTCAATGATAGCAATTTCTACATAGGCCCTATCAAGCATATTGGCAGTATTTGGTTCTCAGCAAATCACTATCCAATTTGTGAGTACATGCTGTTATTCAGGTACATCTCAGCAGCTGCTTCTCAGCTCAAGATGAAGTCATAGTTTCTGTTCACTGTTTCATTTCACAGGGCGACGTGAGACTCGGATTCAAGTGTCACTCAACTGCCGAGGCAAAAATGCTGTTGAAGAGGGCGACCAGCTGCGCTCGCTTTTCAAGGTAAACGGTCTTCAACCCCAAGCTGTTAAGTTCTGTGCTGTAATGCCTCATTTATGGGCCCTTCTCTTCTCATGCTCAGTCCTTAGGTTTGTATTCTGTACATCTTGCTCCGTTTCTTTATGTAGTCGGAACCCGACTTTAACCCTTCTTGTTCATCCTCTACCGAAAGCCACCACTTTCTTTAACTTTGCTTATTCCAACAATCCTTTCTTTCTAGTTTCTTACACTTCCACACTTAAACCACTGATCGGCTTTGACTTTATGACCAATCTCACCAAAGCGACATGCCGAAAACAATTCACCTTTAGCTGACGCTGGGGCACCACAGAAGGGCAAAGACTACTTCTGTCAGGAAAATAAAGTTGGCGCTTGCGCACCAGAAATTTTAGTTAGTTCATTTGAATTATTTAGAGTGCACATAGCTGCATTGGCAGTGAAGTTCACACTGCATACATGTATCGCGACACATACACGATCAAATATCGAAAGTTCCACGCAACCGCACATAGGATAGAGCCCTTGTATATACTGTAGATTTACTGATAATCACATGCTCACATTTCAGCATATGTCGGGGAGAAAGTGAGAATTCCCCGAAACAGCATTAATTCAATAACTACTCTACTGTTGCCCGTTATCGCATTTATTTCGAACATCCTGGCATATTTCATGCAAAAATTTCCCTTGACAAATTTTAACATAGCAAGAAGGAACAACATTTCAACAGGATACTTTGAATTCAGATATTTCGGGTGTTCTCATCAGCTGTGAACCTATAATCCGTGGAAAATGGCGTTGCGCTTAAAAAGAAACAACGTTCAAGGTCCTTGCATTTAAATTTGGGATAAGCAAAAGAAAAATTACCGAGGCAAGGCGAGGCTAGTCATAAACTCAGTCTGTTTGTATAAATTAGGTTTCAGTCACCGAACTGCTGAAGCTTCAGTAAACTGAAGCCAGCGGGGATTGCTCTGTCGGTTAATTATCCTGGACGATTTGCGGGGATTTTGGCATTCCGAGCAGTCTAGGACGTGTTGGGCAACGGAGCTTGCTGGAGACATGGGACCGTTCGCGACCATATTACGTGGAATGTGCTCTGAAATCCTAGTTGACAGCCTTCTATCTGTTCCGCCCACGTACTTGCTACTACAACTACTATGAAAAAGGTAAACACAGGAAGCGGTAACTAGAAGGTCTGGTTTGTCAGGGCTGGATTTACATAGCAGCATCCTTCCTTAATGCAATAGCACAAATTCGGCCGCGTAATAACACTACTTTATCATCTGTCGGAGACGTTGCCGGGAACTTCTATCCTTTTGGTCCCCTTTAAACGGCAGTGTAATGGACACTTTTTGCTTGGGGACATCAGTCAGTCGTTTTTCTTTACTTTTGTGTTTGCGTATCGTGCTACGAATTCCTTAGGGCATCCGTTTTCCTGTAAGGTCGAGGATACGTGCTTCAGCTCACTGCTGATAGTATCTTCAGAGCAAATTTTACGAGCTCTCGCAGTGGTGGTGCGAACCATTTATCGTTTATAGTGTATAGCACAAAAACTGTTAAACTTTGGGTACTGTCCTGTCCAAGTGGGCTTGCGATACACGGATCGAGTGAGCGTACCGCCTGGATTGCTCTTTTAGTGGGTGGCCTGTACCGGGAGCCCGGAGAGCGATTCGAAAAGTCAGATCGGGTTGCAGGAAAACTTTTATTGGTGCAGTAAGAGATTCCCTGTTACCTAGCTATAAAAAACGACACCCTTTATGCTCTAGCTAGGGGAACGGAGGATCAAAAGCACACAGGGCAGTCGTGTGTTGCAACCGAAACGAACGCCAAGAGAAAATGGCATCGCGCAAGTCAAGCATTCGAACTCAGCAATCAGTTCAACAAACCACACCGGTCGCCTAGATGTACACTGAAATAATTTTCGTTAGAATTTTAAACAGGCAAAGCAGGGAATCTCCAGACTGCTATGTAGCCCTCCCCCAGAAGGAACTGTGTAAGCAGTCCTTCGATCTACGTAAGGACTGTCCGTCACGGGCCAGCCTTCTACGAGACCAGGTTGTGAAACCTGATGCAGCTGCTGGAGGAGAACCATGCAATCGGACCCTAGCGCGCTCCCACCAGTGTCCACCCTACGGTATCGAAACGATAACAAAAATGTTTGTGGGGGGACAGTTATTAAAGTTCACATAGGTGGTTGAGCAGGAAGTTCCTTCCACTCCCAGTTGACTTGCGGCGGTCCAGCGAAAAGTGAAACCGACGGTTCAACCAACCGGTGGTGTATATGGAAAGCAAAATGAAAAAGCAGTGTGAATGAATAGCAATACACAAAAGAGTTCAAAGCGAAAAACGTGTAAAGCTGTTTTTGGGTTTTCAAAAGGTTTTGCTCTTTTTTGACAGTTTCAAAACGTGTTGGTCTCTTTTTATGGATTTTGGAAACCTTTGCTAAGATCAAAAATATCTCACGTTCTATGTAATATAGTAAGTGCTAACAAAGTCCCAAAAGCGAACTGGATGTCCGAGCTCCCTACCGCGTCGATTGATAGCAGGGCGAGCAGTATTGCTGTCGGTTGAGGTTGTCGGTTCTGCTGGAGCGAACTGACTCATCTGAGGTTGCGGTGCGAGCTGTGATGGCGCAGGCTGTGAAGGTGCTCGTTGCACCGAAGAGTCAGACTTGTTGAGCAATGCTGCCTTGAGTCGATCGACGTTAATCGTCTCAGACTTAGCGTTGTAGTCAATGGGAAACGTCTTGTCGCTTTTGCGTACGACACGGTAAGGGCCAGAATAAGGAGGTTGGAGTGGCCGGCGTACGTTGTCAGTGCGAACGAATACGTGCGTGCAAGTAGTTAAGCGTTCGTCCAGGTTGGTACGCAAGCTCTGTGCTCTGGGTTGCACGGGCTGAAGCTGTCGTCTGTGATGAGATAGGCGAGCTGCGCAGTCGCCATAGTCGATGGTTGTTGGCGCTTTTGGTGAGACGATTTCACCAGGTAAGCGTTGTGTGCATCCAAAGAATAGCGAAGATGGAGTGGCGTGCAAATCCGCTTTAATCGTGTTTCTTATGCCTAAGAGAACGAGCGGGAGTGCTTCGTGCTTCAATGTGCTAGATCGAGCACAGAGTGAGGCTTTGAGTTGCCAGTGGAACCTTTCTACCATCCCATTAGCTGCGGGGTGGTATGCGGTATTTCGGTTGTGTTGGCAACCAAAAACGTTGAGAAGGTTGCTGAAGGATCCGTCAAAGTATGATCCTCTGTCGGTGCTGACCACGCTTGAACAACCAAATTAAGCTACCCAGCGTTCTAGGAAAGCTTGTGCAACTGTCTCAGTTGAGCAGTTGACTATCGGAAGCGCTTCTGACCAACGGGTGAATCGGTCGACACAGGTGAGGTGGTACACGTAGCCTTTGCATGGGGGCAAAGGTCCGACGAGGTCGACATGAACGTGTGCAAAACGAGAGTCAGGAGCGGGAAAGACGCCAGGTGCGCTTTTGGTGTGTCTGTAGACCTTGGCGCGCTGACACTCTAAGCATGCGCGTGCCCAAAGGCAGACATCGCGATTGACGTTGGGCCATACGAAGCGTTCCGTTACGAGCTTCTACGAAGCACGTATGCCGGGATGAGACAGGTTGTGTAAAGCGTTGGAAACTAGTCGACGCATCAAAATAGGAACTACGGGTCGGGGAGAAGTTTGTGAGACGTCACAAAGAATGGTCCACTCAGATGAAGCTAGTGGAACTTCGCGTAGTTTCAACTAGACGTTGCGTCGTAGCTTGTCTATGTCGGGATCAACTTGTTGGGCAGCAACCATGGCGGCTAGGTCAATGTTGGTGCCAGACGATAAGCCGATCTGCTGAATGCGTGAAAGCGCATCTGCGACGGGATTGAAATCACCTGAGACATGTCGTACGTCTGTCGGAACCTGAGAAACGTAGTCTAAGTGTCTAGTTTCCCGCGGAGAATACTTGTCTGTTGCGTCATTGATTGCGTAGATCAATGGTTTGTGGTCATTGAAGACTGTAAAATGTCGACCTTCGAGATAGTGACAAAAATGTCTGATACCTAGGTAGATAGCTAACAGTTCCCTACCGAAGGTGCTGTAACGCGATTCGGCAGGTTGTAAGCGTTTAGAGAAGAAACCTAGAGGTATCCATCGATGGTCGATGAGTTGTTGAAGAACTGCACCGACGGCAGGGTCTGATGCGTCAGTTGTCAGGGAAAGTGGCGCTGATGTGTTTGGGTAGACGAGAAGCGCTATGTTGGAGATAGCGTCTTTGAACTTCTCAAAGGATAGTCTAGCGTCGTCTACAAATTGAAAAGACGGTTGTTTACCGCGGAGCAAGTCAGTCAGTTGTTGAGCAATGCACGCGCAGTTAGGAATAAAGCGTCTATAATAGTTAACCAGGCCAAGGAATCGGCGTAACTGTTTGGAAGAACTGGGAGCAGGATAGTCCTTCGGTGACTGGATTTTGTCTGGTAGTGCTTCAATACCAGAAACGGATTTGCGGTGACCAAGAAAGTCAATGGAGCTTTGGCCAAGCTCGCATTTATCGGGGTTGACGGTAACCCCATGCTGTGTTCAGCGTTGAAAGAGAGCGTCGAAGTGCTGAACATGTTCCTGGTCAGAAGAGCTGGCGATGAGAATGGCATCTAGATAAGGATAAACGCCTTCGAATCCTCGCGTTACCTCATGAATGAAACGCTGCAAAATTTGAGCAGCGTTACTGAGGCCGAAAGACATTCGGAGTTACTCGAATAGGCCGAATGGCGTGATGACTGCTGTTTTAGCAATGTCGTCTGATGCTACAGGTATCTGATAGTAGGCGCGAACAAGGTCGACTTTGCTAAAGGTAGACTTGCCAGCTAGAGCTGAGGTTAAGTCGTGCATGTACGGAATGGGGTATTTATCCGGGACGGCAAACTTGTTAAGTGCCCTGTAGTCACCACAGAGGCGCCAGCCACCGGATTTCTTCAGCACCATGTGTAATGGTGATGCCCATGGACTTTTGGACGGGCGGATTATTCCCAATTCGAGCATTTGCTCGAATTCCGCCTTAGCAGCTTTGAGCTTGTCCGGGGCTAGTCTGCGAGGGCGGGCCGAAATTGGTGGACCCTTAGTGTGAATGTGATGCATGCTGTTTGACGTCATAGGAGACAAGTCGTTCAGGACGCGAACGAGTTTAGGATGCTTGTTGAAAAGTTCTATAAAAGGTTGTGAAGCTTGGGGTAGGACACGAATGGGAGTGATAGCAGCCACGTTGGCGCTAGTCCCGATAACACTGAGCTGTCCTAGACTCCATAAGCTTCTTCCTTTTAGCGTCGACGATAAGGTCGGATCGTTGAAGAAAGTCTATGCCTATGATGGCGAAAGGCACGGCCGCTATTATGAAAGGCCAGCGAAAGGTTCGCCAAAGGCCTAAATTGAGCGTTAGCAGCCTTTCGCCGAAAGTTGCGATTGGTGTACCGTCGGCGGAACGCAGCTTGGTCGGCGATGGTGTGATGACCTCATCTGGTCTACGCGGCATAACGCTAAGTTCGGCTTCATTGTCGACTAGAAACTCGGTGCGGGAAGTTAAATCCCTAACGCGGATGAGGCGATTTGGTGTTGGCCGGCAGCGTCCGTCGCCGTTACGGACCGGCCGAGAAGTTTCCCTGCTTCTCGGCGAAGTTGCAAGACTTGATACATATACGAGCTGCGGTACCAAAGCGTTGGTAGTACCAACAGCAAGCCTGCCTGTTGCTGGACTTGGAACGTTTGAAGGGTGATTTTGAACGGCTATGACGACGCCGGTTCATAGTAAGCTGTTGAACCTGGCGAATAAGTATCGCAACTTGTGTTTGCAGTGCTTCTATAGTTGACTGTAAGTCAGTGATAGAAGTGTCCTGGGACGCCATTGCATTGATCTTGCTGGCGTCGGCTTGTGGCTGTGATCGCTCAATAACTTGATCCGCTAAATCTGCTAGTTGTGTGAGCGAAACGGAGCTCACAATAGCAAGAATCGCTTGCGTATTTCCTGGTAGCCGCTGTAGCCATAATTCACGAAGTTAACTCTCGTCAATGGCTGAGAAGCCAAGGAGTTGCTGCATCTCTCTTAGCAGGGTTGAGGGCAGTTTGTCGTCCAGCTGAAGATCCCTGCAAAGCTACTGCAGGCGAACTTTCTCAGAGGGCATAACACGCTTGATCGTGGCCTCCTTGAGCGCCTCATAGCGGTTTTCGGTCTGAGAAATGATGACGTCACGAACCTGCATTGATACCTTTTTGGGGAGATAGGATATAAGCTTGATATACTTCGCGTAGTTGGAAGTGATTCCGTGGTTATAAAACTCAGCCTCAAGATGAGCAAACCACCAAAGAGGATCCATGTCCCAAAAAGGTGGCACAGAGAGAGATACAACGCTAAGGAGAGACTCCACCTTAGGGTCTAGATGTTCCATGGTTCAAAAAATGACGCAAAAAGCAAGCTACCGTATGCAAAAATAAACCGGAAAATACGAAAAATAAATGGAACAAGCTAACCGGAGAAATGTTTGAAATATGCGGCGTTGAGATTCTTCCGGAGTCCGGGTCACCAATTTAGCGAGTAACCTGTAGCGGGAGCACGGAGAGCGATCCGAAAAGTCAGATCGGGTTGCAGGGAAACTTTTATTGGTGTAGTAAGAGATTCCCTGTTACTAGCTATAAAAAACGACACCCTTTGTGCTCTAGCTATGGGAACGGAGAATCAAAAGCACACAGGGCAGGCGCGCGTTGCAACCGAAACGAGCGCCAAGCGAAAATGGCATTGCGCAAGTCAAGCATTCGAACTCAGTAATCAGTTCAACGAACCATACCGGTCGCCTAGGTGTACAATGAAATAATTTTCGTTAGAATTATACACAGGCAAAGCGGGGAAGCTCCATACTGCTACACTCTCTAGATTTACATCCAAATTGTTGTTCCTTCTTGCTATCTTAAAATGCTACCATATGCTAACCCTGCACGTGACCGCGAACCTCCTGAAGATCGGGTGGATCGGTGCGGCGCTTCTAATTTTAATAGTTAACCTTTTGTATTCTAGCAGTCAATCATCATTGGACAATAATTTATCATGGCCAAAAAATTAGGTGCTTCATGGTTGGCTTGAAAATTAAAAAACCATAAGATAGGTGAATCGTCAGTTTAAGCCTCTCCCGATTTAACTGTACTGCTGTGTAACGATAATTTGTAATGGAAATTGTATGTTCCCACATAAACTGATATGGGAAGCAGTTATGGCTTGCGTACTCTGTGAGAAAAATAAAAAATGCAAATGACAACGCCCACCGGTGTACCAGTTTCTTGGCCCGTTGTGATACGTAAATTCACTTTGTGTACATCCAAACTGTTCAAATGAACACTAGTGTAGAATTCCTAGCAGCCACGTTGCGGATGGGGCTGTTGAGCACACAGTTTTGTTCTCGTTATTTCATTATCCGAGAGAAACGGACTATATTAAGTTTTACAAGTAGAAAAGCGGGTCACCAAGGCGGTTTTCGAAAGCGGTAATGTAGGATCAAAGGTGATGTGGGTTGGAAGGACACTCGAAGAAAGAAAACGTTTTGTCCGCAAGCACCTCGACTGTAGTGTATGACAAGTTTGAGGTGGTGACCTCTCAGATGAGTATTTTGGCTCAACTGAAACTGGTTGCAACATGCCTGGTTTGTGTTCGTCACTATTAAGTAAACGGTGATGACCACTCAGTGCTGACTTCTATATTCACCACTGCACAATCTCAGGGTCTGTAGTCTGCGTTGCTAGAAGAGTTGAAACAACCCTCTAACGAGTTTGGTACCTCTACATTGGGGAGTTTCGAATGCATCAACGTCGCGTTTGCGCCAGGGACATTAGGTTTTTATCGCGTATTCCATATGTGGCCTCACCTACCTATTCAGCATTTGCAGAAAGTTTGATGGCTCCACTTTTCCAAAAGCTCTCCGTAAGGGTTTAACGTGTTGACTGTCTCCTCTCGATGCTCTTTTAGCCTGTTTTTAGCAGCCGAACTTGCCCTGCACAATTACCCCGAGGTTGTTTACCTGAGAACCACATTGCTGGTCCTCAAGTCTATATTCATGGGTAAACTGATGGCGTAAGCTCACAACCTTGCATTTCTCTGCGCTTAACTGTAGTTGGTTTTCCGTCACTCATGTATACGTCCTGTCATGATCACTCTGCAGTGCCCTGTGATCGCCCATGGTCCTGATACTATAACAGCTTTTGACATCGGCTGCAGTTAGTGGAATGGCAAACTGAAGCACATTGACAAATTCTTTGATGAATACCAGAAGTAAAAGTGGTCCTAGTACTGATTCTTGGGACGCACCACACTGGACCACAAATGGGTCGGAAATGGAGCTGCAAACTCTTACATTCAACTGATGTTGAATGAGGAAGTTGATTATCCAACGTAGCAGTGCGATACCGATTCCATGCTTTAAAAGGTCGTCTAGAAGAATGCAGTACTCCCGGTGGTCGGACGCTTCAGTGAATTCCAAGTAGACGAAGTCAACTCCAACTCTTGCTATGACTGACTTCGTCCAGCTTGCTCGAGCTAACAGCCATTTTGTAGTGCGACCGATTTCGGTGTAATCTGTGCTTCTGTTACACTACGATTTTGTTGTTGCCCTCAAGGTATTCCATGAACGCTTCTGGGATAATACCTTCCATTACTTTGGACAACACCGGAATGAGGATGAGGAGGGCTTTGCACGATTCCCACTTGTAAATATGAGTGATTATTCCATTTTTATACATTGTGCTAACCCTTATTTCCTCAAGACATCATCGAGAGAACCGGGCTAATGGTTCGGCGATGTTCACAGCGGCTGTCTTCAATGCTTTATGTGTTAAATTGGCTACACCGGGTGAGCTGTGCACGCGCAAGGAAAGGGGCATTTTCATCACATTTGCTGCCATGAATAAATCGTAATTTAACCATGGGAACGAATTGAGCTGTCAAGAACGGGTGAGTTGGCAATTCACTTTGACAAGTGCGAGTAAACTGTTGTCAAAGCACGTTTAGCGCTTCTTGTATGGTTATCGTCGGGCCATGCGTTGAACGTAGAACTGGGATATCGCGCTGCACTCTCCAGAGCTTGTTGACGTCTCTGTACTGGGTTTTATTATTAATATTGTATTAGCTCGCTATGTTCTGCTGATGTTGGACTTTGTCCTCACGGATCAACTTGACGCAGTGGTTTCGTTGAGTTGTGTGGACATCCTATGTCTGATTATTTGGATAGGCATTATAAGTGCGCCAAGCTGAATCTCTTGGGGCTATGCATTTTCGGGTCCAGCTCCTCAGATAGGAGTTCGTTTTCTTTGAGGGAGCAACTTTGCTTTCTCACGCATTTGCCACTAACACGGTGAATTGGGTGACAAACACCATCCAGACGACATGAGGCAGCTGCGCGGCTAGGAAAGACTAGTTGATTTCTTGAACGAGTGCGAACGGGATGTCGTAATGGGTAGCAGCGTAGGTTTCATTGTGGTTCTCATTGTCGTACTCCGCGTAGCAGATATAACAAAAGAACAAAATCCCGTGGTCGCTAAGGCCAAGCGGTTCGGCGAGTTTCGCTATTTCGACCATTCGTTCCTCCTCGGTAAGCACAAGGTTCAAAACTGATGGTTCGTCACCCGTTCTTACTCGCGTGGGAGAAGAGACATGGTTGTGCAGAGGTACACCGGGGAGTACCTCATGCACGTCCGCTTTAAATTGTTCAGTGAGTGACACTGGGACTTTGATTGCATGCAGACTGAAGTCTCCATCAGAAGGGCATGACAGGATGACTGCGCCAGGACACACTTTATCGCAGAAGCCAGGCGGTGTTCCATTTCCAGAGTGGTCATTAGAGGGTGGTAAACTATTGTTAATACACGCACATCCCCGCGCCTAAGGTGCAGACGGCACCAAAGAGAATCGACAACTTGCGTATCTGGATCGTGGATGATACCGAACTACATGTCAGTGCGGTAATACATGAGCACTCCGCTTCTTCTACTGGCTCGATCGCTTCGAAGTGAAATCATGCCGGGTGGAGCAATCTCAGCATCGGTGATCTCCGTGTTCAGCCACGTTTCGGTGGCCGTGCCTATGTCCCATAGTGTGAAGACCTAACGGATAAGAAGTTCAGTTAGCTTGCTGTGAAGACCCTACGCACTGGTATATATACAGCTGAAGGCCTCCGAAATAAGAAAGTTGTTTGCGGATACTGATTTCGAGTGATGGTCCATGCAGACACTTGTGGGGTCGGCTGTCGGTTGTTTTTTAAGAGCGCCGACGCAGATCCTAGGGCCATTCCGGCTTGCTGTGTAGAGTACTCAGTGTCATAAGTGGATTTTACCCTTGACCTCCTTCAGCTGGGTGTTTTGACGGTGGTGGTGCGGTTGTGCATGTGAACTGCTTATTCAGCGCTACCTTGTCTCCTTCGTCTTTATGCGTATTTCGGATGATGCCATTTTGAGTATTTTGTGTCACATTTCGATCACGTTTTCTGCCATAATTTTGGATTGCAACGTTACTTCCATCACTTTGGGACCAATTCCTTTCTAATCAGGTGATAGCGATAGCCTTGATGTCGAATTAGCGGTCACGCTTTTGTGTGTGAGTATTTAACGGAGGAAGCGCCATTCATCCCAGTCATGTGCTCTGGCCTCTAGCTCGCTTGCGGTTTGAAGCTCTCGTATACCGTGGATAAGGATCGATTTTAGGCAATTTTTGTTTACGGAAGTCGTCCACACTTTGCATTTTTGACGTTTGCTGCAAGGAACCTCTGGAAAAATTCGTACAGTACATGAGGTGGTACGGAGGCGAGTGGCTGGCAAGAGAACTGCCTCTGCAGCATTTCCTGACTGAAGCGATACTTGGAGCAACCGCGGTTCATCATAGTGGATTGAGTTTGGATGACGGACTAGGTGCATCATATTGGCCGGCTTAGCTTGGGCCTCTATTAGTTGACACGAAAAGTCCCGCTGTTTCCAGTCTTTTAGCAACTTAGCTTTGATGGAGTGTATCTCGGATTCAAGCACATTGAAGCATACAGTTGTTAAAGAAATTTGATGTTGTCTAGTGTTCTCCGTTTTAGAAGAATGTGTGGGTACTTTCTTTTGTACCACAAGAGTTGGTGTGCTCGATCCCATAGTATTAGTGGCAGCACTAACTGCACATGGTTTGGCGTCCGTGGAAACTGCGGTGGACGGTGCCTCTTTCATGTGGGCGGACTCGTATGTTGTCGGTCCTTCAGTAAGATTGGATTTATCGCGTGGCTTTTCTGAAGCATGTGCTGCAAATGTATCATTAGGAGCAACCTCTCGTGTAGGGGCACCTAACTCTGTGTATCGATGCTCTTACGTCCAGCCAGAACGTTCTTTTTTGAAATGGTGTTCGATGTCAAACATCAACTTCAGGGCACTGACTCGCCTGGTTCCAGTAGGACATTTCTTACGACGGATGCTTGCTCTCCGATTTGCGCCAGTCTGTCGCACTTCTGTGCCAGCACTGCCATGCATTTGGCAAGTGGAATAACCGTACACCCAGTGCAGAAGCAGAGGAGATCACTTGGATTTAAGCGAGTGCACTTGGTCATTGGGTGACCTAGAAACATTGTCCAGGTCTATCTCCATTGTACAGCGTTGTTTTGTGGTGGTTAATGCACTATTTTTTCAAGGTCGCTGGATTACTGACTTCTCCGGTCAAGCTGGAAGTTTTGTGGAGGAGTTGATTGTTTTATTCGGACTCGCAGCGAACTGGGTAGACTTAACAGTATATAGCTGGCTTGTTCCCATTGCGTGGATATCACGTACTTTTTATGTCCATTTGTGTGCGTTGACATCGAGTTCAGTTGGATCAAACATGTTCTAAGTTGCATGAAGAAGAGTTAAATCGCAGGATGTAGTTCATCACGACATTCGGATGCGCAAAGTATACGGACGACCACCTTGAGTTGTCAGTGACAATAACACCACAGGAATTTGGAGTACACATGTTCCTAACACTTCTGTTCAGATTATTCCTATCCCGCTTCGGGTACATCGCAAAGGTAAGTGATTACATCTATTATCTGACTCATTTTTCTTTACGCGTTGGCTGGTCCCGTATTCCTGTACATTTTCCTGCGTCATCTGATTTACAGGGCTTCATCATTCACCCAAAATCCATATATTTTCCACTAAGGAGTAATTTGACTGCCCGTTTTCAGAATGGTTGCTTCCTCTGGAACACCTTGAATTCAGTGGCATGTCTTTGCATGTGGTGAGACCAGTGTAGCTTATGTTTGGCAATATTGCCTCAGTTGGGCAAACTAGAATGACCTGCGTGTGCTTAAAGTTTGTCCTCAAAGTGCGGTATCATGTCTGACTTCAGTGGATGTGAATATTGAGAAGGTGCGTACCAGCAGATTACCACCGCGTCGATAGCAGGGTAATGATAATCACTGTTAACATAACCAGGTAGCAAAGTGATGCGGAGAAAAACTAATGGAATGTGTTCTTGCAAATGGCACTGCTGGAGATGATACGGAGATGAGCGTCCATTAACAATGGCGTGTGTGTTCCAATCAGACTAACACAGTGGATCGTTTAAACAACAGTCAAGAAATAGAAAATAGGAAGAATGAAGAATGGCTATTAAGGTCGTTCGCAAAAAATGAATGTCAACTAGCTATTCTTCGGACAATTTGCATGATAGCGGCATTGCTTTCTTGGTCGTAAGTTGACCCTTCTAGAGGTTTCCACGTGGGGTTTATCTACCGTTCCTCTCTGCTAGTCCCAAACTGGTATTTTCTCTTTCCGGTGGGGGGAAAATGACATCGAGTTTCCAATTGATAGCCGAAGTCGAATTAAATGAAGGTCGACCACTTCAGGTAAACATAGCACGACTAAAACTCAAACCCAAAATCTTTGGGTTGTAGGCCAAATCCTGTACCCACAAGTCCCCGAATAGTGGCTAAAAACACTTATCACGAACGTTAATCACTAAATGGAGGTTACTTTGAAGGACCAATTCTTTGGTTCCATGCAGATGGTATTTAGGTGGTTTGGTCGCCATTTTTACTCAAATGCTTAGAAAAGACATGAAGTTGCATAAGGAATAAGCCAACAAGGTCTGGAAGCCTGGAGATAAATACGATATCGCTACACTAGATATCCCGCAGTATTGAACAACTGTGGGGCTATGTGCCTAATTCCTCTACCGTATCAAATCAGACTAGAACCACTGAGTGGGTGCATCGGATGGTATCGACATCCACGGAGTGGCCACATCTTGACCTACCAGATCCTGAAGTATCTTCATTAATTTTATCGCAACCTCCTGGAACTTAGCCATAGTGTCACAAGGATATGACACTAGCTAAAACTGGTCACTCTGTATAGCCTGCTGCAGTGTCAGCAGAATTACTTCAGTCTCCGAGTTTGTCAGCAGTGCAACTCCCTCTCAACTTAGACAACCTCTGTGCTCACATGTTTCGTGCAAAAAACGGACGACTATGTATTAAGCCATTTATGTTAATTGGCATGATTCCTCTCTCTGCGAAATCATCTAATGGGACCAAGCGGTATTCATCAACCTTATTCATCAAATTGCAGTAGGCGCAATTGTGATTTTTCTTAATAAAGGTCACAATATGTACACCAGTACTGGTTCCCATTTGTTAGCAAGTTTGCGACTCATCTTACGATTGGAGTGCTTGTTATTCCACAGGATTTGTCGTGCATTCGCTTTTCCACCAATAATAAGTCATTGTTTTACTTCATCATTTTCGATGTTCTTGAGACTATTTAACCTCATCCAATAGCTTCCACACGCATCTTTACTACAGGCAAATTGGACGAATGCGATTGGTTGGCCCTGAATTATGCGCGCCATTTGCCCAGAACGGGGACGAGAGTACAGCGTAAGTTGTCAATCTTTGCTACAGACTACCTAGGAGCCCAAGCTGGTATTTTGTTTATCCTGTTATTGTTGTTTTCAATTTATGAGTATTCTCATTCTCTTGGAGCTTACCGCTACTGTGTTCCTTTCAATGATTGTATCCAGAACATCTCACTGCGTGGTTACTCCCAAAACAATGACGGACAACTCTTCAGAGGCATCATCCGAAGTATCATCTTCAGCATCACAGTCCGACGAAGAACAGGATTTCCCAAATGCATTGCTCAGTAATCAGAAGCGCAAGGAAGCGTCTCAGCCTGCCTTACATCGTCTTCACCAAGTACCCAGATATAGCATAGCTACGCCTGCTGCAAACCGAGAAATTGCATCCACAGAGCACCTACAGATTCCGAGAAAAAGTTTGGGGGGCAGTATGGATTTATCCGCAGAGGCAGTCGAAGGAAGTTTAGCACGTCTTAAGCCACAGTCGCCCGCCGTTCTGGTTCCTGCAGAAAAACGATATATCTTCACAAGCTCTTCGATTAACCTACCCAGGTTTGTTGGTCAATAATTCATGAAAAATCGCCCTTTTCATAAAATACTGGGTGTTTTATTAATCATGTCCGAAGCTAGGAGCGGCTGCACTCAGGTGCTCTGAGTGTTACCTGTCCAATGGCGTAAATTGCTTTGCCGGCAGAGGTGAGATGAGACACAGGGCGCGACATGTGTATCAACGATCGCAGGGCATACCGAGCCGTTCGGTTGTGGGAAGTGAACGTTAGCCAGACACCACAGCCGCAAGCAACCTGTCCTGTGTGCATCGCAGGGCAAGACCAAGGAAAGGCACGCCGTTCGGCTGTGAGAACTGAACGTAAGCCAGACAACACAGCCGCACTGAAGGTGTCATGCTTGGATCGATCGATAGTCGGCGTGCTCGCAGTTGAAAATGCCAACAAAAGGGTTCCCTGCGAAGAGGTTAGTTGATCCCTGTACTAGCGATTGATAAAACAGCCTGGCCGTATGTGATGACCGGTTGATCGGCGCCCTATTGCTATCGCCACAAAAGCTGTTATCGCCGCATGACTGGCTTCCGACAAACCCCTAAGCTTTTATTAGGCTGCTTTCGCTGCTAAAAGAAAGCATACTGCCGAGAGCACATTGTAAGGTTACAGTGTTGTTCGCTTTACCGTTTCGATCGCGTGTGTGTTACAGCTGTACATTCACCCCTCGTGAGTGCATAAAAACGAATTCGTGACTTAACATGACAATGCTCCTAGATTCCAGTGTGCCCCGACGTCTTGGTGGTACCATTAGACAGCACACCAATTTAGTCATGAATGCAATTATTGCTCTCACAGGCAGACAATTGCTAGTTGTACAAATTGATCAGACCATCGATGGTGTTTCTCCTGTACAACAGACAATATACATTTATTCATTTCTTTACTTATATTTACATGGAATGTGTGCAAGTTCTGTAAATATCAACGAATTAAATGTGCGAAGTGCCCTCTGTCGTTTTGGCTACAGAGGAGCATTTGCCGGATGGGGTTGCCGAGCGCTTTCTGCAATGTCTCTAACAAAAGCTGCCTACGGTAGAGTTAAGGTTGCACAGGAAAAAGTCTTTTTGACATAAATTCGTCTAAATGGTCTCATTGGGACGCCGAGGATAATGAGCGGTCACTCCAGCGAACATACTTTGAGCACTTGTGTTATGCGGGTAGCTTAGAAATCGTTCCGAAGAATTGTCATTTATATCTACTATGCATTAGGTTGTTACTTGCAGTATCGGCCTTGCTATCCCATCAGTAATAAAACTGCGACGCATGGTTTGTTAAACCTGGTCAGACCACTGAGTACTTGCAACATTCAGAATCACGAGTGTGAAAAACTTGCTTTTCACTGATGACGAAGTTCGATCCCATTCGCTTCTAGACACCATTCAGGTATTTCCTTCCATATGCACCGTGCGCTGATGAGGATTATTCCATAGTACCTTCGTAACCAATTTCATTCCCAGAAGCCTTATATGAGGAGGAAAACAATTGATGGACGTGGATTGCAGATTAAGCGTAAGTAACAGTGAACATCGATTTGTAGCTTGTTCTAAAATAGGCTCTAGCGCTCACAGACGCAGAGCATACGGCGGAACCCCTCTGAAGTAAGGAAAATGCGAACATTATCAGGTGCTGACCAGCAAAATATATTTCGGCGTAGAAAGTGATCACATGATCGAACAGCAGTGAGATGCAGCTGCAAATCTAAAGTAGACAAATGCTATAGTATGGCTTCCAGTTGGTCATTTTGTTCTAAACAAGCTCATCCTTAACTCCTCGCGTATACGGTCTTTTGGTCAACAGCCATTCTAGCCTCACTGCCGAATAACCCGCAGATTGGGGCTCACCAACCCTGTTGGTATACTTCCAGTTTTTTCATGTCAACCACCTAGTTGTTTGAGGTGAGGATAGGACTAACATTGAATAACCGGTACTTTTGGGAAATAGAAAACACGTTTATCTCCACCGTGACGTCGACGAATCGGAAACACACGGTTTGGTCATTGAAAAATACCCATGACCACGCTGGCGTTGGTGCGTCTGTGCTTCGCACCCTAACATCGTTTTCCCTTCTTTTCCAACCAAGCCACTACCTAGTTGTGCTCCGTGCATTTCAGCATACTGCTCTCAGACTACTAGCAGTGTTAACCAGTCTTTCTTGAGAGAAGGGATCTGAAATCAACCTTGCTACCAAAAGAATGATGCCCAGTCGTTTTTTGCAAACTTTCCGCGGTTCAAAACACTGGATAACGTGTGCAAGATGGCTCGGCAACTGCCCACATACGCACCTTTCCGTAGGGTTTACTAGAGGATGTACTACTTTGATGCCCGTTGAATGTTCAGTTCACATTCAGTGATGAAATGTATCGTCAAATTGATGGAGTGTCCATGGGATCTCTTTCAGGACCGTTGCTGGCTGCTATATTTATGGCGAAGTTAGAAAATGGCCCACTCGGAATGCACGTCGGTAGAATTGATATGTACGTGCGATATGTTGATGGCACCTTCGCGCTTCGCGAATTCGAAACGCACGAGGAACAGTTGATGGAAGCCTTTAATGACGCACCTGAGAATCTACACTTCACCTGTGAGCACGAAAACGCGTGTAGAAGTCATCGGCAACTCGGACGGATCATGTGGCAGAAAAGTACACATCAGGCATATATGGATTGGGCAGTACACCAAGGTCATCCTCACACACGCGTGATGTGCGTACTCCTGGTTCACTTGGATTATTCCCCTCTATCCTCTCTCCATCTTCGCGCAGCGTTGTCACTGTACGCTCATTCGAACCGAATTTACAAGCCCTACACAGTGATCCATCATACGTGGAAATATTTTCCACGATTAGAGGCTGTGCCATCACTAACCGTTTCCACTGGCATCTGTGATTAAGCGCAAACGTTTAATTCAATCGTATTGAGCCGATTGCCTTTCTGTGTGACAACACTCGATACGGAATTCTCGAGGTAGGCCGAAAAGCCTAAGCTTACTCCGATCCAGTGTTTATCAACACAGCTGTGAAAGAATCTGTGATCCGTCAGTCTGTGTTCAGCGCTCTGTTCAGGTTCCAGTCACTCGCCATTCCTTGTGACCTTGTCGGCCAGTGCGGCTACATGACCCATCACACGGACCGCGCGACCACGCCGACCGCTCATTTGACCTTGCAATCACCACGCTCACCTGACCGATGGGCGCCGCTCTCAAAGCTGTACAAGTACAGAACGCTAACCAATCCACTGGGTCAGGTAACGACACCAAATTGAATGGCAGAAAGGCGAAACCGAAGCGCTCCAAGCGAAAGGCATTTGCGGCTTAGGAGAATGTCATCGAGTAGTAAAAATCGGTCTGGCTTGTTCGCACTGTTTGGAATGGTACCATACGAAATGTGCAAATGTGTCCCAACAACAGTTACGGGAGCGAAATAGCTTCCATGATGCATTTTGGTTCTGTACTGCGAGTTCCACCACCCACCTCATTAAGTGCTTGCTTATCCTAGCTGAGAAATGCGACCGGTTAACCGCAGAAGCAGAACAGGGGATAAACAATAAGATTACTCCAATGGAAGCGAGTATGCACCACAGAAGCGTAGCGGCTTCTAAGCAACGGAATGCTAAACAATCCACTTCCCCTGAACCGCACTCAGCCACCTCTCCATCTCCGTTGTTTCCTCCAACTTTGGTAGAACGCCGGGCGAAAACAGACTGTACCTACGAGAATCAAACAGTACTCACGACAACGAAAATCAGGCACCATTCAAAACGTCTGGTTAAGCAAATTCCACTAGGCCTGACATTTAGCATTAACAAGGATGAAGCAGCCAAACACCAACCCTTGGTACCTGTAGCTCAAATATCTCTTGTCGAGACTAAGCCTCCCAGAACATCGGTTACATATGCAGAGTTTGCTGCAAGGGTCCACCGAGAGGCCGCCGTTGCGTCCTCTTTCATTGTAAACACCGTTAACGCGAATAGAGAGAAAAACAGCAAACAATCACTTGTCAACAAGTCAGGACAAATGAGTACCATACTTTGTAGATCGACAAAAATGGATCCAACAACAGTGCTCGGACTGTTATATGCTCAAATGTTCCTGAATCTACCGCCATCACATTGTGGGATAAGTTATCAGACGACCAAGACCAATGGAACTCATTGTATACGCAGATGAGTATCAAAGCCAAGCCCATAAACTTCTTACGAATTACACGTCATCCGAACTCGTCACCCTATGGAGAACCCAGACTTATTCGAGTAACAGTAGAATCCTCCACCGACGTAGAAAAGGTTTTGCTCTCCGCAAGCGCGCTAATACACAGATCCTGTGGGATACGCATCTATCCTGATGTCCCTTGGAGCGCGCGACAACCAAAACGAAACACCGAAGAGGGGCACAGTAATTAAGACCGCCTAAACACAATCTTCATACATAGTGTGCCAGAACATCCTTCTAACGATGTTCAAGAGACCGGAAAGCACGATTTAGAACAGTGGCGGTTCATTCGTGAAACACTTTCTTTGGATAATGTTGTGGCACTATCGCTCACCAGGATACCTCTCTCACCGAATTAAAGAGGATGCGGCCCTAGAATCCTGAAACTTGTGGTTCAGTCAGAGCAACAAGCAAAGGATGTTTTGGGTCGATGGCGGAGAAATCGGAAACATCTTCCTTCCGAAATTCGGTTAAAGGTCGCAGAATCTTTGCACAGCTCAAATATTAAAGCAACTGAAGCAGCAAGAATACCGACGAATGTACAAAAGCGTAACTTGACTGCTGATTTAAATGACTCTGACGTAGGTCTAAACGAAGGTTGGGACGCACCTTGGCCGAATCAAGTTGCAAACGAGGTGTCACTGACCCATCAAAAAAAACGAGGAACTGCCGACCTCCCATCGGTCGACATTCTCCCACACTTGACAGCTTCACCTCTCTGCGGGCTCCTGGAGACCGAGAAACTGGACTGCTTGTATACGAATGCTCAGGGACTTTCTAACAAACTGGCTGAACTGAAAGATCGCCAAGCTTCCGGCTCGTATGATGTCACTGGTATCACCGAGACATGGTTGCACACGGGAATGACGGACGCTGAAGTATTGCTACCCGGCATGTTGCTGATCTGGAACGACAGGCTCACAAAAGGAGGAGGGGTAATCCTGTACTACCGAAACGACTTACAGTGCGAAGCCGTGGAGGATTCAGACTCGCAGTTCCCTGACTCTCTTTGGTGCCGGTTGCAGTTAAAAGGCAGGGACGCTTGCCTTATTGTCTTGGTGTACCGCGCCCCTAACTCAACACCCGAAACCAACTACCACCTAGCGGTTGCTTTAAGGTGCAGTTTACAACAAATGTACACTCACATTCTTATCACGAGTGATATCAACGTACATTGTGTAGAAACTCCAGCCACGATCGGAGAACATTTCAAAACCGATCTACAAGATCTATTAACTACTGTTCCGCTTTACAATCACATCACTTTGCCCACTCGGTTCAGAGCTGGTAACAGGCCATCTGTGCTGGATCTTGTGCTTACCAACGAGGATCATATGATTGATGCGTTGGTGTTAGACTGCCCGTTGGGTCGCAATGATCATGCAGTCATCAGTTTCAACTTCGTCTGCTATGCAGAATATCTGAATGATAACGATGAGACTGCACGAACCATCACAAGGTACGACCGACTCGCCCAGCTAGTCAGCGCCATAACATGGTCTTTCCTCGAAGAAGAACCCCCGTAAGTCGCCTGGCTCGAGTTCGTCAAAAATTCAGTCAGCTGATTGCACAGGCCTCAGAGATAAAAGCTTGCAATAAGTGCAAATCAGTTTCTTTCGTTAGGAGCAGGACCCGAAAATGGATGACAGTACGCAACGCAGCATGGCGAGTGTACAGAGAAGCTCCAGCACCAGAAACTTGGGACAACTACGTAGCCCAACGTAACCACTGCACTCAACTGTTAAGAGAAGACAAAGCCAGGAGACAAAGACAGAACATCGCAAAACCCTTCAGTGCTAACCACAAACTGCTGTACAAGCACGTTAATAGCCTACGAAAGGTGATGCAAGGATTTCCTCCACTCAAGACGGCTGACGGCCCAACAAGAACGTCTATGGAATCTGCAAACGCACTGCAGATGCAATACGCCCCCACGTTTCCAAGAGCCTTGCCACCAAGCGATCTACCAAGCTTTATCTGCTGCTCGCCAGGACTAACCCACATCACTTTTAACGCAGAGGCTGTATTGCAAAAGCTGACGTTTCTACGCAAACACAGCTCGCCGGGTATCGACACCATTCGTCCAGAGGCATTGGGAGCAGCAGCAAGCCAACTGGCAGGACCTTTAGCTCAGTCTTTCCAGCGCTGCTTAGACCAGAACCAAGTTCCCGCCATGTGGAAGCTTGGAATAATAAGCCCGATTCACAAAGGTGGAAGCAGAACTGATCCCTCCAAGTACCGCCCAGTATCCCTTCTTCCTATACTCTCCAAGGTCATGGAATCCATAGTTGCCGATGCACTGGTGTGCTATCTGGAAAACTGCAACATCATCACTCCCGAACAGCACGGTTTCCGTCGACAGCGGTCATGTACAACGAACTTACTAATTGCACGCAGTAGTTGCACGGCAGCGGCTGACGCTGGAGAAGGTGTTGACGTAATCTACCTAAATTTTTCCAAGGCTTTCGACCGTCTAGGCCATCGGATACTACTATCCAGGCTGCAGCATTATGGGATCCGAGACCCTCTTTTGAGCTGGATCGCCAGCTTTCTACTTCAACGGCGATTAGTGGTCAGAGTTCGGAGCTCTTTATCGGACCCCATACAAAGTGAGTGTGGTGTGCCGCAAGGCTCAGTTCTAGGTCCACGTTTGTTTTTGGTGTTTCGTAATGACCTTGCACAGGGAATCGCTTCAAACTTCCTAATGTTTGCCGACGATATCAAGATCTGGCGCAGGATCCAGGCGAACACCGACCAACATGTGCTTCAGAGTGATTTAGGTACGGTGTATCAATGGTCGGCCCAAAACTCATTGCATTTCAACGTCAGTAAATGCAAGGTGCTTTCCATCCGACATCAGAGCAGCTACTCGTACCGGCACGGAACGAATATACTACAACAATCAACTCTCGAACGTGACTTGGGTGTCCTGGTTCATAATGACTTGGGTTTCTCCAGGCAATCCGAAAGAGCCTCAAAGACCGGGAACCAACACATGGGGCTGTTGAGGCGGGCGTTTGGACAAATAAACAGCGCCATATTTTGACAAATGCTCAGTGTGTATGTTCGCTCTCATGTCGAATCCGCAATTCAAGCCTGGCATCCATGGCTGAAACACGACCTTAATGCACTGGAGCAGCCACAACGTCGGGCATCTAAGAACGTAATTGGAATGCGCAATCTTTCCTACCCGGAGAGGCTGCGACGACTAGGATTGTTCAGTGAAAGCTATCGCAGACTACGAGGCGACCTTATTATGGCATACTTGATTCTGCGAGACACACATCATGTGTGCCGTCCTCTACTGCAACTCAGCAGCAATACAAACCTGAGGGGCCACTCATTAAAACGCTCTGTACAGTATAGCCGTCTAGCTGGTCGCAATAATTTCTTTTCCATCCGTGTCTGTCACCTGTGAAATGCTCTCCCAGAATCGGTCATCACTGCACCGAAACTAACTGTATTTAAAAGACGGTTGGATGATGCACTCATCCACTTACACTTTGTTACTTAACACTACTTCTCCATCCTACACCTCGAGTTCACCATAGAATTATTTGTTGTTAACTGTGGGTGTTGTGAACCTAAGGGGATCGCAGGACTACGCCGGAGGAAACGATAAGTACTCATTTTCATATTCAAATTATTCACTATTTTGCTATCCTTATCCTCATTATTTTTATGTTGATATCCCCACCAATTATCCAACGGGACTTGTAAAGCAGCGCTTCTTAGCCCGTATAAATTCATTGTTCATTGTTCACAACTCAGTACCTTTACGGCATAAGAGGAGTTTAATCCGATCTTCCGTCTTCAGAGCGTTCAATATTTGCACACCGGCTATCGACAACGAAGAACTACAATGAATCATCTACGCCCTTAGAGAAAACGGTAACCCTGACTAATTTATTATGAAGTATTTGAAAGAATACAATCAAAAGTCACCTAGGAGCACTACTCTTAAGAAAGAGCTTGTAATACACTTCGCGTTTAAGGGCGATTCTGCACGTGATATCTTATCTCGACGACTGAAAGATACTGCTGAGAAAACTTCCGCGATCCGTTTGAGAATTGTTTACCACAACAAGCCATTGGCTGCAAAACTGTTGAAAGACAAACTTCCCTCGCTGACCCGTTCAATGCTCGTCTATCAGTATTCGTGCTACTGTGGTGCACGATGCGTAGGTCATGCCATGAAGCACTTTTCTCAGAGGTTTCTCGAGCACATCCCGGTGTGGTTTTGACAAAGACGACATGAGATCCTCAAATAGCTTAATCATGTCGCTCTTTTTTGACTGGGGCCATACAGCTTCTGGGAATAATGTCAAAGTCACCTATTCACTTCTTGGACGCTTCTCGCAATGATTCCGAATGCAACTCTAGTCCATTGCCGAAGCTATTTACATTCACTATCTGAAGCCGGAATTATGTGTGCAAAAACGATTCATGCCGCCGCTATTATTAACTCGGCTCACAGAGATTGCTCATAGCTATCTGGTTGTTACCTTAGATATTTACTTCACTACTGAAGTCAATGTATTAATGTTTCTTTACTTCACTTGGCTTGCCATATATGGCCCTATCTTGAGTTATTGCTTTCGACCGTTCAAAGAGCTTAGAAGTCAATCTCCCGCCCAATGTGACGCTTTCCACTTCTAATTTGAAGGTATGGGCCTGACGGGAATTTACCTAAAGGAATTCTTAACTCTGAGCTAATTTCTGCTCTTGATGCTTATTAATGAGAATGAAATACTTGCTTTGCTAAAGACCGGCATTGCCCGTGATCCCCTGCTGGCAATACTTGCAATCACCGTCTTCTGCTCGAATAGATTTTTAAACATCCAGCAGGAAATATAGTGAAAGGTTGCGGTACTAGGGCAACGTATGTTGCAATACCCAGTACGTACAAAGTGAAAGAGAAGTGTCCAAGATGGGTCACGCTCAGCGTCTACTCTCTGATCCAGGACAAATAACGAATGCGCGGCAAGCAACCTACCAAGAAGGCCCAAAGAGAATATGGAATCTTATACAAGCAGAAAGACTAAAGAATACAAACTACTCTGAAAAAATCGGAGCTTATACTCAAACTTATTGGGATTGATGTTGTTGAGGATATGGTACGAAATATCATGTTCTGTGACGCAATGTGCAATCGACTCGGACTACCTTGATTTTTCCACTGGGCTACGTTTGCAGCCGCACTTGTGCTACCACAGCAGACAGTGAGCCAGTGCACCCAAAAATAGTTAAATTGCCGTTTTCAAGTTTTCATTGTGAATTTTGCCACTCAGGATGGTAGTCAATTGGAAATATGTTGGTACCCTATATATCCCAGAAGGGGTACTGAAACCTGGATCTCCATTTATACGAACATTTGTGTTCCCGATTGGTACACCGGACCAAATGGATTCATAATGGCAGTACTAGAGCCTCAGTCTTGCCTCCGTGGTAAGAACAGTTCGGCCGAGATCGGTCATCACTCTTGTGTTGCAGGGTTGTCATGCTGCCTTATGGGGCATTTAATCCTTATACCATTACCCAGCTGTCGGATCTGGGAGCTTCTATGCTCTTCCGCGTTCATATGTGCGTTTATGTAAAGACGAGAATGACGACCCAACGGCACCTTGACGACTGGGTCGCGAAGACTTCTAACTAGTGCCTAACCCTTTCCCCCAAAAGAAAAGGTTTTTCCCTTACTTCGCATCGAACAGTCAACTCGTGTATCGTTTTAAGTGTCCAGACCCATCAGTACACACGCCCTACTCCGGTTCGGAACAGTGAATAGTTGAATACCGGTGGAAATACCTTATGCGCATATAAAACTAGTATCTATGTCATTCTAAAACTTATCGCTAAGATTTAGCACCTCATCCAATCTGCAATACCCTAAGCAGATTTGTCAAACTGTTCTCGGCCACTGTCTTGACAATTCCGCTGGTAGCTGCGCACACAAATACGTCGGTGGATTTTCACTGTGTTAGCGTACCAGCGGTGAAGTGTCCTCGCAGCTAGTGCCATCCACATTAGTAGCCCGAAAATTGCACGAAACATATCACGAAGTTTAATCGTCTTGGCGTTCAAGATGATCAGCCTTGACTCCGAAATGGGACACTATGTTTACCAGCGCGGTAACAGACAGTCGGTATTTGACAATTGTTCCTCTAACGAAGCAGCCGCTTTAAGGAACTTGTATAACAAGTTTGTGAATGTGACTTTTTCAAAGTTACTGTTGTCACAGACCAAAACACTGTTTCGTTAGAATGTGTTTTTGAAAACTTTCTTCACAGCGAGACTCCGTCAGACATCCACCATACATTCGGAAAGGCGTTTGACTACCACTTCCTCCCTTTGGGAGCCGTTGGCTGACGCGTGTAGCGGACTCCTGCTATATTCGAACTCTTAACTTTCCGTTTACGAACCGGACACTGAAGCCGCTGAACCTTAGTTAACGGTAGAGGATCATTGAGACTGACTGCTAGCTGTGATATAGCCAGGCTCATCCCCAACTATCATGTATGTTATTAACAAGCATATGACAAAATCGACCCCCATAGCTACAACGTCCCTTGCAAACCGCCGTCACGCATGGCTTACTGGCCTAAGTCGGTGGTTTGCAGTAGTAAGCTCATGGGATCGATCACAACAGGGTCCGGCAGGGTGGCATGCTAACAAGCACAAATATATGCTAACAGCCATCCGGTGCTTTTCGGTGGTGTGGTGGCTGTCTGACTGAGTCGGGCTGCGATGAACGGTCTCAAAAGACGTGCATGCTTGTATTAAGATGAGTTTTTAGGAGTAGATTCCAAGGAAAAAGGTATGGCTCTTCCTACTTTCGTTAAATATACATTAAAATTGCTCCTATGCAGATTCCGGCCTCTGTCAGTTCCAGATACACCGTCAGATATTAACTGTAGCCTAACCGGTATTATACATTTGTGTCATCAGTTGATATTTCTGTACGTAGATTGATCCAATATATGTAGACGCTAGTTTCTGAATTCCTTAGTCATGAAATGAGGACTTCAGCCCACAAGAGCGGCACATCAAATTTACCTTTCCGTTTATACCTCTGATTTATGTACCTTTTCCGAGCCATTGCCGGTGACCAAATATTAACCGGTCTGCTTAGACCAGACATCGGACTTGGATGCAGCGACAAAGGAAGTAGAAAGCAAACGCGCTTCACCGTCGGTGAACGGCATCCCTTTATCCATTGCTTCTGTTGACATTTCAAAAGCCCTTGATACCATCTCCAACGCTTCGCTGCTTCGCGCAGCCTCCTCTTTTGACGCCCCATCTTTTCTGCTGTATTACCTAAAGTTTTATTACTTCTCCGGGATTTCACTCATCAACGGATTCACCCCGGGCGTGGAGTCCATCAGGGAGATCCATCTTCTCTCTTGTCCTTTATCATAGCACTTGTGGAAGGATAACACACGCAGTCTGACACACAGTGGATTTCCCCAGCAAGCCTCATCGATCATGTCGCTTACGCAGATGAGTAGTACTATTTGCTCGTGACCGAGAATCCCTGATAGAACGCCTAGGACGGTTTAGGAAGGATCTACAACATCTTGGAGTATCAATAAACCACATTGAATCGATGGTACTGGATATCACGGTCGACAGCAAAAGAAAAAATTTACCTATTTTGTAAACTGCGCAGCCCCCTGTGGCGCCCTCCAGATCGCTTCGATCCAGCTATCTGGGGTATTCCGGCTACTTGGATTAGCATTTGTTTGGAAAGGTAAACGCCGGTCGAACAAGTTGGACTAACTCAAAGCACAGCTACGGTAAACATCTCAAGTCCTACCAGCATATGGACATTTTGCGCACCTATCTTTTACGGCACCATACACCTTACCTCTCATTGGCGGTGATGCATCGTCAGACCGTCAAATCGATGGATAGGCTGGTCCGGGCAAGTATACGAAAATGGCCCCAAGGACACTAGCGTCGCTTTTATCACGCATCCATTAAGGATTATGGCCTAGGGCTTTCGTGCCTTTCTAGTAAGCTCCCGTTTCTTCGGAAGCACTGCCTGGAAAGCCATCTTTCACTCTCCCACGCAATTACCATATGGGCGATACGGGAACTTTCAACGACTGCCATCCGGCGCATCGTCATTAAACCCGTAATCCTTGTGATTCCAGTTGTCTTTGATTAAAGTGAGGCGAAGGAAACATGGAAGAATTCATTGCTACGATCTGTAGACGTATCCTTGCTTCGGATAGTATTTACGACACCACTGTCTCCTAACTTGATAAGGAACGCCGAGTAAACTTTTCCCAGACGCTACCTCAGAGGAACCCAACTTTGAGCAGCGGTACTGTCGACAAAAGCTCCATGCTCCAGAGGACGACCACCACGAAACCCAACCGCTCTTCACTGCCGGGGCGCTTTCGGACAAAATGAAACACTTTCTCACCTCTTGCAGTCCTGTGCAGTAACCCACGATGCTCGCTGTAAGAGACACAACAATATCGTAAAGCAACTAACACCCTTCCTCGAAAAGCTTAAATCATCCCGGAGCCCCGCATCTCAGCGGTATCAACGTACCTCAAGCCGGATATAATCGTCATCAAGAACTCCACAGCAGAAGTAATAGACGTGGTAATGTAAGACACTTACAAAATGTCCCGTAGCCACCAACTAAAAATTGGCAAATACGTTGTAGGTGCTCATGCGGAAGACATAGCCCGCTTTGTGCACTCGGAATTACCTACGGTATTAAATATCATGCATCATCTGATAATCATCAACAACCGGGGTCATATATTCCCAGCTTCCGCCAAGCACGTTTCAGCAAAGGGGCTCACCAAACTCGACATATTCAACTTGTGTGTGTCTACCATGAGTGGCTCCCTTCAAGTTTTCCACACCTACACGCGGGGTGCAGTGTCACAAAACGTATCACACTAACACCGTACACACATGTTCGAGAGTGATTCCGATCATTTTTTGCGTTTTAATGATTTCTGTTTCAATATTACTCTAGAACAGTTGTCCAATCTCAGCGAATTTATGTAATGCTCAAACCTTGGGCTATGCATGAATTTGCCGAAAATATATGTTCATGGATCCGTACGTGTCCACAGTAAACTAAGCCAAGGCTTGTGGGTCGTATTGCAACTCGAAGCAAAATTGAGAACGACCAGCTCGTAGTCTGGGTGTACCTTTCACCGACGTCGAGGTACACGTGTTGCTGGAGCCTGCAATCCCGATCAGGTGAATCGCTGACTGAAACCTCAA
This sequence comes from Dicrocoelium dendriticum, assembly GCA_944474145.2. Lineage (NCBI taxonomy): Eukaryota > Metazoa > Platyhelminthes > Trematoda > Plagiorchiida > Dicrocoeliidae > Dicrocoelium > Dicrocoelium dendriticum. Next base: position 177,448,076 of record OX104063.1, read on the forward strand.
AACTAAAGATTCGGATGTACCCACTAAGTACTCAATGCTGTTCAGTAGCTGTTAAGGTGGCCTCAAACTTAGACCTAAATCTGAACACTCAAAATCCATTGTTTGCGAAGCAGCAGCCGCAGCATATAAGCTAATGAATTTACTACGGTGTTGAGTGCCACAGACCCTACTGCAGTAACACCAGCCAGCAATCTGGCAACTGTAGGACTATTTGATAATGCCCGTTCCAAAGACTGTGAGTCTATTTCACCTCTATAACAATCCTGTGACCGATAGAAATCCTCCAAGTCTACCACGGAAATCATTTGAGCGACAAATCTGGAGGATCGGTAGTTAATAACATGTAAACTATAGGCGAGATGCTGTGATTGCAAGTAGCATCGCCTTCTGTTGCGTACTGACATGGAAAGCATGCCACACAGTAACGGGATTCGGTGGACACATAAACACTCTAACGATCATTTCGAGTTATTTGGAATCGAATGAAACCAAGGGCTGAAATTGCCTCCAACTTCTCACAAAGGACAATAGCCTCAACGTCTGAATGTACTTACAAAGATGATTAAATATCTCGGTATTGCCCCTTTCTTAGGAATTTTCACCTTTTCTTTACGGGAGCATTTTATCATTGATAAAATTCATGAGGAAATTGGCATAGTAAGCTAGGCGTTTGCTGGTAATTAACAAACTTAGGCAAAGAAATGGACAATATGCATCAGGGTCCCAGCACGCAGAATCGACTTTTTAGCATTTGTGTACGTTAGGCTTTATCATCATCTGAACAGCCATATAATAACAAATAATAATATACAACGAAAGACAACGCTGTATCAAAATATGGCGTGATATGATTATTACGCCCTACTTCTTTCTACTCTCCTAGTGGGAACGGATCAAACGCTTTGCGCTGGTAGTACCGCATGCGCGGAGCAGCCAGTTGGATCCAAAAAAGGATAGCTTAAGAAACTTAGCCGCCGGAAGTGTGCACACGTGAGCTGAGGCTGGAGGCGATAGACGACCGCACTTGGGAACCAGGAAGAAAAAGAAGTCAATAGACAGCAAGAGTTTCGTTTGCTGACTTAGTCAAAAACGAACATACCTTCTGGACCGTAGGCATACAACAGCATAGCAGTGTAGCGCATAGTCTATAGAGAAAGGTGTCATTGCGACGCACGAGTTGTCACTTAATAGCAGTGTAACTGAAGAGACTTCATTCGAGACAAGTACAGCTTCAGCGGACACACAGTAGTGGTATCAGTAGGGGGAACTTGGTTGAGACCTGCACAGTTTGATATAACTCATGGAGACAGTATTGCTGAATCTGTTGAGGAACTAAGCTCAGGCGAGGTATGCGCGAGTTCTGACAGAACAGTGTGAACTTCGCAACATTACTTCTTCTCTTTTGCCTCATTTCCATTACAGTGAGGATTTCTAATGTGGCTTGAGAACCATCTGGATCCGGAGAGTCAACCCGTATTCAGCCTGCTGTAAGTTACGACCTCTCATCCTGCCACATCGGATCGTCACTGAGACAACTACCGTAAAATAACCGCGGTTACTTGGTATAAGTCATCCAATCTGGTGTATCCTTCAGACATCATGCGCTCCGAACCAAGTCATACTCCTCTGTGGTCACCACAATGATCCACAACCACTATTCTGTCGTGCACCTTTAGGCTTTGTGTAATCAACGTGTATTCATTCTTTATATCGGTGCAGATTGCAATACATCCTACTTTTTATTGGATGCAGTTCACTTTCTTCAGTGAGGTGAGGTGGGTCAACACTGGACTCAAAAAAGTGATATGGTGTATCATGTTATGAGGCTCTCTGACAGTTTCCCTACGGTCAACCAGCGAACAACTTGCTGAGAGACATTTGATCATATATGAGGCCTGCCATTGCTGACAAACTAGTCATTATCTGAACTTTGAGACCCAGTTTTTGGTGCTATACGGCCACGAACAGCAACTGGTTCTTGGTCAAAAGCAAACCAGAAACACTTGGCAATAAGCGATCTGACTGACATTGCGGAATTAATGAGTGCATAATTTACATCCTAAGTTAACTCAAGCCAATTCCACATATGCTTCATACAACCGAAGGAGCATACTTTCATTGTTCAGATTATTGCCATGAGTGTACTGGACCATGTTATCAGTTCAAGCTATAAAGGTAAAGATTAAAAAGTCATCCATAAGTAAGTCTCACTCCGACAGCCGTTCAAGCAACAAACATCACACTCTGTGAGTAACCAGGCAAACGTCAGTACGTTGGTATGATACACGAAGTGATAGGAACTAAAAAGGTTCACTTTGTATAAACTAAAGAAACGGTGAGGTTTTTGAAAGACCATTGTGCAGGGGATGAAAACGGTCGTTTAGGAGCTTACTGGAAAATCTTATGTGATGTCATGATGTCTTCTAACAGTCAAAACAACGACGGAATCTATAGTCAACCCGCTGCACTCATAAATATTTTTCCCAGTACACTAGCAAAGCGTAACCATTCCGAACTACTCCAAAAAGGATGACAGTAGAGCGTTGTCGCCAACGGAAGGGAATGTGTGAGGACACAAACAGAACGCTGAAATTAATGGATAGTGGGACCAACTGAGAGCATAAAAGAATTCAATTTTGAAATTGGTTCCACATGTGTGTATGGAAGGAGGTGGAGCTTGGGAGTAAAAGACACCAAGATACGTGACAGTGAATAGACTTAATGTGGTATTACAGCTGACAGTCATAGAAGGCGAAACATGAACGATTGTTGATGACAACTAACGGACACGAAGGGGGATATATGACATCATTGTATTTTGGAACGATAAGCTTAATGGTCCTAGAAAATACATCACAACAAATCGTCTAATTCATACTGAAAGAACAGACAATGGAACAATGGTAATATACGGAAAAAATCGAAACACCTTTCAAAGCGGATGTCAGCAACAGCTAAATGGCACATCTGTGGACACTCCATGATATTCAAGTTAACAAGTGAAGGTTCATCTGCATCGACTCCACGGGCTAGCGGGCCGCTGAGCACAGCTTTGTCACCCATCACCTCCCGATGACTGTGTGTCATCTCACGCAACACACATGGTTCAGTGCAGCCATTTGTGTTTTTTGCATAGATAGCGCAGAAACAGTAATGACATAATTAGATAGAGCGTTCCACAATTTCCAATTTTGGATGGGAAAATTCCGGAGACACTTCAAACGGCCAAATAGTGTGGCCAAATTCAGTAGACGGACTCTCAAGTTTGTTTTAGGGTAGGACTCGGGAGATGGTAGTAAACGGGTCTGGGTTCTTTCAAAATCTGGTGGGTTAATATGAGGTTAGCCGTGGACGAAGATACCTCCTACAATACATTTCAATGTATTTCCGTCTATCTTGGTATGGGAGGTGAAACATGCCCATAGCGTCCCTAGACGCTCTACTCTGTTGGGTCCCGAGTGCAGTGAGATCGCGCCTCTTCTAGGACAACAGGTCTGTACAGCGTACTCCATTTTGGGCATCACATACGCTTTGAGCATTTGCGGAACGATGAATGGATCAGACAAATTGTACGTCTCCCTCAGGAGACCGACGTCTGTACTCACGCTTTCAACATTTTCGTAGGTTGTTTCGAGTAGCCAAGAAGAGTCAAGACGATTTCTGAAAGCTTACTCTGCTGTGAGACTGCCTGCGAAACTTTATCTTTCGGTGTGTGTGGGCCATCTGTCTGAGGACGTGCATGAACCACTGCGATTCAGGTTTAGCCTTTCCGAATCACCGTCCACATCCTCTTGCAGCAACTTGTAAACATTCTAACTACCAACCGCCATTATTTTCCTGACGCAACCGGTGGAACGTAAGAAAGTTGAAGTTCACTCATTACTACCAGAAATAAATATGTCTTCAGCTATGCACATGTGATACACCACGTTCCACCTCAATCGGTTCAAAGAATGAACTAGTCACTTACATCTGCAACCTCTGCTAGAGAAGAATGTTACCGACCCAGGCAAAAACAGGTTTCCGATTCTACGAGTTAACTGTGGGAGCCATACACCCGCTAATAATATCGTCCGTATGTTTAAGTCCGATTAATCAATGCGGTATATGGAGAAGCTCGTCATAGAATTATTCGTAAAGGTGGTAGGATCGTCCACTTTGGAATATCCTTAATTTTGCACAGAATAGAGGACATTTTGTCAATTAACTGCATAAAGTGAGTCTGATTAGTTATATAGTTACCAAACACCTTGCGCACATATACGATAACCATTCTCAAAATGCAGATGGACTAATCTTGCACTATTCACGCTTCCGAAATCAATAGAATATTCGAAGTAAAAAGTTACACATATATGCATCCTTGATGCAATGCGCGCACGATATTGTGACTAAGAGATGCTACATCATCTATTGTGAAGCCCGAAGAGTTATAGACGAACTTATAGGTATCGACAGCAGAAGTACAGGCGGTTTTGTGGGAGTTTCAACATTACTGATGTGCACCCAATTTCATGGTACTTTCGGATTTTTTCTGGGCACTGGGATTATTCTGACTGGCCTCTAAAATTTGGGGAGCATGCGAGTTGTGAGGTACTTTGAAGATATAGGTTACAGGTAACGTGGGGGTATAACGCACTCTTTTAAAACTATTGGTGAAGAACCATACCGAACATCACTTTGTCTGACTACAGTAATTTGAGTTCATTATGTCCATATTATCATTCAAAGTGATAAGTGGACTTGGATAATGTTCAGTTGACCCTCAAATTTAAAGAAAAGATGGAGCCAGTGTGTCGACTAAAGTGAAATAAATCCCTTTAAGTAATCTTATATTTCCTCGTACTCAGCTATGGGAAGAAACTTTTTGTTATCTACGATATAGCTCAATATAGCTATAATTATGGCAGCAAAATATTTGTGAGTTGAAACACATTAAGTCACTGCATTAAACTCTAATGATATTAACGGATGTTACAGACGCATCAGCGTTTGCATACTTAATACGTGTGTATGTTAGCACATGACCTAAGTGGCAAGCAAATTCGATAAACCGTGATCCGACTGATCACTTGTGCGCGAAAACCACTAGAACAAATATTGGCTTGTCTCCTCATTTCGAAGGAAGAGTAGCCCAATTAACTGCTGATTGCATTCTGAGAACCATATAAGTGCGTTTTCACATTTCGGGCTTTGGAAAAATACATTCTGTAACAGCTTTCATCTGGAATTTCCTGTCAGTAATGTCTTCAACTTGGACTGATGAAAATGGGTATGAGGATGTTTATGACCAAGGTTATCGCTGAGGTTGTCCGCGTCCATTGTCACACAGCTTTTGTGGTTCGAATCATATATTATAAAATGAATGCAAGTGGCACAGATTCAGGAACACAAATCCGATCCAACAGCAGTCACAACTGGTATGGTACAGTGTAGTGTCCTTGGTCCTACACTGTTTCTATGGATGTTAACGATATTTTTGACGCTGTGAAATTCGGAACGCCGTATGTCTTGCTGCTGATATCAAAATTATCTACACTTTCCACTGCCCAACCAATAACGAAACGACCAATATGATCCAGCTAGACCTCCACGCCTTAAGAACCTGGTGCTCAAAGTGGGGAATATTATTTACAACGGATAAGTGTTACGCTGTCTTACAAATGCGACATAACATCTAACAGTTTAACCATTAGTGGTAAACCAATTTAATATATGCCATAATGTTCGTGACCTTGGTCTGGTACACTCGTGCTCGCTCAACTTCTCCGAAGAAGTAGCATACCTTCCTGAAAAGACCAGACAAAGCGTTGGAATGTTATTTAGAACTTTCAATGTAAAAGAATCCATACTCTGCGCTTATTCATCGCTTTCGCGTCTTCTTTTGGAATACTGCTCAATGGTGAAAGGGCAGAGCAAACAAACGAGAGCGCGTTGTACTAGTAAATGTACAACGTACATTCACAAAGCACTTAACAGGAACAGTATCGAAATTAGGATAATCTGAATGATGGGAGAAACTCAAGCTTGATCCCATCTGGTTGAGGTGAAGGAAGCACAGCCTAACCTCCTGCACAAGAAAATGCGTATCTCCAACCTTAACATGGCAACAATACAATCACCAGCACACAACACACGAAATAAGGAACATTCGGTAGGGGAATGCAGGTCTGGGACAATCAGATCCGGTAACTTCTTCCATAGTAGATACGCTGGAATTTGGAACAAATTGCCAATCGACATCTGTGCTAGTACTTCACAATAGGCATTTCAAAAAAGGACCGGCATATATTTGACCGTGCAAAATGTGATCCATCTATTGGAATGTCACATAACAAACAGCCAAACATACGAACAAGGTCCAGGATTTATATAATCCAGAAATCAGTCTACAACACAAAGCGAATATTGCAATAGTAAGGCTCATATGCTCACCGTCTTCATTTTCATCCTCCTTCTTACCTATGCCAACGACATAGTTGCCCGCAACAAGTGTGTTATGAGGGGGGAAGTCATCCAAAAACATCATATTTCCCGTCTTCATTATCGATGATCAGACCACTTTTATTGCTCTGTTTCTCTTCCTCCGAATTCATGTGGGTGCCACTATCGGAATTCGAAACTACTGAGTAGCCAATAACAAATCAGGTATTAGTGCTGCTTTAAGAGTGATTAGTTACAGAATCAGAACACTAGGCACTAACATAAATAGTATTATACACGTAGTGATGATAGATACAAGAGAGAGCCTTAGGTGTTCCCATGACGACTGTGAGTTCCATTCGGCTTGCATTGCGATTACGACCATGGCCATGTCGAGGCTTGCGCACGTGAGCGGAAATGTACACGTCCCTTGGCCGGTCGTTCCAGCGATGGTATGCTTTTTCCGTCTTGATGCCACAGATTTATCAGTGAATGCGAACTAAAGTGCATTCCCAATTGTCCCGTGCTTCGAGGCCGGCGTGTTAATGTACAGAGATCAAAACGCTAATGTTTTCTTTACTTACGGTCTTTAAGATCAAAACGCTGTTTTGCCGTCGCCTGTATATTACGTGCTGTATATCACGTGGCGTGTGGTTAAGCTTTCTAAGCAGGTTAGGTGAAAAATGCAGTTCCACAAACTTGTGTGTTCTGAGAGTGGCGAACGGACCTAACAGTACCTTCCTAATGAAAGTGAGTGCAATGTTGGGAGGAGTAAAATAATGATCGCGTTTTATGGCTGTTTTCAATGGGTGGGATATCGGCCAGGCTAACGTACAAGTCGTCCGGATCGGGGGATACTTGTTGTTTCCTTTGTGGAAGTATCGGTTTGTAGTGTTACTCTTATAGACGTAGGTGGCATTCTGTTTGTTTAGGTTTGGTGCTTATTTGCCCGCGTGGATACAAAAGAATCGGTATAAGCAGATTTCAAGCGGTCAATGCCAACAGTGTCCGTTTCATTGTTTAGCTGGACAGTAAAATGTTTTGGATAACGTGTAAGTACTAAAAAGGGACCCATATGCGGCGGCTCTAAAGATTGCTTAACACGGTCCTTACGAATGAAAACATAAACGCACCAGCAGAGAGCAGGGTGAACGTAGGATGCTTTCACTGAATTCGTGCGTGTGCAATAATGAAGTTGTCTCCTATGATTCCCTAGTTTTGCAACGTATGTGAAGTGGTCAGTGTTACTGTTGTCTACTGAGGTTAAAAAAACCGACCGGGGCTGCATAATATCGTTCCGAAACCGAGCTCCGCGAGTGAACATTGAAGGGTTGATCGAAGCATTGTACGCAAATGGAGCAAAATCATCGGAAAGGTATCTGTCCAGCGGGTCAGATCAGAGTGGGTTTTTATAGCGGTTTTTAAGTGTCGATGAAAACCTTCCACTAAACCGCTCGTTTGGGATGATAAGCTATGGTTCGAATCCTCCTGTAGTCTAAAAGTTCCCTCAACTGTTGGAATAGCTGAGATTCGAATTGTGAACCGCGGTCTGTTGTGATGTAGCAAGGAAGGCCGAAAATGGCTATCCATCTGGTGACAAGTGCGTGGGCGATGGTTTCTGCAAGTATGTCTGCAATGGGAATGGCTTCAGGCCATCGAGGGAAGCGATCGATGCAACTCAGGGTGTAAGAATTACCAATGGAATAGGGTAGACGTCCGACGATATCGATGTGCTTGTGGTCGAAACTGCTTTCTGGTTGTGTAAAAGTTCAGACCTCCGATTGGGTATGCCGAGTAACTTTCGAACGTTGACTTGCTAAGCAAGTCTTTGCCCATGTGCGAATGTCTGTTCATGTTCGAGCATCCAAAGCGTTCGAAGATCAGGTTGACATTTGCACGTATTCCGGGATGAGAGAGCTTGTGAAGAGCTTCGAAAATGGTTCCTCGCATGATTGCAGGAAACATGATCTTGGCTTTGCCATGGAAAGATCACTAGCAATCGTGCCTGGTGTAGTGTGTAGAGGCACTAACCGAATGTCCAGTGAAAGCTGTTTGTAATTCACCTGAGTTGTGATGGTTCATCCTTTTGCAGTTGATGCATTAGGTCCAGGTCGATGTGATTCGTGTTAACCAAATCGACTCGTGGGCGTATCAGCAACAATGTTATCTCATCCGGAAATATGGCGGATATCACTGATGGACCGTGAAATGAAGTCTATTTGGCCTACATTACGGGTTGAGTACTTATCTGGCTTAGCCTGTGGAGCCAAATGTCAGAGACTTGTGATCTGTGAAAACAACAAACTATCTTCCTCCCAGCTGATGTCGGAAGTAGCGAATGCTTGGGTATATGGCGAGTAACTCACGACCAAACGTACTGTATCGAGGTTCGGCTGGTGTGAGCTTGTGGGAGAAAAATCCAAGTGGTTGTAGGACTTTAACGATGGTCTTCCGCAAGACAGCTCTGGTAGCTGTATTGCATGCGTCAACGTTTAACCATAGCGTTGCATCGGGTTGCAGGTAGAAGAGCCTCATGATAGTAGCCAGGGAAGATTTAACTTCTTTGGAAACTCGTGCAGTGGCGTCAGTGAAATGGAATTTCTTCGGATCACCAAGCAAAAAGTTCGTGAGTGGGGATAACATGTTTGCAGCGTTTGCAATGAAACGACGGTAAAAGTTAAGCGTACCTATTAAACGTTTTAACTGCTTCATAGGAATGAGTGTGGAAAAGATTTTTATGACATCAAGTTTATCTGCAGCTGACGAAATGCCAGTGTGCGTGACCAAGCAAGTTCAAAGAAGGTGAAGCAAAGACACTCGTTGCTATTAATGACCACTCCGTACTTGGTGAGACGTGTAAATAGGGTATCTGAATGTTCCAAATATTTACTCGTTAACAGTTGCAATCAAATTATCATCAAGTTAGGCAAAGACAAAGGGTAGGCCTGAAAGTGTCTGATCAATAAAATGTTAAAAGGTTTGTGCAACATTACGTAAAGCAAAAACATGCGTAAAAATTTGTACAAACAGACTGATGTTGTGCTAGCTGTTTTATGAATATCATCAGGATGTATTGAGATATGGTGCTAGGCAGACATGATATCAATGTGTTAACAACAGTACATCCAAGAACATGAGACGAAGTATCATGTATGTGTGGAATAGGGTACCTATCAGGAATTGTGATGCGGTTAATTGTTCCATAGTCGCCACAGTGTCTCCAATCGGATGCTGTCTTCTTTGCAACATATGCAACAGTGATGCCCACATGCTTTGAGATTGTCGAATTATTCCTAACTGAAGCAAGTGTTGAGACTCATCCTTAGCTACTTTCAGTCTTTCTGGTTGTAGTCGTCGCGGACGGGAGAAAACTGGAGTACCACTGGTGGTGATGTGGTGACATACAGAATGTGTGGTATTCGGCTGATGAAACTTTGGTTTAATTAGATCTGCAAATCCATGAAGGAACTTGTAGTCTGGAGAAGTGTTATGTTGCAAAAGGTTCACGTAGTAGATGAATGATGTACACACTGTGTTACCCGGAACGGAAAGCTGAGTGTTTACATCTAGCGAAAGCTGGCTTGGTAGATCCACGAGCAAGTTGTAATGTGTCAGGAAATCCTCTAATAATTTGGGTTTATGCATGTCTGCGACTATGAATATCCAACTGAATTGTCGTCGTAGATCAAGGCTGAGTAATAAGTTTCGTGGACCGTAAGTTTTACTACTGATCCGCTTAGCTGCTGTTAAGCTCATCGAGGATGGAGTGCGGTTAATAAAAGAGCCGGATGGAGGTATTTCGTTGATGTCAGCACTAGTATCGACAAGGAAGCGGAGACCGTTGGTTTGATCCAGAACAGTGAGTCGGCAAGATTTTGCTTGGCCAATGACGGTGCTTGCGGCTATCGTCTGGCCTGTTCGTATCCCAACGGCGAAAATTCTGGCGGCTGCGTTTGACGGAAGGAGCACGCTTGAGTGCATTTACTAGCTGAATGCGCAAACAGCTATGGTACCAACTATTGGTTAAAGTACGAGTTGACGAAGGACTTCTTATGCCGGTAGATGAACGAGGCGTAGAAGAACGAGTCTTGTTGGTCGATCCAAGCCAACTTCAGATATCTGTTTAGCCAAATCGTCCGGAAAATCGTTAATCGAGTTTGGTAGACTGTGCGTTTCAACGGTGTGGATGTCAGCTGTACTAGGCTGGATTTCTAAAATATTATCAGTGCTACTGGTGAGTTTCGTCAGGGGAGCACTGTCAGCGTTGTGGGCTATGATAGCTTGTACCTGCGTAGGTAGACGCTTTCGAAATAGCTGCTTAAATAACGCGTCATCCACCTTACGATCGCCTGATACACTGCGTAGATGTCTTATGAACTGTGAAGGAGTACGCCAGTCAAGTGTTTCGCTATTAATCAATTGTTTGACCTATTTGTGCTCAGAAACGACGGTTCGTTGGATGACTGCATGTTTAAGCTGCGAATAAGGGTTTGCGTTATCCGGTGACGACAAAGTATCTCTTAGGCCAGCAACAATTTCTGGTGGCAATACGGCTAGCACATGATAAAACATGGTCTGTTCGTGTGTGAAATTGCGAAGAGCAAACTGTGCCTGGAAGTGAATAAACCATGTCTGCGTTTTATGACGTCAGACAGGCGGAAGATTTACAGAAAACAGGCTAATGTTTGGTGGTGAGAAGTTTGCGAAATCAGCCTGGTGTGGTGGAACAGCCATAGTGTTCAAGACGAGAAATACACGGTTACATGTCAGGGTAGTACAATGTCTCATAACTCGGAGGCATCAATTATTAATACTGCTTTAAGCGTCATTAATTACAGAATCACAACACTAGGCACTAACGTAAATAATATTATACACAGAGTAATGCTAGAAACAAGGGAGAGACTTAGGAGTTTGCATGGCGACTGTGAGTTCCATTCAGCTTGCATTGCGATGATGACCATGGCCATGTCGAGGCTTGCGCATGTGAGCGGAAATGTGCACGTCCTTTGGCCGGTCGTTCCAGCGATGGTATGCTTTTTCCGTCTTGATGCCACAGATTTATCAGTGAATGCGAACTAAAGTACATCGCAATTGTCTCGTGTTTCGAGGCCGGCTTGTTAAGGTACAGAGGACAAAACACTGTTTCGACGTGGCGTGTATATTACGTGCTGCATATCATATGGCGGCGGAAGAGCCTATGGTGTACTGAAGCTGGTGGTGGCTAGATCCTGACAGATGATCTACCCACTGCTGCTACTGTTGTGCTATTTGCTCATGTCCTGGGAGTCTCCTCGTGAGGACCGCTGGGTGGGATTTGGCTTTCGCCCTTCTCCCTGCTAAGATCCAGGACACTAATCCGCATGAGTCAGTGAACTGACCATGTGCTAACCCTGCTGCCTTTCGGGTGTACATTTAATCGATGGCTTTGACTGAGCACCCGAGTCGTTCTCGTGTCAGGTGTGGGCGCCCTGGCAGTATCTTAGTCCATCCTCTTCAGAGGTTAGGAAGTGGTCAATGGCCCTCTTCCCGTATAACTTAGCCATGGGAGACAACAGGTCTACGGGTTATAAGCTCACAGCTCGAATGGCGTAGAGCATGAGCGCTACGCATTGTCTCTGACGGTGGGAGGGCTCCTCCAGCTGTTCAATGGTTTGCTACCGCCCACCTCAAGCCAGGCAGCCCCTGGTCAAATTGGCGCAAACCCGCCAAAACCCACCTGCGTCTGGCCGTGGTCGCAGATGTATCCTACTACGGTCGCAAAACATATATAAATCATTTCAGTACCTCCAAGGCTGCGTGTGACAGCCGTCAAGCAGATCCCAATCTGTCTCTGCAATCACATTCCCTAGCTGGATTTGCCCCCCACTGCATTGTGGGTCAGGCTATTGAGCCAAAGGCTCCGGGTGGAGCCCCTCAAGCAAACCTCCGAAGCACAACAACCACTTCGCGTGCGATTGCCCACCAATGCAATCGTATGCCTACGCGCGAAGCACTCAGCATCGGGTGCTGGAACGTGCGCACACTACTGGACCGGGACTACAGCGAGCGCCCGGAGCGACGCATTGCACTCGTCGCGATGGAACTGGCGCGCTACCGCATCGATATTGCGGCGCTCAGTGAAACTCGGCTCGCTGAGCAAGGTAAGTTGCATGAAGCAGGCGCTGGCTACACATTCTACTGGGTGGGCAACGCCGCCTCAGCACCACGTGATCATGGGGTCGGATTTGCAAAATCCGATCGCCTAAATGGCCAGCTGGTGGGTGAACTAACAGGCATCAGCGCGCGACTGATGACTGTTCGCCTACGACTCGGAAGAGGTAAGTTTGCTACTTTTATAAGCACATACGGTCAGACCATGTGTTATCCTGATGACACGCGTGATCAGTTCTACACTGAGCTATCCTCCGTGATACGGTCTGTGCCGAGGAGCGACCGATTATTTCTGCTGGGGGATTTCAGCACGCGTTTGGGCGTGACGCATCAGTGTGGACAGGTGTTATCGGTCTGCATGGCATTGGTTCAGCGAATGCGAATGGTGACAGGCTGCTCTCACTGGGTGCCACTCACGGCCTGATGATCACGAACACTCGGTTTGCACTGAGTGCGAGTGATATAGCAACTTGGACGCACCCACGGAGTGGTCACGCGCACCTGCTGGACTATGTCATCATACGTCAACGTGACATACAAGAAGTGCGCATGACACGTGTACTGCCTGGAGCTGAGTGTGGCACTGCTCACCAATTGGTACGGACCAAACTGTACATATATTTTCGTAAATCTACGTATTGCACTCCCGCCGTGAATCGGCGTAAATTTATCATTCGCTCCCTTGGTACTGGTGCAATATGTACTGAGCTGGAGAAGGCGATGGATGCACGCCTGTATGATGTGGAAGGCATAGCCACAGTGGGCGACCTGTGGCGCCACATTCGCGACCAGGTGACAGCTGGTGCCGAGGAGACTATCGGGCGCGCAAACTGTAAGCGGCCTGATTGGTTTGATGAGAACAATGCGACGATCAGCGCATTGGTGTCGGAGAAGAATGCAGCCTTTGCTGCACATGTGGCAGACCCCAGTTAATGGGGAAGAATAGTCAGTTTCGCAAACTTCGAGAGTGACTGGCCCGAGAGCTCCGTCGCATTAAAAATGCATGGTGGACGGAGAAGGCGAAGCAGATGGAACGCTACGCCGAACGCCGCAACACAAGGAATTCTTTGACTCCTTGAAGGTGGTGTATGGAACGAGATTGCAGCTGCTGAGGACACTGATCGATGGTAGTTCATGCGCTACCTGCACACAGACTGCAGATACAATGCAGATCTAGCGGAAACACTTTGACTGTCTCTTGAACAAATGTTCAGAGATCGACTGGCCTACATTGAACTGTTTGAAGCAGCACGATGTGAAGACGAATCTCGCGGACACGCAGACACTGGATGAGACGCAGAGAGCACTTGCTCAGCTGAGAAACGGCAAATCTGCCGAAGCCAACAGGATCCCGCCTGAAGTATTGAAACACGGCGAACACGCATTGTTGACTGCGCTGCACCACTTGGTGCAACGCGTATGGATTGCGGAGGAGGTGCCTCCTGAGCTGAAGGATGCTCCTGTGCTACCACTGTACAAAGGCAAAAGGAGCAAGCAATTTGCACGAATTATCGTGGCATCAACTTACTGAGTTGTGTGGACAGGGGGATTGCCCGAATCCTGCTCAACCGCCTCCTCAGTCAGATTGTGGAACCGAACGTGGCGGAAGAGCAATGCGGATTCCGTTCGGGTCGCAGCACTATAGATATGCTGTTTGCGGCTCGTCAGTTGCAGGAGAAGTGCAGAGAACGACACCAGCCATTGTACTCGCTTTTGTTGTTTTCACCAGTGCGTTTGGTCCGGTGAACCGCGAGGCATTGTGGCTGGTGTTGGGTAAGTTTGGTTGCCCGCGTAAGTTTGTACGTTTAATTGGATGTCTGTACAGTGGTATGCGATCGACGGTGCAGCTGATGGGAGAGACCTCGGATGACTTTACAGTTATCTCTGGTGTGAAGCAAGGCTGTGTCTTAGCCCCTGTTCTGTTTAATATATAGCAACCTGCAATGATGTATTGTACTTTTGATAGTGCTTTTGATTACGTTGTTCGTGTGGAGCACCGTATTGATGCTGGTTTGGTGAACATCCGTCGTTTCGGTACGAGAAATCTAGTCTGTGAAATAACGATCTGTGTGTTGCTGTTTGCTGACAACTATGCATTGTTTGCGCACAGTGTGGATGAGTTGCAGCACATGATGAGTGTTCTGCTTCGACGGCGGCCAAGTTCGGGGTTATCATCAACCAAGCAAAGCTGTCTCTTTCAGCCTTCACCGGAGGTGCAATCTGCAATGGTGCCGCGAATCAGCATTGGTGCTGAAGTATTGGATACCACCTCCCGCTTCTGCTACCTTGGGAGTGTGATGTCGACTGATCTGAAGCTACACGTTGAGTTGCGTATTCGCGTGTCGAAGGCAGCAGCGGCATTCGGGAAGCTTGAGTACCGAGTGTGGAACAACCATCAGCTTACAATTGGCACGAAGCTGATGGTGTACAAATCCATGGTACTGTCCGTTCTTCTATACGGCAGTGAAACGTGGACGATGTACCGGCGGGATGTGCGATATTTCGAGCGGTTCCATCAGCAGCGCCTGCGACGGATTTTGCGCATCGGATAAGGCAACAGAGTTGCGGACACGGAAGTGTTGCGCCGAAGTGGGATGTATGCAGTGGACTGCATACTTTTATTGAGGCACCTAAGGTGGATCGGTCATGTGATCCGTATGGATTCGACTCGGATACTGAAACAACTCTTACCGTCAGCTGAGTATTGGGAAGCGGCATTTGGGGAAACCAAAGCGACATTACCATGACATGATCAAAATAGCCTTTCACGTTCTAATCTCGATTGCAGATCATGGGAATCGAAGGCGGTTGATCGGCGTGCATGGCGCGATCTAATCACGAAGGCAGTTGCCGAGGTGTTGGAGAAAGCCCTCATGCATGCAGAGAAGAAGCGGCAAGCACCGATGGGTTTTACTCCATCGACATCGAGCGCATGGTGCTGTAGCATGCGGTCCCGAGTGCCTGAGTCAGGCAGGCTTAGTGAGCAATGAGCGAGGCCACTCGGAACCACTACCGAAGCGACGACGTGTTCTGCAGAGAACGTAGGCATAACTGGCACAGCGTTTGTAGGTATGCTGCATTCGATTTACTAAACGCGTGCTTGCATGCTAAGTCTCTTTATTTCAGGGGATGGGTTTTCAATTGTGTCCTAATGCTTTTGTTTCCCATATAAACATCTACCTGTACTCTATTCCATTAACTTGCACACTTCGCTTAAGCCAATTGTATTCGATTTCCATAACAATTTGTGTTCGTGGCATTTCCGTAAAGTATATTTTCTGACCTCGTGAACTTAGCTAGGATTCGTTTGTAAACAACTTGTTTCATATGCTCTTTAATTTAAGGTTCATGTCACCGTTTCCTTATGCATTCATCCAGTTATATTCTGGTATCCCTCTCTCAAGTGATTCGCTGTTGCTTGATATCCCCGGTGTGGCTGAGCTTGATGTGCATGTTGACAAGGTGCCTACCTCTCTATTACCCACTACCTCGTCCATACTGGCTCCACGAAACAGTTGGTCGTTGCTGGAGGGGTCGGGGTGCACGGTCCTTGTGGCCGTGTTAGGCTCGCAGGGTGGTTCCATACACTCAGTGTGGAGCGGACTACGGTCCAGCCACCGCTTTGTGTGAGCTTAATTCCCCAAACAGAGCGTGCTTGTGTTTGCCTGTGAAGGAGTGTGGGCCGGCTACATTTATGAAACGTGGCTCACATCCACATGCCTCCCGGTCTTATTCCTTCGGGTTTACACTGGATATGAGGTGTATGGTTGGAGCTGTGGGTAGTGCAGAGAAAGCCAACCATGGTCCCTATGAGGCGCAGGCTTCCTGTGGCTTGACACAGTGACAGGCAAATCCGAAACCGGAAGCCGCCAACCATATGTTTTATTGAGCATTATGAGTGAAATTGTAAAGTGTGACTGAATTTGTGAGTTTGTTTGCTGTGTTCGCCATCGCAAGAAAGAATCATGGAAGTCTTCGAATTGGATGAGGTTTGTGAAGTGAGGATCCTCAGGAAAGGGAAGGGGCAGTGATTTTATTTAGTGGCGAGTCATATTCGCCACGTGCCAGTGTTGTTAAACGGACCTTTGTGGCTTTTTATAGGGAGAACAATCGCCAGGCGAACCCCCCCCCCACCTCCTGGAACACTGCCGCCGAACTATTCGCTGGAACAGGATTAACCCGAACCACCCAGCTGACATCACCTGGAGGTTGTTCGGCTAGCCAGCTATCCAACTATACAAAGGGTCTTGCAAATCAATGCTTCGTATAAATCCATTGTTCATTGAACTCGGTCACCCCAGCCGATGCGCAGAACACAACGCAGACACTGTTGATTAAAGCGCTCCAGATAATGAATATCCTCCTGGTAAATGGTCCGAGTTTCGCTACCGTAGAGAAGAACGGACAGCACCAAAATCTTGTAAACCAGCAGATTGGTCCCATCAATGAGCTGGTGGTTGTTCCACACATGACATTCCAGCTTGCCAAATGCCGCAGCCTCCTTCGATACCCCGCTTCGCTGCTTGCTCGTCATTTGCAGGTCGGGTGTTATCACGCTCCCAAGGTAGCAAAATCTAGGAGTGGTTTCCAATACTTGGTCGGCAAACTGGGTTCGGGCAGACCCACGGACTCCATTCCAGGTGAAGTCTGGAAAAGACAAATAGTGTTGCTTGTGTTGATGGTCGGCCTGAATTTGACCGCTGTCGAAGCCAGAGCTCTCGTCATGTGCTGCAACCCATCCGCACTGTGCGCAAATAATGCATAGTTGTCAGCAAACAGCAACACACAGATCGTCATTTCACAGACTAGATTTCTCGTACCGAAACGACGGATGTTCACCAAAACCAGCATCAATACGGTGCTCCACACGAACACCGTAAGCACAAGCCGCATCAAAAGCACAAGACAACATTGCATGAAGATAGATATTAAACAGGGCAAAAGCTAAGACACAGCCTTGCTTCACACCAGAGATAACTGTAAAGTCATCCGAGGTCTCTCCACTCAGCTGCACCGTCGATCGCATACCACTGTACAGACATTCAATTGAACGTACAAACTTACGCGGGCAACCAAACTTATCCAACACCAGTCACAATGCCTCCCGGTTCACCGGACCAAACGCACTGGTGAAAACAACAAAAGCGAGTACAACGACTGGTGTCGTTCTCTGCACTTCTCTTGCAACTGACGAGCCGCAAACAGCATATCTATAGTGCTGCGACCCGAACGGAATCCGCATTGCTCTTCCGCCACGTTCGGTTCCACAATCTGACTGAGGAGGCGGTTGAGCAGGATTCGGGCAATCCCCCTGTCCACACAACTCAGTAAGTTGATGCCACGATAATTCGTGCAAAATTGCTTGCTCCTTTTGCCCTAGTACAGTGGTAGGCCAAGGGCATCCTTCAGCTCGGCCGGCGCGTATTTTAAACACAAGCGTAGCATCAGTTGGTGCAGCGCATTTACGAAAGCCGGTCCGCCGTGTCTCAATACTTTAGTCGGTATTCCTTCAGAACCGGCGCACTTGCTGTTTCGCAGCTGAGCAAGTGCTCTCTGCGTCTCATCCAGTGTCGATGTATCAGAAAGACACATCTTCAGCTCTTGTTGTTGCAGTCCGTGCAAGACAGTGTAGGTAAACTCTGGAGGGTTTTTCAAGAGACGGTCAAAGTGATTTCACCACGTCTGGTTTGTGTCTGCAGTCTGTGGGTAGGCAGCGCCTGCAAAAGGGTCGAGCGGCCTTCTCAGCGGCTGCAACGTTGATCCATACAGCGCCTTTAAGAATTCAAGGAATTCCTTATAGTGGCGGTGTTCGGTGTAGCATTCCAGCTGCTTCGTGTTCTCCCTCCACCATGCATTCTTGATGCGACTGTGCTACCGAGTCAATTGCCGTTGGATTTGAGAAAAATAACTCTTCTCGCAGTTAGCAGGGTCCGTCATATGTGTAGCGAACGCTGCATTCTTCTCAGACAACGATTCATCAATAGCCGCACTGTTGTTAGCAAACAAAACGGCTGCTTACAGTTTGCGTGCTCGATCGTTTCTTCGGCAGCAGCCGTCAACTGTTCACGGACACAGGTAGCGCACTGTGGCTATGGATTCAACATCAACCAGGCAGGTAACCATCGCCTTCTCCTGCTCACTCCTCTTCACAGTATCTACGGAAAAACTTTTATTTCCGTCGGTTTACTGCAGGAGTGTAATAAATAGAATTACGATGATATATGTACAATTTCATCCGCACCGACTTGTGAGCAGTGCCACACTCAGCTCCACTCAGTTCGCGCGTCATGCACATTTCACGGATATCGCGTACGATGACGTACGATGACGCGTACGATGATATAGTCGAGCAGATGAGCGTGAACACTCCGTGGGTGCTTCCAAGAAACTATACCACTCGCACACAGTGCAACCTGTGTTGGTGATCGTTATGCCGTTAGTGGAGCACAGGAAGAGCAGCCGGTCAACGTTCCCCTTGACGGTGCCTATACCATACGGACCGATTACGTCTCTCCACACTAGTGCATCACTTTCAACGCGCGCGTTGAAATCCCCCTGAAAAGTAATTGATCACTCCTCAGCACCGACCGCATCGCGGAAAATAGCTGAGCGTAAAACTGGTCCTTCGTAAATGGATAGATAAATAGTTATATTTCTCCACGGTGCGAGACGCATACCGAATCATCGTCAGGGTAACACATGGTAGGACCATACTTGCTATTAAATGTAGCAAATTTACCTCTTCCAAGTCGCAGCCGGAGTGTCATCAAGTGGGGCTGTTCCCAGTCGGCTCTGCCACCAGCTGCCAAATCCGACCCCATGTTCATGTGTGCTGGGGTGGCGTTCCACACCCTGTACAACATGCACCCAGCAGCAGTCTCATGCAGCCTCCCTTGGTCAGCAAGCCGAGTCTCGAGGAGTGCGACCATGTCAATCCCGTAGCGGGCGAGTGCCATGGTGACAAGTGCATTGCGTCGCGCGGAACGCTCACTCGTATTCCTGTCGAGCAGTGTGCGCACGTTCCAGCACCAGAGGGGGGGTGCATTGTGCGGAGGCATACGATTACTTTGGCGGGTAACCGAATGGGTGGTGACGACCTGGATTGGTGGAAGTAGTGGGTTAGGTGAAACTGTGACGGGAAAAGTATGTACAGGGGAAGAAAAATAAGAGGCTTCCAAAGAGATAAAAGGTAATGAGCTTAAGTTCAAACCCCTGACGAACTAGTGTTTGAGTGATTAATGCTTTTGCCTTTCAAATCGAAAACCACAAATATCGATAAAATAATGGAGAATATGAGAAGCACGCGACAAATGTTCAAGCGTTCGGAGTCATTGGATTAGTGTATGGAGTCAGTTTCATGACTTGTTGACGTTGCAGTGTTCGCACGAGCAGTCGGTGAACCTTTCAACACAGAGGACATAACGTGCTGCGTCAGATGGAGGAACACATATATTGTGCACACTTTTTGCACTATTCTCTCGCACTCGCGGACTTAGACCTGCCATCGTTAGTTTTTTATATTTGGCGAACTGAAAACTGTACAAAAATAGTTCGAACAGCCAGACGAATGTCTCGGTTTAACTGAACGAGATAGCGGATTTTTTGTTATCGATTAACCCAGTATGAAAAATTCAGCCCTGGTACGTTGAACACTTTCCTTTAAGAAGGGTAATCTGTTGTTCCTCAGCTTGTACATACTAGTTCTCGTAAACTTCAGTTCGCAAATCGATCCGAAACTCATTTTGTGTCACAGGTAGCGAAAAACCATGAAGTTCGTTACATCTCTTCCTAACTAGAGGAGGCCAATATATGGCAACTGGCATTTATGAGTTTATGTGAATACCGACACACTCATCTATAAAGAATTCTGTTGCATCACCTCTGTAAGCGTTCCAGTAATGTCAAATCACTATTGCGCATATGGTTATACATGTCCAGGCAATACCCCGAAGGTAAGCGGAAACAAGTCGTATCGTAGGAAGAAGGAAGCGACAAGGGAGCGCAATTTTTCTTCCACACGACCGTGGTTAACCAAGATTTTACGCAGGCATATAGCGGACATGTTTCCGTCCCAACAAGCAAAATACATGGGGAATCACTACATGTCTCATTCGTGTGTCGTTCCTCCTCAACTATGAGAAGCTTGACTGCCCGTCTGATCCCGTATCTTCATTCCGTAACCTGGTTGTTCTAAGCCACTTGATTTACTTGATCGCGGTTGCGTTATTCGCTTTGGGATACTATTGCATGTACCGGTAAAGGTGTCTCTGTCTGATGTATTGGTCTTTTGACGAATAGCTTCTGTGTTCTCCTTAGATCAGGCACCTCACCGTTCGTCGCTCACGATCCGCTCTACGCTCATTCTATGGGGCATGCGGTTCGATCTCATTTATGACGCTTGTGCCTGTTTCTTTCCTCACTCGTAGCCATCGTTACCTTCTGTGCCATTACAATCTAAGGCAATAAGGTGGCTTTGGGTAGATTTATTGGAGGATTGGTGAAAATACGGTTTTGCCTTGCCTTCAACAACTGTTGTTCGACATGACCTAGAAAGCTGTATACATCGGCACAGCTTATTACGTGGTCGCGAACGGAGTGAATGATAGATATTGGCTCAGCTATGAGAGTTAATCAACCTGAAGGAAATGGAGGCCCGTTTAAATGGTTTCCATGCTTACAACTAGGTGATAATTTATGGACGACATTTAATTCACCAAGAGAAAGAAACATCTAATGTACGTAAATTCATAGGTTATTCTTACCTCTATGGAATAGCGTGGGAAGGACCACCCTGCATGGCCCCCATATTGTTGCTAGTGGCTTCGACTGCTACCCATCTAGAGAGCAAGTTTGTGTGCGTTCGTTTTGGAGATCCGCCAAACCAGAAGTTTGCCGCATAGTTCGTAGAGCAAACATTTGGTAACGGCCACGTAACATAGGCAAAAGTCGTGTACATATCAAGCGGAGCATCAGCATCGGATTTTGTTGCCCACTGCCAAACTGGTATTCAGTGAAGTCAGTTAACAGATGTCACCTAAGTGATTCTACATAACACTGGCCTTTGATCACTTAATGGGTTCTGTGTCTGAGTGGCCGATTTGTTCATGAAGCTAGAAATTATGGTCACAAACGTTACGTGCGTAAATGACTTAACATCATCAGTTCGCGGCAATTGGTTTTATATCTAGGAAATCAACTCTCAGTCCTAGCTACGCTTTTGACCATATTTCAATGGGGTTGCACATATCTAAATCTTTGCTTGAGCCACCATACAATATCTAATAACCAGTATTCAAATACCCGAGCTATAATGGTAGTATAGATAATGAAGAGGTATTTCCCGACTTTCGTTGACGTCATGTTTTTAGCCTTAAATATTTAGGTGGTCTTCACTCAGTTCCAATCTCGCCATCTTTGAGAATAGCAAACGTGACGTGCTCATCGCTACGCGTGGTTATAACAGCTGGGATGCTATCGGGTCTGGTGAACTTACCCTCTAAGATTGTTATAACTGCATCTAAAAGTATGCAATCTATTCCACTCATCAGGTTGATTAGCATGGTAGCCGGTTTGCTAATGAGCGAGGAAACACAAGCGCTGGATGCCTCGCACACTAAGGGTAGAGTAGTACCGGCTACATCGACATACTCTGGAAACTCTTTCACTGCGCCTGCACTTTCTAAGCTGTAAAATCTGCGTGAATGACGATTCCTTATCACAATCTGGATCGGTCACTTGTTTTATAACTGAATACCACAAAATGTTTTTCTGTTTGATGTATAAAACAAATTCATTTAATATGCATGATGCCGGAGAAGTATCTATTAGATCAGTTTTCCTTTGCTTGGGTAACTTGCAACATATTTCTGTCGGTACTTTACAACGAATATGACACAGTGGTGTATACACTTGTGCTCCAATTCAAGAAACTGTATATTCGTGCACTGGTATATATAATTTGCAACATGTAATCAAAGAAAAAGTAGCACATGCAGGGGGTGAGGGATCTGGAAGGCACACGACCTTTGCTCGAAGTTAGGGGCTGCTCATCCAAGCTATTCAACACTAGCGCATCGTCTACAGGCCTCAGGTTATACATCGCATGGACGAAGATCATCTTGCGAACGGTTGTTATTGCGGTTGTAAGCTGCTCTCCGAAGCTTCGGCGCTTGTTTCGCCTGGTTGCAGAGATTTCACTGTCTCTTGTTAGCCTCGTAATCTTTGTCAGGGCTATACAACAATATTGTATTTCATAGTGCGGGTCGCTGTCGGATCAGTTTGCCATACTCCTTCTCGAACCACTGTGGCTTGACTGATCCAACATACTACCACTTCAGGAGCACAAGCCGAGTACACAAAGATTTTGCTCCCACGTTAATGATAATCCAACAGGTTGCAACGGATGAATCTTTTTGGTATATATATCGAGATTTAAACTGTCCGATGACAAACTGGGTTCAGCACTTTTCTGCATCAGCGTGTTTCACAGTAGCACATTATGGTGAATTGCAAAAGGCTGGTACAGTAGCTCAGCTTTTGTCAAACAAAGCGAAGGTAATAAAACAGGACAACCAAACTCTGAAGAAACACAAATGATCCATAGCATGAATGAGTACCACTTCGCTAGTGAGAACAGTTTGGTTGCCACGTGACAGACTGTATGTATGCGTGCATGCCATTGGTCGCCCAAATATGGCACTATGTAATCTCAAAAATATGCTACAAAGCTGAATTCAGGTTAGCACGAACCAAACAAGCAGCTTGAAACATGTACCACCCCGTTGTTTTGTTTATTTTGGTATGTCAATTGTGTCAGCGGATTCTGATGCATCGTCTCACCTTGTACCAGGATGTACTTTGGAGCGAACCTAAGTTCGTTCCGTCAATGGAACCGTAAATGAGACAGCATGTAGTGGTAGTAGAGTCAGTTGGCAAGTTCCAGTCCAATTTTGGCTCACTTCACCTGTGCAGCAATTGTAAACGTAAAACGCTATAGACAACGGTGTTTGCGGCTCCCAGCACCTAACATTTACACATTAACCAGTTGTTTAGAACAATGTATTTCAGCATGGGTGTTTCGAATGAATGGGTTTAAAATCCCTAGTGCTAAACACTATACAGTAAAATAAATGCGAATTTATCAAGTTGCTTGAATCATTGCAATTATGCTTTTTCCAAGCGTTTAATCTTACTTAGCTACCTATCTAACAAAATGAACCGCTTTTGATAACATGATTCCCGGCAGCAAATTTCATGACAGTCGCCTCAATGGAATGGGGTTAGTCTGCGAGAGCTGCACCCGACAATCACGAGTTAGAGTGAGCGAATCGATTATTAGCGATTCATTTCAGGTAAACAATTCGGCCCTCAACTGGGAATGTGGAAACTCCTTGACGTGAGCACACTGCTTCCCCATAAATAACCAAACGACTCATATTCATGGCACAGAATGCTTCTTTCGGAGGTTTAAGTGTGCTTATAGCTCATCTTGTTGGCCAGCGTAATCGTACATATTATGGTATATCCAATATACAGAATAACCCCTTGCTGATTGTAGCCCAGCGTTCGTTTTTGAACCTAGGGGCGTCATATGACATAGTGACTGAGAATAGGAAGAGGCCTTGGAGCACGCAGAATGTCGTCATCGGTTGTTAACCGTCGATTTCGATCCCTGCGCAGCTGTAACAATGTGAGGCTTCACTACTCAAACACACGATTATGGAATGCGAAATAGATTGTCTACGTAATACTAAAGCAACTCGACAATCCACTGGCTGCCTATCTATTGGCAATATTGCTGTGTGTTATTAAGAACAAGGCAAACGCGCAGTAGTGCCAATAAAATTCGATGGCGAATATCAAGAACCTGACCTGTCCGCAGTGATTCGAAGTGTTAGTGAGTTTCGCGAAAACAATAAAAATGAATCTTATAGTTAGCTATTTTTTGAACGCAACTTCGCGAATCAACTGGAAACTAACTGAGGTGAAACCCCTGACAAAGGCAGTCAGCTTTTGCGACTGCCAACGTGATTTAGTAATAACGGATCGAGTCTTGCTAGCCATCCAGAACGAGGACATGATCCCAGCACTACTGCAGATGATAAACTTATTATTAGAACAGTGTATGGAAATTTTCAAAAACAAGATAGCGGCAGCGTTCCATTCCAGTCAGATGACATCCGACAAAAACCTGAACTGTGTACATAAGCACTTTCTGTCACAAACCGCAGCAACACGTGCACAACCCGGTCAATGCAGCAGCCGCAGCAACTCTTCCAACAACGCAAAATCTCCAGCTTGAGGATGAAGCTGCAGGAAGTGCGAGGCTCAGAACTGCCTCGTGTGGTATTGTCGATCGAACAAGGTTATCACACTGGCGGAAGAAGACCCACTACTTGCTCAGGATCTCTCGATCAATAGCCTAGAACACCGAGGTAGTGGGAGTAGCTATGCGACACTTATTGTGGGAAATAAAACGGTACGTTTCCACTTAGGCTCAGGTTCCATGATGTACATCCTCCCTGGGAAACAGTGTGTGCGACAGCGCATGGAAAGAAAACCCAACGTGACCTCAAGATGCGAAATGGTTCGGAACTCCATCCGAAGGGAAATATTGATAAGTATGAGTCCGAACAATGGAAACATTCATCAGCCTGAGTCTGTGGTTGTTAAGGCAGGCATTTTACCTTTCTTTGGCGGTGATTCCGCTTAGAAACTCGTCTTCGTTTCCGTTAATCTTGAGCTTTTGTTCATTCGTGTCAGGCAAGTACAGACACTATCGACCTGTTCCTTAGCGTGTCTGATAAAGTAAGGATAAGGTTGACGGGTACGCACGTGCCGTCTGATGAGTTCACCATACCGTACTTTGTGCTTGCTGGGAAAGTTGCTTTAACTCTACGTGGAAGATGATTACAAGAACTGGAACGTATTTCTTCGCTAGACTTGGAAGAATCGACAGACCGGTGATGATTACGAAGAAATCGCTTAAGCTGCGGGCGTGCAACCTCCCAACACCTGTTAACGGTACGGTAAATACAGAGTAACTACACTAGACTATATAGCACCGGCAGGTGTCAAGAGCGAAGATTTTACGACGATCTATGTCTAATCCACTTTTTAGCATGTACTGTTAGATGACGAAGAGAGCAATCTGCGAAGGTTCGGTACACCGTCTGGCCCATTCCGCTGATTAGGATTTGAAGGCTCCAGAGAAAGAAGTTGGGAATGTTTGGTACTAGAGTTGATGTGATGTTGGATAAAGTTTATCCTAGGTGACGTGCTGGTTTTTGTGTGATTTCAGAAACTTATGACAGCAACCTCCATTAGTTTCTCTAACATTGTGCAGATCGAAATATCAAACTGAGATGTGAGAACGTCGGATTACCTGGATAGGAGACGGTTTCACGGACATGTCTTGATTTCCGAGGGTTTTGAACTGATTTCATAAAAGACAAGGGTAATAAAAGAAATGTATTTACCTATGGATGTGAACGGAATCAGCCGGCTAGACTAGATGATTAACTAATTGATCCACTAATTATCAAGGATGGCAAAAGTGATGACGTTTCGTTGCACACTGACGCAAAGGCGAAGATTGGTTCTGTGGTAGTGAAAAAGAGAATGCCAGCAACAAATAAAAACTTGATCGCTGACTTTCCAGTCCTCACTTATTTTTGATCCACATCTCTCTTTTTACATCCAGTGCAACAGTAGTCAGCATAGAATCGCGGCGGTGCTGATACGAAATTGGAAGTCACTAGATGTTGGAATCCTGCCCCTGCCACCAATCGAGTGTCGCCACGTGCAAGCTAAAGAAGTGCCGGATGACTTTGAGTGTTTCAATGTCCATACCTACCGGCGGAAACTACAGTGTCTACTCGCAAAATCCCTTGATGTCAATTGTCAAGAATCCATTTCATGTCGCGCCACGTTCCCTACAGAGAATGCGCATACTTCTCTAGAAATCCGCTTCACATGTCCTCTAATCTCCCGCTTGAAGCTGGTACGCCGCCGAGGCGCTGTCAAAGGACCACATTCTGGGTACGTAAGGAGTGAAAGAGAAGATAGCTACCGTCACCGGAATAAACTAAATTGCTGTCACGGAGGAAGGTTTAAGGCATTTACAAAACCGCACAAAACAAGACGCGAGCTGCTAGATGTTTACGCGAACATTAGTTATCGGATGGCCGGAGGAAAAGGGGTTTTCACTGGGGTCGATGCGATTTTTCCCTTTCGGTGATAAGCTCGTCTCATAAATGGGCTGATATTCAAAAGTAACTGAATGTTGATCACGTAGGCTATGCAGCACGTTATGCTGGAAATGACCCAAAACTCCTATCTGCGAAATAACTGGGTCACCCGGGCCTGGGAGTTCATGTGTTGGCAGAAATAGCTAGTCATATGAGGGATCACATGTCAAAGTACTTGCTCTGGGGAACTGATGAGGTTCCCCAAGCAAAGGATACAAAAGCTTTTCGAGAAGTTTATGGAAACCTGTCTTACTAATTATCCTTCACTCTCTTACTGCTCATCATCGGGCCTACAGTCATTCCACTCGAATTTGTCAGCTCTACAAGGTGAAGAGTAAATTGTCGGGATATTCCTAAACTTCCAGAGCTTATCCCCTTACGGAAATGTGGACGGAGAGGTTGACGAACCTCAAGCGCGAAAGTTCGTAGTTTTAAAATTTCCCGTTGGATATTTATGCTTACTCGGAAGACTCTGCTGTCCTATACGGTTAGCCCAAACTCGTGTTCACCCAATACTGTGATTAATCGCTGCATAATATTTTACAGCCACCTATGCATTGCTGTTAATTCAATATCCAACCGTGCAAAATACCCAGTCTTGCAGTTTGCCGCAATCGCTAGTTATGGGAAACTGACGCATCGTCTATTCCTGCTTCGTGTGACTATGGTACGTGACGACTGTCGTCGACTGGCCTGTCGAGTTCAGAAAACTTGTCGCTTAACCCTTTGCTTACGTGCGCTTAAGTGTGCGTGTCTGTGTGGACAATTACCCCACTCCATGTCCTGGCCTACAGAGTACGGTAAACATGACGAGAAACGAACCCGAACTCATGAAGAAGTGTTGAGAGACAGCCCAATAGCATTTGCCACTGCCTGAACGCGATTCGAGTTGGTATTTTTGTTCTAGATGCAGCGAATATTGTTACGTCAACTATGCTCGTTTAAATGCAAGCGAAATGCATAACAAGAAAGCGTGCTCCATTTGGTTTTGTTTTGATTGTTTGGTCTTCCAACTTTTTAGCTGTATAGCTTATTGGCATAGAAATGCCATAAGCTAGCGACGAGGGTCGAGGAATCTAAACTTATTAAATTTGCCCTTCGGAGTTAACGGAAGCCTGGCTAGGAGCCCAAGGCTCCATAGCTGCACACAATGGCCGAACCAGGGGTAAAGGCAAAACTAACGACACGAAAATCTCCAATCCAAAATCAGGAAAACAACCTTGTTCCACTTGCTACGGCAACTCATTATGCCCCAGTCGATACTGCATGAAGACACCTCTGTGGAGCAGCCCATACCGGCACAGGTGAACACACCGGTTACCGATGAAGATGTGACTACATACGCTTCCCTTGACGCTATCCATGAAGCAGGAGCTAATTATTTGGCTACGCTTGACCCGATCACGCAGAGCGCCAGAAGTGCCACACATGCGCCCATCACCACCAAAAATGAGATTCCACTATATCACAGATCTGTCACTTCAAGGCGAGTCCACAAGTTACAGCCAATCGTATGTGCCAGTGTTCATAAAAGATAAAATGTTGACATCCAAAGCAGTGGGATTCGATGTGTCTACTAGTAGGCGTCCCAGCTAAACCGGGTAGCATGGTGCGCATTGCACGGCTCACATCCTCGACTCACTTCGGTGAACCAAGGCTATTACTATTGACTCTACAATCAGCAAATGATGTTGTGGCTGTTCTTTTGTCAGCCACTCGTCTTCAGACTGACTCATGCGGCATTTGTATTTTCCCCGACGTCCAGTAGAACGGGTGCCAGCAATGCAAACAACGCTGATGAATATAACTATCGAAACAACGAAGTCGATCTTTATTCATGGTGTGCCGCAGCTTTCAGCATCTGTTTACCGTGAAGCTCAAGCCTATGATTGGGAGGAATAGTGATACCCACGTCAGGCGCTCTCACTCTACAGTGTGGTCACCAAGTCTGTTACAAAGCTACCCGCATCATCAAAGTAAAAAGAGTGTGGCACCAAGTGCTGAAAGTTGTGATCCAATCCAAACATATAACAAAAATTGCTGCATGGTGCTGCATTGGTGCATGTGGCGTACGAAGCTTTCCTCAGATCTAGGGATAAAAGCGTTCAACACCAGACTCAGATGACCGAAAGAAAACAGCGTCACCGAGGTCTAACAGTGACTACAGTAAGTCTTAGTTCCCAGACAGACCATTGTGGAGCCCAATCAACTATTGAAGAGGCAGCGAATTTCCTAATGTTTACTGAAACCGGAACTTTATCATGTGAGCATGCTAGCAACCAATATGAAACAGCTCAAACTTCAACGTCAGCAGTTAAGCAAAATAGTGAATAACTATCGACCTCACAGAGCTCATCAAAAACTCTCACTTGTCACCCGCACCGTCAGAAACTCCTCCGGTAGTAGAAGAACTCTGCGGTATAAATAAATAAATAAAATAAATAAAAGGTTCATTCTCGACTAGGCGAGGCACGTCTGCACAGGCATGATCATGTTAAGAGTAAAAAAGTGGTAAGTTAATGTCAATGGAACAATAGGGTTGTCACATATGGTGATATATGAAGTATGTATGTGTGCATGTGGGCGCGTGTAGCTGTGTTTATAGTAATTGTAGATGTTTTCCTGCAGTTTTGCTCGTGGTTGAATGTCGCCAGTGCGAAATGGATGCTTGATGTCTATAGTCTTGGACCAGTTTTCCGGGTAAGTAATTGGGGGAGTTTAGTTGGTGGCGAGTCACAACGGCCACGTCACAGTGTTGTTACACAGATATTTGTAGCTTGTTATACGGAGAAGGTTTGTTAGGCGAAAACCCACCACGTCCTGGAACACTTCCGCCGAAATAGTTGCTGGAACGGCGTGAACCAGAAGTACCCAGCTGTCATCACGAGGTGGTTGTTAGGCTAGCCAGCTTCTCCAACAAATTATCCGAACCTCAACCTCGTCAAACTTCGATGTGTATGGGTCTGATAATAATAACTAGGACTTGGCTGAACGATGAAATGGCGGATTCGTAAATCGCTCTATCAAATATGTTCATTCTATGTAACGATCGACGTAGTATGTGAGATGACGTAATTCTGACTGCCGCAGTGACCCATGTTTTCAAGCCGATGAAAACTCTGAGATTCCAGTTGTAGACTCACTTTGATGCCGTCTACAACTACGACGTGGTGAGGCATGTTTCGTTGCATCGTATACCGTCCTCCCAACCGTCTATATTCTGCAATAAAATCTGTTCTGGCTTAGCCTAACTCTCACGTTCTCCTCTTAGGGGACTTCAATTTGCACACACTAGATATTCCGGCCGCACTTAGAGAGCAGTGTAAGGCAGAATTACAAGAATTGGTTCCCGATCTGCTACTCCATAACCACGTTACTTCCCCTACGAGATTCAGAACGATGAGCAAGCCGCTCATTTTTAACCTTGTCTTTACCAATGCGGAATTATTGCTCGACCTTGTAGCAGTGATTAGCCCCTTGAGGTGCATCGATCATGCAACGCTTTTGCCGCTACGTCTGTTATGCGGAACAGTTCAACAGGGGGCCTCGATGAGATTTGCACAGTTACACACCATATTTGTCCCACATCAAGATCACCGATCTGTCGCTGCTAGCGGAACGATCCTCCGCGTTCGTCAGACAGGTCAACACCTTAGTAAAATACGCACCAGAGGCTAAGATCCTAGACTCAAAAAAGGTAAAGTCCATTCTTAGGAGGAGGACATGGAACTGAATGACCACACAGTATTCATTGTGGAAGGCATAGGAAACCAATACAAACACCGGAAATTAGATTGCTTACATTACTGAGCAGAAGATGAATGAGCGAAGATATGTTCAAACACCAACAGGGATTGGCAAAAAAGTTCCGCTGCAATCCTAACCTACCCTAGAGGACTGCTAATAAACTCCTCAAAGTACAGAGAGTCACCCCTACTCCAAACACCGCAACAGTGTAAGAGCAGACTGCCTAAGAAGCAGCTAATGCTCTTAAGCCTCAATTCGCTTGTACTTTCCAGAACTTATCGCTATCTCATTCCATTCTCACCCAACACATCAGCACCGGGACTCAGCTACCTCACATACATAGCCGCGCATTTTCTGAAACGACAGGATACATCGCGAGTATAGTTCTCTCGGTCCTAACAACATAAAGCCCAAGCAATGGATGGTAGTTGGAACGAGCTTGACTGAAACGTTTGCTCAACTTTTCCAACGCTGTCTTGACGAAATGCAGATCTCAACCATGTGGACGTGTGGAAAGATCACCCCCATTTACAAGACAGGCAATTGTCCTGTGCGTGCAAATTATCTCCTCATTATTCCTCTTCCTGTGTTTGCTAAATCCATGGAATCTGTCATTGCAGCTAGGCTCAATGGTTCTTTAGAATGGTGCAATATCATCGTACAGAAGCAGCATGGATTCCGCCAAAACTGCTCATGTACCACCAATCTTGTTAACCCGCGTCAGCTGGAAGGAATGCATTGATGCTTGCGAAAGAGTCGACGCCGCCTACCTTAATTTTTCGAAGGCATTTGACCGCCCTACTCACCGGATCCTCTTCACAAGCTTCGGTGCTATGAGACCGGTGAGATTATCCTGGGCTAGATCTATTCATTCCTACTTCAGTAACGTTTGAATGTACGGACTAGTGGCAAACTGTCTAGCCAGGTACACGTTCACCCTAGCGTTTCTCAAGGCTCGGTATTAGGCCCACGGCTATTGTTCTCCTCCATAAACGACCTCGCAGGAGTGCTGACGTCGAACTTGTTACACTTTGCAGACGATCTCAAGATTCAGAAGTCATTCAAAAGAGTAGACGATCAAAGGCCACTGCAATGTTATCACGACAGTTTTTACGGTTGAACAACACAGAACATGATTGAGTGCAAAATGAGCAAACGCCACCACAGCACCTACCATTATAGACTGAGAGAAAATGTTCTGCGGTGCGCTTCTCATGAGAGTGATCTTGGGGTACTCGTGCAGTGTGATTTCGGATGTGCCATACAGGCCGGGAAGGCAGTGAAAAAAGCCAGCCAATACTTGGAGATACTGACGAAAGCGCTTGACCAGTTTGATCCTACCTATTTTTCTCAGATGCATTGCGCTTACTTGAGGGCATACGTAGAATACGCCATTCAGGTATGGTGACAATGGCAAACTCACGGCCTCACTGCTCTTGAAAAGCTAAAAGTGGATGACAAAAATGTTAGGGGACTGCTCCAACTCCCTTACCATTTGAGACTGAGGACTTTAGGAGCTTTCAGTGAATAATATCGTCTTCTGTGTGGTGATCTCGTATTGATGTATCAGATCCTCAAGATTTTCAACCATCAATGCCTACCCTTATTTACAACCAGCCACAACACCTGACCTAGAGGCCACCATATGAAGATGGCGACACAGTTTAGCCAGTTGGAATGCCGCCGGAACTTTTACTGATTTCCTGTACGCCGGTCGTGGAACTTACTTCCGCATTATATCATATCCGCTCCTACGCTGTACGAATTCAAAACTCCACTTGATGATACATTATATCACCTCCATTACATGATTTAACCAAAAGTATTGGGACACGCAAGAAGATAACTAAACAATGTGCATACTTGAAATTTGCGGTAAAGTCATCGGCTACACGCTGTTTGTTTTTGTTTTGATACATCAAATTTTTATCTCACTCTTTACCTACGAAAACTACTAAGCGTTTGTTATTATATCCGAGATTAATCCATTGTCCCATTGCACGGAAAGAAAGATTAGCTGACTACAGTGGACCATTTCAATGTGTTTTTATGACCTTAGTGCTTAGACCTCAACCAGTAGTCAAGGTGTAGTGGACAAGGTGCGCTATCACTTTACCGGGCCAGAAACAGCCGAAGGGCTTTTTCCTGTTAAAGGACTAAAATCTACAGCTCAGTAATTACAGGCCTTCAGAAAGAGATATGGTTTGCTCACTGCCTTACAAGCCACTGTCAAAGCCAATGGACCAGGAATGCAGAACTGGCAGTGTGGGAAGTAACGAGGATGGCAACCAAAGTCAAGAAGCCAATTGATTATCCGTATATCATGCTTTCAGAAAAAGCAAACATTTCACCGCCAGAGATCGCTTTGAGCGGATTTTTGGATCAACGTGTGCTGGATACTACTTTTACCTCAGATTACTGTGTTTGCAGCGTTTTATCTGTGTGAATTGTGCACCATTATTCTTCTTTTGGCGTATTTTCCGAGCGGTGCAAATTTGGGAGCTATTCTTTGGCTAATTCCGGAGATCTCACTGATTTGCCATACTACCATCTATGTCCGCCATCTTAGATTTGCTCTAGCTTGTGATGCCGTCTCAAGCTACTTATGGTTCGTGTTCGAAAGTTGTGGGAAATAAGGCTCATGCACTTCGATGCTACAGCTGTGATGTTTTGTTCCATATTTCGTGCATTGGCTTATCCGTTGACGTGTTTCGAAAATCGCTCGACATCCGACATCGGTTTTTTCAAGTTATATGTGATAAATGTCGCGGTACAAGACATCAGAGTACGCAGCGACCGCAAACAACTACGGAAAAATCTCTCTTTCAGATAGGAACAAACCGTTCACCACGTGGGATCAAACGCCCTCTTGAAAGTACCTCTGTCACCTCGCCTTCTATTGTCACTCCGCGATCTGCACCACCACCAGCGTCTTCGACCCCGGCCGAACCCCAGGTTCAATGTTTCCCACCGATGGAAGACTCAGACTCAGAAGCTACGAAATGCCGCTTCACTGATCGGTCCGTGAATTTCTCAGAGCCTGTCTGTGAACTGCTGAACACCGATGATCCATGGACCACTCAGAAGCGCAAGGGCCCACGTAATCGAGTTCAGACGTCACCTGCTGATAAACAACTACCCAATCAGTTAAGCGCCTCTAGTTCTGCTCCCACAGGTTCATCACTGATTTCGCTGAGGCGTCATAATCTCATGGTCTTCCACGTACCGGAGTCAAAAGATGAAAACCCTCAGATACGTTATGATCACGATGTTGAGTTCCTCCAGGGGCTCATCGATAGACTCTTGGATGTGGGCGAGGACAGTGTGACGATTAAACAAGTAATCCGACTTGGCCAGAAAACTAACCAGTCATGTCGACCTCTGAGGATCACCTTTGCAAATCCTAATATGCCGCAGCTCATACTGTCTCGTCTGTCAAGGCTGAAAGGCATAAAAGTTCACATCCGCCGAGATTTGGAACCCGAGGACAGGGATCGTTTGAAGACTGCGGTCATTGAGCTCAAACGCCGTACAGAGGAAGGTGAGACTGACTTACAAGTTGTAAATTTTCGGGTGATCAAGAAGGGTGTACGAACCCGTATCAATCGGTTGCTCAACCTCCAGGCACGTCCCGCAGTACCTCCCAGGACCTCCGTGTCGCATTCGCCAACGTGTGCAGCCTAATGAACAAACGTGACGAACTGTGCCGCTTCGCTGTCTCGGAACGGCCGGACATTTTAGGACTTGCAGAGACATGGTTGAACTCCGACATCATACCCCAAGAAGTCGTGTTGTCAGGATACTCTTGTTTCCGATGTGACCGAAAATCAAAGGCTCACGGTGGTGTTCTGTTGTACATAAAATCGTCACTATCTGGCAAACGTATCAGTACCTATCGGAGCGAGGATAGTTTATGCGAGCAATTGTGGTGCACAATCCGTCTCAGGGGCGCAGAACTAATTGTGGGGGTTATCTACCGGAGCCCATTAAACCGTTGCTGCGATTGGATACCACATGTACAGAAGCACATGAGCCGCCCTCAGTTCTTACTGATGGGGGGTCTAAATTTACCTAAGATAATTTGGCCAGATGTTCGACTTCTTCCCGGTCATGGCAACGTTGAGGCTCAATTCGCTAAAATGACTATTGACATTGGGGCAACGCAACATGTCATCCAACCGACGCGCGTAACTCCGTACTCGGCATCTTGTCTGGACCTAATGTTTACGAGCTGCGAGCAGAAGCTAAAAGAGATCAGAGTCATCGAACCTCTGGCGAACAGTGACCACTGCTCTATTGTAGCAAGCTTAGAACTGTCGTTACCGTATTACAATCAACAGAAGCCGACATTCAACTATTGGAAGACGGACTTCAACGGACTTGTCCAAGCTGCAAGTCAGACTGATTGGACACTACCACATGATGCGTCACTTGAGGCGTGGTGGTCATTAATAAAGGGGAAGCTTAACTCGCTCTGTGCTCGGTTCGTTCCCCTTAAGTATCCAAAAATCGGACCTGTCAAACCGCACTGGTTTGATAGGGATTACAGACAGTTAGCGCGACGACGTCGTAAACTTTGGGATAAATACATCAGCTCGGGTTGTGATGAAGATTACGCGGTGTACAAGAAACAGCGTAACTTATGTAACGCCGCAAAGATCAAGAAACGCCGGCAGTTCGAAGAGGAACTAGCATCCTCGGCCGCAACTGCACCCAAGCGAATATTTGCCTACTTGAAACGTCAACTGAAACCTGGAGACGACCTACCGGTCTTAGAGAGCTTAGACGGGAAGACACTCATTTCAAGCGCGGAGCGCGCGGACGCCCTGGCTACGCACTTCCTCACTGTATTTTCCAGTAAACCGGCGGCTGTTCCAGTACCAGCACAGGTTGCGCCAGTCTTGCTCGACAGCCTACAATGTGATGCAGTCGAAGTACATCAGCTACTCGTCAACCTCAATGGTGCAAAGCCCCCCGGGCCAGACGGACTTCACCCACTAATACTCAAGTCCCTATCGATTATCATCTCACCAGTTGTGACAAACCTTTTCAATAGATCGCTCTCTGAAGGATCTGTCCCCAACGACTGGAAATGCTCGATAGTTAAACCGCTTCCCAAGGGTGGTGATCAGAGTAAAACAGAGAACTATAGACCGATCTGTTTGACTTCGGTATTATCCAAAGTTCTCGAGAAGGTTGTGAAAAAATGTCTGCTGTCGTTCTTCGAATCGATGGACATATTGACGCCAGCGCAACACGGCTTTACGAAAGGGCGATCCTGCATCACCAACTTGATGTACGCTAACCACCAGTGGGTTCGAGCTCTCAATGAACAGAAGGATGTTGACGTGGTGTACATCGACTTTAGTAAGGCGTTTGATAGAGTGAACCACGAGGTACTCCTTCGTAAACTGAGGACATACGGAATCGGTGGCACGTTACTTCTGTGGATACAAGAGTTTATTGTGGGACGAAGGTTTAGAGTACAGGTCAATGACTATCTGACAGAATGGTTCCCATCGACCAGTGGCGTGCCTCAAGGAACTGTACTTGGGCCAGCATTATTTCTTATTCATATCAACGATCTTCCGCAGCAGCTCCAGTCACCATGTGTCCTGTTTGCAGATGATTTGAAAATCTGGAGGATCATTGAAAACCAGGACGACTGCGCTCGCCTCCAGCATGACTTAGAGCGACTGTCAACGTGGTCCACTGAAATGCAACTCCCTCTTAACGCAAGCAAGTCGGAGTTCATCAGTATCACCAGACGTCCAGCCACTCGATCATACACCTTGGACGGCCAGTTGCTCCATCCCAACACATCTGTCAGAGACTTAGGAGTTCTCTCACGACATGATTTAAGATCACTAGAAAATACAGAGAAATTGTACCGTGCGGGACTTCGTATGCTCTGGGCATTACCACGCAGTTTCTCCACATGGTCCGAAGAAACCGTCCCTCGTCTATTCACCTCGCTCATTAGACCAATCCTTGAATACGGTGCCCCAGCTTACCATCCGATAACCCAGTGGGAAACTGAAAAATTGGAGAAAATACAGCATATCGCAACTAGAATGATACCAAGTCTACGAAAACTTCCATATGAAAAACGTTGTGAAAAGCTCGGACTCTACACACTATCCTATCGCCGAGTAAGAATTGATCTTATTATGACCCATCGAGTACTACACTTGAATCACTTCCCCATACTACGGCCAATATTTCACCTGCGAGAACCCTGTAGCACCCGAGGACATCGTTACAAACTCAGGGTCCCCAGCATGAACAAAGTATCACATCAGCTTTGTATCGAACAAAGAATCGTAAACTTATGGAATACACTACCTGAAGGATTAATAGAGGCCGATTCTGTGAAGTGTTTTAAAACCCGTATCGACGATTATTTTGCAAACCTGTGCTTTTGTGAAACGATGCACATACTGTGCCAAAAGAATACATTGTATGTCCGGAAATAATGACGCTAGTACAAATTTCTAACCGAACACGGATAAACGATTAACGGACCAGACACAACTGCTGATAATTCACAAGTAAATTTTGATTTTTCGTAACTCGATAGAGTTGTACAGAAACCTTTCTACTTGCTCTTAAATACAGTATCAGTATCAGTGGGCTCTTTATCAGTAAAAGAAGAACTTTGCTACTTGCATCTAGAAGTTTGCTTCAACTGGAGGTCCAGTCACTTATGTTGCTACAGGGTCATCCACCAAAATGGAGGCACCCGAGAAGGGATATTATTTTCGTGAAGTAAAACCGTCCCGGACTAGCAAAAATGTGTGAATCCACTTTGTGCCTGGACGCGATAAGTAATGAGAGGTATTGCGGAGACATAAAAAGGGAGAGGATTTAGGAATTAATAGGAGGAAATAATCTATATCACTTGAACAGAATTCAAATGAGAATGCATCCGTTAAGTAATGATGTGGTATGGAAACAACAGAGACAAAATATTATAAGGCACGGATAAAAAGATAGCACAACACACAATGAACGAGTATACGCAGCTGGCGATGTCGGCCGATGCGCTAAACCAGTAAGTGGGAGGATCTGGGGGTGGCCGATCGTGTTGGCCAGCGTAAGGAGAAAGACAAGAGGCCGTTCGTGATAGATTGCCTGCAGCTAACTAAACAATAATCTTCACACCTGTGCGCGATTATCATTTCGTAAATACGTACCATCAAGCAGCTCGATTGATGGCTTTGTTTTGATTTCCACCAACGACACCCAAATCAACTGAGACCAATTCCAGATCGCTCAACGGAGCACATCGGGCCATGTAAATAGTACGTTGTTTTGGTAGATAATAAACTTAGATCGCTGCGCATACAATTTTCGCTGCTCGGAGGACCTTACACGATGTTGTTTCTTCGAGTACCGGTCTCAGCATTCATTTCCTCCACCACGTGCAGACTTACCGACTGATCACGCTTACGGGGAATAGTTATTTCATATACTACTATTGATTATGCCCAGTAGTAAGAAATCTGTGAAGCTCACGTCATTGGATTCTGGAAGTAATGCAAACAAAGAAATAACGGCTTGTAAAATAAAGGCGCCGACCATGTCGCCATATTCAGCTTCCACGGGGTGTCTAGCTTACCGACTGTTTAACGCCGCAGGATTCGCTTCGCCGTTGTCAGAGCTACGTGTAGCCCTCCGCTTTCCTGAGTCGTTAAGCTACACACTTAACGCTATTACTTCCCGTTTCCAAACTGCACTGGCAGGGGTCTGCGGCAGGCGTTATGTAGCAGGTAGCTGTTTAAGTGGCAACTCATATATGTACATGCATGATTATCGCTATTAAAATAATGTTCGTCAGGTTGTTTTGTTTTTGCGAAAAGACGACTAGAGAAACTACGGTTCGCTTCAATACAAGCCTTGCGTGTAGTTGTAATACATTGTCACTTCCGTACTGACGCTCTGGGTATAGGTTAGCTTCATACGAATTCTCAGTATTACGCGAAATGGCGCACTATCGCAGCTGAGTTGTGTAATTTATCTCGACGAGCCTATTGATTGACCAGCTTGCCGCACCACTTAGGACAAATTTCACCCAGCTTTCTTTGACTCCCGTAATAAGTGTATTGTTTCAACTGGTGTTAAAGGTTATTGCTTGCATCCACCCCAACTTTAAGCATGATGCATATTTCATCCCCATCATTATACACGTTAGCTAGAGGTAGGAAAGATCTCAGCTACTGTGCCGCAATACATAGAAAATAGAAGAAAAATGCAAAAGATGCAAGCCAGCTGAGCTACCGGTAACGGATGGACATCGTTCCGGTAAACCACCAGCCGGCTACCTATGCAGCAAAAAATTACTATACAAAATTATATAAGGCTAAATAATGAGATCGTGGTTGAAGAGCGAGGCTAAGAGGGACGGCGTGGGACAAAGAAACGCACAGCACGAACGCCACTGAGGTCGGTTCCTGGACATGTCAGCAAGTGTATCTAGCCAAACGTGTGCATCGTATTCTGGACCCCCAACCAGGGAGTCGAGACGCTCCGACTGAGGTCAGCTTCGAAGTAAAGGCCTTCATTGCTCTCGAGCAAGTCATCGCTTGGACACCCCTCCTCTTCCTCCATCCACACCTCCGGCGAACAAATAACGCACGTCGCGGGAGTCGTTGGACTGATATCCGTAACACGTGGCCGAGCCAGCGGATCCTGGTGCGTGAAATAACGGTGGTGACCGGTTCAGTTCCTTTTCTGTACCGTAAACAAGGCGTCGAACACGTTCATAGCTTACACGTTGTTCCCACCAGATGTGAGCTACATTGCGAAGGCACCGGTAGTCGAACGTCGGAGGATCTCAGCGGCCGAGTTTCACAACCGTACAATAGTGTCGAACGTAAGGCCGCATGGTACACGCTACTCTTCAGGGCGACAGTGATGTCGCGCCGGCGCCATAAGTGACAAATGTTGGCAAAAGTGCCTCGAGCTTTTGCTAAACTTTTCATGATGTCATATTCATTTCCACGAACGCTAATACAACTTCCCAGGTAGTTGAATTTTTGAACGACTTCTAGGTGATTCCCAACAAAGGTCAGCGCAGGAGGCAATCCAGGCCAATAATGCAGAAAGGCTTTGCACTTTGAGGGTACGAAACAAAGCCCGAAGTGACGGACAGCCAGTGCTAATCTGTCCAATGCCGCTTGGCACGTTTGTGAGTTGTCATATATTAGGGCAATATCATCAGCATACTCTAAGTCAGGAAGTCGTCCTTCTGGGAGCAGATGCACACCTTCTAAGTCGTGTATTGTAAACGCGATTTCCATTACTTCGTCAATAGCGAAGTTGAAGTGGGAAGGTGACAGCGGGCATTCTTGTCTTACAACGCTGGAGATATTAAAGAGCGACGACAGCTTGCCTGATGCACTCACACTGCCTGAGCAACGTGCGTATAATGCTCGGATAACATGTACATATTTCTCAGGTAAACCTTTTCTAAGTACGCAGTCCCAAATTGCACGTCTATCCACCGAATGGAATGCACCTTTGATATCGAGGAACACGACAACAGTGGACCGCCAATATATGCGACGGTGCTCCAACAACTGACGCAAAATAAAGGTGTCATCAATGCAGCCACGACCTCGACGAAATCCAACTTGCTCTTCACGTATCTGGCTTTCACGAGTGCCAGTCAGTCTCTGAAGGATGACAGATGAAAGCAATTTGCAGGCAATGGAGACCAGACTGATTCTTCTATGGTTGCCGCATTCTGATCTTGAGGCTCCCTTGAAAATTAGAACTAGGACGGAGCGGCACCTGTCGGATGGGACAGTTTCCTGCTCCCACAGTTTCAATAACAACTCTTATAAATTATCCATAAGAGCAGGTCCCCAGAATTGGAAGACGGCTGGAGGAGAATTATCTGGTCCCGCGGCTTTATTTAACTTCAGCAGTCCGGTTTCACGTTTGACTTCTAAAAGAGAGAGTGGATCCAAAGGGACAGCCCACGGAGCAGGGCGATCACTGGCCGGCGAGAAATCTAACAATTCCGGCCGATTAAATTGCCTTTCAAATTGCTCAGCCCAACGCTCCAAGAGTTTTGACAAGTTGTGGATAGGCTGTCCACTCTCGTCACAAATTGTTTCACTAACACCAGGTCTTCTGCTGCCCGATTCCCGTATCAGCCGGATGGTTATAAAAGGCAGTGGCCACTTCCATCTCTGACGCACGAAGAGACCATCAGGATTCGCGATCTCTCTTCAGACTGTCACGGAGCTTTGTCCGGATTTTTCTGCGAGTTTCATTGTGTTCGCTCCCAGCCGGAATATGCCGGCGAGCATGGATAAGTTCCAGAGACCGCGAAGAGATCTTAAATCCGTGTTGGCGATTAGACTTCCCACATGAGGATTTGCCTGCTGCGAGTAAGGTCTGGTGAACATGTAACCAGTGAGCGCTAACTTAACACGTATGCCAGGGTACTTTGATAGACATTCAGAACAGCAGGCTTAGTCAGTTGGCTGGTGTCAATGCGCTCACAAAGTCGTTGTGCTCGTCCGCCAAAAGCATCTGCAGGTCAGCACATACAAATGCATGGTCGGTGTACACACATGTGCTCCAAATCGAGCGACAGTTCTGGACGCAGCCTCTCCATCGGTAACTTATCGCAATGTGATCGATTTGCGTTCATAACTGGTTCGAGGTTGGTGGGCTCCAAGTCACCCTCCGGCGGGTACTGTGTCGGAAATTAGTGCTCGCAAGGAATAAGCGAGCATCTTCACACGAATGAAGTAACCGCTCACCGTTATCATTACGGGAGCCTACACCATGTTGACCTCCCAGATCAGCTCATCTGTGGATAATTTTCCAACTTGAGAGTTCAGATCCCCAGCCAGCACAACAGTGTCCGAGCTTCTTCTGTGGCGAAGGAGCTGAGTCAGTTGACGATAGAAGTCGTCTTTTACCGAGTCATCGCTAAAGTTTGTGGGTGCATAGGCAGCGATGATGAACAGACACTTGTTAGTCCCGTGCGGCTTCCAAGCTTTGAACGAGCCAGCCAATCGGACCGCACCCAACCGGCTACTGATTGGAATCCAATCAACCAGAGTAGATTCAGCCCGGGGACTCAGGGCAATACCAACACCGGCTTGGCCAGTGCTCGAAGCTGCATCGTCACCGGATAGGCGCAATGAGAAAGTGCTGTTACTGTCACCTGAAGGGGATCGCAGAGTGAGCACTGAGCTCAAGTCTTGCAGGCGGGTCTCCGATAAGCAGTATATATCGATCGAGAGGGTCTCTAATGTTCAGACAAGTGTTGGCTATTGACCGAGCTGTAGCACTGTGCGAAGATTGAGGCAGGCTAACCTGAAGGATGATCGAGGGCTTCAAATGGAAGCCGACGAAATGGGCTTGACCGCTTGCCTGGACGTGGGCTTGTCGACAGGGCAGGAATGACGCTCTGCGTCAAGGTGGGGGAGGGTCAATAATTGGGAGGTTGAAAACAGGGGGATAAAAGGGAAGCTGGTACGGGATGGTTCGAGTGAAAAGGCGTAAGAAAGGGAATAAGAAGATGGGTGGGCTTGAGCAGTAGCATCCAGACCCCTATCCACACTTCTCCTTGCAGCAGACAGGGCACCGTTGATTATCCACTGTGATGACCAGAGCAACAAGAAATTGCTTGACGAAAGATTCATATTATTGCGTGGGCAGAATACTGTCAGGTTGCTGGGGCCTAGACAGGAGTAGGATTAGGGTTCTCAACTAAAGCCTTTGGTTTAACAATCTGACCCCAGGGCAGCGAGTTTGGTGTTGGGCCACAAAGAATCCCTTTTAAGGAATAAGGAGTCACCCTCATTCCAACCCCAACATGGAGGACCAGGAG
This sequence comes from Dicrocoelium dendriticum, assembly GCA_944474145.2. Classification (NCBI taxonomy): domain Eukaryota; kingdom Metazoa; phylum Platyhelminthes; class Trematoda; order Plagiorchiida; family Dicrocoeliidae; genus Dicrocoelium; species Dicrocoelium dendriticum. The sequence continues at coordinate 177,490,505 of OX104063.1, forward strand.
GCTGAGTTTGTCTGGCCTCTAACCATTGACCAATCTGGTATGTGTGGCTCTGGAGGTATAGAAAAGCATCACCCAGCATAGTTCAATAGATTTCTGAAGCACGCGAATCATCGCACCTCGGTAAGGCCCAGCCTCATTGCAATGGTGGTGCATATTTAAATTGGCCTGATTTAAAATGCCCTGCTAACATAACTCTATGACTGCGAGCTTGGTGTTTCCATAGCCGAAACTGACGTAGCATCCGTTGATGGAAGCGCGTGCGTGATTTGACATGGCTCGTAATGCCTGATTAAATTATCGATTTCTCTGTCGAAATTTTGCCACCACACATGGGATGGCGTAAGTCCATACATCCCCGAGATACTCCGGTGAGTTGCACGTCGTTCTTGAAGGAAATGTGGCTGCAACCGAGGTGATATGATCGCTCTCGATCTCAGAGTGGATAGCCATCTTCAAGGCTAAACTCTGAACGTCGAGTAAAGTGCGATAGCAGCGGCGGATCGCGGTTATCAGGCCATCCTTTGGGGACTGGAAGCTTAACCTTGACAATTAACATGTCCCGTTCGGTTTCTTAACGGATGGCTGAGCCTAACACCGGGTTTTCTTACAAATACTGAAGCAAATGAATCAGTCCAGTGGGTTTCAGTATGCAGTCCGGTACATGATTTCACATCAAGCGACAAAAAAGCTCGGCGACTCCATTCGTTTTCCCATGTACACACGTGATTTTCTATTTATAGGCCGAAAGAAGTAAAGCCCCTCATTGAATGCGAGGAGACGTCACCTGGTTAATGCACTATTTTATCGTCGATCAAAATTAATAAACTTTTTGCGGTCTATAAAAATTTCGTACGTGTTTCCGTACAGGGATTTGGAAAATTTCATGACCTCTAAATTAACTGCCACACCTTCTTTGTCTAGATATGCCTAGTTCCTCTCCGCCGGTATCAAGTCCCTGGAAGCAAAAGCTATAGTTCATTTGGTCACATCCACCATATTTTAAGATAGCATGGCTCCGAGCCCTGTGAATAACTTGCCGCATCGGATTGTGATCGGCCTCTTTGGGTCAAAGTGTACTAACAAATTAGTTTTATAAGCAGCTTGACAGCAACGTGATGACTTTGTCATTCTAGTAACCGCGACCAGCGGGAATTCTTATATAGCAATGCATACAAACGCACGACAGGAGTAGCTAAGTTGGGCAAAAATAGGACTGTAATGAGCCTCTATCCGAAGAAATGATGGCAGCTCCTGTATGTTATGCGTAGCCGGAAAATACAGAACAGGTCGAGTTCTATCTCGTAACGGATGTAACCCATGTTTGTCAACACGTGACCCTAGGTACTAAAGCATACTGGGAAAAGAGACAAATTTGGATCCATTTAGTTCAAGTCCGCTCTCTTGGACGCACTCAAAACTGTAGCGAGTGCCGTCAGATGTACGTAAACTATACGGTCAGTAACCAATCTATCATGCAAGTAGGAACATACTCCAGGCCTGCCATTTCTTAACTGTCTATAGCAATGGTACTCAAGCAACAGCTTGCGGGCCCGATCCATCCCACCGAGACATTCTATCAGACTCACAGACTTTCGAACAATCATGTATTTTTACGCGGGAAACTTGTAAAATTTCTTCAGTTTTACTTTATTAACCTCGCTCTTCTAGGATTAATACCTATAAGCAATTTTTCAGCAAACTTTCAGAAGAAAACGTGACCGCGACAGAAGCAATTTCTGATGTTACAAACATCCTTGGCGAGGCATGCAAACCTTTCTCATATGGAGAGTTAATGAAGAGGTGTTTTCTGGCTGTTGCCGAGCAGATTTGTTTAGAAAAAGAGGCTGCTTTTAAAGTTGTTATCCTCTCGCGTTGTACCATTACAAGACGTGTGGAGGACATTCGACGGGATTTGTCGGAACAAATAGAGAAAGCAGTAGAAGTATAAATAATTCCCAGCGCTTTGAATGAGTCCACAGATGTAGCCGAGACTTATCATTCGCTACTTCTCATGATGGAAATAAGCGATACTTTCAAAGTTTCCGAAGAACTTGTATCATTGCAAAGCTGGTGTGGTACTACGACAAAAGCTATATTCGGTGCAGTCGGTTCAAATATTGTTGAGCTTAATTTGCTGTAGAAAAGTCGTGTGGCATAACCAGCGGCGGAGCTAAAAATATGGTTGGAAGACAACGTTCTATATGCAAAGCCGTATCCTAAAGTCGAGGAATTCAATGGGGTTCAAAGCTGATTGAACTGCACTTCATAATTCACCTGGGTATTATGTGGTAAGGTACTGAAATTGCAGTACCATAATGACAGTGGTAAACATCATGCACTTCATTCCAGCCATTGTCTGTAAGCACAGAACCTTCAAAGACTTTCGCCAAGCAGTAGAAGCTGAGTACGGTGACTTGCTGAAGAGCAATGGAGTTTAACGACGGAGTCGAGCAAAGCGCTCCAAATGTTCTCCGGGTTGAGAGGTAACATTGAAATTTTCATGACAGTGAAATCAAAAACTATCGCAGATTTCAAACCCTGGATGGTTATTGGAACTAGCAATTTCATTTCTTCTGACTGCTCACCTGAATGACTTTAATACCAGACTACATGGCCAGGGTCAATTGATTTCTCAAGGCCAAGGCGAGATAAAATCGTTCGAAGTGAAGTTGTAGTAGTTTATTCAGCATGCACAGAAACCCACATTGGTAAGTGTTCTATACGTTCAGAACTGCAGACAGATACACAAACAGCCTGTGAGCTAGTTCCAACACTCTGCATGATGGAAGATGTCGTTGAAGCGCTTCAAAACTTACAAAATACGCTTGTTTAAAAACACGTTTTGTATTGACACTGTGAATGTGCAAACTGACTTAATTTAAAACTGATTAAAATGCCGTTTTCAACAAAATTACAGAATCTGTATCGTGAAACTCCCTCCCATTGGATGCGCATTAAATCTTCGCCATTTTGTCATTCAAATTTCAACCATAGTTGCAAGTACGTTAATAGAGTTGTGTTATAACGCTGTACCCAACATCGACCGGTTGGTTCATGCCTACTGGCAAATCTGCCTGTTCTACTTGGTGCCTTGCAAACCCGACTGAAAGGAAAACTGAAGAAGACTCAGCCGAACAGAGTTGTAGTAGAACCGAGAACGCTCATATTCATAAGTGGGTCTCACCAATCCTCTGAAAACCGCCTGGCGGATTTGGCTACCCGTCTTCTTCGTACGCCCCGCTCCACACTTGACTGCCCGCGTTGTCTGGCCAGTTCACCGGCTTGCTCGGGCACGCCAGTCTTCATCCGCCTACCCGGGGCTTCGCAACATATATGATGTGTAACGCGCAATTTCATCAGCTTCCTGTCGGACGTTGACAATACACATGGTGTCTGGTGCCCGATTTCATCAGCTTTCAGCTTAACCGCGGCAAGACGCTCGCGGGGTCTGTTCCAAGCAAGCTTTTTGGCAAATACTCGAGCGTTGGCAATCAGCTTTCTCGCCCACCTGTCAGGTTGGCGGCATCCGGTTTCGGATTTTCCTCTAACTGTTGCCAGCCACAGGAAGCTTATGCCTACAGAGGGACCATTTTGGAGTTGCGCTGCACCACCCACGGCTCCATTCACATACCCCCATATCCGGTGTAAACCCGAAGGATTAAGACCGGGAGGCGTGTGGATGCGAGCCACTTTTCTTCAGAGGAGCCGGCGCACACTCCTTCACAGGCAAACACAAGCACGCTGTATTTGGGAATCAGTCGCAGACATGGCTTTCGATTTACCGTGGTCCACTCCACACTGAGTACATGGAACCACACTTCGAGCTTAGCACGGCCACAAGGACCGTGCACCCCGTCCTCACCACAAAGGACTAACTGTCTCCTGAAGCCAGTATGGACGACGTAGTGAGTACTAGACAGGAAGGCACCTTATCAACATATGTATCAAGCGCAGCCACACCGGGGATAGAAAACAGCAGCCAATCACTTAAAACAATGAGATCGAATACAATAAATCGCATAATGCATACATCTACGGTGACAAAACTCTTCAATAAATGTGTACGCAAAAATTGGTTGTCAACAAATCTGCGATAACTTAAAGACGTCAGAAAATATATATTAAGAAAATGCTGCAAAAGGAAAATATTATAAAAGTTAACCAAATTAGTTTGAGGAACGTGTGCAACTTTATAGAAGACAGTACAGGTAGACATTTGTACGCGATAAATTAGCATTAGGACAATATAGCAAACACACCACATGAAATTAAAACTAATCCTCTTGCAAGCATGCGGTTAGTAAATCGAGCGCAGCGTACATACAAACACTGCGGCGGTTCTACCTACCTTCTTTGTATGACTCGCCGTCGTTTCGATGCTGGATCCTAGTGGCCTCGCTCATGGCTCACTAAGCCTGCCTGACTCAGACACTCGCGACCACATGTGCTACATCACCATGCGCTCGATGACTATGGAGTACAGAACATCGTCTGCGTTTGAAACCTTGTTGGAGTTTTGAAATGTTTCACAAACTTTCAAAGTATCGCAACCGTTCATCTGCGATTATTGACGCCATCCCTGTGTCACTGTTTTCTCGGAGTGATTGTAATTTATTTACGACAGCTGCTGGGGTCAAGGTGACGCTGGGCAAGCCGACAACACTTGCTGGCAGGTAATAGTGCGAACGTTCTATGGTGTTCGTAGCCACTGAGCCAAACTGCAGAAGTAGTGCATTCGCGGCATCCACAGCAGTAGTAGTAAGGCCAATGGCCGTCCTGAGAGTCGATATGTCTGGCTTAACCTTTGTTTTTCATTCGCATACCTGCGAAACATTTTGATGTCGCTCGTAAACTCGAGTACCATGGTCTGCTGCCATTCGTACTTGTGGACTCTGAGGTGTGACTGCAATAGTCCCCGACTGTTTTGTAATTCCGCCATGTAGTATCCCATGCGCTTAGAGTATATTGCCTCCAAATCTTACCTCTCTAGTTGATCCTTCGACGTGTTTTGATTCGGATCCAAGTACTGCTCCGGCGCGATACTCCTAATGGCGCAAATTTTGAGGCTGTTTGTATGACCCAGTTAATTTTACCTTTCACTTCATTCTATGCGTCACTGTGCAGCTGGAGGTTCCAGCTAACGGCTTATGCTAGGTTGTAAATCTTGGAATGCTCATTACTATTTCGTCGAGTTGCCCGTTATTTATCAACAGTACTTGAATAACACATACGTTCAAACGCTAGAACTGAGCGATGGCTACTACTTAATGGAGGGTCGTATGAAAATTAATCAACTATCAACTCTTCATTAGTCAGGATTAAGTCCAAAATTGATGACCCTTCTGAATCGCGATGTCTGGTTGGTCGATGCACATGGTTATACGACACTGTCATGTGCATGAATTGGAGTTTGCATTTGAATGATAGCCAACTGGGTACGCAGATACTACTAAAGGTACTTCGAAGTCGCTCACCATAAGGTATTGGTTGCCGAATAATATAACCGCTTATGGGGTATCAAAGTGGGACTGGAATGGGGAAGCCAAGTTTGTGGCCATTTACACTGGGAAGAGTAGTGGTGAGCAATTGCTTCATCTCGTAATTTAAGCTATTTCACTAAGAAATCTGGGCAGTGTATTGTGACTCCATTGAGAGACATTCGCACCTTCATCGTGTACTGGTTGTACGACCTTTTTCCTCTTCCTTTCGCGCTTTTAGTGGCTGCCTGATTGTATTTAGGTCTACTGAGTCCCAATGAAATCCCCCGCTTCTTCACTGTCAACAGAAATCTGTATATGTTGCCTATCTTGAGTTAGGACGATTGATGTTCGACGTCACCACTTTGATTACAGGCTCCGGTAAACGTCTGACCACTGAGCAGTATTTTTCATATTGATGGTCCTAAACGGTGGTTTCGATATGGAAGCCGGGCCAATGTAACGATTGCACATGATACACACGTTTCACCTGGCTATGTATAGAGGATGTGTGTGTGTGTTGGAGAAGTGCGCGTGGGTTCTGAATCAATCGCGGCTGCCTTCTGCATTCTTTATTCTTTTCAAGCAAGCCGAGATGTACTGGGGTCGCTTGAGGCAAACAGATAAAACCGGAAATAGATGCTGCAAACCTAGGCTAGAAAGCGGTTAACTTTTGAGGCCAAATCTGTGCTGTGTATAACAATAGAGGATGGGACGGCATAGAAAAAACTTTGTACTACAACAAGTGATTAATTAACCACATCAATTTGATTAGAGCATTATTTCTCAAAATGTGGTCCACCAACAACTAATGGCTAATTTTAGGATGTCCGCAGAATTTCCCTCAATGTTACACTTCCGTTAAAATAATCTTCCATGCGCGAACAGTTTATTATAGTGGTTGTTAGCAATCCGGCAGTAAGAACTTATTAAATCATACCTGACGGTCTACACTAGCTTTGTGAACGGCCCATGTTAAACACATTTCTTCCAAGAAGGAACCTGGGTTTGGCAGCTACGTAAAATATGAGTGAACGAAGCCGTCAAATGTCAGCAAGGTAATATGGTATTTGCACAGTGATACGATGGGTAGAGCATGCATGGGGCATTCTCCTTCCACTCAAGCTCATATAACCCAGTATATGTCCTCTTATGAGAGGCAGAAAGTAACCAATGAGACAACGATTTTTGTGCTGATTTCGAAAACTGCTATCCTACAAAATCGGCAATTTGGAAAGAGGGCCCAATTGGAGCAATTCCACCCAGAGAAGCCCAGAAGAAAAGCATAGATATTTCAGTGTTTTACAAGTGTGCTCATTTGACTTGGCTAACTGAAGAGAAAGTATCTTTGTAATATTACAAAAAGAGTGCCTGTTATTTTTACCTTATTTTATACTTCATTCAAAGTCCAACTTATCCTGTTTTACGTATTTTCTGGACTGTGTGTCGAAATATTTATTTCCAGTCCAGCGTTTGGACCTACAACATTAACATGGAGCGTGGGCTGAAGACTGGAACACTGCTAAATGTGCCACAGCATTATTCCTAGTCGAATTTACATGTAGTAATAGTTGGACCATCTAATATGCCTTCTGAGAATAAAGCAACTGAGAGTTTCGATGTACCGGTACAGTCTGACGCGATGCAACATATATCTGTGCCAACCGGCGCCTCTGTACCAGTAGATAAAAGCGCAAATAAAACGACATTTATCTTTCTTTGGAATTTATGGTGTTCAGCAGCGGCCCACTGTGTCTTGTGTAACAATTTGCATCCGAACATTTCCATAATGCCCGTAAAAGTGCAGCAACCTTTGAAAAATGTATGCGGACTGTAAAGACATAGAAACGAGTACTTTAAGCACAGATGGGATGAACTGTTGAATCCCTAGATTGCAAATAAAAACTACTGAAGCATATTACATAGTTAATTATCGTATTATGCCGACAGGAGAACCTCACACAGCAGCCGAGAAACTTATCAAACCATATGCAGTCGACATGGCTTGGTGCATACTGGGTCAAAATCAGCACAACTGTCTGTAATACCGTTATCAAATGATACAGTATCTCGAAGAACTACAACATTAGCAACTGCTGTTAAGGAGCAGTTAGTCACCGGCATCAGGTATATTCATTCATCTCTTCAAATGGATGGGTCGACAGAAGTGGCAGGATTTGCTGCTTGTGCTTGTAAGACACAAACACTAAATATCCCTGAAAGAAGACACGCTGTTGTGTGAATCTCTACCGACGAATATTAGTGGCATTGAGATTGTGAACATTGTTAATAAGTTTATGCACAAAAATAACATCCCATTTGCTAACTGCATCGATATTTGCAGTGTGAGTATCAAATCAACGGCAGGAAATGTTGCTGATGTTGTAACAAGAATCAAACAGTAGCGGGACCTGCATCAGCAGCCAATGTATTCTTCATCGACCAGCACCTGCCATAAGAAAAATGTTACCTAATCCCCTGATGAGGCAGTGAAAATAATTAATTTCATTAAATTTCGGCCTCCGAACAACCGACTCTTCAATATTACGTGTGATGACGGGGTAAGTGTCCACACATCTTGACCGATCCACACTGAAGTTAGATGGTTCTCTCGCGGTAAAATATTACTGCGTATGTTAGACTTGCGCAGAGCAGTCTTCGCCTTCTTCATGGATAACCCATTTGATTTACAGTTCCGGCTGACTACTAGAAAGTGGTTTACAAGACTTGCTTATTAGTCAGATTTCACAAACTAGATGACCTAAACCTAGCACTGCAAGGAAAAGCCGAGACTATATTAGATGCAAATGATAAAATATGAAATTTCAGAAGAAACTTTCTGTTCACAGTGGACATATTGATAGCTTCCCAGCATTATAAAACCTTTTATTATACTACTATATTATTTATTCCTAAGTCTGAGAAAAGAAAAAGGTGCCATCAAAAGCATGGCTGTTTTGATATGTAAAAGGATTGTTGAAAAACATAGGTAAACGGCCTTTTCTCTTCTTTTTAGTGCTTCACACACGCCGATTTTATTTACTTTTGGTTTTTGTACCTGCATTTTGGATGATAAGAAGTATTAAAACAGCATGGACTCCACTGATTTCGATGACGGGCGATAGTCTCCAAAACTTCTAACCGTTTGGTATCTCCATCACATGATCTCCAATCTGGAGGACAGACAGATCCTGCTGATGCAGACATTAGGTCATATGCTTGATGCTGCTTTTCCACGTCATCGGTTTTCCGCCCCAGCATTAATTACTCACGCCCAGGAACTGCAAATAATGCTCTGCGACGAAGTTCATTAGCTGACATGAGCAAAACGTGACCGAACCAATGCAAACCGTGTTCCAGGGTAATGCCCTGGAGGCTGGGAATAGTCACTCTAAGTACTCGACTTCAAACTTCTAATTTACTTACATGGTGTTGCTACCACATTGGAGCCATCAATCGCAAACAGCGGTTGTCGAAAATGATAGTCCTTTCAGTTTTTCTGCGCCAAGAGGCCAGGTCTAGCAGCGGTACACCAGGACGGCATTGACAGTGGCACACTACACTCTGCTCGTGAGCCTTATGTCGCGGCGACGCCGTGTCTCAGGTTAGTGAACGCCAGACGGGATTTAGAGATCCGCTGAGCTGATTCATCTCTAACACCGTCACCCTCCGTACTGTAACTCCCCAGATAGATGAGGCGAATCACGTGCTGCATGCAATCAACTACAATTTTGAGTGTTGGCACCGGCACTTGGAACACTTGGAGCAGAGCCTGACACTTGAATGGGATGAAATCCAAACCATATTTAGCTGCCTCGATCGCTAAGCAGCTGAAAGCCCTTTGGATGGCTTGTGGGTCGCCCCTAGAAAAGTGATGTCATTCGCGAAATCCAAGTCTGAAACTCTGTCCCTGCGTAGGACCTCAACGCCGCAGCTCTAGGCTCCTTCCAAAACGCTGTAGAGAACACAATTGATGGTGAGATACGGCAACCTTGGCGTACTTTGCTAGTAACAGCAAAAGACGAAGAAAGTCTTCTGTAAGCTCGAAGTTTGCCCGTTGTGTAACGATCCAGTTCTTTCAGGATTGTGACAATTTGTGGCGTACACGGCTCATTAGTGCCTTGTTATGCGCGGTATTCCCGCTCTGTACACAGCATGCGGATTAGCCCAAACAGCACAAGAAGCAGCCAACTTCCTTGGACAACGATTTGGCCGTACTTTCCAAAGCGCGCAATCACCATACATTCTACCTAAGCAGATAACGCCGCCATCAGGGCTCAATCACATATCGTTTACCTCCGCAGCTGTACTGAAGCGGCTGATGTCTCTGCGCGCATTCACCTCCCCGGATGCGGACGGCATTCGTCTGAACGCGTTGAAAGTAGCTGTCATTAGTTTGGCAGGACCATTAGCAACTTTCTTTCAGCGATGTCTGAACGAGATGCATGTCCCCACCATGTGGAAGCACGGAATCATCACGTCTATCTACAAAAGTGATAGCCGGGCTGAATCAACAAACAATCGCCCGATAACACTACTGCCTGTGATCTCCAAGGTTATAGAGTCCATCGTAGCTGAGGCTTTAATGGGGTACCTGGAGGACAAGCAAATTCCCGTTCCCGAACAGCATGGATTTCGCCAAAATCACTCCTGTACAACTAATTTCTTGAATGCTTGTGCAAACTGGACGGAATCTGTGGACACTTGTGCAGAAGTCGACGCGGCCTACTTGGATTTCTTGAAGGCGTTCGACCATATAGACCATCGCATTCTCCTCCACAAACTCCAGAAATATGGAATCGGAGATCCTGTTCTGGGCTGGATAAGAGACGTTGTCGTGTAACGTCACCTGAATGTGAGGGTTAGAAGCAACCTACCAGAATCCATCGAAGTTCAGTGCGGCGTACCTCAAGGCTCGGTACTTGGACCCCGCCTGTTCCTGGTCTTCATAAATGATCTCGCTGGCGTGCTATCTTCTAACTGTTTGCTATTTGCTGATGAGCTAAAGATATGGTGCACTATAGCTGCAGTGGATAATCACACATTCTTACAGGAGGATCTGGACAAAGCGTACACATGGTTCAACGAGAACATGCTGCATTTCAACTTCACCAAGTGCAAAGTTCTCAGTATACGGCACAAGAGTATGCACAACTACCGCCTATGACCACAAATTCTACAGCGGGCTTCTCACGAGTGCGATCTCGGCGTGATAGTTCAAGATGACCTCGGTGGTTCGAGGCAGACCGAAAAGGCAACCAAGAAAGCGAACCAGTACCTCGGCCTTCTTCGCAGAGCCTTCCGGAAGTATGACCCTTCGATGTTTCCAAATTGCTTAGTGCGTACGTGAGGCCCCACGCGGAATACGCTATCCAAGCGTGGTAATCCTGACTCAAGCACCAGCTCACCGCGCTCGATACTGCACAACGTAGGGCAACGAAGAGCGTCAGAGGTTTGACCAGCCTCCCCTACCCACTCAGGCTGAAGACTCTGAAAATATACAGTGGCCGTTATCGGCGTCTAAGGGGCTATCTCATAATAGTGTACCTAATCCTGAGAGACCCTAACCACCCATGCCATTCCCTTCTAATACTCAGTCAAAACACCCCGCTAATAGGTCACCGGTTTAAGTTAGTCACGCAGTACAGCCGGCTGGAATGTCGGCGAAACTATTTCTCCCTTCGAGTGTCACAGCCTTGGAACGTCTTCCAGGAACATGTAATTAATGCACCCACCCTATCCCTTTTCAAAAAACGCCTTGACGATACCGTCACATTTACACTACGTGCTATAACTCATGACCACCAGATGCTGGTACTAATGCACAACAGACAGGGGATAGTGCCATAAACCTACTCGAGAATGAGTCACTCCAAACGTCTTGCACGTAATTTGACAAACGCTACTACTACAGAAACTAGATTACTGTATCCTGTCGACCCAAGATAGTTGCACACGAGTAAGCGTTGTCCTTGCTAACTTTTTATTTTTTCTCGCCTATGATGTGAACACTAACCACTCCCCTGTTGCTTTGTGTGTGTAAATTCTCATTTCATACTCCTTTTATACGACAGTGCAGTTACGTCTGTAAGCGCCCGAACTGATGACTCCATTATCCCTTTGCTATTATTTTTTGTCACGCTAAACACCCTACGGGACATGTCAAGCAGCTGCTTTTTTACCCGTTATAAATCATTGTTCATTGTTCAGTTCCAAAGTGATGTTCTATCGATAGATGTCCAAAAACACCTCTATTGTTGCTTTTTGATAGAGTTGATGATGTCCGAGAATTTGGCGCAACTTGAAGGTCTGGTCGAAAAACTTCGACCGCTGCGAAAACCAGCTTGTTCCTCACGAGAAAAACCATATCGAATTGCTGAAAGACTGCGGAGAGATTGGGACACATAAACTTTAGGCGCGACCGATCTGAGCGATACTCTTCGGTACTTGGCACAATCGCCGCGGGAGCACGAAACATTCGCTCTAAGGGATGGGATTCTTTCATCGACCCACACTTGCGTGAACATCAACAACAGTTCGCTAATGACTGTACTCCCACTATATTTGAATAAGACGGGAAGAAGGTTGTCTGAATCTGGGGTTTTGCATCGATTTAATCTGGAGTTCTCCCTGAATCTTAGTGTTGGCGAGGAGGATCTGAGCACACGGGCCATGCATCACATGATAGCGAAGAGGATGTCATCCGTGGTTGATTTAGGTAATTAACTTGAACAGCATAGTGCTCAGCCCAGCGATCCAAACACCCGCATAGATTAGTAATCCATGTACCAACTAACGCATGTGATTTACGTCCAGTGGATCTGATAAAGTAAAATAATCTGCGGGTGTCCCCAGGAGCGGCAGCAGATTCCATTTCCGTGGAACGATTGGACCACCAGGATTCACAATTGCGACGAAGGCTTGCTTTAATTGTTGAGAAATGGTTCGCCGGAGTTCAATGTGGTCCACACCGCCAGTAATAGACCATCGATGGTCAAGTAAATTCGATGGTGTCGACGTCCAACTTTTAGCTTTTGAAGGATCGAGATCAGAGGTAGACAGACCCGCAAAATAACAACCTGTTGAAAATGGAAATATTTTTGCTGCTGCTCATACCAAAACTGGCACCCCGCGACCGCGATTTCTTCCTGGTCTCAACTCATCAGGTGCAGATAGCCTGAGTTGGGGTGGAAATCAGTGCCTAGTGGTTCACGTCTGATGCCATAAACACTATGCCACTGAGATCCGTGAACAACGCTTGGTACAGCGGAAATGAATCCAAAGTTGGACTTGGCGAACCCGCTGTGTATTTGGATTGCTACAAGCAACCTCTATGGAGACATCGGTTCACTTGTGGTGGACCTCGGTCATTCCGATCACAAGGGCCGAATGTGAAATGGCACCCCACGACCGCGGTTTCTTCCTGGTTTGGACTCATCAGGCGCAGATAGCCTAAGTTGGGGTGGAAACAAGAGCTTAGTGGTTCACGGCTGATGCCATAAATCCCCCACGAAACCGCGGTCGTAGGGTGCCGGTTTTGGGATGAGCAACATCAAAATATTTTCATTTACTTTCGATTCTTGTTCTCGGAATGACCGAGGTCTGCCACAAGTGAACCGTGTTCTTAATAGAGGTTGCTTGTAGCAACCCAACTACGCAGCGGGTTCTTCAAGTCCAGGTTTGAATCTGTTGTAAAATTAACCGACCCTGGTCAACGTCCACGGGTGGAAAAGTAAGGTTATCACGGAGCATCTGTAGATGAACGCAAGCATGGAATTTTCAGAGCCTCTTCCTGAGGAAATTGTGATGCATTTGGAAGGTCTGTCAGAAGTCTTGTCTCCCTATTTCCCCAGCGGAGATTTCAAAAAATTTGAAAGAATTTTCGAGGATTGAGAAGCCATTTACTTGCACGAAAAGTCTTCCTCGTTTCATATCTCTTCCGTGTACGAAATTCATCGACATGACACCAAATTCTTCCTTTTAGGAAGTTTGGTCAGTTGTCGTTGTATGATTTTTGATGTATAACGATAGAGGAATACTATGTCATAGGGAAGACCGTTGTTGCTTTGCTTCTCCCATTTGCCGCAACGTATCCGTGTAAAAGTGCACTTGCGCATTGCACCTATACAAAACAAAAGTACTGCAATGCACTTAAAGCTGAAGCAATTAGGTGGTTGCAACTTTCCTCAATAACATCAAAACATCAAAGAAGTTATTGCTGCATGTCAGAAATAAGTTCATCACATGCACTAAGGAATAATGCACGTTATTTTTTCGACCTAAGTTAAACATGTTTCATTGTTACTAGTCTTCATGAACACCGGTGTTTATTCAGTGTACAGCAAATGAATGTTTTCAGGACACCCCGTTTCATACGCATTTTATTCAATCCTAGTTATGTGGTTGACACTATCTCGCGGGTCTGCTGTGCGAACTTCCACTAAAACCGTATCCACGGCCCAAATGCATAAATCTACTGTATTTGAATGGAATTCAAGCTGAGATTCAGTGCAGACCTAAGTTCTTTCCAGAGGTGTAGCACAGGGGAGGGGGCAGTCCACCCCGAGCGGCATGAGACAGGGGGCGGCATTCCTAGTACCGTTGATTGTTCGATACCAAATATATATTTAAACAAATTTCCAGATAAGCTATGGGCGGAATATTTTAATGTTGCTATGATCACTAACAGAGCTATGTGTCACACCTGTGGGTAAACTTGCTTCCCAGCGATCCCCCTACTTGTCCGATTGTAGTCGCTTCCGTCACATCAACCTCGGTGTCCCAAACGATCATTCATTTCATCGAAAACAGATGTTACATTTACCCTGGAGCTATTGTGTGGCTTTCACGCGCCTATTCTGCCCGCAGTCAGGGAGAATATTTTACCATGGCCCCGGGTGGCAAAAGTGATTGCTTCGCCGCTGATTTGTTCACCAGTTAATTTCAGTTCGTAATGTGAACAGGTTTGAATTTCATGGAGTTGTCTTACACCATTTTATTTCGTTGCTTCCTATAAAGCACTATTATCTGCTGGGACAGATGTACTCCGGTTCCTGCTCGTCTTTCATTCTCACTATCGGAGTAGATGGAATTAGTCGGGTGCGATGGAACAAATTTCAGGAAAGCTGCGTGACTTAGAGTATTACACTTTTTCTTGCCAAGACTTGGTTACATTTTCAGGTTCCTAATCGGGTCAAGAAAACCCACGGTGTTGATCAGCTCCGAATGAAAGATGCGGCCGCCTAAATCTGTCCTGGATATTGGTGACCATCTGACTCTAGATCGCGCTGCGATTAACTCCAATCAGAATGAATACTCCCCCATCTGTCATCTCTGGTGGGTCACGCGACGATTTGACAGATTGTTTCGTCAAAAGATGCGAGACGTCAGGTAGGCACATATACGTCGAGAGGTCACGAGGAATATCCCATAGAAAGCCAAGTTAAAACACAGATTGAAAAGGTCTAATTGGGTAGCTCACCGGCAACAGATGGTGTGAACTAGAGCATATCAAGTATTGTCGAGAAGGATGGAAAGGTCAAGTAATACCTCAAGCAAGTGGCCTAAACGGGTTACCAGATGACCTGAAACCGTCCAACGATTGGTTAACTGGAAATACCAGTTTAGCAGGGGAGCTGTCGGGAATTCAAAAGATTCACGTGGAAGTAAGCACAATGGACTTCACCAGACGGCCATAAGTATTTAAAACGACATTGAACTACCGTTTTGTTTGTTGATGACTAAGCAATAGGGGATCAAATGACGCGAAGTAGTCTGACGACGAAAGCGAAGCAAAGGAAATAGGGTTTCTGGCCGGTTTGTGCGGTGGACATAGTTTCCCATGATAATTGTCGTTCCCCCAAATTGTGTTAACGTTAGAGATAGTTGAGGGAACTAGAACACATATTGGTAGTGACTGCCATATTCACCTGAGGGCACAGATTGCATTAGAGGAACAATGTAGGAACATGAAACGGAACATCTGAATGACAGTCGGGTACGATGTCGGAGTGCTGCGAGCTCACCTAACTGTTGTGGTTAGTTTCGTTTTTCCAATATTTCTACATCCTCCATGTCACGGGAAAGTCTAGTTCGGCCGACCGTGTAGCAACTCAGTTTCAGTTTAGTTTCCATCGTATACGTCGGCCACCGATGGGGAAAATGGCAGTGTTTCTGTTGCAATTGCGAAAAACATTGGCCGTCAGTGAATTCTAGACGGAAACGATTATTCATGAATGTCACCGAATGATAGACCCCTATACAGTAGTTCAAATCGCTGTTGTTGCATTCCTTCCTGCAATGAGCAATACTCACCGTTTCTTCGAAACCGTCTTCGCTATCACTTCTTCATTACTGTGCGATAATTTGCTCTTCGTTCCGATTTCCTCTGTTAGTGTGCTATTCTTTTTCCTGATCATCTCCACCAGCAAAGCTTCTCTAGTTCCACCCCAGCTCAGGCTATCTCAACCTAGTGAGTCCAAACCAGGACGAAACCGCGATGGTGGTGTGCCAGTGTTTGGACGAGCGACACCGAAATATTTCTAAATATTCCCTAGATTTGAAAGGGAATAAAAAGAGGGAGGGGGACCGCCGGTGTGAGCCTCACCGCTGACTCATATTATAGTGTAAATACACGTAAAACTTTGTCCAATTTGGTCCATCTCTACTCCCAATTTCCACTCTGCTCAGTTTGAGGAATTGTATTTGGTAGACAGCAGACTAGTAGGCGATCATATGTTCCTTTGCTTGTGTATATTAAATTATTACCAGGTTATGAGTTTAGTTCCGACGATAGCACATTGACCTCGTCAAGGAAACTAGGAAGTGTTCAGTGCTCTGAACCACATCGATTTGGTTAGAGCAAAGAAGAAACCAAGTTGCTAGGCGGCGGCAAAGGATGAAACCAGTAACACCGTTTCGAGACGCGAAGTGGGCCTGCGGCAAGCCAAACTACCCACGACACAAGTTGCTACGTGAATCAGGAAGGTTGACGAAGCCAGTTCGTCATCATGGCACAGATCGCTATGGCGCTGATGTGAGCGGGGCTGCAGCGAAGTATTGTAGATCGCGAGCACGTTTAGACGTGAGTAGACAGGTGACGTCAATGGGGCCCAGAGACGTACAGTCGGAGGTAAGAATGAATGATCTGTAAATTTAGCCAAGACTTGTCTTTAATGTACTGCGGTCTAGCAACTCTTGTATTCTGTTTTACCCTACTGAGTTGGACGGCTTACTAGGCAGAGGGTAGACGCAGGACCGCGTTGCAAACCTTTCTATAAATGTGCCAGCTAAAACTAGTGAGTCCTTTTATAAGTACTACCATCTTTGTGATCTTTTACATGACAGTCATATAGCGGAATGTCATTGGGGAGAGAAATGTCCCGTCCTAAGAGAAGTAAACACTTCATTTCTGATACACAGCCCAGTGACTGGATTGTCGAACAACCTCCTACTGGTGCTAGCTGGGTGGTTCGGGTTTTCCTCGTTCCAGCAAATGCTTCGGGCGGCAGTGTTCCAGGACGTGGTGGGTTTTCGCCTCGCTAGCGTTCTCCATACAAAATGCCACAAATGTCTGTTTAACAACACTACGACGTGGCGGATGTGACTCGCCACTTAATAAAGTCACTGCCCCTTGCCCCTCCCTGAGAGGAAAAGTTTCGGAAAAGTTTTGCTTCAATCCCAAACTGCTAAACAGACACGTAAACAATTTGCGCCGTGTTAAGCGCGGTATTCTGCTCTGCACACAGCGTGCGGATTAGCCCAAACCGCACAAGAGGCGGTCAACGTCCTTGGACAACAATTTGGCCGTACTTTCCAAAGCGCGCAATCACCATACATTCTACCTAAGCAGATAACGCCGCCATCAGGGCTTAATCACATATCGTTCACCTCCGCAGCTGTACTGAAGAGGCTGATGTCTCTGCGCGAGTATAGCTCCCGAGGTGCGGACGGCATTCGACCGAAGGCGTTGGAAGTTGCTGCCATGAGTTTGGCAGGACCATTGGCAATTTTCTTTCAACGATGTCTGAACGAGATGCATGTCCCCACCATGTGGAAACACGGAATCATCACGCCTACCAACAAAAGTGGTAGCCGTGCTGAGCCAGCAAACTATCGCCCGATAACACTACTGCCTGTGATCTCCAAGGTTATAGAGTCCATCGTAGCTGAGGCTATAATGGGGTACCTGGAGAACAACAAGATTCTCGTTCCGGAACAGCATGGATTTCGCCAAAATCACTCCTGTACAACTAATCTCTTGATTGCTCGTGCAAGCTGGACGGAATCCGTGGACGCTGGTGTAGGAGTCGCCGCGGCCTACTTGGATTTCCCAAAGGCATTCGACCGGATAGACCATCGCATTCTCCTCCACAAACTCCAGAAATATGGAATCGATGATCCTGTTCTGGGCTGGAAAGGAGACTTTCTCGTTCAACGTCACCTGAATGTGAGGGTTAGAAGCAACCTGTCGGAATCCATCGAAGTTCAATGCGGCGTACCTCAAGGCTCGGTACTTGGACCCCGCCTGTTCCTGGTCTTCATAAATGATCTCGCTGGCGTGCTATCTTCTAACTGTTTGCTATTTGCTGATGAGCTAAAGATATGGTGCACTATAGCTGCAGTGGATAATCACACATTCTTACAGGAGGATCTGGACAAAGCGTACACATGGTTCAACGAGAACATGCTGCATTTCAACTTCACCAAGTGCAAACTTCTCAGTATACGGCACAAGAGTATGCACAACTACCGCCTATGACCACAAATTCTACAGCGGGCTTCTCACGAGTGCGATCTCGGCGTGATAGTTCAAGATGACCTCGGTGGTTCGAGGCAGACCGAAAAGGCAACCAAGAAAGCGAACCAGTACCTCGGCCTTCTTCGCAGAGCCTTCCGGAAGTATGACCCTTCGATGTTTCCAAATTGCTTAGTGCGTACGTGAGGCCCCACGCGGAATACGCTATCCAAGCGTGGTAATCCTGACTCAAGCACCAGCTCACCGCGCTCGATACTGCACAACGTAGGGCAACGAAGAGCGTCAGAGGTTTGACCAGCCTCCCCTACCCACTCAGGCTGAAGACTCTGAAAATATACAGTGGCCGTTATCGGCGTCTAAGGGGCTATCTCATAATAGTGTACCTAATCCTGAGAGACCCTAACCACCCATGCCATTCCCTTCTAATACTCAGTCAAAACACCCCGCTAATAGGTCACCGGTTTAAGTTAGTCACGCAGTACAGCCGGCTGGAATGTCGGCGAAACTATTTCTCCCTTCGAGTGTCACAGCCTTGGAACGCCCTCCCGGAACATGTAATTAATGCACCCACCCTTTCCCTTTTCAAACAACGGCATGACGATACCCTGTCACATTTACACTACGTGCTATAGCTCATGACCACCAGATGCTGGCACTAATGCACAACAGACAGGGGATAGTGCCATAACCCTACCCGAGAAAGAGTCATTCCAAACTCCTTGCACGAAATTTGACAAACGCTACTTCTACAGAGACTAGATTACTGTATCCTGTCGACCCAAGATAGTCGCACACGAGTAAGCGTTGTCCTTGCTATCTTTTTATTTTTTCTCGCCTATGATGTGAACAATAACCACTCCACTGTTGCTTTGTGTGCGTAAGTTCTCATTTCAAACTCCCTTTATACGACAGCGCAGTTACGTCTGTAAGCGCCCGAAATGAAGACTCCATTATCCTTTCGCTATCTTTTTTATCACGCTATACACCCTACGGGACATGTCAAGCACCTGCTTTTTTACCCGTTATAAATCGTCGTTCATTGTTCATTGTACTTTAAGGGTGCGTTGGGCCCCTGGTACTTCACGAACCGAAAGGCGTATGCAACATCCATTCACCTGCTCCCAACAGGTTGCGACACCCTCACATCGCCCTGCTGCCTTGTAGATTAGATCTATGGTCAAACGCCCGGGGTAGGGCCCCATAAGATAACCCTCCATTTCGTCCTGGACAGCCGGGTAGTATCACGCCCGCTGACGAACCACGGACCACACTGTTTACTACTGCTCCTTTTATGCCTATCTTTTATGCTAACTTAACCGCACAACTTCCACTTACAGACCACCCCACCTCCCGTCCTTCACCTATATGTACTCTTATGTCTTCTTGCTTCACCGTTACAAACGACCCATGTCCCGCAACTGATGGAAGTAACAGCCAAACTCTCGGTCTTCAATATCCTGCGATCGCAACCGCCTATCATTCCACAGAAGCCCCAGCTCTTCTTCGACGTGGTTCTCCAATCATCTTTGCAACGTTTAATGCTCGAACTTTGATGGAGATTGGACGACAAGTCAGTACTCTCGAAACGCTTTCGGTAGACATCTGTTGCCTTTCAGAGACCAGATTACAAGACTCTAGCGCCGTCATCAGAATGGCCTGTCCGGTAAACTCTGACGCCAAATATTACTTGCGGCTTTCAGGAGACCCAGAAGCTGCCGCCACTGGTCAAGCTGGTGTTGGGGTTGTACTGAGTGCCAGGGCTGAATCAGCCCTGCTTGACTGGATCCCAGTCAACAGTCGGCTATGTCCAGTCAGACTACGAGGTTCATGTAACGTAAGCAGGCGTCGAGATGTTAAGTGTGCCTTGTTTGTTGTCTCCGCCTACGCCCCTACGGACTGCAGCCCGGATGTAGTTAAGGATAACTTTCACCAGCAGCTACATGAACTTCTGCTTTCTTCCAAAATGAATGACATAGCCATTCTTGCCGTAGACTTGAACGCACGGGTTGGCCGCCTTCCACCAAGCGAACGCCACCTTGTGGATGGTTTTGGTCTCGGTGGCAGTCGATCAGACAATGGAGACAGACTACTTGCTCTTTGCTCCGATCATCGCTTATATCTTTCGAGCACTAGTTTTCGGCACTCGAGGAGACACACTGCTACCTGGCGTCAGCCCTCACAAACGCAAAAGTGCTCCCAGCTTGACCACATGGCAATCAGCTACAGATGGCGCGGAAGCGTAACGGACTGCCGATCGTACTAGTCAACTTTTTTAGACTCCGATCACGCATTGGTTCGTGCTAAGATTTGTATGCGTTTCGGAGGATCACCTAAGCGCGCTCACTACCGACCGGACGTCGCAAATGTACAAAACCCTGCGATTTTAACCAGGTACCAAGCCTCACTGTCAACCTTGCTTAGCTCGACTGTTGACGGTGATCTCGATTCGTAGTGGGCACATATCAAAGATGCTTCAGTTTTCTCCAGTATCGACAATTGTGGAGTTACCCGTCACCCACAGAAGCATTGGATTTCCGCCGACTTCTTGTCACTGATGGACAGACGCCGCTTGCTCCCATCGGATTCCAGACACAGTGAAGAACGCCAATACCTTGGTCGAGAGTTGCGCAGGAGTCTGCAAATGGACCGCGAAGCTTGGTGATGTGAACGTGCTAGGGAGATGGAGCTTGCTAGTCTCTCTGGTAATACCAGAAAACTTTTCCATCTCATTCTAGTCACCGAAGGTGTTCCATCTGGTATAAGTGAAACAATATGCGAAGTGGATGGCACTTTAATCACAAATCTTCAACGACGGTTGGAGCGATGGGCCGAACATTTTGGCTCGCAGTTTTGTTGACCCACAGCTCCATCTGCTACCACTGGCGCTCGCGCTGGGGCCGAGTGGTCTACCCCCACAGATCCTCCCTCTTCCCAGGAACTCGAGCAGGAGCTGTGGCACATGAAGCTTTATAGAGCCCACGGCCCTGATGGCCTACCTCCAGTTCTGCTTAAAGATGGTGGCAATTCACAAGTTCGAGAACTCACCGCTTTGTTCTCAAAAGATTGGTCGAAAGAGAAAGTTCCATCATTTTGGGATGAATCAATAGTCGTCCCCATCTTCAAAAAGGGCCTGCGCACAATCTGCTCCAACTACAGAGGCATAAGCTTAGTCCCCGTCGTTTGCAAGCTGCTGGTGTCCATCATACTTCGTAGGCTATCCCCAACACGTGAATCGTTGCAAGGAGAAGAACAAGCTGGGTTTCGCCCTGTTCACGGATGCATTGATCAAATCTTTGCACTCCGCCAGATCCTCGAGCTCCGCTATGTGTATCAGAGGCCAACGATTGCTGTGTTCCTGGATATCCGTGCAGCCTTCGAATCTGTCGATCGGCGGTACTGTGGCACTGCCTACTGAGGAATGGCATTCCCGAGAAGTTCGTCTTCATACTGCGCGCTCTCTATAGTCTGACCACCGGCAGGGTTAGGGGTTATGGAAAGCTTTCGCCTACCTTTGTGGTCTCTAGTGGAGTTCGACAATGATGCCCTATCTCTCCGTTCCTATTCAACTTTGCCACTGAGGATGTCCAGAAGTATGCTCTGGGCGATTCGTTGAACGCTGGCGTTGAGTTCCTCCCAGGTAGTCCAGTTTTTGATTTGGATTATGCTGATGATAACGTCTTGCTGGGTGACGATCCACACGCTGTCCAAGTTGCACTGAGGCGCTTGGCGTTTGAAGCATCAAAGTATGGTACGTGTTTTTAGCCATGCAAACGCAAGGCTTTCTTCCAAGACCAGCAGGTGCTTCTGCCTGCACTCACTCTTGGTGATGAGACACTATTGATTGTGGAGAGATTTGTCTACTTGGGAAGTTGCATCACAGCTGGCGGGGCTGTTGGAGACGAGATTTCGATGCGCATCCCGAGAGCACGCCTCGCTTTTTCTAGCCTGAGGCACTTGTGGCGTCGCCCCCGACATTCGTCTCTCCATCAGAGGGAGGGTCTATTGTGCAACTGTTCGTGCTGTACTGTTGTACGGATGCGAGACCTGGTCCATTCGTTAAGATGACTTGCGCAGTTTATCCGTCTTCGAGCACCGCTGTCTGTGGTCCACTGCCCGTGTGTAGTGGTGACACCACGTAAGCAATGTGGAAGTAAGACAGCGAGTCCTGGGACGGGGAAGCCACTCGCTCGAGGAGCTCGTCTCACTGCATCAACTGCGGTGCTGGGGACACCTATTGCGCATGTCGGTTCAGCGTTACCCGCGTCGTGGGTTGTTTGCGGTTACTGAACAGGGCTGCAAGAGACGGTCTGGTGGACAGTCTACAACTTGGAGAAGTCGCATGAAAAATCTGACGAAAAAGTTGGCTTCGGCCGGTTGTTGTCAACTACCTGGTTGAGGTCCGAGAGATGCAGATACTTGCTGGTTGAAGACTTTTGAAGTCATGACTCAAGATAGATGTCAATGGCGGACGTGTGCATCGGTGTGTTGCGGTGCCCTTCTTCCTCCCCCTAAAAAAACGAACTGGAAAATTGTTTCAAAAACTGTGAGTGAGAAACTGGACAAAAAAGCTTTTGTTGTTGTTGTTGTGCTCTTCTTATTATTCATACTGTTTTCTGTTCATCCTTGTTTCCCATGGCACAATATCAGTACCATATATATATATATATATATATATATATATATATATATATATATATATATAGAGAGAGAGAGAGAGAGAGAGAGAGAGAGCCCAGTTAGTTGCCCTTCATGAGTGCTCAAAAGTCAAGTGAATTTTAAGAAGAGTGTGCTGCTAACATGTTTGTGTCAAGCAAGCTACTTCAGCGTCATATGAGAACAGAGATCGAGTGGAAGTGAGGATGTGAACAGTTCGTACGCCTTGACTGCGAACTCGTTCGCTTATGAGACGCGAACTTATTCACAGTGGCGTGCATGAAAGAGGGATAAAACCCAAGCAAAATTATTGCTTGACAAGGCGCACGAGTCGAACTTGCATCGTGCCGCTGGACCTCATAATATAGTTCCCAAGCAGAAAGCAGAAAAAGATAACTGGGTGAGTATATATGAGACACGTATCAGGTTGAATGTATTCATGTTTATTCCTCATGATCATGGTTTAATAGCCTAAAGAAATATCATCTGATGATCAGCAGAGTTCAAAAAAAGAAAAGCCCTTTTTCTGATTGCCACTGGATAATTCATTTTTATAATCATCAAGCCAAAAGTGTGGAAGTTGATATGAACTACTTCACGTACCTTAAGATGCACCAAAGATTTACGCTGGACGCGCATCTTTCACACGAACGCATCCTTCCGATCCTCCGTCACATGACTAGACATACTGAAAACTGTGAGGTTCTTCGCAGCCAGTTTCCAAATCAGATAGTCGTCCACATACCCGGGAAAGTACTAGGCTGCAGTTTCAGCCTGTTGGGCATCGTCAATAGTGCGCATCCATCGGATCCATCAGGATTCGAACCCATGACCACCAGCGGCTTGAACCGCCAGACAGCAGCTTATGCCACTGGGCCAGTGAAACGTGTGAAGAAGACCATGCGGTTATACTGTGTTGCCTCGTATGCGGCATAAGTGCCGTGGCAAGCTCATACAGTGCGGACCATTACAGTGCTATCAACCGCATTGCATAAGCCGAAGCCTACCAGCTTGCTGAATATGCCAATATGACCGTTCCATGCTCTTTCTGTGGGTTCTACTTTGCATTGTGCCCTCAGTTGTTCTGTTAAACTAGACATCTCAAATCGTCATCCAATTGTTGTGTTTATTCCAATGGTAAACGTTATATTGTTATGTGCAGCGTTGAAATTGGCTAACAGAGCCTCAGTTCGCGCCTGGCCATACGTGACACAAAATATGTTGTCTATATACCAACCGTATTATATCAAGTTTCTGACGGATTCACCCAGCTGGTTGTTCTCCAGCTTACTCATAATGACGTCCGCGAGCAGTAGCCCCAATGGCGAACCCATCGCCATCCCATCTATTGACCGATTAATTGTTCCATGAAATCGGAACTGAATGTTTTTGGTACGTAGCAGCAAGAGCTGCTTTAAACGTTTTGTCTGGATCCTGATGTCGGTTTGGTTTACCGAGGTAAAGTCACCTAGATAGTCTACAGTTTCTTCTAGTGGTACATTTTTGAAGAGACACCATATATAACAAGAACATCTGTCGCCCAGTTAGATCAATTTCGGCCAGTGAGTAGAGGAATTCGAGGGTATCTCTGAAACTGTACTTAGCTAAGGCTTTCTTGACCGGCTCCAAACGTTTGACAAACCATTTGGCAAGGGGTTGGTATGGAGAGTCGCACATATCTAGTATTGGTCCTAGTGGCCATCCTGCTTTATGAAATGTTGCTAGACCATATAGTCTAGGAATCACTGTTCCACTGGGTCTGATGTGTTCAAAAATATCGGAGTCAATCACACTCTGTTGTTTCAGCCGATGCAACATTCTGGATATGGACTTCTCTATTGAAAGTCTTTTATCCTTCTCTTTCTCCATTTTCCGCAATTGTAATCTGTCGCTAAGAGTAGTGTTCAGCTTTTTGATACAATCCGATCTATCCATCAGAACAATACCGGCTCTATTAACTAATGTGGATAACAACACTTTTTCATTCCTCTTGAACTCTTTAAGAGCGGTCAGATGTTCTTTCTTCAACTGATACTTGGTGGCCTGTTTGTAACTAAGACATTGGTAACATGTGTTAAACAGAGGTGGTTTGTATTGCTTTACTACCATTCCCGATGACGGAGTGAGGTTAGAAAATAGAGAGATGTTCTCAAACTAAACTTCTAAGTCCAACCGTTTAACGTCAATTCGTAGGCAACAGAACTTTCGTCCAAGTAATAGAACCTCAAGTAGCGTCTTATCCAATTGCGAATACGAAACATTGTGTACAAATCTCTCAGGGTCGAATGAAAATGAATTTTGTAGTTTAGTATCCTTAATCTGCTTTCGCAGTGAAGATGACCGTAATTCCACTTGACATGCGACGATCCCTATATGACTCGAACAGTCCGTATGCTTCATCATTAAGTTTCTTCAGTGCACCTGGATATACACCCCGATAATAATCCACTTCCTCAATACGCGAAACCATCGTATCCCGCTTATTCAGCGTGTAACGTTTTAAAGCAGTATTGGTTGGATTGACCCCATTACGTCTGAGTAATTTCCAGTAGTGTATAGGATGTTCGCAGTGTACTACGCACATCAATATGCACTTCAAGAACCGTCGCTTTCGCGACTGCAAGTTTTGTGCTGCATGGCGACTTGAGATGTCTAGCTTAACAGAACAACTGAGGGCACAATATAAAGTAGAGTTCACAGAAAAGAGCATGGAACGGACAGTGCATCAATTACGCTAGTTTCGTTCCAAAAAGCCAAAAACGAAACCTCATCCGTTGTATAATAGAGAGAGCGAGCCGGATATGTACGTTAGACAAACTTTCTAAAGAACTCGGTTTCATTCAGAGCTTGTTCCAACAAATGGATATCCAGACAGCTTCCTCCGCCGGCGCCTAGAAGCGCGAACACCAAAATTGAGACAGGTTTCTGCTAAAATGCGCTCAAACTATCTTCCATTACCATTCAAAGGTGACGTTATAGCAGAAAGAACATTCCGAAAGCTCTCAAATTCCCCATTAGAACGTTCCCCGTGGCCGACTTACGAGTAAGTTTAACTACAAGATCGCTTGTGAGTCAACAACTTAGGGACAGTGTGCCACGGCCTGAGTTTTCCTTTCGTGTGTACAACTTCTCTTGTTCGTGTCAAGCAAGATATATTGGGAAAACTACAAGGCATCTGTCCGAAGGTGTTCGGGAACATTGTCCCCTCTGGATCACAGCGGTATAAGGAGGACGCTAACGAGTGCCGTGTTGTCGTGTCTGATTGATACAAATCACCAGGTCAAAATGTAAGAGGCATTTCAGCTCATCTACCGGATACCCCGACACTACGCGCAAACTGTCAAATGCCGTCTACTGGCTACAGCAGAGGCAATCGCTATCCCACTCTAGAACCCGGAGCCATGTGCTCAAAAGGAACTCGTACAGGCCATCCAGTTTCCTTGGCCACAACTCACCCCGACTAACGATGATGATTACGTTATTCCACCTGTTTGACCCTGAATAAACCAAACATTTAGTTATAGTGATCAGGAACTTCGATTACTTTTAGTATTGCATTTGATTAGTGTTTTGTTTAACCCATCATATCGTGGTGTACCAGTCTGAAGATTAGACACTGAAAACCTGCTCGTTCGCTACGTCTATCTTTAATATCTTCACTGGATAAATTTTCTCAGATGGCTATTCGGCTGGGACACCTAGATAGTTGTGGTGACGGTGACCACGACAGGACAATTAGTGGGATCGCTGGGAAGAATGTTTGTACCAGTGTGACACGGCTCAAATTGATGTTGGTCATAGATGGTAACATTAAAATGTTCCACCCACTACTTATCTGGAAATATTTCTCTTTAAATTTGGTATGGAACCATCATCATTGGTAGGAATGTCACCCTCTGTCACATGCTGCCTTGGGTGGACCGCCCCCCGCCCTCTTCAAGCTATGCCTCTCTAAGGGTGTCTCCGTACGTAACGATAATAAAAGGTCTGACAGCACCTTACATCCTCAAACCGAAAGTGCCGAACGTCGCTGTCGTACAGGGAAAGACTATTGGTGCCACGTACTTATCAAGTAAAGTAGATCACGTGGTGTGTTAATTAGGCCTTGTCAGGAAAATTGCTTTCGAACATGTAACCGGCCCTAACACAGGCCAGCGCTATGGTCCAGCATACTCGAAACTCGCAAGATTGATTATCCTCTTATCTCCAGGCATACCATATATTAGTAGGATGGTTCTAGGTTTGTAGTACGTTGAGTGATTTCCCCCCCCCCAACGTTTCTATCATCCATGGGAAGCAAACTTAGCAGCTATGCTCTTTTCCTTGTTGTCACTGAGCAATAGCTAGCAAGTAGTGCTTTACACTGAAGCTACGAGGTTTATGTTATGAGAACGACCATTTCTGAGAAATTCGTCCTAGGTTGATTATGCACAGTTGATTTAAACCAGCACTAGGGTTACGTCGTCTGCATGGTCAAAATAAATAGTTTTGATCATACAGGATAACTATGAATAAATATCGATGGGGGATAACTCTACTTTCCCCACGCCACAACGCTTTATATGACAAGCAGACTACCCACATATTAAATCAGAACACTTTTCTGGCCTATATCGCGAACCGAACGGAACGGCCTAGTAAGTCGAGATTGGCCTTTGGATCGTGAAACGCGTTTACATCAGCGGTGTGGCATTTGCGACACTACTGTATCATTTACGGCAACATGAACTTCTAGGTACGCTGTTTCTGTCTAAAACCATACTACAGTCCTCGCAACTGGGGTTTTCCTTCCACAATGACGCGTTGAACGTGAATGGGTCAACAACTGCTGACAGTGACAAAGGTGAACTGCGTACTTAAATGTTGGTGTTAAAAGGACTGGATGCACTTAAGGCATTTTAAACTAATGAAGTTAATTTTTGGTAATACTTCTCATAGTATTTATCTCCTGGATTAATAACTTCGAGCAGGTAACCACAGCCCAGTAAAGTATGTCTGGCATCACACTTCCGATAAACCCTTTATTTTCTAAGTTTTAGACGTCTATAATCCCAGTAGCATCTTTTTATGATCCTACCGCTCAGGGCACACTGCGTTCCATGATTCAGTAATTTTGCTCTATTCATCAATAACTTTGCTTCTGTACCTAACTACTTTCACCCAGTACCCACATGTTGCAAGTCTAGTGGTACATAATGATTAAAGGTTTACACGGTTCTAGTGTGTAAGTTCTGGTTTATATTTGGCAGCACTCGTTATTTAAATTTTGCATGAAGTGCTTTGTTTTAGCCTAGCTTTTCGATACATATGACCTGAAACCATCTTACAGCGATCCTCCTTCGGTGTGCTCAATAATGACAGATACCTGAACAAACTCCAAGTTGCAGATTGACACGGGGCGCGTTTCTGCAGAATTTAATTACCTGAGAGAGATGGTTTTTCATGCTCGCCAGTTGGGACACTCGATGAGTCCTTTTGGCGTCAACCATTCGATAGTTGTCTTGTGGCTTCCTGTGGTACAGCCGTTGAGATGACTCGTATATGTTTAGTGCACATTCGCAGCAAAGTTTTTCGGAAATTTTCGCTATGGAAGCATGAACTCTACTCGTTCAAAACTACCTTGAGACACTGTGGTTGGTTTCAATTTGCTTCATTTGCAATTTGCTCACAGCCAGTGCCTGGTGTTCACGAATTGTCGCTTAGTATGTCTGACAATCACAGTGCCCAGTGATAATGTGATTCACTTACTTCCGTGCATTTTCAGCAAAATGAAGCTGTCTGTACCAACAAACCCCGTTTTAAGGGCTTTGAAACGCTAACTTGGAGCAAGGATTATGACTTGGCTATCTTCATTCGCTTGGAAAATTGTAAACGCACGCAGTCCAAGCAACATTGCAACATATCTTCTCATGCACTTACCTTGAGTAGCTTGTGGGAACATGGAGACTTCTATACCCTTCACAGTGCGTAGTTAGGAATAAGCATTTCAAGTTTCATATCATTTTGGTTTGATGACATTCTTCCATGCGTACGCATTGAGATCTTGACCGGAATTAGTCGAAGACGATGATTCCACTCATTCTTGTAGGTGCAGATTTCGGTCCTCCATGGGATTGCCTCCGAATGACTACTTATCAGCATCAGAGCAGATTTGCCAAGCAATCTACCTCCCCGAAGGTGTGAAGATAACCGGCCCGGTTACTATTCTAACCATCAGAGGGGCTGCGCGGTCACGTTACTGCTGCGCTAAAAAGTCTTCAATATGGTACTAAGTTCCCTGGTCACGGCAGCTAACGTGTAATGTTCACCTATATCAGGAAGCTCAAAGAACAAAGTTGGACACCTCATTCCCCCTTTCAAACTTCGCTGCACTCCGAGATCCTTTGCCGAGGTTTCACTGCCATCCATTCAGCACCGGTTGCATGCGGGTTGGTATATTACCAAACCTTTGCACTTACGTAGGTGGTCCCTGGACCACAAACCAAACATCCGGACCGCTTCACCACCGATCAACAAAGCGCCGGTACTACGCTGGGGCCTTTCGGGTTTGGAGTTGGAGTTACATTGGAAGTTGGCTCTCTGGAATCACTCTGCTACCCGCTTTACTGCTGCATGGTTAGTACAAAATAAATGGATTGTCAAAAGACATAAAATCATGTATCTATCAAGATTCGGTTACTCGTACAATTCGCTGTCATGAGAGGCATCATCAACGGCCGCTTCACACCGTGCCGGCCACCAGGTACTTTCAAAGTAGTCACCCCGCCTGTAGGACATCCTAAAGTGAATCACAGTGAACAAGCTTGTCTTCAAGAATATTGTACAGGTTCCTTCACGCTGCAGTAACCTCTACTGTTTACATTGTCTCAGCATGGTATTGGCAGCGTCGGATGTAGGCGAAGACTCTCACTACCAAAGTGTCGCTCCAGGTCGAAGTCTCACACATCAGTTCCCCTTCCCACAGAGTCACCAGTGAGGGCATACTACTCAGTCATGTTAACGAAGTTCAACGTGGTCAGCGTGAAGCGTCTCAGATAATAAACCTAGCTGACATCGTCAGCTCAAGCTGTGCGTTGACTAACACGGTATGCGCGAACTAACCGTTATATCGCTACCAATAGTGGACCGTGCACGTGTGAGGACTGATACACATAGGCTAGGCCACAGAAAAAGAACCACTGGTTTCCTGTTATGAAAGCTATCTGTCCCTCGGGTCATTGTAGCTCCAGTGCTGTTGAAAAGCTTTTTGTCGCATTTAATCTCATTGAGGATTTCTGTTTATTCCCAAAAGTGAATCCAGTAAGTTACGTTTTATGCCCATTTGCATGGACAAAGTAGGCTACTTGCAACGCGGAAGTAGTAGGAGTGTACAAACGTTGTTTTCGACAAAGCAACCGAGAAAAACAACTGATTTGAAGGAAACCTCCTTCGGTAACAAGTGGGGTGTCACGTGTGCTGCGCGCTACGTATTAGCGGCGACTCAACGTATGCATAAGAAATGACATCACGGATGCAGTAAATGCATCCAATGAATGCGGCCACAAGTTGCATGCAGCACCACGCTTTCCGGAGCACGAGTAAGGCAACCTCTACTTGTACACTCAGGGTAGTTCATCGGTCATGAGCAATAAGAACTTCAAGCACAGTATAGATGAAGGGAGAGTCATCCGCAAGGTTTCTGAAAATGAAACCATTTCTTTATCGACAGTGGTTTTGAAAATGCCGTCTTGACTCCATTCACATCAGAGCTCATGGTGAATTCTTTCAGCTCTTTGAGGTGGAAGGCTAGCAGTCGTCTCCAAAGACGACTACTGCAGGCTAGTTTGCAAAAATGGTCTTCTCTGTTTGTTCGGCTTGATCACTTTGGCTTCAGTCCCGTTGAAAGACTTATTTCGATTGGCGAAAGTAGCGATTGCTTCTTAAGACAAAGATTACGAGCTGTGAAGCTGTTAACAAAATCGGTACTAGGTATGGGATATCAGAAACCAATGCATCCAAGGGAAGTTGTTTTTGCTTACACTAATTCCGCGTGGGGCGGCGAATTAGAACGGTGCTGATAGTCAGTTTTTTTACGCAACCGTAATGTAGATGGATCGCGTCACCTCCCAGTGATCTCAGTAAGTTTCATCAGGCGGGTATCGTCTGAAATAGTTGCGTGTTAAACTCGATTCCATTTCCCTTATCAATACCGGTAGCCGGCAAACAAGCAGTATGGCGACCGCGAAGTACGGACTAGTCGAGGAGAAGTCTACTTGACTAATGGTAATTAAGATCTCTTTGGGTAACAGCAATGCTGCGTTCCGAACGTTTGACAGATTGATGGGATAGGATTTACAACCGCTTCCATATGCATAGCCACTAGGTCGAAGTGGATCACGAAGTTTCGCGATCAACGCGTAATTGAGGCACTACTGTCAATGCTAATTTGCTTGCTTTCTGGAAGTATGAAACATAGGGATCCACCTCAAAGCGAAAGTATAGGGTCTTTGAATAATATTCGTATTTTCCAAATTTGTTCTAATCAGCTGTGCATTCGCCTTTCATTGATATGCTTTCACTGAGATAGTCTTCCCATAACGGAGTAATAGAACCAGGTCCCGAAACAGAGAATATCACAGCTGAAGTAATAATTACTTTGCAAGCCTTAGTCAAGTGAAAAAGATTCTACCTTGAGATCCGCCGTAATTTTCTTACAGAAGCTGACCGAATGAGCTGCCAATTCCATTTCAACATGATTATTTACGCCGGCCAGCACTCACTGCCCAAGGTTCGAGATCAATTTGCTGTCACTTGACCTTTTCAATCGAAAATGAACCAAGTCCTGGACTACAGCGTTAGCAACATGCAACATTTTTAACGCAGTCTTAGTGTTCACAGATCCCACTCAACGAGTTAGCTACCCGCTGAAATGTCAAACTGAGTCCTGGTCTAACTCGAGACTAAAAGCCACAACTTAAGCACGTTGGGCACACCAGCATCCAGCCACATCTAGTCGCAGCTACTGCTTTGACAGAAGTTGCATGACCTTTTTCCGTTAATTGTGCTTCGTAAGCAACCAGAGCTCTATTACCCTGCTGGAATGTGTGCGACTTGCATCTCAACCTCAAGTTTTCATCCAGTCTATAGTAAGTTGGACTTGCGAAGGCGTTAGACAGTGACGTTCGTAGCTTACACACGCTAAGGTCATCACTACAACAAGGCCTCGTACAGTGTTGGGAAGGAGTAACTCTTACAATATCCCACTTCCACTGTGATCATATTGACCAAAATGGGAGACCTTTATTTAAAATTATTTAAAATTGACTCACTATCCAGGTCAACTAGTAACACACGAGGGAACTTCAAATCCCAGACGTGAATTATTGCACTAATTCTACGTCAAAATGGGCCGTGTGGGATCGGATGCGCTGTCGACCAGCGTCCGAGGAGTTCCAGCTTAACCTCTAACTGTGGCCTAGGCACATGTCCCATGAACACCGGATCCTGGCCGAAGTCGGGTAATAAACTCCTATGACACTTGAATCAGTCAAACAACAATCACACCAAGGAGCGCGCTTCTGAATTCAGGAAAATCCCAATAGTAGATATTGTTTAAATTTTTCAACACTTTCCTTTGTAGTCATTCCTTAATTTTCATATGAAATATGTTGCAATTTTCCGTGGTAGGTTGGCAAACAACCTAAATACTAATCAGCTATCGTCAACGACCGGGTTGGCGCGAGTTAGCGTGAACAAAGGAATGCACGGCCCACCAGCTGTTGCTCACCTGCTGTAGTGTTGACCGCAGAAAGTTTACGGTCAAGCGAAACTTTGACTCTTTTCAACTGACCTGCGTATTGGCAATGTGGATGAATGGAACTTCTCCACTACCCTCCCCGCCAACATGGTGACCGCTGTTTCAAAACACAGAATAAGAAATGACTGGTGTCCGATCAAGAAATGTAGGCAAAATACGCTGAACACTTCGTTACATTTTACTGAACGCTATGCTATGTGGATGAGACAACCAAGGCAAGACCCAGTATCCGTACAATTGCGACCAATCAAACAATACCGGACCTCGGGGCCAAACAGGTGCTGAGTTTCCAACATTCCGTTTACTTGTAGCTACTGGTAAGCCAATTATGCCAGACCAAAAATGATCGATACTGTAGTGCCATCAAGTACCCAGCTAATAATGGCGAAAATTTGCACAGTTTGGACTCTATCATAATTATTCGGTTGACTGGCTTAAACTTGGACCTAACTCATAATGCTTGTGATCACAACGATTACGGTTACCTTGGCGTATATCATAATTCCGATGGTGATCGCACGGCATGGTTCAAACAACCAACGTGGCCACGATCCATAGCTTGCAGCACTTATTAACTGACGACGTTGATTATGTACTTGCGACATCTGTCTACTAACTTACCTGATCCTTGCTGAATAAGATGCTTACATGATTCAACTAAGGTGCTCTCGTTTCGAATAACACTTCATATTGCTGATTGTGCACTTACAAAAAGGAGCAAACTTCACTGCACTATTCTGAAGTTTTTGACATGTATTTTGCTTTAGACTTGCAATCTCTATAGGGACTTGGGTGCAATTTGGAGTAAAACAGGATCATTCTGATCACTGAAGCAGCATCAGAAATGTGGTTTAGAAGCCTATCGGTCAAGATGTCAATCATCAACTACTACGTCTCGCGTTCCGCCCCAGGCTCAGATTATCTCTATCTGATTAGTTCAAACCAGGAAACGCGCGGAGTTGGGAAAGATAATACGGAAGTCGCTGCACTGCGGATACGATTCCAATCATCGGAGTGACCGAGGTTAATTTCAAAAGATATCAAGGTCCATGTTCGGATTTCGTGCCACAACCCAAAAGCAAAGTAGACACCCTAAAACCAACGACGGACTTTAGACTCAGTGTCAAGCACTCACTGGCCTAATGATGAAGGCGCCAACCACCAAGCATTTAGTGGGGTTCCACACCCAACACAAGTTTTAGTTCGAGGGACTGGAACCATAGGATTATCCAGTGAGTGTTCCTTCTTCAGTGGGTTGGTGAATCAGGAGTTGGCAGAATTTGAAATACTGATGGACTTAAAACAAAGACCGCATCACACCCTGTCCAACCAATTAATGCCCACGTATCCTGCCCTAGCAGTCCTTGCTGGGCCGGTTACTTGAAGTAAGAAAGAGAAAAAAGTAAACTCAGAAGGCAAAAAGAGAAAGTGGAAAGAGCTAATCAAGTAGAATACCAAGATATTTGGGTTATTAAAAAAGAACTGAAAAGTGAAGGTGAGTCATTTAGGAAAAGGAAAGGTTTGGTGTTGCTATCCAAGTTCATTGAGGTGGTGCGCAAAACCTTTAACCGTAGGTTCCCTAACCCCGATTTCCAGGGATCTATAATTCGGCGCGACAGACAAGTTTCCGTCTTAATCCTATCAGACCGTGGTTTATGCAGTTTCAGTGGGTGACTGCAGAGATTATGTAACGTAGCGGGACTAAATAGCTCTGACAAGTTTAGGCTGATCTTACCCGTCAAAATATGATAAGTGAAAATCAGGTCCCCTCTTATCCTTCAGCAGTGCATCGAGTACATCCCCATATTAAGCAAGCGTTCAGGATACGTCTGTCCCCGTAGACCCTGCACTAATCCTGTGCCCAATCGTAACACCCTCTCCAAGTCCATTTTGTCTCGGTTAAGACATGGTGGACAAGCGTAAATACAATCTTCCAGGAGGGGTCGGACCAATGCCGAGAAAAGCTTCACAAACAAATTGGCCGTTAAGATTCCGAAAGAGCGGCGGATAAACTACATCATACGAAACCCCCGACAAGCAGCTTTCTTCCAATTGTCGCCAGAATGAAATGCTGATGAGTGTAAGTCCCTTAAATCAACCCGCTGAGTGGCAATAGAGAGGTCATCACCACCGACAACATATCAGGTGGGAGGATTAGCAACTCCGATTCGGAAAACAGAGCACTTGACCTTATTTATGGGCATCAACCATAAGGTAGACCATTCCCAGAGCCTATCCAGAGCACACCGAATTGCCTCAGGACCCTCAGGATATCCACAACATTCCAGAGCTTAAGGTCGTCAGCAAACATTAGTGATGGCCCTCCTAGCTCTCCCGGCGAACAACAATGGTCGCAATACCGAGCCCTGCGGGACGCCATTAAGGACAGCTTGCCTGAGTGAACGGCTACGCCCCGCCCGTACGCATTGTTCCCTCCCTTCAAGGGATCATCATCATCATACACGTTAGCTAGAGGTGGGGAACACCTCAGCTACTGTGCCGCAATACGCAGAAAAAAGGAGAGAAAAAAATGCAACTGGTGCAAGCTGGCTGAGCAACCGGTAACGGATGGGCATCGTTCCGGTAAGCTACCAGCCGGCTGCTGTGCACCCCAAAAAAAATTATTATGAAAAATTATATAAGGCTAAATAATGAGATCGTGGTTGGAGGGGGAGGCTAAGAGGGATGGGGTGGGACAAAGAAACTCACAGCACGAACGCCACTGAGGTCGGCTCCTAGCCATATCAGCAAGTGTGTCCTACCAAACGTGTTCATCGTCTTTCAAAAAACAGGGGGGATAAAAGCGAAGCTGGAACGGGACGATAAGGGTGAAAAAGAGCAAGAAGGGGAATAAGAAGATGGGAAGGCTTGAGCAGTAGCATCCAAACCCCCATCTACCCTGCAAGATGCAGCAGATATGGCACCGTTGATTATCCTCTGCCGTGGCCAGTGCATCAGAAATTTGTTTGAGGAAAGATTCATTGTATTGCGTGGGCAGGATCCTGTCAGGTTGCCCAGGCCTAGACAGGAGAACGATTAGGGTTCTCAACCAAAGCCTTTGGTTCAAAAACCTGGCCGCAAGGCAACGAGTTTGGCACTGGACTACAAGGAGTCCGTTTTAAGGAATAAGAAGCCACCCTCATTCCAACCCCCAACCTGGAGGACCAGGATGCTGAGTTTGTCTGGCCTCTAACCATTGACCAATCTGGTATGAGTGGCTCTGAAGGTGCAAAAGCACCACCCAATATAGCTCAATGGATCACTGAGGCACACGAACCATCGCACCACGGTAAGGTCCAGCCTCTTTGCGTTGGCATTCAATTGAACTTACAAAGGAAGGCAGACACCCGTTGAAAGCTGCGACCAGATATACCGTAAGATCTCAAGTTTAGCGAGAGTAGAAGACGAGGAACAGTGTCAAAGCCTTTGAAAAGTCCACGAATAGCACGTCTAAAGCGTGGCCACTGTCTACCGCTTTGGCCTGGCTTCCACGAGCTACAAGTAGATTAGTCTGACATGAAAATCCCTTGCGGAATCCATGTTGCGCAACACTGAGAAGTTAGAATCTGTTCAGGTGGTTCTCCACTGAATTGCTTATCAGCTTTGCAAACTATTTGACTACTACGCTTGTCAAACTGACAGGTCGGTAGTTCGCGGGCAGAGCGCTGTCACCGCCCTTAAAAATCGGACAAATGATTGCTTTCTTCCATTCCGAAGGTAGGATGCAGCTGTCAAGAGATATTGAAAACACGTATGTGAGAGCACCACTCAGCTCAGTGGCCAATTCATGCAAGAGCTTCGGATGAATTGAATCAGGACCGAAAGATGTAGAGGGATTAATGCTTTGCAGTAACTCGAAGACCTGGGTCTCCGTTATGTTAAATGCAGCTGAGCAAGAATCCGCTGGAACTCTTGGAACCAATTCAATCAGTGGTAAAGAGGTCTCCCGAGCAAAGACCCCAAGATACTGATCACTCAGTATACAAGCCTTGTCATAGTCGGTTTGCGCACGGGTCCCGTCTGCTCGCAATAAAGCTGGTATAGACAGTTTTGCCCCGCTGCGTCTTTTAACGTAAGCAACGAACTTCTTGGAATAAGCTGCGGCCGAGTCCGCTAAACCCTGCTCGTACTGGAGACGAACAGTCCTGAGATATTGCTCACATTTATTTCTAATCTGTTGATAAATATCATAGGTACTGGCTGATGGATCTGCTTGGTAGATTCGCCAGCATCTAGACTGTTTCTTGAGTAGGTACATGCCAGTGGTATCTATGCATGGAGACTGTGCCCGTAACCCACTTTTCCTATTGAGTGGAATATAGGGAGTGGAAACCTCCGTAAGATATGCCCTAAATTTATCCCAGACTATCTGAACAAAGTCAGCCATCGAGATCTCACAGTTCACAACTGAAACCTTAGCTCGCATTGCACTAAAGTCCGCCCGCCAAATATTCAGAAGTAATTCAACAGCGATCTGTTGGTGCCTTGAAAGTGAACACCGAAGGGATATGCGTGTGTGACCGCTGGACCCTAGAGGTGCACCGTATGAAACGTCAGTCACGAAGTCGAGGGACTTAGCGAAAACCAGATCTAAGGTATTTGGTTGTCCATATACCTAGTGGGGAAGTCCACAAACTAGTGCAGGCACTTGGAGAGTTAGATTCAGATTCAGCTGAAGAAAGTCTACACCGAATGTTTCTGATGCTGAATTGCAAGAAAGATCGGTCCAACAGACTTCCGGGAGGTTGAAATCCCCTAGAACTAAACACTTATTCTTAGACTGAGTGCGAATAAAATCATTTATTCCCCTGGAAGAACTTCCATGACTCCTGTATATCACTACAACTGTAAACCGTGTAGAGGACATGCAAAAAACAGCCGATAGGGCTTCAACAGTTTGTTCTGACGACTGGAATGTGCAGGTCCTCAACACATCTAAGTTACAGCTCACATACAGTACAACACCTTCGCCTTGGCGACCAACGGAGCGATCAGTTCTAAACAGCGCGTAGCCAGGTAACCGTCCGTGATATTCGGAGACAACCATGTTTCAATAAAAGCAAGTATGTCGGGATGAGATTTGTCTACAAGTAGACGCAACTCGTGCACCTTGTTCCTAAGGCTACTCATGTTGCTAAGTACTACCACAAGGAAGTCGGCACCACCATCCATGGGTCGTGCGCCATCAGGATGGGTTCTGATAGGGCGGAAAATAAGTTCCGGCTGACCACCTGAAAACCCACCAGACGGAGGTCTTGCTCACCAGCCGCCCGTCTAGTTTTGAGGTCTTTGATAGCCTCTTTTAACTTCAAGCTGTTTGCCAATGGAAGGTCCGGCTGAACGCTGACACCACTACCCTTACGTTTGAACGCAAAGCGCAGTAATGATTTGCGTTCCTGCGGGGTAGAAAGCAACACACGAAGTAGTCGGGGTCGCGGATTTGTCGTACCGATAGGGACGTTCCCCAATCTGGTCAGCTTTCTGACAGTGACACCAGGAAAGCCAGGTGGAAGCAGCTTGCTGGCGCACAGTTTGAGCCACTTGTTGTCCAAGATGCGTTCCCTTGCGAGAGCAGCCGCAGATTCAGTAACGTTACGGAAAATAACGCTACTATCCGTGAAAGAGTCGGCACGACGAGGAGTGTTTACTCTTCACTCTCCACTTGAAAAGACCAAACAAAAAGGACATAAATGATGGAGTTTGTTGCAGCCAGTTCAAAAGTAGATAGTCGCCCATATGCCCGAAAAAGCACTAAACTGCAGTCTCAGCCCATTGGGCATCGTCAGTTTTGAGCATCCATAGGATCCATCAGGATTCAAACCCATGACCACCAGCGGCTAGCACTGTTAGTCAGCAGCTTATGCTACTGGGCCGCGGAGGACAGCTTTAGACCGTCTTGATGTGCAAGTAAACTGCGACATCAGCCATTGAGTACAAGCTTGGGAGTGAAAACCAACGAAAGACCTAAACTCCCTCGGAGATCAGTAATCTGACTTCTCTCATGGATAGCGATTTCTCATGCTGACCTCCGACATAACAAGATAGCAGATTGATGAGTCACTTTGAAGCACTCATTGTGTGAATGGATTGCGACGTGCAATCTCAATTTGGACTGCGATTCATGTTGAAGTGATCAATGGGATCCCAACGGATGAAGTAGATGACTATTGGGTGTTGGCAGCACGAAAACACTCCACTCCACTTCAGGGATAGAAGTCCCAACTAACATCACGACTGCCTCGGGTTCGAGGCCTGCTATTTCTACCTGATGAGATCAAAGCAGATCGAGACGGGTCGTGGTGTGCAGTGTTTTTGGGTGGGAAACACCTAACACTCATTTAAGACAACCTTTTGTTGCGAGAAAATAGCCACGGCTTACTGCATAACAGGGGCATCTCTGGTAGCGGAGGATTAACCAACTCTATTGCTTGCGAACCCCGCTCCATGATGTAGTAGCTTAGTTATTCGGACAGAATACTCCTAAGTTCGAAACCAACAGGGCTCGAGGCTAAAGCGCAAACCCGTCGTGTTCTAATAAAATGAAACAGCTGTCCGGTGCTTTACCGGACAAGTGGCACCTATCTGGCTGATATGAACATACCTACCGTACCATTATCAGTATTCAACACATCTGTATTTCAAAATTTATTTAAAAGTGTGCTGTCGGAGGCTCGGCAAGGAAGGTTGAGATTCTCATACACTTGCTTTATAATTGGTTATCTTGTTGGTCCAAAGAATTATAAATACTTATTCACTAGCTTGTTGGTTTTAATACTTGCACCTTCGACGGGCTTTAATGGGACAACAACGCAGTTGGTCTTGGATTTTGGGACACAATTGTATCACACTCGATATACAACCATTGAAGGATTGCCAGTTGGAGAATGATCAGTTATTGCGGACTGTTATCTAAGACTGATTCACAACAGTAGCTCATTGCTGGCCGATGTAATGAACGTTTTACTTGTGACAATCTCCACGGGAGTTCCTTGAGTTCAATTGTTAGGACATATTTGTTGGTTGGATGATCCATCTTTATCCGGTTAACCAAGTCCTAATCTCGGTTTATTGCAGAAATCAACTGTGAACAACTTGTCAACCCGCTCTTATTCATTAGACATGATTTCATGTGGGTCAAATGCAAACCAACTGTTCGGTGTTTAAGCACTTTTCAAAGACAAACGGGGCACTTAGTGTTGTAAGCTTATTCCGGAGAAAAGTAACGATAATATGTCAGTGGAGTGAGGCCATACGAGTAGTAGTGTGAAACATGATTGCATTTAATCGGTCCAAGGGCTCGCCATCATTTGCCGCTAATGATCTTGGTCTCAGAAAACTCAGGTGAAGTGTAAAAGAGATAGCTGTTGGAAGACACTGGTGGACCAGGCAGTAGAGGGGTGGGAGGTAGCTGGGAAACAGGACTTAATCCTCGAACGATCCAAAACTTGCTTTTAATTCAAACAGTGGACTTGACCAAACTGAAACGCAAATCGTCTTTACAAAGAACTGGTAGATGGTCATTGCCAGGCTGCAAAACGAATGCATAAAATTGTGGTTGGCGACAGCTATTTTCGTCTTTTCCTGTAACTGTAATCGAGAACAGCTAAAGGATAACTGTGCCTACAGTGGAACCGTTGGTGCTTCGTATTGAATTTCACACACACACACACACGCGCGCGCGCGCACACAAATTATATCGAGAGTAAACTCAAAGGAGCTATGAAGGAAAACAAGCGGTTTTTGTTGCAGTTGTTCGCTGTCACCACGCACTCCTTTAACATACACAACGCCGATATAATTTAGGAAGATATGGGCACAAAAGGCACAAAGCGGTATTTACGACTTCGCCTGTCCCATGATGGAACCGTCCCACCTCTGTCACGAGCACTATGTAGCCCATTTATCACATCAACAACTAGTAGCCTCTTGGAGGTAGGAACCTTAGAAGTTGCGTCTTTCGAGCAACATCCAATCCAACATTCCATCCAGCTCAACCAGATTTGCTACATCACCTCAACTACGCATATGATATACAATATTGGCTGACGCAGATCGTCACTCTAGGTAGTGTCCTCGGGATCAGCAGCATTATTTGGAGGAATACTCTTTCAGATAAGGCGAGGATGCGAAGTCTGTGATGCTGTTGCATTCATTCCATTAGTTCTGCTCCTAAACTATCTCATCTGACTAGTATAACTCTTCAGAAGTAGATTCCCTACAATCACACTTGGTCAGACAGCCACTGGTTATTTTGAATGAGACTGAACAAATGCCCCATCCTTCCAGGAGTCATTAGTAGTGTACAGTTCGTTTATGTTTCGAAATACTGGTAGCTCGGGTTGATGAACCAATTGTTCATTTGTTTTCCGAGCTTGGAGGTTTGAGGCAGAACAACTCGGGCGTCGACTTTAGCCTTGGGGTAAGTGGGTAGAGGTCACGGGACCAAAATCGACACTGCACGTTCAAAGTCACCTGCAGGTCGATCATGGATGGAGAATTCATTTAGTAAACTTGCACGCTACAAATCACTGCACTGAGGATGCCACCTCGCATGGTGGTGAAACATTTGAGAGAAAACCGCCAAGCTCGGAGAAAAAATGAACAATTAGTTCGTCTATCTTCCATGAGCCTAGAGCCCACGACCTGACGAATAAGAATGGGTGGTTAAGACCACTTGGTAACGAGGGATGGGCAAGGGCTACCGTGAACAAGTAACTAGTTGTGATATAGCATGGTAGCCCACTTTTTTCTTTGAATCCATGGTTCCTTGCAGTCACTCAGCTACTTCACAGATCCGGCTATAATAAGTTTTGTAACTATGGTCACTCTAATGGAAGGAATTTCATCTGGTTAAACAGTAAGACATGCTTGTTAGATAGTTGGTAAAATCTGTTGGAGCAAGCACTTTATTGTCTCCATAAAGTTTACTTTCTCCTGAGCTGAAGAGCCGCGTATCAAACGGGAGCAGTTATTGACATCAACCGATGTTGAATGCCTTTTCGCCTTACTATAGACAGATTGTCTGTATATCTAAGAAGGAGGACAGTTTCTCACCGAAGTCCACAAGGTTTCCCTTGAAACCGTAAAGCACCGTTTGCAATGATGACACAACACATGTGTTGGTTGCATGTTCAAATCGAGCGCAACTTATGGACACACTTTCAGTTGATTCCACTATTAGTTGTCCCAGTTCTTATCAGCACTGGAAAAGTTGTAAGGAAAAGCATGTCCGTAACAATTAACCATCTATGACGAAGACAGTGAAGTGTCCGCAGGCTATCGTAATACAATCATCATGTTGTCGCATTTTCAGGCACCACACGTCTGCTGCTCAACTTAGATTCAGTACGCGGCACCTGATGTTGTGGGCTAAAGTATTTTGGCTTTTCCCTTAGAGTATTCCACCATACACCACAAGTTGGCTTACTGCGCCACATAAATATAGGACACTTTACCATGGCGAATGAACCCCGTCGAAGGCAAGGCGGTAACGGGTATGGTAGAAAGCAGTGAGCCCCAGTTATTCACAGTTGGCAGCTTTTCAAGTTATCCATCGACGTCTCTCAAGCCTCACGGGAGTGAATCGAATGTCATGACTACCGGGCTTCGGTGGGAGTGCGTAATGTTAGTGAGTTCTTAAAGGACGAATCAGACAAAGGGTAGGTAGGAAAACGCAGCTAGCCGTTCCTGTGGAAAAAGCGCTTAGTAAAAATGGCTACGACGTATAATCTACCGTGTGAACACTTAAAGTAGCGGGGTCTGAGCACGCAGTCTTTAGACCCTATCTGAAAATAAAGGTTAGATGTTAATCCCAGACGAAACAAAATTAAAATCACAAGACCAAGATTCCACTGATAAAGGTTTGTGGTAGATTGTACACGAAGTTGAGTTCGACAGATTTGTTTCTGATGTGAGAGGTAACAAAAAGTGGAGGAGAATGCAGCTAGGGTATTCATCGAGATGGAGCGAACAATATCTAAAACTTGCTAT
Organism: Dicrocoelium dendriticum; assembly: GCA_944474145.2. Classification (NCBI taxonomy): domain Eukaryota; kingdom Metazoa; phylum Platyhelminthes; class Trematoda; order Plagiorchiida; family Dicrocoeliidae; genus Dicrocoelium; species Dicrocoelium dendriticum. The sequence continues at coordinate 177,533,178 of OX104063.1, forward strand.
TTTTGGTGACTTTAGTGATTGGAAATACGGTGGTTTACATCAAAATAAATCGTGACCCAAATTCTAGATCCATGTGGCAAATCAATCACAAGGTGAGGGCTTCGACATTTAACAATGCTGCGACGTTGATGGATCCAGGATCCTGCGTACGGATGGTCCTTTCCCTCCACATCACTCACCAGAAGGATTAACGGATGACGACTCAGCACCAGCTATCATGCCGTCAGCTAATGCGAACCGGGTTACTGGATGGTGCTGAGCAGCGTCAGCCTAAAGCTGCTTGCCGCGGACCGTAGGAGTTGTTGTTATGTGGTACCTTGCCAGTTAGAGACGAGCACGTGACTTATCGATCCACCCAGTTGCTGTCATTAGCTCGCAAAAGGGTGCATGACTGACTCGATTGGCTGCGTCGGTCGGGACAGATTAGCTGCACCCATATAAGTGGATATGCAAATTTACAGGATCTAGCTTTCAAATTATGCCGCACCCAGTGCTGTAGGACACACCACACAGATGCACACTGTCTGTCTTTGGCAAAATAGGATACTTTACAAATACAGCAAAGCCTTTCGGTAAAAAAATAATTGGTCTAGTGATGATTTTCTCTTGTCACAGCGCCTGGAAAGAATATTGCCAATAGTTGTTGAGATATCCGGAATCTGTGTCCGGGATCCTCGTTTTGTTCCAAACTTCTATTTCCCTGCTTGAACTAGGATAAGCTTGAGTGCTTCCATACGAAACTTCCTCATACGGCTGTGCGGTAGGGTAGACTTCTAGACCGGTTCTAGAATCACTGTGCTTTGCTGTAGGCTGTAAAGGCTCGAGCTTCCTGGCATTTCCAGTCTGGTTCCCACATCCATGGACAGCGCCCAACCGGTTTCCCGACACTTCGGGCAGCATGGATGTCGATGGCTGATCCCGTCTGTTGTGCAGCTGAGCCAACATTGAGGTCGTCTGAGGTGCTGTTTGAACGTTCTCTAAAGACGAGCACTCTGTACGACCCTCGTTGGAACCCAACATTTTCCCGAACAGGTGTGGGCTTGTCATCAGTTCGGTATCGTCCGGAGTCGATTGAAAAGGTGGGGACGATGTGGACTGACTCTCATTCGGTCCGAGCACGTTGGGGACCTGAATGGCATTCACTCCTGGATTCGTTAGAGAGTTGAAAGGCGTGTGGTTCATTTGTGAAGGACTGGTGAACTGTGCATGAAAGTCAACATCCGTCTGATTGTGTTGAAGGCATGAGGATTGGGGCTTATGTTTTATAGAGGAATTTTCGTGTTGTCTGCCAACTGGATTCATTAACTGAGAACCGGTTTGATTAATGAATGCTGACTGCGGATACTGGGGTACGGCAACGGTGTACTGCTGGCTGCTCGATTCCCAGTCGTAATGGTTGTGGTGTGAATAGCTCTGTCCCCGACTGGAATCGCAGGAACCCTGAGCACATGGATCTGATGGTTGACAAACCCAAGGGTTGGCAGCAGCTGCCGTTACAGGATGTGGAATACCGAGATTCAGCTTTTGTCTCTGGGAATCCAGCGCATGAGCTACTGCTGCGATGTTCGCCAAGTAGATCTTCGCATCAGCATCCCGCTGGCGTTCATACTGCTGTAGGTGTGTGAGGATGGTCTGTCTGACTTCTTCGTAATGGACGTTAATTCCTTGAAAGTTGGCCAGTAGGCGTGTAACTTCGAGCATACATTCTTTGAATCCGGTACGCCTGAGCTCGATCGCGCGCGCTTCACAACCTAGCACATGACCTAAAAAGTTAGAGAAATATGGTGGAATATTATTTGACAGAAGTGCTTGTTGCGTAAGCGCCAAAATATATCCACTGTTGCAGCGTGCCTCTCACATTACACAGGAATCATAAACTCACATCAAACAGATGACAGCTTTACAGGCTTGATGGGGGACGCAATTGGCGTGTTGAAAATAACTCTCGCGTAGCGACTATAATAGATTATAACTTGCTACTGTAATCATTCTATATACGCGCTAGTTCTAGTTCACACAAACCATCCCACGGGACTAGACAAGCCTTGCCTTTTTACCTATGATACACCATTGTTCCAAGCATTAATTACATCGGAACGATGTCTGCTACCTGGTCAGTGGTTGCATTGACATTCGCCTGATAGCTTCTGGTTCGCAGTTAAATGATTATCAAGCTGGTCATTCACCACTTGCGGTGAATGGTAGTGTTGAAACTATGAAGCTAAATCTGCCTTGGTTATTTGCAATTCACAAACGGGTTCAATCTACCGAAGACATTCGGTTATCGGGGGGGAGCATAAGTCACCGATGGATCCATTGACGGTTCGGGAACAGTCGCGAGGACTGGTAAATCCTACCGTCCCACAGATCCGTGGGCGCTCTCCTGGCTCCGATAGTCGGAGTGACTTCATCAGAACTGCGTGCGCCTCTCCAACACTTGGATCATATGCATTCACAGACCGCATGTGTGCCGGAAACGTAAGGAAATCATACGATAATGCACACTTGGTTGTTGTAACATTTCTCAACTGAGGGGTTGAAACACATCTTCGAGTTTAGCCTAGCCACACGGTAATGGTGATACCGTCAATATATCTTATGTGCGTATTACACTGTCACGTTTGTAGTCAGGAGAATATTGACAACATGGAAAATTTAGGATTTTAAAATGGCTTTCAACAAAAGGTTACGCGACTGTGATGCCTGCTTAGTTAAAGACACAAAATAGGCGAGCGTGTAAGTTCTGAGAAGTGCGCCCTAGGCCAAAAATAAAACGAACAAGATATCGGAAACAAAAGGATGTCAACTGCAAGTAAGCTAAGAACAAAGGTGACAACTTTTTATGTAGGTTTGTCGCAGTTAGACACAGGCAGACAGCCACCACACATCCAGGAAAGCGCTAGACGGCCGTCTCGTCCTATTGGGACCAGTCAGTAGCGCGCACCCGCGGAATCCTGCCGGGTTCGAACTCACGACCTTACTCTTGCGAGCCAGCGACTTATGTCACTGAGCCATAGGAAACGGCGGCGGACCGCCATGACTGATAATGCGATATAGCGCGGCTCATCCTCCTACTACTACTTACAAATAATCAGTAGCCGCCTTAGAAGCTTACATGCCACCCCGATTAGTGGTGGCTTGCAAAGGAAGTCGTTGCTCTGGGGCCAGCCCTGTCCTCTGCGCATTCATAACATGCAAGACAGTGGAGGATGAGCCGCGCTATATCGCATTTAGATATCAGTCATGGAGTGAAGTGATGAAAATGCTAATAAATGGCATACAGGTACGCATATGATTGGGGCAAAGTAGAAACTATAACTGTTCAAAATTTTGGCTAGAGCCGTTTAGAAGGCGTAGAGAATATGGCAGGCTTCCTCCGGTTCCTGATTCACCTGTCACTGTGGTCCTCATGCCGACAGCCACAGGACACCCGTAACTACAGAGGAGCCATCGTTGGCTTGCCGTACACCACACACAGCTCCATCCACACATCCCACATCCGGTGCGAACCTCAAGGAGGTATGTGGATGAGAGCCGTGTTACATCAACGGAGCAAGCCCACACTCATTCAACATGCACAACAGCAGCATCCCTGTCTAGATATGTGGGGAATCATGCGTACCGGACGTACACAAGGCGGTGGCTGGGCCGCAGCCCGTTCCACACTGGGTGCATGGAACCACTAGTTGAGTCTAGCACCTCAATATTGACACGGAATATGCTACAGAGTAACAGGACTGAGCAAACTAAATTAAGTGGAATGTTTTTTATCCAAAGCTAAGAAGTTCTAGTCGGTGTAGCTTAACGGCGGTAAAGTGGCATGATGTGTGCAACATCAACCTCAACATGAGGCACGGCGTCTAGTTTATCAGTCTGCGTGGGTACTGGCAACATCATGGTATACCTAGCTCAAGCGCGACTGTCACCTATCGCGCGACAAGGAAGCATCGGCCCGATGTACCAGCGTACTACTGTCGCCTACTGTATACTCTACCAAATTACCTCACCTCATTTCGGATATCCAGCTGTTGCTTCATTCGACTCAACTGTCGATGGAACGACAGAAGCCACATTATCGAATCCGTAGAGCAACGCAATTCCCATTAACCCACCCTCCTTGTTGAGTTAGTTGCGTTCAGGCCTCAGCGTTGTGCTGAAAACCTTCCATCCATTTTATGACAAACATTTCCACGTACACACAACAGTGAATGATGTAAGACCAGTCATGAAAATCCTGCCACTGCGATGCTAAACTGAAGCAAGCACACCGACCAAACGTGTCACAGCCTCCACATCGCTACCGGCCCCTGAAGAAGCTTCACTCATAATTTCATTGTGGGCTTGGCACCAAAAGTTTGAGGAGGATCCGCATAATTGTAGGAAGTAGACAAATCCACATTAAAATAAATTGTTCACTGATAGCGGTTCGTCACATGTAGAGTCAGACTACATGCATCACACGGTCAGAAATGCACTGTACGACTATTTCATCCTTTCGAGGATCGTCAACAGTGTGCATTGCATCTGACTCCCTTGCGGTTCGAATCCGCAACTTGACTGTTGCCACTTTGTGGTCGAGAACAATGAGCAACCGGGGAAGTAACGACCATTGTGACTGAATTGGTAGACGTGATAGTGATTGGCGACAGACTGTTAATGGTTTGCCGCATGTGCAGCAAATGCTGCACTCTTCTCCGACACCAATGCGCCAATCGTCGCATTGTTGTCATCAAACCAATCAGTCCGCTTATATATATATATATATATATATATATATATATATATATATAAGCGGTCTGATTGGTTTGATGACAAGTGCGGAAGCGTCTAGCACCGAAGGGTTGTACTCCATCGACATCAAGCGCTTGGTATTGTAGCACATGTGGTCCCGAGTGCCTGAGTCAGGCAGTGATGCATTGGTGCTTGATATCTCCGGTGTGGCTGCGCTTGATGTGCATGTTGACAAGGTGCTTACCTGTCTATCACCCAATACCTCGTCCATACTGATTCTAGGAGACAGCTGGTCGTTGCTGGAGGTGACGCAGTGCACGGTTCTTATGGTCGTGTTAGGATCAAAGAGTGGTTCCATGCACTCAGTGTGGAGCGGACTACGGTCCAGCCACCGCCTTGTGTGCGCTTGATTCCCCAAATAGAGCGTGCTTGTGTTTGCCTGTGAAGGAGTGTGGGCCGGCTTCGTTGATGAAACGTGGCTCCCAGCCACATGCCTCCTGGTATTATTCCTTCGCGTTTACAGTGGATATCAGGTGTATGGTTGGAGCTGTGGGTGTTGCAGCGAAAGCCACCCATGGTCCCTCTGTATGTGCAGGCGTCCTGTGGCTGGCCACAGTGACAGGCAAATTCGAAACCGGATGCCGCCAACCATATTTATGCATACATAGATACAATATGTTTTCGGTAAACTAGTGACATTTTCGCACATTTCCTATTCGTTAATTGTCCGCTTACCATGAATACTGTACTATAGAGCAAGTAGAAATGAATTCTGGACAACTCTTTCGACATATGGTGAAAAACGTTATAAAGTTGTCAGGCGTGGATGTCATTATCGTTCTCAGGTAACATGTACAATATATGACTCACAATATTGCAGGAATCCCAAATGTGACATGTCATCGTCAGTGTGCACTGAATCTAATAGTGGTAAAATGTAAATCTAACAACCTTTAGAACTGCTGCACAGATGTTGACTCCATCACATGTGCAGGCAAACTCTACCAAATATTTACCACTCTCCGTTCGAAGCACAGTGAGTGGGGAACTCGCTTCACATCCGGCACGGCAAGTTTGTATCTGTGTCCGCGTGTGCTCAATGGCCCTCGTAAGTGCAGCATTGACCTCAGGATTGGGAAGTCACCGAGATGTAGAATATGGTAGTTCATAATCAGGTCGACTTGCACCCGACGGTACGACAAGGTATAGAATCCTAGTTTCACGAACCGTACAGGCGTGCCTCACGTTGCCAACAATTAACAGTCTGTCGCCAATCACTATCACGTCTACCAATTCAGTCACAATGGTCGTTACTTCCCCGGTTGCTCATTGTTCTCGACCACAAAGTGGCAACAGTCAAGTTGCGGATTCGAACCGCAAGGGAGTCAGATGCAATGCACACTGTTGACGATCCTCGAAAGGATGAAATAGTCGTACAGTGCATTTCTGACCGTGTGATGCATGTAGTCTGACTCTACATGTGACGAACCGCTATCAGTGAACAATTTATTTTAATGTGGATTTGTCTACTTCCTACAATTATGCGGATCCTCCTCAAACTTTTGATGCCAAGCCCACAATGAAATTATGAGTGAAGCTTCTTCAGGGGCCGGTAGCGATGTGGAGGCTGTGACACGTTTGGTCGGTGTGCTTGCTTCAGTTTAGCATCGCAGTGGCAGGATTTTCATGACTGGTCTTACATCATTCACTGTTGTGTGTACGTGGAAATGTTTGTCATAAAATGGATGGAAGGTTTTCAGCACAACGCTGAGGCCTGAACGCAACTAACTCAACAAGGAGGGTGGGTTAATGGGAATTGCGTTGCTCTACGGATTCGATAATGTGGCTTCAGTCGTTCCATCGACAGTTGAGTCGGATAAAGCAACAGCTGGATATCCGAAATGAGGTGAGGTAATTTGGTAGAGTATACAGTAGGCGACAGTAGTACGCTGGTACATCGGGCCGATGCTTCCTTGTCGCGCGATAGGTGACAGTCGCGCTTGAGCTAGGTATACCATGATGTTGCCAGTACCCACGCAGACTGATATATTAGACGCCGTGCCTCATGTTGAGGTTGATGTTGCACACATCATGCCACTTTACCGCCGTTAGGCTACACCGACTAGAACTTCTTAGCTTTGGATAAAAAACATTCCACTTAATTTAGTTTGCCCAGTCCTGTTACTCTGTAGCATATTCCGTGTCAATATTGAGGTGCTAGACTCAACTAGTGGTTCCATGCACCCAGTGTGGAACGGGCTGCGGCCCAGCCACCGCCTTGTGTACGTCCGGTACGCATGATTCCCCACATATCTAGACAGGGATGCTGCTGTTGTGCATGTTGAATGAGTGTGGGCTGGCTCCGTTGATGTAACACGGCTCTCATCCACATACCTCCTTGAGGTTCGCACCGGATGTGGGATGTGTGGATGGAGCTGTGTGTGGTGTACGGCAAGCCAACGATGGCTCCTCTGTAGTTACGGGTGTCCTGTGGCTGTCGGCATGAGGATAGTGACAGGTGAATCAGGAACCGGATCAAGCCAACCCCGTGCGCAATTTTTGCTGTTTCCTGGATTTGTAAATGTGCTACTGCACTTTTGACTGTGTTTGCTTGCATCAGCAGTGTGCAAAAGAACGAGTGAAATCCGTGGGACCGATATGATGATTCGAATATGCAAGTGGCAGTGGTTTATTTGACGGTCAGTCAGGTAGTTTTCCACCAGTCTGTAGTTAAGTGGGCATAAGGAAACTCTGTTTACAAATTTCCGTGTGTGTAAACATATTTAAGTGACTTTTAGAATGTAGTTAACAATCTGTTACGCTAAATATTTTTTGAATGACCAGGATCCCTATATGAATGTTAGTGAAGCATTTAACTAATTTGTATTTAGGGGATACATTACTTTTTTCGACCGTATTTTCTGACTTCTGGCAGTTTGAGCTTGAAATATACGCTTAATAAGTGGCACGCAGCCATATGCACACACATCCTTTATGTTGACATTCGTATAGTCATCAGAAAAGTCCGCTTTTACCAATTTTCACCCATCGCATTTAAAGCACATGTTGGCTTCTACGCACTAATTTGTGTTCTCTTAGGTACATGCGTACTGAACCATTCTAACCGTAGAACTTCCATAACAAGAAATAATTATTTATTGCAAGAAATGAAACATTAAACTTCTTGGTTAAAGAAATTATTTTTTTCTCCATTAGTTAAATTTTAATTTTCGCGCTGCAGACTGGTAGAATACTACCAGCGAGTCACACCCGCCACATCGCATTGTTGTTGAACAGACAAATGTGGATTTTATACGGAGAACGCTTGCCAAGAAAAGACCCACTAGGTGCTGGGACACTGCCAATTGCCCTTGTCAGTGGCAGATAACGGAATGCACATGTTCGCAGCCAATCAGTCGACAGGCGGTTTCTAATCAGTTTCCGAGGGCTCTTTTATCACTGCCATTACCAGTGGTTTCTAAGGCTACTTTGAGATGAAATGATGTCCTAGGGTCCGTGGCAGTGCGCACGAAAGTGGTTATTGGCGGAAGTTGCGATTGGTTTAAGTTAGGATATTTAAATATAGTTTCCAAATTGTAAAAGCTGTCTACTTATCCAGAGCTTGTAAAGCAAAGTTTCCAAAACATTCAGCCTCCCATATTTTTGAACTTTAACTTGAAGCTGTGCCAGTTGACACTGGTAAATTTGGAATGGACAGAAAAAACATTGATTTTCAGTCCCAAGTTTATTTCTAACGCTTTTCGAGCATTTGGATGGGACGAACGCAAAAGTTATACTTTTTCAAGGAAGCTACCGTAACTGATCATAATCCGTCTTTGCAGTGTGTACGAATATCGTCGTTATCGTCGCTGAAACCCCACGTCAAATCCGGAATGCGGTCCTGAACTTTGACCTAACAGTCAGACCTTAGTGGTGACCTAAAGGGAAGAAAAATAGCCTATTTGATCCCTGACTGATTAAAGCGCTCACTATGAAAATTAATCAGCTAGCTTTCTTCATCTGTTTCATACGGCCTCCTAACTGAGAAGTTATCAACAAATGAAATGCGGTTTCAATCCTAAAGTGGCATTGCTAATTCTTTTGCAACTATGACGGGAACAGTGCTGCTTTGATCGTAAAAGAATTGGTGTGTTGTCAGCATGCCGTCAAATATAATAGTAGATCAAATATGTTCGTGAGAGTACGATAAGAAATCGTTCAACTGGATGATTTAACTTGCGCTCACATCGGCGAACAATGAACAATGAATTTATACGGATTAAGAAGCGTTGTTTTACAACTCCCGTTGGATAGTTGGCAGGGATATCCAAATAATAATCATAATGATGATAATAATAATAATAGTGAAACAGTTAGTATTTTAAATATGAAAATAAGGACTCTCGTTTGCTCCGTTGTAGTCCTGCAATCTGTTTAGATTCACAGCACCCACAGTTAGCATTAAGTAAATCCATGGTAAACTCCAGGAGTAGGATGGAGAGGTAGCGCTAAGTGACAAAGCCTAAGTGGATGAGTGCGTCATCCAACTGTCTTTTAAATACTGTTGGTGTCGGTGCAGAGATGACCGATTCTGGAAGAGCATTCCTCGGGTGACAGACATGAATAGAAAAGAAATTTCTGCAGCACTCCAGGCGGCTATACTGTAAAGAGTTTCAATGAGTGGCCCCTCAGGTTTGTATTGCTGCTGAGTTGCAATAAAGGGCGGCACACATGATGTGGGTCTCGCAGAATCAAGTATGTCATAATCAGGTGGCTCGTTGTCTGCGATAGCTTTGAATACCCCAATCGTTGCAAACTCTGCTGGTATGAAAGATTGCGCATTCCAATTACTTTCTTAAATGCCCGACGTTGTGGATACTCCAGTGCATTAAGGTCGTGTTTCAGCAATGGATGCCAGGCTTGAATTGCGTATTCGACAAGGGGGCGAACGTAAGTACTGAGCATTTGTCGAAATATGGAGCTGTTTATTTGTCAAAATGCCCGTCGCAACAGGCGGTGCTAGTTCACAAACATTGGAAACCGTTCGGTTGTTCATTTTTTCACCGCGCTTGAACACCTCCAAGCTGGATCACTAACACCAGCCAGCAGTATTTGGAAACATTTTAAACAGAAGGCCGTTATTAAATGAAGGAGAGGAGCAAATAGACCAAACTCACATGTTCCCGTGGTCCCCATCAGTATGATCTATGGAAGATGCTTGAACGGAATAGATCATTGAGTCTAACACTTAGTGCGAGGCATTCACTATATTAGGTCAAGGGGTGGTTAGAAACAAAACTGACAACAGTAAAAAGTGTTTTGTACTAGTATCTCACCACCATGGATCTTGTATTCCCCAGGGATAGGATATGCACCAACGGCTAATGAAAATATCCTAAGTAAGCATCCAGAATCATGACGCCAGTACCTTAGTAACAACAAACGACAAAAAGTTTCGTCTATCGTGTAAAGGTAAGGTTACACCGGAGGGACAGCATCTTTGGGACTGACTGCGCTGCATCATCAGAAAACGTACTCCACGCATAACTACGCACCGGACACATTAAACAGTCAGTTTGGCTAGAAAAAAATAGCGATAAGCGCGCCACTGGTGTTTGCTAGAAGTCATATATGACAGAGTCTCGTTCAAAGCACAAAGTATTTTGCGTGGACTGTAGGCCTTTTTAGTCCCCCTCTGCCTACCAGATTAGTCCAGGAGATGAGAACGACGACCGCCTTCGCCTGACTTGTAGTTGTAGTATCAAGACCTTCTAGTAAGTTGTGACTAACAGTGTGGGGAACAGTTTCATGACTGCGTGAGGGAGGTTGATTCTGATTTCTTTAACGAGACGGATGTCAACATGGAAAATTTGCCATTGTGAATGTAATCAAATGCGGATTGTAAACATGACCAATGAAAGCGTGCGGTGTGGTCTGAAACGGGTAAAAGATGGGAGATAACTGCTAGGCAAGGAAGTAGCGGGCTCACATCAGCCGGTGTTACACATACCGGCAACTAGAAACGGGAACTCAATAAACGAGATCGAGAGAGGTAAAGTAAACTAAGGTGCAAATGAAAGAGGTGAGACTGCAGCAGCGGCAGCAGCAGCATGTTTCCGCTTATCTGCCTCACTGCGTATAACACATAAGGTCTTCTGAAATTGCACAACGCCTATGTAGGATGACATAGAATCTTGTAAAAGGAGTCCTGGTTGTATGTCGTCTGTAGGAACATTATCTCACAACCACATGTATTTGTTTACTTGTTGTGTAAGCACCGCTAGGACATTTTCTATCAGGTGTATTAACTGGAGCTTCTAAAATCCCTTCCACCAGAAAATCGATACAATTTCGAACTTTCTACTAAGGCCATACTGTTTTCCTCTATTATTTCGATATAAATTTGCGAAAACGTTCAAATGCATCAATAGGAATACAAGTCTTCACTTCTTCACAGCATCCAACAACGACGAAGTGCTATTTCTGAATCGAGCACTTACAAAGCTTCCTATAATATTGTTGCAGTGTCCAAACCTAAGCAGAGTAGCGATTTTATAGTCCCCAATCAAAGATATTGATTCAAAAGGCTGACCACAACGCAGCAGGAAGATGGCATTGAGCTAATAGTTTAGGTTGGCTCTTCAAGTGTGCACGGATTTGGCAAGCTGGGTAAAAGGATTGCAGAGGTTTCATCACCAGAAGAGGTGACATCACCAGTGCTTAGCGACAAGCCCTATCCCTTGTTTGTCTTATCGCTACACGCTGATGCAATTCAGTAATACCATTTGAGGCTTTCCGTCGAGATCCATAGGTATCCCACAGCCCATAGGTCATAACCTAGCTATCACAAAGCAGCCACTGTTCCTCATTCTCCTTGTCACAAGTGACAATATGTCCAGGAGCTGTACGTGACGATTAATGCAACGTTATAAATAGACATTCACTTTGGTTCACCCGAATTCCCTTTGTTGGGAGTCATTTAGTTTAAGGATTAAATTCACTCACACAGCCACTGAACCTATGCAGCACTAAACGGACGTTTCATTGGTTCGGGACTCATCAGTAATGTGGTTTCCACTTACCAGTTAAGGGCCAAAATTCGCTACCCATCGCTTTGAAGTGAGTGCCTAGGAACACTGTATCAAGGAGAATGACGTCTCCTGTTAAGACTAAGTCATAAGTTGTGAAAAAACCCGAACTATCCTCCAATTTCCTGTGTTCCTAGAGTGCAGAGGACACGGTTGGTCATCTAAAGTACGGATTTTCTTACGGAGTTGCCAGCATCTGATAGAAGCTACTGGGATTGCTTCTAGCCATTGTATTGTAACGATGATCCAGAGCCTTAACCTATGTTTTCTTAAGTTCATCACTGAAATAGACCATGCGGAGTAGTGAATGAGGGAATGAATGCACGCTAGCCCGTCACATTTTTGTTCCTTCAACATAGGCGAAAACGCACCCCTTCAGTCAATAATACCTCGGCTCAAATTTGACCCGTTTTGGCAGGTCAATCAATAATTGGGACTCTACACAAGTTATCGGATCCGTCTGAGCAACATCACCTGAACTCGTACGCAGAGCGCGCCCATCTATATTCCGGGTCAGACCCCGTCCACATAGTGTATTGGTTGATTCCGACCCATTATGGCGAACAGCGGGGCATAATCTTCCCAACATGTACTTACTAGGTTAACGTAAGTGAAGGGGAGATGAATGAGACATGTATGTCTCAGTTGCGACATCCATTTGACCTTTCAAGTTATGTAACTCACAGTTTGGACGACAAAAGCGATGCCAAGTGAACTTACCTTCTCTGTACAGCCGTTGAATGAAATCCACAGTTGCTTGCAATATTTCGGCTTTTTCCAATTTGGACGAACCCTGTGGTGTGGAAATACATGGTATATTATTGTATGAGATATATTATACATTAGACTCAAAGTTCCAGATGGAAGAGTCCCATTGCTTCCTCCCTAGTATCGCAAATATGGTTTCATCGGATGACACAATAGAGCGAATTATTATCTATTTGTTGCAAACGAGTAACAAGCGAGTGGCCGATGTAGCAGTATGACATATTAGTACTATTATTATTATTATTTAACACCTGACCAATGTACAATTGGCAGTGCCACAACACATAGTTAACAACAACAGAGATGGGGAGAAACGGGTAGTCAATGACAGGCCCACAATATATGCGTAGGTCGATGGGGTAATTAAGTCCTTGAGCAGTAGACGTAGATTAGCGTTACGACAGCTACAGAAGTATAGGTATAGATTTATAGTTGTTATGAGTGGGACAACTAAAACATCAGTTCAGACAAGCATTTTACTTGCCTGCGTTCAAACTAGTACGTTGGAACGGTATTCCAGATAAGTTGAATCACATGCCTTACGTTTTCTCACAACCATTAGGGTGTTTAAACAGAAACAAACGATGGCATGATTATGAGGATTACATATCAATGATCAGTAGTTAGATGAGGCACTCAAGGCCGTTGCAGCCACACCTGCAACATTCGCTTTAGGGAGACGAAGAAACCCTGATCGCATGGTAGAATTGCTTACCTTCGGTCCACGGATCATCGGTAAAATGAAACAAGTGTGGACTGTGTTTGTTACTTTTGAATATCTAACGTGGATTCTAGATTGAAACCCTAAAGGACATGGCACCATGCACTAGCGGCCGTTTATTGTCGTTTTCTGACTGATCCACTGTTTCATGTTTGTGTAGCAATGCGTTATCTTAGCGGCGTAAGGGTGTTTCGGCACGGGACAGTGAATGCAGTGAGGAAGTTGCCTCGATGATGACGCCTTATTTTTACCAGATAACCAATTGTTTATGACTATATGCATTTGAAGAAACCTAAGCCGCTTGGCCGTAGTTTTTTGGTTGGCATCTAGCTATAGGTGGTCGATTGGTTTGACCCTTCTGCATTTCTGAAAATGCTCATGTGCACAAGTGACGCCCAATGCCATCCAGATCTTGCAGCTATGGTGTAAAAACATGAGCACACTGTGCCGGAAACTCCGCGACCAAGGGCGATTAAAAATGTTCAGGATTTGCTCTGTATATCCTACCAAGTTATGCGTTGAGAGCTTAAAGTGGACTGCATCTGTAACTGCGGATTGGTTCACGATGTTCTACTGGATCCTCAAGAACCCCATCTATGCTTTGAGTCATTATTGACACTCAACGACAACAGCAGACTGAGAGGCTACCGGTTGAATTTGGCCGACGTGAATGCCGCAAGAACTTATTGACTCTTCGGGTGTGTCAAACGTGAACGGTCTTCTCAGTCTTTTTGATTACCCCCTATATCATTCGCTTTTCAAGTGATTTGGCGATATAACAAATCGACTTAATTTGCGTTCATTGAGCCAAGGCATAACACAACTAAACGGTGTGCACAAATAAACCTAACAGTCATTCACAGATGTTTCCTATTCTACTGACACTTTCACCTGGGCTTCGCATTTTTCTCCTACGACGTTCGTTATTGTAAAGTTGTTTGTTGGTAATGAATCACCGTTCCATTAATGCTTCACATTATATCCTCCGTATGCTCTCCAGATGCTGACGATCAGGTGGAACAGTGCAGTTATGTGGTAGAGATGCATCAGTACGTAGTGTACTCATGCACCTTCGTTAACACTGCCGTTAATACCATTATGGATTGACCAAGTATAGGCCGTACGAGTGAATTGTTGTCAATTCAGCATAAAGTCACATTGCAAGTATTCCCGAATTCATGTAGGCAGCCAGTTCTCACTTAAAGCGAGGTCGTCGATGACGTAAATGGGATAAAATGTGAAATATATTTGTGGTAGTACTTGGTCAACCCGAGTTCGCTTCACGCATTGACCTCCTCCTGTGTTGCAACAGCACTTGTTCTAAAAAACGGAAACTTTTCCTTACGGACTGGCGGAGTGAAACAGAGAATCTTCCATGATTTTCGTCACCATCAGATGGCAGGCCATTACAAAATATGTTTATGAAAGCAGTATGAATAGTCGAATGCCTCAGTTCTGTTAAGTCGGAGCACACATTAGCCAACATCGACCATTTCGCCCTTTCGGGAATTGGCCGCGTTGGAAACCGCGACCCACGAGGAATCAGTGGGACGTCGGTGATCAGCTTGTTTAGGTAACTAGTTGTGGTGTAGGGTATTGCATTGTTCAGCAAAATGGACGTTATTTGTAAGTAGGAGATGACGGTTTTTCCTAGCCACAAGTTCCCAATCCTAAGCTGCCTTTTAATTGTCAGTATGCGGAGCCGTCTTGGGAAAACTCCTAGATTATGCTTGTATGCTCTACATAATGCATCTCACTGGACATCCATTTCAAGTGGCATGAACACTAAGCGTTGTAGCTACTCCTAACCATTTGGTTGAGACCACGTTGGTCAGCAGTCACCAAAGTAGTACGGACTGATGATTGGATGCCGACCTCTAGTTCTGAGGTAGTGGTTTACCCGCTGCGGCAGTATGGATTGCTCACTGTGCGTTTACATCTTAGCCGCAAAAGTGCTGAAAGACTTGATCTGAACTAAACCTTGGTTAGTTCATGCAATGAGACCGTATCCAAAATGGAGCTTCTTGGTGTTGCTGGCTCCCGACGCTGAACTCCACACCCGTCCATACTTGCACACCTCATGCAGAAACCGCAGTAACTAAGAATGGGACACTGTGGGTGATAACTGACGGCTGACGCCTTGACCACTAGCAAACAGCACTTGGTATAACTTGTGCTAGCTCGTTGTCAAGCTTTCGGAGTATACATTGTGTTAGTGGATTTCAGCAGACCTTGGTTTGCTCTGAAGTGAGCTGCAGTCAGGTAGGTCAGTAGCACCACAGGTGAAATTGTGAATTTTGTTGACGCCCGCTTGTGATAATGCACCACTAGTTCGATTTCGTGCTTACTCGAACTCTTCGAATAGAACTACCCAGAGCATACGCTATGATCTTCCGTCCACACGGCCTAGCGGCCACTAGATAGTATAGCCGTGATGATTTCATTGTCAAGTGCAGTGATGATAGTCAGCAACGTCGGATATGTCCCGCATGCGTCTTGCGCTTTAGAGTTCATAAATTTAAAAATGTCACAAGGTTCGTTTTTCAGTATAACTTCTAACAAGTTAGCATTTGGCCGGCGCATCTAGCATGCTATCCCACTTGTACGCAATGGCAAAAATGGAAAAGTATAAAATACGCACAAGTGTGCAATTTACAAAATCATTCACAAGGTGTTCAAATTAATCTAGGGAAAATGCCATCCCTTTTACTGACGCCCTTACTAGCCTGTGACTGAAGCCCCTATACACGTTTTCGCTATCCTCGCCCTACTTTGGAGCGTTACGGAAGGCACACATGGAAGTCACACATTTGGATGCCTCATCCGCATATGGTTGCTCGTATCGATCTCATTTAAGCACGTCACCATGTATATGTAAATAAATGAGAGGCAGTATTCAAGATTAACTTAATTCAAATTCTCGCAAGGAAATGGGATTCATTCCCGCAAATTTGATAATCTTAGTTGCAAGAAAATATTCAAAATAACGTGAGCTCGCCTAAAACGGTTGTTGCTGTTGTAACCAAGTGACTTGTATACTTGCTAGAACACTGTCAACCGCATCGCAAGCGCGATGCCTTCAGAAACAAAAGGAACACCTTTAGAAACCCCATACAATTCACACTAATAATCTGGCACCACAGGTTAAGTTCCTATGTATCATTTGGGGCAGATATCATCGACAATGAGCTCGGCTTGAATTATGTTATAACGAAGACCCTAGCATAGCAACACAGTTTATGTGACCTTGTTTAGCGAAATTTATGAGTGCACGTTCCCTCTGTCCTGTCACTCAGCTGCTTACTCTTTTGGTCAATTTATCGACATGCTTTGCATCTATGCTCTGCAGGTGTCTATTCTGTTCATTATCCGTTCCATGTTTGCACGCACGAAGAACGAGTCGCCTTCTGGCCTAAGCTAATTGGCAGTACAGTTAGTTGTGTGATGGTTTGGGTTCAAGCAGCAGAAGGCATGGGTTTGAGTTCGTCTTCATTTGGTGTGGTGGCTACGGACGCACGGCGTCCCCTAATCGCCTCTTCGATCATCTCGGCTGTTCAGAAACATGCACCTGGTCAGGCTGAGAGCTGTTAACCTCGACTCACACCCACACACAAACTCACGCGGATACGCAAAGGCATCAACACAAGACGGCCCATGATTCGGCCAGAAGTAGGGGATTATGACCAAAATGCCAAATAAAAGGACCTTTCCAGCAGCTGCAGGCGGTAGTGACGCTGTCAAGGTCAGCAGGTGTTGGGCGCCTCCAATACGAATGAGGAAAACGTTCAAGCTTTCACCCGGATGCAAATGCGGAGGGATCGTATAAAGATGTGTGGTTATGCAGGGGCAGCTGCTCGATTTATGTTCTTAATTATCGATTTGGTCCGGATCTGAACGGTCCGATGAGCACAACTCAACGAGGCGACCAGTCGCTTGAATTCGGTGCTAACGTAATGATGGTCGCTAGCTAGTGATGAACAGAAGTCCTTCATGACCTATACGCAACTCCTAGTGATAAGAACATAGCTCGTTCGGGATTACAAAGCATCTGCGAAAGCAGTGCGTTACCATTTTGTACCGGTTATTATCTACGATAAAAGCACTAAGCATATGACAAGATCTACATAATATGATATAACGTGTATAAGAAGTTGATATATAGCCTAAATGGTCCAATAAACATTCCAAATCGAGATAACAACGCCTTGACTATACTAAGCGGCAATAAACGAGTGGTTGTTGTGGAAAGATATAACCGCATCGGTAAGTAGCTTCCTTGCTGCCTTCGCTGCATCGTTTCTTGTTCAAACTTAACACACAAACAGCTGAGTATCCAACACAGCTTAAGCAGATAGTATCGTCGTCAGACAAGAGTAAACACGTGTGCATTGCGTCCTGCTGTGGGCCGGGTCTATGGAAAATGGTGGGACGGACTAACACTACTAAGCCTTATACTGGTGGCTCAATTACTGCCTACCGAGAATCTAACGGTAACCAGGTCGGTTAAGTAAAGCAATGTCTCCCATTCGACAGAGTCTTCTTCAGACCAAGTCCGCTGTGTGACAAAAATGAAACGTTCCTCAGCAGATATACTAACTGACTGCTCCTAATCTTTTCCGAAATGAATCAGATAGGTTACAAATATCTTGCAAGCTAACGATAATTGTGCCCCCTCAAATATGTATACCATGCCCTCAGAATAACACTTATTTATTCGGAATTATATATATATATATATATATATATATATATATATATATATATATATATATATATGGCTGGCGGCATCCGGTTTCGGATTCGCCTGTCACCGTGGCAAGCCACAGGACGCCTGCGCCTACAGAGGGACCATGGGTGGCTTGCGCTGCACCACCCACAGCTACAACCACATGCCCCATATCCAGTGTAAACCCGAAGGAATAAGACCCGGAGGCATGCGGATGGGAACCACGTTTCATCAACGGAGCTGGCCCATACTCCTTCACAGGCAAACACAAGCACGCTGTATTTGGGGAATCAAGCGCACACAAGGCGGTGGCTGGACCGTAGTCCGCTCCACACTGAGTGCATGGAACCGCTCTTTGATCCTAGCACGGCCACAAGAACCGTGCACCCCGTCCCCTCCAGTAACGTCCAACTGTCTCCTAGATCTAATATGGATGAGACAGTGGGTAATAGACAGGTAAGCACCTCGTCAACATACACATCAAGCGCAACCATACCAGGGATATCAAACAACGGCCATTCACTTTAAACGACAAGCTGAATAAATAAATCCAATAATGCATACAGATACGGTGGCATAACTCTTCGCTAAATTAGCATATGAAGTAATTTGGTTAGCAACAAATCCGTGATAAGTAAGAAATGTCCACAAGTTACTTAAAATGCTACATACGCAACAAAATTACCGAAGATAAGCGCAATTAGTGCAAGCAACGTGGCCAGTTAATAGAACATTATTCAGGGAAGCAGAACAAACCAAATAAAGCGGAATGAAATTTAGCCAGCTTAAAAAGACCTAGTTTAAGTGTAAGTTGGTTTAGCCCAACTGCGGTGAAGAAGCATCAAGACTGTAACATCAGCCTCAGCATGGGGCAATATATATATATATATATATATATATATATATATATATATATATAGCTGGCCACTCGGGACCACTACCGAAGCGACGACGTGTCCTGCAGAGAACGTAGGCAGAACCGGCACAGCGTTTGTAGGTACGCTGCATTCGATTTAATAACCGCGTGCTTGCATGCTAAATCTCTTTATTTCAGGTGGTGGGTTTGCAATTTTGTCCTAATGCTTTTCTTTATCATATAAATATCTACCTATTCTCCCTTCTATACACTTGCAGATGTCGCTTAAGCCACTTTTAGTTATTTCGATAACATTTTCGTGTTTGTAGCCTTTCCGGAAAACAAACTTCCTGACCTCTTGAACTTACCACGTATTCGTTGGCAAACAACTTATTTCATATGCTCATTAATTTAAGATTTAGGCCACCGTTTCCTTATGCATTACTCTATTTCGTTTATTTGTTATGTTTCTCTTAAGTGATAGATTGTTGCTTGATATCCCCGATGTAGCCACGCTTGATGTGCATGTTGACGAGGTGCCTCCCTGTCTGTTACCCACTACCTCGTCCATACTGGATCTAGGAGACAGTTGGTCGTTGCTGGAGGTGACGCAGTGCACAGTTCTTATGGCCGTGTTAGGATCAAAGAGTGGTTCCATGCACTCAGTGTGGAGCCGACTACTGTCCAGCCACCGCATTGTGTGCATTTGATTCCCCAAATAGAGCGTGCTTGTGTTTGCCTGTGAAGGAGTGTGGGCCGGCTTCGTTGATGAAACGTGGCTCCCAGCCACATGCCTCCCGGTATTATTCCTTCGCGTTTACAGTGGATATGAGGTGTATGGTTGGAGCTGTGGGTGTTGCAGCGAAAGCCACCCATGGTCCCTCTGTAGGTGCAGGCGTCCTGTGGCTGGCCACAGTGACAGGCAAATCCGAAACCGGATGCCACCAATCATATATATATATATATATATATATATATATATATATATATATATATATATATATATATATATATATATTCTCGGTAGGCAGTAATTGAGCCACCAGTATAAGGCTCAAGATGTTCTCGGTTGGTGGAAATAATCTGAGATGTTGAAAAGCGAAAACAAACAAATCAGTTTCCTGCGGAAAGCGTTCACGCGGTCTCATCTTCCCGCATGGGCTTATTGTGTAACTGAAAAGCCATGTGGAGTATACTATCCAGGCCTGATAGCCCTAGTAGAGGCCCGGTCTTATGACATTAGCGACCTAATGGTGAAAGATGACAAGAATTTTATGAGCTCAGGGCTTCGTCCACACCAACTTAGGCTGAATGCCCTAAGATTGTACAGAGGAGTGAGTCCACTCGAAGGCTTCATCTTGATGCACCACATCCTGGTGAGCCTCATGTAGGTCGCAACCTAATAAAACCTATCCAGAACTACAACCTGAAAAGCCGATAGTTTCGATTAGACGTACTGCTTGGAATAAATAATAAGGTATATTTCTCGTGGTACCGAGAAACCGAACCCCCAAAGGGACGGATTATATTATTGTGTGGCTAGAATTCTTGTTCGCTCATTCAACTTCTGTCCTTTCTCCACCCACGTTGCCTGTAGTTAAAGAACGAATCGACGATGCCTTAAGCCATGTGCATGATATAATGCACATAATGCATATAATGTTTATCACGAGGCAAAAAACAAGCGATGTGATCACCAACATCTCCATAAAATTGGGAGAAGTAGATTTGCGTCTAGTCGACAAGCGTGGTGAGTCAGCGCGATATGTCAAGCACGCCAGTGATTAAGTGTTAACGACACGTAAAAAGCCATCGTTCCGATCAAACTAATCATTGCAGCTTTGTGGTCACCATCTTTCAGGAAATGTTGGTACCAATCTAGATTGACAATGTCGTGTAGTCAAGCTGGTCTCAGATCCGAAGGGACCGATCCCCATTATAGTAACTGAGATCCACTCTTCATACGAGGCTGTTAAGAGAGGATGTCCAACAAACATCAAGCATTACACAAGTCGCTTGTAAAGTACTCTGACGTCAAGTTGCCTTGTTGCCGCTAGGACCGATCACTAGTTAGGCAGAGTCGTCTCGTGAAACAATACAGATCACCTAGGCAACGCGACGAGCTAACATTCAATCGTAGGCAGTCTGTGAAGTTTCACACCACGTCTTTAACGTCGTGTGAATGCCTCATGTGCAACGTCAGCCCTGTATGTGCCTGGCGTCCACGTACCATGGTGTTCCTGATAAGGCGATGACATGACACGACCTGACAGCGGGGAGTGAGATGCTTGCTGATGTCTGTTTATTGATATGGCTTATCATGATGTTGGCACAACACCGTGGCAACCGGATCCACGTTCGAACAGAACTCCGCTGAGCGGATCGTGGCACAATGGCACGGACACATCCACAAACACGTTCACAGGTTGGTTGATCACCGGTATGATGAAAAACAATGGAAGGACAAAAGGATGAATACTAGCCATTCCGAAACGAATTTGTGTTAGTCCCAAAAAGGTGTGAAGATATCGGATAAGCGAAGGCAAAATGATGAGCCCAGCGAACTTACCGGTTTGCGAGTCATGTCAGGCACAAGACGCTTCAGGTCGTATAGACTGCAATTGATGCGATCTCTCCTGCGTTTTTCAATTACCTGGGAAGAGTTGGCAAAAGTTGTGTGCGTTGCAGTACACCTCCGACATCCGACAACAAGGCATATACATCAAAATTGCTTGCAAAGGGACACATATGTGCGGCTATCACATTCTAGCTGTTGTTTCCATCAAATATGTGATCTACTACTGCTAGGAATGCTGCTGCCCCTGTAAGCAACTATTCCCAGTGGCTCAATAATCATAAGTGCTTCAAAGCACGCACTGCTAATGAGATGTCACAAACCTGCTAGGTCGTTAGCGATCACCTGTAATGTTGGCTTTTCCAACCACACCTCCGGAGGCCAAAAGTTAGTGAGTTAGTAGTGAAATTACTTTAATTATGACCAGTTCTTATAAACCATGGGATGGTCATTTCGTGGCGAATATAACCCAAACTTACTTGTGTTAGTGAAAGTGCATTATTTCACGCTTGAAATTTGTTCCCACTAATATGTCAAGCTGGTAGTCGCTCCATGCGAGTGCCGACAGCGTCTACCCGTCGGAAGACAGTGCTTGGATTACCGGTTCTAGGATACTGTTACAATTGCTATGGAAAACAGAATGCATCTTCTCCGTGACAGTCGTTCCATCCAGTTTGGAAAGAACCACGACTCAGCTACCGTCCAGTGTACTTCTGATACGCATGTTTCTCTTCATTTTACTAATGGTAATAGAACACATGTATTACTAATATGCATACAGATGTAAGATGTGTAGTTGCTGACGCACTTAATCCCTGTTAGAATGCCTTTCAGCAATATCCATTCGGTTTAGAATGGATATGCGTGTGGGTAAGTGGTGTGTAGCGCAGAGCACGCCACCCATGGACACGACGCGAGCCTAAACATTCCGTGGTCAGTGTGTCAGGTAAAGCTGGGAACGGATTTCGTCAACTATTGTCGTTCGACTGCTCATTATTGCTCATGAGGAACGCGGGGAACCGAGAAATTGTGATGCGGCCACAGGACGCGTACCCTGTCGACCGCCCAATGGACAGCACGTGTGTAAACAAGCAAGCCCGCTGAAACGACTAGGTAAGAGGATGAGTGAATACGGAGGATCGAGTGTCAGGTAAGAGACCACAAATACTGGTCCATATTAAGCGGCGGACTGTGGAATAGTTCGCCGGGTAGAATTAAACGCACTCGATTCTTGGACATACGCGTCCATCAACCTCTGACACCGTTGGACATCGACATTGATTCGAAATCGTTATCAGCACTCATAATGCCGCACCCTATTGCAGTTCACCTAGTCCAACGACAACGAACTACCGAATAACACTCAAATCGCCTGTTCTCTTTGGTTGTCGATCAACTCTGAACAATGGCATTCATGTACGGAGAAGAAACTTCATTGAAACTCACTCCGCGCCTCCGCTTCCGATCAGTCCCAGACGTGTTGGCAAAGGGCGAACTGAAAGCAAGATAAAGTCAAAAAGTATTCTGGCATAATGGAAAATTCGCTGTCGTTAAGATCGGACTAGGAACAAGGAGAATTCTGTTCGATTCAGTGCAGTCTAAAAAGGAAGATTCGACCACCGAAGTGCAGCTGGTCTATTTTCATCGAGTGACAATATGAAAGCTATCACCAATGTATATAGTGGGATGATTACGAGGGTGTAATGATTGGATGTGAAAACCAACGTGTGATCAAAGTTGCTTTGAAAATGCTATTTTAACCCGGTATGAATTGTCTAGTTCGAGAACTGTCCCCAGTCGAAGTTACTGTCATGCCAGCATAGTCGCTGCGCAGTCAGTGAGGTTTTCACATTCAGTTTCTTGTATCTAGTTGTTAATTTTCATTCTATTAGGTTTAATCTAGAGCTTTTCCTTCCTGCTTCCATGTTCTTTACGGTCAGCCCCAATATTTTGCCTTTGCTATTTATTGTTATTCTTACGATGTGAGTCGTGGTGACTGGATCCACCAAGCTTCGGTGTTTAGATCATATTTGTTCAAATGAATTGAACTGAACTAGGCCGATCGTTCTGACCTAAACAGAGAACACGCCACCATGGTAGCTTTGTAAAGTCTTCAATTCAGGGGTCTCATGCAACAGGTCACAGTAGTGTAAAACAACACACATAATCTCAGTAAGAGAGAACAAGACGATCGAGGACCGTTGGCGGTGGATCTTATCGTTTTTATCCCTTAACTGAAACTACTGGGCAAATTAAAAGTATCAGGCTCTCGACTCTGTGATACCATAGGACAGGAACCACACATGCATGCGAGTTCGGATCATCGGAACGCCATGACCGATTCCATCCCGCTCCGCATGACTAAACATATTCACTTGCAATGGATTCTGGGCCGGATGCGTTTCATCGTGTCTCGTCCAGAGGAGAACGTAGAGAACATCCCAATGCCCATCCCCGTTCAACTGTAGCACACCAAATGACCGTTAAATTGGCCCCACTTGATGGATGGCGGACCGGGGAGACGAAGTGGTCTTTCGGATGACATTTCCACAACCCATTCCCTACCGGTCACATTGGTGTGCAAAGCACTGATGACGTCATTCTGCTCGGGGGGTGGGGGGGGGAGTGAACCTACTAATGAGTTCGATCACATCGAACACACATACACACAGATGGCGTTACGTTTAACTCTAATTGTCGCAACACTTGACATAATTGTCGCAAGGAATAGTTTGACAGAACGACTTTTCCATCGCGCACATGACGGTGTCGGAACAGGTTAAGAAAGACCTCCTCCATGTTGTTCTAGAGCATAAAAGTGAAAATGTCCCCAATTAGGCCATAAACCACTTACAAAGGTAGTAGAAGTTTCGCCGTGGGGAGATAAAAAAAGCTATTTCAACCCTAACTGTTATTTGGGATCTATACCTCACTCTACGGCCTGTCAAGGTCTATGTTAAAGTCGCTAACCTATGTGCTAACCTTGCCGTTGACGGACTGTAACAAGTGATTGAGACAGATCTCAGCTCTCTTTCGGCTTCATCTGGAATACTGCATCCAGGTTGTCCGCCCTGTTTCGTCTGGGGCAAAGTGGAGGTACAAAAGATTTTACGGGTGGGTACTAGGTTGGTTGAGGGATTATAGGAACAGACGTACCCCGAGCGCCTACTTAGTTTGGGAATGCATTCAATGCACTACCGAAGGCTTAGAGGAGACTTACTACTAACCTACTGTGGTGCGAGATACGTGGGACACACAACCACGCATCTGTGTAAACGCATAGAGGGGCACGGCCCAGCGGCTTTGCGGAAAGGCATCGTCAGTCGCACCAAATTTTCCATGCTGGAACATCTGGTGGAAAGCTGACACCAAATTAGGACGGCTGATACCTTCAAACTAGTTTGTGCAGTACAAAAACGACACCCTAATAACCTTAGGAAGCAAATCTTACGGACGGCCGAAGCGATCGCGATTAGGATAACTAAACCAGAAGTATACAAACAAAAGGCTTTTTTTACAAGGGGTTCTTCTATCTTGGTAATGAAAAGCTTGCTAACTTCGTTCGCTTCACTTTGTTCGCTGACAGCGATCGCATGATGCGCTAGACATTCCACCGATCAACCAACAAGTGCTGTCACAAGTGTAGTTAATCGACTTTATTGAGCAAGACTTTTCAATTCAATTCATATATGGGGTGAATATTCTGCTGTTGAATGTCTGTTTGTTGTGATTCCACTATTCCCACCTCTTTGGCTTCATCAACTCTTTGTGCCCTGACCTTCAATTTGCATAATTGTAAATGCCTGAGAAGATTTGTCGAAATGAGTACTCTTCGCAAACCTACGGTCCAGATTTGTCTTGGCTATTCAGTCACGCTAGATTGTTTGTTCTCCGTGGTCATTCCATAAAGCTGAAGAAACTGCGGTCCGATGGGATTAGGGCGGAAACTTGGCTGTTAAGCCGAGTCATCGAGCGCTGGAACATGTTTCCGGAAATTATCAGGGAATCTACGGTTAAGGTGTTTGAGTGTTAACTTGACGCTAATGGGAGGCAATACGCAATCTTTCCCTTTTCCGAACTAACTCATATTATTATGGTTGCTTTTCTTTGCTCTACTTGCCTTCAGGCATTGGTATTATATTTTATTATTCTTTCGACTCAAGTTCCTTACACTGCATCTTCGATTGTTCTTCCTATCCTTTGCTTACGTCACGTGACTGCCAAAACAGGGACTGTTAGTTCAGAAAACGTGCGTAGTAATCGGTTGACTATGGTGCGATACTGGTGTTCCGTTTCAGATTCGTCAAGAACTCCGAGCACCTAATCCATTCCTGGCTCGAGGAACCACCCAAGAAGGAACACTCACGGGATTGTGCTAGCGATCTAGTCCTACCTGAAGTTGAACTTGAGCTTGAGCTACGACCGGTACTGGAGTTTCCTCAACTCCTCCATTCCTGTCCTCTTCACTGAATCCAACGTTACACAAGCAGAATACCATTGTTTTGCGAACTGCTAGCTCTCACATTTTATGGACGGGCTCTTTAGATCATTCAATTTGTACAGACCCGATTGTCCCCAGTGTACTTTAGTGGTGCCCCACCAATTCCCAGTGCTTACCAGTGATCATAAACGATCTAGTGAGTCAAACTCCGTCAAACCTTACTCTACGCCGATGACATCAAAGTTTGGCGAGTGATCAGAGCTCCAGAAGACCGCATCCACCTTCAAATAGATCTTGACAAGATTTATGGATGCTCGGTCCATACTCGCCTTTTCTTCAATGTGGCTAAATGTGGAGTTCTCCATTTAACACACCGAACGGTTCGCACATATAAGCTGTGGGACCAGGATCTGAAAGTGTTCTCTAGAAAAGGATCTAGGTGTGTTGGTCCAGGAAGATCTCGGTTGATCGGAGCAGTCCAAAAAGGCATCGAAGGAGGGATCCAAACCGCGGGGCTTTTACATGGACCTTTCGGGCAATTCGAGCCATCTAATTCTACCAAATGCTTCCCGCTCAGGTACGCCGTCGTGTTGAATATGCCATTCAAGCATGGCACGCATAGGCAAAGCGGGATCTCACAGCCTTGGAGCCTCCACAACTTCAGGCGACCAAAGATGTCAAGAGGCTGCGCCACTTATCATACGAACAGCGCCTCAGTGTTTGGCATTTGCAGCGGACGTTATCGCCGTTTGCGTGGTGACCTAATCATGGCTTGACAAATATTAAACAACACTAATCACCCCTGCCATCACCCATTGAAGCTGAATCACAATCACCAACAGAGAGGTCATCATCTTAAATTGGCAGCACAACACAGTCGGTTGGATTGTCAGAGAAAATTCTTCTCGCTGCGTGTTTGCTACACGTGGAATACCCTCTCAGAAGCTGTTATTTCAGCCGCCACGTTAGCCGTGTTCAAAGCAGGTGTCGATAATGCACTGGCCACACGACACCATATCACGTTATCCAAACGTCCCATATCAACAACAGGAAAACAAACCAACCCGCCTTCATTTTCACCGGGAAACTACAGACGATAACGTTGGATAAGACATTAAAAGCGACGGGAACGCTGTAATCGACAAATTCGCAATTTGCGGTTGTCCACTATTTCCTATTGCTTTTTGTGCCTTTATTTTGCTCACCCCTAACCGATCATCCGGCGTGACATGTCAAGCTTCATCTATTTTATGCGCAATATACCATTGACCATGGACCATGTAAGCAATGGCGTTGATATGGTGAGTGATCATCTGGCAGGAAAGTGGGGGGTCATTTCTAAAGAGATGCGACTGTTTCCTACATTACTTTCTGTTCGACGTGATGAAAGGTGAATCGGTGCATATACGGCAGCGCCGAGTTGAGCACACGCGTATGGAGATACTTTGAAATAAATATTTGGGTGAACACTAAGCAGGAGGTCCGTTGAATGAAATAAAACAAAAGGAAATATCAGCCATTAGCATGTCTATTGCTTGTCGAGCGTCCGGACGGTTTGACCCTCCCATATTCCCGCAAACGAGTGACGCTCGCTGGAAGCCTTATGTGGTAAACACCATGCAACCATAAAAACCACAGCTTACACAGCACAAGATAGATACACATGTCAAGAACTTATTCTACCCGGTTTGCAAACTGGGAATAAAAGCACTAGGGGACTACAACGGACAGGATAGGCGTCTGCTTGGCGACTTATAGCGGTGTGTAGGATTCTCAGGAACTCTGACAGTGTTTGCCACCAAATTCGGTGACGCAGACACGACACACGGTTGTTTTGCTGCCGGTTGAATTTAGCTGCACAGTTAAAGCGATCTAGATGTCGTCGGAGCATATTCTCGTTTCGAGTGTGACAATCGTAAAATGCTCTTCCGACTTTGTGATTTCTGCCCCTAGGTTATTCTGCAAAATGGATTCATGAGACACCGTCCCACCTACAATACGTGGTTCATTTCATGGGACCATGCCATAAGCCAATCAGACGGTATGCCTGCATTAAACATACGGTAAATCTACCGAAACCCGAAAATCCTACGACCTTTTTTGATTTTGCTATTCTCATCTACAGGGCTCGTGCAACGTTAAGCATGTACCTGTAATAATTCAGTTTTCCATTTTTCTTGCCCAACGGTAGGACATCTGATTTTTCAGCACTGTACACTGTGCTGCTGACGATGATGTGAGATTTACCCACTTTAAACCAACGCTAAGCTGGTCAGTGCATTTTGCCTGAGTAGTGAAAACTGCAGCTACTCATGTTCGTGACCATCACTCAGGCTACGGCAGAATTGTTGCGTCAAATCATCTAGAAACCTCAGAGCTCCGCTTTAGATTCTATATCGTACTCTGAAACACCAATATCAAATGCAAAATCGAAAAGTCATAATGGCATAACTTCCGTTCTCAGCCTACATAAAAGAATTTGATAGTTTTTATGCACCATTTCTGTTGACCATGTTATTCATGAAGATCTTTCATCTAAATATGTGCACTCGTTTCACCCGGTTAATCGATGACAAGCGTGCTATGCCTCCCGCCCACCAGGATGTTTTGCAGAGATCGGCCCTTGTTCATATTTTTTAAACGTCTGTGAATATACCTAAGATGCTGTCCTAGGGTGTTTGTCTACCGCCACCTAAGTGTGTCTGGCACTTCAACGAGTAGATGAGCTTTTGAGATGATTTCAGTCTCCAAAGGGAGCAGTTAACGCGTTTAAACGCCATGCGGGTCTCTCAGCTCTGTAGGCAAATAATTTGCTGCTGGTTTTAAACATTCATCTATCTTCTTATGGTTTTGTCATCCAAGCCGTACTGGTGAAGTAGGTAACTACTGAACGCTGCACGTTTGAGAATAATACGTCTTGCAGTGTGAGTGGGCAACCACCAATATACACCTACTTCATCAATTCTGGTCTCAGTGATCACATTGACTAAGGTTCACTAAAATGTGAATCGCGGTCCATAATGAGATTGCGCGTCGCAATCCCTTCACACAACAAGCGTTTCAAAATACCCGTCTAATCAAAGCATACTTAGTTCATTCAGTAGCAAATATCTTGGTGTTGCTTTATCTTTAGACCTAACTTGCTCGACGTACGTTTCTGAAGCGTCTGGCAGAATTGGAGTTTTCAACGGTACACGATTTGATTTTTGAACCTGTGACGGTTTACACCTTCCTCCACACTGGTTATCCCTGGTCTTCATCAAAAGGCTGTTGCTCGTGAATTTGCTTAATTGTACCACCTAACATGATCTACAGAAACAGAATACCAAACGAGGATACGCACTGTTTTCTACCAAAGTCAGATGCCATGAAATTTTGGTCGAGAACACCAGTTGCTCTTTTTCGGTCCCCTGTTTTCAAGTATCCGATTGACTAGCTGACGGAGGGCGCAAATCTGCAGCTATGGCCGTGGAGTATGCAGCCGATGAGGTGTATTTCTATGGGCAGGAACAGAGCTGAACACTCGCTCCTCCGCGTTCTTATTCTTGAACGTTCTAAAGGGGATGCGCATCGTCTCACCATCACCATCTCATACCCGCGAAATAGTGGGAAACCTTGGATTCGGTTATACTTACTTGAAAACCATGTTCTTCTCTGGCGAGAAGAAGATGAATAGTTGCCGTCGGAGTAATGGCTATTGCGGTATGTCGAACAGAATGGGATATTAGGCGGAGATGTAGTAGAGCTAGTTGTCCGAGGGATTCCCTGGTTGCTTTTCCTGTGGTTCTACTGGGTATCCTCTGAACTTGCTTTGTCGGTTGGCCAGGGGACGAACATATCATTGGTAAACCATGGAGCAGAAAATCTACCATACTTTTAGTGCACCGAGTTCATTATTGATGTCGCGAACTATTCAGCAATGTGCGTTACTAAATGCCCCCACATATCCTAGGTCACGGTGTACACTATTGCACAGTCCGTATCGTGAGCGATAGGTTTACAGTTCAATGAGCTCACCAAAAGAACATGTAATTTAATCTTACATGTTAAGTCACTATTTACCTGTATCCGCTTAATTCAATTTATCCATCAACCCACCATATTCGACAGCATAACAGATGACTCACTTTGGCTCCTCCAAACCACAGTCGTCAGAAGATACACTCCGAGTCTTTCCCATTTTTTTCCAATTGTGTGATGCTCACCAGAGCTCGCGTAATCCGTGAACCGTCAGCTGGTGAGCGACTGAATGAGGGAAACATGTGCTTGTTCGGTATTTCATCCTGTGCTTCATCTGATTGGTTCCATGTGTTTCTCCCATCTACCTATCCAATCAGAAAATTACCGTCCACTCATCTAACCCATACATCTATCCGTCGCTCTCACCATCGTCTGGCCAAACGCCAATCGCCATAGTTTTGGAGTGATTAGCAGTTGAGAAGGTTAACTGATGCGATTCGTTTTCACTGTCGAAGCAAAAGGCGGGAGAGGTTAGGAAACTGATTGGGAGAATGTGTGCTGTTCCACTAAGCAAAAGTAACCCGAAGCTTATCTGTTCTGTGAAATCAGACGCAGTGGAATAATCCAATATCAAAAAGTGTTGTTTCTCTTCCGGTCTCTTCTGAACGCTGTGCTTTCTCCTTACCAAATCAGTACAACATTGTTGGTTACAGCGTGATTAATACGCTGCTCAAAACAATCTAGAATATGGAGTGTTTCGTCTAAATTTGACCACATGCCTCATGTGCCGCCCACGCGCTGACCGCGCAGAAGGCGTAAGGCAGAATCACTTGGTTCGATGGATTTTCGCGCAGCAACTCTAGGCACAAATTTGTTTAAGGTAATGGTGGTGCACCTGTTGGATTATTTGGTTCTCTTTTTGTGATAGTATGTCCATCCGTTACTGATAAGAGAGCTCGTCCCTCGAATCGATGTTTCCAGAATACAGAGAAGCGTTAACAGATATCCACCCTCATGGATGATACTTTAAGCTGTTATATCAGGATCCAAGTTGAGATGGGATCTTGGAGTGGTTGTAGCTGAAGTTCTTAAACCATCCTGTGTGGTCAGCGTGTTCTGAGACTATCCACTGGAATCCGGGAGATTTCAGGAGTGACAGGAACTTGCTAGACTGCGGCTGCCTGCATTTTATGGCAGTTATCTAAGTAAATGGGAGGACCGAAATGTTAACAAAATTATACCGATACTTGAGAAGAAGAGGACAGGTGGCTGGACGAAGAAGAGAGGTGGCCAAGCGATGACTTAGTCGAGAGGAATGAAGGCCCTCACTTCAAAGCTGGCGTCAATTGGAGTATATCGGCTTCCTGGTTTGGCTGGATACAGTTGCTGATATGGCCAGGAGCCGACCTCAGTGGCGTCCGTGCTGCGAGTTTCCTTGTCTCACCCCATTCCTCTTAGTCCCCTTCCAACCATGATCTCACTTCTTAGCATACGATAATTTTCCATATTAGAATTTTTGCTGCATAGTAGCCGGCTGTTAGCTTTCAGGAACGATCCCATCCATTGTTGATAGCTCAAATGGCATGCAACTGTTACAATATTTTCCTTTTATTCTTTTAGGTACTGCGGCACAGTAGCTGAGGTGTTTTCCATCTCTAGCTATGGTGTATAATGAGGATAATGGAAGTTTCATTCCCAACGGTCCTTGTATAAACTCCCGACTGGAGCTGAGTGTTATAGGTCAAATTAAATGGCTAAAAAGCAGGTTTCAATCGACGTCACAAATCACAACCCAACAGTCGTGCAAACTTGACATCGCTCTAATGCAGTCGCACGTATGTGGGCCCGTTAGGAAGCTTATGGTGTTAGTATTCTCAGTGGTTGACAGCCATACAGGTAGCGACCGCTCTGAAAATGCTGCGACCGGCGGAAAGTGTCACTTTTTCCAGTGATATAAATGACGAAAAAGACTCCCTTTGGAGTGCCTTGAAACGCGATGCCTACGAGACGCACAGATGGAATAACGACAGGTGCATACCATGGCGTGTAAATACATTGTCAAGATCAATACTAACTTCCAATTCAACGTTGTCTGTGATGGAGCCGATGTCATGAAGAATAGATTAAGATTATTTTGCGGAGATTGTGCATTCTGCTCCCCCCCTCAAAAACAAGAGCTTGTTTCCTAGCACCAGTGCCCAAGATAGCGGCGTCGAACAGCCAACCATCTTACCAAATCCCGCCCCAAATGCAATCTAACTTTATATGTACCTAGGGACTCAACTAGAAAAAGCGTAAGGGAAGTCTCTTTACGCTCCTTCTAGTCTAGTCCCTGGGTACATTTCAAGTTAGATTGCATTTGGGGCGGGATTTGGTAAGATGGTTGGCTGTTCGATGCCGCTACCTTGGGCACTGGTGCTAGGAAACAAGCTCTTATTTTTGAGGGGGGGGGGCAGAATGCACAATCTCCGTGGCGATGTCAGGCTATGGGAGCACTTCCCCAAGGAAGGGGGAATAAGCCGTAGCCGTCGCCCTACGTGCATCTAGTGCGCATAACCGCATGCACACGTTTGGAGAAAGTGGACAGGCTCCGGATCATTCGTGGGTCACATTGATATGCTTCATTGCATTAGCTGTTCTGGTTTGCACTGACCAAGTAGCATGCATGAGTATTTGGATGATGATGAATGCAATACCTTCAACTAATCCGCATACACCAACGACAGGTTCCGCACCACAGTCTGCAGTAACGCCACCAAATCGATCAAGCTTCATTGCAGATTAAGTGTTTTTAGCCGTATTGAGTACCCTGAAACGAAACAGAAAGTGATGGCAACGAACCTCGGTAAGGAGCCATGCGATGCCAATTAAAATGACTAAATGGTTAATATTTGTGAATGCAGTCGTGACAATTATCTAGTAAACGGCCCACTAGAAAATAAGAAAGGGAAGCTTTGCACATAATGTGGGTGCCGTGAAGAAACATTTCATTTCAAGTCTTACAACAGCTGTGCCACAGCTACAATATGCCTCCTACAAACTACCTATCAAGGAGCACTGTATGGTGATTTCGTGAAGAAAGTGTTTAACTTGACGACGAAACTGTCAACTCAGGGTGAGGATTCAGAACACATGCACACCTCGAATGACGTTGTTTTAAAGAAGAGACTAAGAGCGCGGCTACATAGATGTCGGCCACTGATATTAACCAAGATTTCCCGGTTACTGCTGGAATTCGCCAAGCTGCGGCTGTGATTAGGTTAACGGTTGTGGCCTACACGGGGGTTTCCAGTGAGTGTTTATTCATTCATTCTAATCGCCTTCTCAGGAGAGCAGTGCTTTACGATACATTACGACGATGCGCTACAAATACTTTCCAGCGTATATCCACACAGTAAAGCAACGAATAACTTGGGTGGCCAAATACCAGGTGTATTTGGATGACATTTCAGACTGACTTCAGATCACATCCAAGCACTAACTGCTCTCCACTACCCTACTTAGGCTTACAAAAACGCCAATGTAATGACAGCATATTCGACTTTATTCTTCACCATAGAAGACAGAGCATAAATCTAGTGACATAATCTCTTTGCGTTATTTGTATAATGGTCATTTGCTCTCACAATCAAACGAATTTTACTTGCTTTTACGAAATCTGCAGGTTTGGTGCAAGCGTAACCATAGTTTTGATTTCGTCGATACAGTATAAAGGGATAGCATTAATGAAACTTGTGGAACCCTCAGCAATTTGACATGCAGTTTTCGTGTGTTGGTCAATTCTTGGTTAGGAATTGAATACACCGAGAATGCCATCTCTGTGGCATTAAATTCTGTAGATGCGCCAGCAAGGACTCTGCGACCGGAGGCAGACACTGTTCCCTGCTCACGGTCATTCGTGTGAGCTTATGTTTGTAAACGGTTTGATGTACTGGACCCACACTGGAGGATTTATGCTGGAAGGAGCATGTCGTATGTCATGCGGCTGCAGACTGACCGATATAGCGCAGGTCATCCTTACGTTGAACCACTTAGTGGACATCCCAGTATAGATCGTGCGTAGGCTGGATTGCCAATGTTTGCTCATTTACTGACTGTCGCCTTGTGCGTAAATTTGAAAGAGCCGATATTTTACCTAGGTTGCTAAGATTTTGCTGGTGAGTTAGCGTAGAGGTGGTTTACCAAGGTACGTCCTAAGCAATGCCAGAGTTGGCCAACTTCAAACAAATATAGTGTTGTTATGGTTCTCTCTATCCTGTCAAGAAGCAAGGTCTACAACACCAGGTTAATGAGCGGTAACGGCAGAACTACCTGATAAAATCTTGTTCCTGAACTGTAATGGATCGCGGCCATTGACATAATTGTCTTTGGAGCATTACGTACGCCTGATGACGACGACCATGCGTACCCACATTTGGTTAGCGGATTCCGTCCCGTATTTATAGGTCGCTGTGAATGCGAACCGCCGCAGAATATCAGCGCCTGCAGATATATTATCCACACACCTCTCCAGTATGTATGGGATTCACGATACTTTCAGAGCG
Organism: Dicrocoelium dendriticum; assembly: GCA_944474145.2. NCBI lineage: Eukaryota > Metazoa > Platyhelminthes > Trematoda > Plagiorchiida > Dicrocoeliidae > Dicrocoelium > Dicrocoelium dendriticum. The sequence continues at coordinate 177,567,588 of OX104063.1, forward strand.
GGCCAACATTCGAAATGTAAACCACCCATGCGAACTGAGGGAAATATGCATACCACACGTTCACTAGTTGCTTACTGGGACTTAGTCCGCTCCACACTGGATGGATCCACTCTTGGAAGCTATCGCTCTTAGGAAGACCATGTACCCAGTCCCTCCCAGCATTAATTAAGGTCTCTTGGAGCCGGTAACCAAGGTGGCGGCTTTCGACAGACAGAAACGTTACCAACACTCGTACCAAGTACAGCCTGACCTGAGATGTCTACCGGTACATGTCTTTACCCATGCACTAATACAACTTCAGAGGTACCTATGTAGACTAACGGTGGTGACATTGGAGCACACGCGCTACATCTACAACATCATTGGCCTGAGTTAGTAAACGAAGCCGGAAGCAGCCTACGTACCGTGCGCTAACACTTACCAGTCCAACTCTTTTGTTGTCCCTTCTACGTAGGCTCGTTGTTTTCGAGTTGATGGTTTACTGTCGCAGCATGGACCAGCACCATGTGCATAATGTCGAGGGGGTGGCTTTCATCGGTGCCTGTCGCTTCCGTAACCGACGTTTCTCGTCCTGGTGCAACAGTCTCTTCTGGTGCAGTTAAGCAACGTCAGCCATGATGTTATCACAACACTGTCATATTTCGCTACCAAAAATTTACATGAGTTCTTGATAAGCTGACACTGATCATTCTGCGTTACCATAGTTTCGGTTTACTCACGTAAGGCACCCTCCGATATATATATATATATATATATATATATATATATCGTTGGCGACAACCGGTTACGGATTTGCCTGTCACTGTGGCCAGTCAGAGGACATCCGCGCCTACAGTGGGACCATGGATGGCTTGCGCTGCACCACCCACAGCTCCAACCACACACCCCATATTCAGTGTAAACCCGAAGGAATAAGACCGGGAGGCATGTGGATGGGAGCCACGTCTCCTCAACGGAGCTGGCCCACACTCCTTCACAGGTAAACACAAGCACGCTGTATTTGGGGAATCAAGCTTACACAATGCGGTGGCTGGACCGTAGTCCACCCCACACTGAGTGCATGAAATCACTTTTAGATCCTAACACGGCCACAAAAACCGTGCACTGCGTCGCCTCCAGCAACGACCAACTGTCTCCTGGAGCCAGATGGTCGAGGTAGTGGGTAACAGACAGGTAGGCACCTTGTCAACATGCACATCAAGCGCAGCCACACCTGGGATGTCAAACAACAGCCAATCATTCGAAATGCCAATATCGAATAAAGTAAACGTATATGACAACATAAATACTCGCTAAATGAGCATATAGAAGAAATTGGTTTTAAGTGAATCCGTGATAAGTACAATTGTCCGAGTTATGTAAAAATAACCACGCGATACAATTACGCAATTTTACCACAATTTGCATGAGCGACGTGTGCATGTTGGGAGAAGATTATCAAGTACGCAGAACAAACCAAATAAAAGGTAATGAATTTTATCCACATTAAAAAGACCTAGTTTAAGTATAAGTTGGTTTCTCCCAACTGCGGTGAGGAAGCCTCATGAATGCAACATCAGCCCCAGCATGGGACATACATACACACACACACACATATATATATATATATATATATATATATATATATATATATATATATATAGTTTTACCGGATTCACCGGAATTGCAGTCGGTCTGATCAACTGATTACATTAAGATATAACTGGGCGTTTAAAAACTACTCACCTTAAATGCGGCGAGGGCACCGTTCGATAGCCTAACAAAGTTTAATTCATTCAACCATCAAGTTTGAACTAGACTGTCCAAGGACCATGGGTAATCGGGTGTAGCCTATACAATTTCCTCAGAATGCCCTATTCCATTCTTCCATGTCATGCAAGCTACACCATAACACATGGTCGGTGGCAGCAGTCCATCACTTTAATGACTGATGCACCTTCGCTGGCTAATGAGCTATTTATCACGTTCTCATCCACTTAGTTCACGCTGTCTTCCCAAAGGTGCATGTGATCTCGCTCACCGAGAGCGATATACAGTTCTTCATTCTACTCCTTTTGGATTAACCACACTGGTAAAACGATGGACACCGCAAATAGGTCCTCATCTTCTTCAGACTGTAGGATCCCTAAGCACCAGTTCACGCTATTTGTCCGGTTTTTGTCTGGGTATCTTAGTAATTTGTCAAAATCTGGATCCGCTGAGATGATGTCAGCAGAATCTACGTCCAGTTAGTGACTCACCGCATGCGAACAACAGGAGACTTTGGTTCTTCAGTCGAGTGCAGCTTGTGACGATAGTGTCTGCAAGTGCCAATGCACGATTGCTAGAGGGAAACGATTACGCCAACAGGTACGAGACATAACAAAAGGCAGCTAGGTGCTAATTTCTCTACTGCTAATTAGAGGCAAGGTTACTTTGAGATCGTTTGGTACGAGTTATCGAAAAGATGGACATTCAATAGGGTTGTACCATATTCCAAGCAATATTTTCTTCGTCAAACTATAGCATTAGAGATAGACCAGGGACTGTTGCATTGTTTCCCGGAAAGTAACCCAAGATGGCTGATCTCTCCGTTAGAAAGACATTAAGTAAAGCTCAAGGTGATCCCATAATTTTTCGAAGACGAAGTTTGTTGTGGTCATGTTTATGAGTAGATTCATGGAGCAAGTTCAGTCTATTAGTAAGGTGTGGGAGTGCAGGTTTATTTCTAGCATATTCTAGGTGTCTCCAACAAAATTACAGTATGCTAACCACTCTTAGGTGCAGTCGAGTAAGTCTGTAAGTTGGTTCCTTTCGGCACTGCTGCATTCTGGCGGACAGCTGAGACACCGGAAGAGAAATATGAAATTTTTGTTACAATTGGTACTCAGTTTGAGTCAGTTAGATGTTTAGACTTGAGTTTAGTCACTGATGATGGGATGCTCATTATAGCACCATTGTGGCAAGCTTTCGTATAGCTGTTTTATCTTGAAATATGTTAATAAAACCTGCTTGGGGTCCTTGCGCCGCAATTCTGCGGCCAGAACTAACTGGGAGTTTGAGAGCTATAGAGTTTGATGAGGCATGTGCATCTCGTTGTTCGTGTGTAAACTTAGTAAGCATTGTAATATCCTGATGCAATTTGGGTAGACCTATGATCTATTAAAATGAGTAGTTGAATTGTTTTGGTTTTAGTGGGGGAAGTCACGTCTATTAGAGTGTCTGCTGGACCTACTCTATATTCGGGTTTTGCCGAACCAGTTGAAGAAGTTGAAGAAGTTTCATGAGGTTCTTGTGCAACTGTAGCTTCCTTATCTGCATCACGGTGGTGTTTGGAAACGAATAAATGTCTCGGTGATTTTGAATTCGGCCGTGGAATCAGATTGTTCGTCTCAGTCAATGAAACCGCTGAGTCAGGAGAAATGTAGGTAGGGTGATTGTGACCTAGCATTTTAAATGCCTCTTGAAGGAAGGACATTTAGGTGGTGATGTATTCTTTTATCTGTAGTCACTGCTATGGGTTGGAAGTTGCAGTGCTGCGACAACCCTAGGCGGTCTTTAGCTTTCGCCGAAGTCGTGGGTTGACAGAAAGCCGTAGCTGGAGCAATGGTTGCAAACGGGTAAAATAAGCAAACAAACATCCAGATTGTCAAGTTCTTTAAACACTTTAGAGCTGCTGAGATTGGTGATTTAAAGGGAAGACCTCGTTCCTCAGTTTTAGTGGAATTTATAGGTCTAGGTGTGGGTATGGGACGTTTGAAGTACTCGTCGGGAATATGATTGTGATGTGGTCCCTAACGTGATCCTGTATAACCAACCAGCTGTTGACGCGGCATGTATAGTTGTAAGTGTTAAACCGGGGGAAGTCGGTAAATGTGGTCTACACTGAGTTCAGTAGAGCTTTCGACGAAGTAAGCCACCAGGTCCTCCAAAACGGGTTGAAGATGTACGGTGCTGGTGGCTGGATGTATCACTGGATCAGTGGTTTACCCCCTGGGCGAAAATGGAGGGTACGGTTGGGTGACTATCTAACGGTATGGTATCTCTGCACCAGTGAGGTACCTAGTGGCACATTGTTGAGGTCCATTTTGTTCCTGATCCACATCAACGAAGTACCTCAGCTTCTTCTGTCATCTTGGGTTATGTTTGCAGACGACCTGAAGAGTTGTAGAGTAATTGATGCTCTCCACGACCGCGACGTACTTCAGCATGACCTCGGCCACCTGTCCATGTGGTCTGCAGAAGTCAGTCCACGGGTAACCTAGTCAAATCGTTACAAACCAGCCTAGGGAATGGTGGTGACTGGAGTGCGTACACTCTGTCCAGCCTACTGCTACACCCCACATCCTCCGTGAAGGAACCCGATGTACTCTTAAGCTGTGATTTGAAAGAGTTATAAGGAAACGGACTGCTTAAGTTTTGAGCATCCAAACGAAGCTTCTTTACTTGCTCTGAAAAGAATGACACTCGCCTCTTTTTTGCCATTATAAGACTGATGCTCGAGTACGCATCACCGGCCTATCGTCCGATCACCCGTGGCGATTTGCAAAGACTGGAATGGGTTCAGCGTGTGGCTACCAGACTCATCCCAAATTTACGGAGTTTGTTGCACAAAGACCGATGCAAGAGCCTGTGGATGTACGCTCAGTGGAAACTTACACTTAGAATAGACCTCATAGTGACGCACCGGATAATACATCCCATTGACTTCCCTATGCTGAGGCCACAGTTGCTCGTGCGCGCACCAAGTATTACTCAGAGACACCGGCACAAGCTTGTGGTACCGGAACTAAAGGGCATAGCTCATCCGTTATGCTTCAAGCGGCCAGTGGTAAATATTGGAACAGTTTGTACGAACAAATAGTCGAGGCAAAATCAGCGTCGGGATTTAAGCAATTCCTAGGCGCACACTTTGCGGATCACAAATGCAAAGCACACATTGCACCTGAATAGCCTATGGCGCAGCTCTAGTAGGCTGCAAACGCACAGAAATCACTGATGTGACTCCGCGCCCGTGCCCGATCTGACTGCGATGGGACAAGACAGCTATGTGGCAACTAGCTCTTAATCCTCAGTATTCAATATTCAGATAGGCAAACTGTTTGGAATCGGAAAGATCGCAGTTGCGTTTATCAGTATGTAAGCCCACTGACATTACAAAATTCACTATGATACATAGTTTTGTGTAGGTTTACAAGTCAGTCGAGAGTGCTGGTTTTGCAAACGCACATTCCTGTTTGCCTGAAGGGTTGCAAGAACATGTAATATCTAAATCCTCAGTGTGGGGTGCCGGCTGTTTTGACTTTTACTTTTGGGCGACTTCGTGGAACTTGGATGTGCGGTTGCTGTCACCTGATGTGTTGCGGTAAGTGAAACACTGGGCCAGTAGCTGAGTTACTGGAGGTAGGAGTGATCCCATTTGTCATTCAAACTCCTCGAGTAGCGCCGTCTTGACGAGTGACTGCTCCCTCCAGACGGATAATGGTCTAAGGTAAAATATCAATGGGCTTATCGGTAGCCGAACAACTGGTGGATACTTGTGTTTCGTTGGTCAGCAGCGGAGTCCGGCTCTGTCTAGCGTCCCTTTGCAACGGCGTTTTGTCTATCGCGATCATAAGTACTTTAGATGTAGTATTCCATAATATCTGGTCAAGATTTTGCACACGTGTACTCAAAGACAACTGTGCTGTATCAGGTTATTTCGTGCCCTTAACCAACTTCACCGTGCATTCGGTTTCTTATCTTCTTCGAGTGGACGTTTATTTATTCCTTGTTATTGTTACTGTTATCGCCTACATTGTGTTGAAGCTCACAGCGTTCTTCCAACCCGGAGTCCTAATGATAATTTTTACGCCTATAGCGTTGGTGAAAACAAAAGCAAGTTTTAGTTGATCCGTTTGTGAGGGCTACGTTATCACGAGAACAGTCAATGATTCAAACGCGTTGAGTGTAGCTTCAAAATGAGCATAAGATTGTAGCTGTACTTTGAGTGCGTTCGACCCATAATAAATGGATGGAAACTTATCAAGCGGCTCGGGCAGTGGATCCGTCTGAAAACGCGAAGAGTTTTTGCATTTACACAGTCTTCTACATTTTGTAGGTTTCGCCATAACCACAATATTACGAAACTTGAACTTGCACCCGGCTGTCGAACGAATTACGGACAACAATAGATTCAGAAGAGAATGTGAGATAGCCTATTAATAACTATTGCAGGAATAAGACTCTATGGTGAATAAGGCAGGAAACAGTCCGAGATGTGACAGAGAAAATGAGGGATTCGGTAGAGTACCAAAAGTTCTGGTAGAATGACCTCAGATGTGATTTGGCACCAATGAGTTGTTTTCTAGCAGCTGCTTAGACTATAGGACGGTAACAAAAGCGTAGCCAACTACTCAGTTGCTATTCCTCAATGTAGCATCATCTGTCACGCAGTTGGTATGACAACGAGACAGCCGTTCGAGATGCTGATATGCTGTTGCCAATGGTAGTGGGGTGGAAAGATTTTTCATGCTTGTCTCTGACTGCTTCAGAGTAGGGCCAGAATTCCACAAAACGGATTTTTATATTGCAACTGAACAAAATGTATGCTTTATCACTGTCTAGGGGCTTGAAGCAGTTGTCTGCGTGCTGCGTTGCCCTGTGTAAGTAAGCAGACATCACCGAAGCCTTTCTGAGCAGTCCTTATAACGGGTCAGATTTGATCAACCATTACAGGTCTGGGATAACTTTGACGAATAAATAGGCTACCATCTTTCCGCAAAGACATCGTGATTGTTGCATTCTGTGCCAACCATGCATCTGAAGGGTCACGAGATATCTGCAATTCCAACTGAGGCAACTAAATTGCTTTGTAACCTGTTAACGAAAAAGGAGTTGCTTGCAAATACAAAATGGATGAGTTCATGCGTTCTTCTCTGACCGCATGAGAAGAGAAACGGTTTTATCGCACTGCCCGTCCAAGTGACCATATGAACAGACATCTGACTACGGTATATCAGGGGGTCTCGGTGGTTTGAAGCTTGCTTAAGAATTTTGTGCCATCAACCCCAGAAATAGTGCAGATATCGACCTCTTCAATGTAACCCACAGAAATTAATTTAAATTCCTATTTCTATGTCTATTTACAACTCCCGTGGTCCCGTGACTTCAGACAGTTGGCAGAAGTAACAAGCTCATGAACCACTAGAAAACTGATTGCCATTGATTGCCAGCACTGCTTGGCAAATAGGCTTATTGTAAACCGCATTTGCGAGGGAATATGAATCGCAAGACAAATAGTTAAAGCTTTCGCACCTCTCTCGCTCGGCCCCGTACGCTCTCTATTGGGATCACTTCGGCTGGTTTGGTAACGAGACTTCAGCACAATGGCATTATGTTAACCAGATAGTTGCTTGGACTGTGTTCACAGAAGTAGCCCTCACTATCCACATGTCTACTAACCACTTTGCACTCGAAGAAATGGAAACACGAAGCCGACAAGAATGCAGGCACCAAGGCACGAATCTTCCATGTGCCGAAGAATCCAGGTGAGAACACTGTGTATGTGGGTGTGTGGGAGTGGGTGTGTGTGGGTGTGAACACCGTGATACAGTTGCCGCATAGTTAGGAAGTAGGTGCGTTTTGTGAGTGGCTGAGTTGTGCACGTCTTCTGGCTATTGGTCGCTCAATCTGGCAAATTTGAGGAAAATTTGTGTACCAGACGTTGGTACCACGACGTCCGAACCGCAGTGTGTTCCATGACGCAACCATCACATCACTAATGGGAAGACCTGCGCCCTGTCTCACCAATTAGCGGTGAGCAGCTACATTGAGCAATCCGCCTAGGTTTGGTATATAATAGGATGGATTTTTGTCAATATCAGTATCGTGGGCAACTGGACCTAATCCGTTACGTGTGTATGTACACCAAGCATGTAAAGTAACCAATTTGCTGAAACATGGTTGCAATGTTCAACTTTAACAACATAAAGGACGAGATATACAGTTTAAACACGCTGGTTCACCCGTATTCCACGCCATCCCAATTTCACAGTATGACTTCCGTCTGGTAACTTAGTTTGATGCAAAGGATCTCCAAGAATGTCATCATAAGGTACGCAGAAGATCCATCAACCGTTGAAGGAGACAAGTGCCGGCAAAACGACTAACATGGATTCAATGTATCATGAGTAAACGTCCCGAGGGCTGATATATTTTCAACTCGCGAGACTCAAGATTGGATCCCTTCATGCAGCAGTGTGTGCTCAAACTCCCACACCGTTTTGGGCACACGATCACGTACGAATTGACATAAGGGAACCGAAATCACCCTCGGGGAATGTGGTTTGGTAATTGAACTGACACTCGTTACTCATCTGGCAAATAAGACTCATCGAGAAGGGGTGAAGAATAAGGTTGGGGTCATGGCGATTTGCATCCCCCCTTTTCTAACCAGTGAGGTCGAACCTCGCATGACTTGTCGAAACGTGCGTCATTCTCACTCACACCTAAGGTACAAACTAGCAAGCGATCTCTTTAGGAGCACAGACACGGGTTAGGTGCGCTGAACGGAAAACTGCAGGTCATTAAACTCGCCTTCAAAATAAGCTTGAAAACCGCTTGATGAGTCAGAAAATATCATTACTGCCGACATAAGGGTTTCGAAAGGGCATCAGTAGGTCACCAGTAACCGTTAAGGATGATGCGAGAGTTCTGGCCACCAACGCGAACAGGTTGGCCGAAGGGCATGAACCAGCTCTACGAAAGAATTGAATTGGTTGAGAACACCGCGCTATCTTTTTGAGTTATTATTGAACTTTCAGGACACCGGAGTGATTCGCTATCACCTGCTGTGCCAACCTCACCTCAGGGAAAACTCATTACAGGTAACTGATAACAGCGATATCAATGATCGCTTTCCTCTAAACGGAGTACATTCGAACCCAATGACTTGTGACCGCTATAACCTTTAACCAATGAACCGCAGGTTGTTTATCCTTTGTATGCAACTTACGAATGTCATAGCTGATTCACTTCGCATGAAGAACCTTTGTGTCAAAAACGGAACTCTTATGCATCCCTCAACTCCCTTAAGCAATCTTTCAATGAGCCTTCGCAGCGCAGCATGCGATGATCCGCTTGCAATGCATTCGCAGCGACACAACTTTGGCGGTGGTCTTCAGTTAAGAGTGGAATTGTATCCACGACTTATAAGCATACCATTGGTTTCAACATTTTCGCTTAAAAACGATGTGCCACCATCAGAGTTTTGCTGAACCTTACATTTTCTGTCACCTTGTCGAAATTATAACGAAACGGGACAAGATACAATACTTTGTCCAGGGTCAAACCTGTCAAGGTTACGTTACGTTATTCATCTACTTTGGCGACCGTTATCCTGTATTATACCAACAGTTTGCTCATCACATAACTTCAATCGAGGTTTTACTTCCGTGCTGGTTACTTTGGATTTTAAAAGCCTCAGAAATGGTGAACTGAAGTCTAAGTCAGGTTTGTATACATGATGTCATCACATTCTCCAGATGCATCCTTTCGACCGAAAGTGCAAGTGTACTATAAGTTGCCTAATGATTTCCGAACACAAAGTCGATCCTTCTCACCTAATTGATCCTGTGTATAGGTGCACTTGGTTACGGTGAAACACAAACTATATCCCGTGACGAAAAACCGGCGAGGAACCGGAGGGAGAGTTTATTGCTTGTGCACTTTTGCTCGAATAGGAAAGTGTCAGCTAGCCAGTAAGCAGTCAGTATTTCACTGCTCAGCATGTACGCCTAAAGTAGCAGCTTTGTGGCTCAATCGTTTTTTTGGATCCAATGGGTGTGGGAACAGGTACACGCTACTCCACTGAGCAGCGAGGTATCATCCGAGTAGTGGTGAGGCTCAGATAACAGCCACATAGCCATGCAGCTAATGGTTGAACTGACGGAAGCTGCGCAGCATATTCCAATCACCCTGCTGAGTGACGAAGTCTTGTCGATGCAATGAACACTCTTCAAAGTAGGACTTCGAGTACTTCTGGTGGGCTAAAATAAGTGGGATGGTGTTCCTCCGAGTTGATTGTCAAGGCACAGCAAGGTAGATAAGCAGTTGGTTAAGTTGTGCTTACAAGCATGTGTCCGGTCAAACCCAGATGTACACACTTCCAGCAACAACAGGATAGCTGAGGGTAACTTAATGGTGACAGGTGAGAGCACATATTTGTGTAAAGTATAAACACACTACTCCAATGAGGTCCAACTCGCATTTAAGTCAAACTACAGCCCGTCCGGGAGACGTGTACCGATTTTCACTGACGCACCGTAAATTGCCGCACACGGCGCGCCCTGAGAGAACCCCGAGGTATTCTAACGGCAGTCCGGATGTCCAGTCGGATCTCACACGATGCACCGACGCACACAATCGCAGGGTCTGTCTACCACAAATTCCACGACGCTGCATGTTTCTCCGCGATGAGACGCAAACTATCCACAGGCGAACGATCGATAAATCCTGGTCTGCGTTTGAGGTCAAATGTTTCGTGGAAATCTGGATTCCTGTGGGCCCGGCACTGAAGTAACCTTTACGTATAAGGTCTGCTGTGGTAAAAAGTGGACATCGCGTTGTCGGATGAACGTACACGTGATGCGAAACTGCGGCACACTTGAGCAAGAATTTTTCGATGTGCCCGTATTTGTATCAAAGGCAATGTTAAAACAGTTATGGCAGGCACGCTGGTAGACTGAAAACAAGCTTCCAAAGAACCACTGTAGAAAAATGTACCACTTTCAACTAGGCCTTTTACGTTAGGAATAATAATGACTTGGTAGAACAGTAGTGTCTCGCTTGTAGTATTTTGCTTTCCTGTTAAGTGAGCCAAATTCCATCTGCATTTCGCTTTCGTTCGGCGTGCATCGACTCCGAAGCGCCCTCCCAGGTGTTGTTCAGAAGCTGAAAGACTTCTCCTTTGGGCATTCAAGTCACCAGTAACAATCATCATGTCAGTATGATTTGCCATGCGGAGATGAAAGGTGGTGGTAGAAATTCTCTTCAGTACTCTCCGAACTGCATTTAGTAGGAGTATGAACAGAGGCGATGAAAAGACACCTTGTCTTCATACGGTGCATATTGTCCCCAATTGAGGTTCGAAGTAAACCGCACACATGCGGCTGTTTATCCGTATCCAATCAGGTAGATTAAATTCAGCATGTCTGCTGAGAGCGATACCAACACCGTAAATATCTTGAGCCATTGACTCAGTAACCGCAGGGTGTCGAAGATTCGTCGTAACGCTGTTAGCTTGTATGACTGTTTCGGAGACACAGCACACATCAGTACCAAGAGAGTGAACAGTGAGAGTCTGTGCTGCCTGTTGACCAATCTGACCCAGAGTGCGGAAGTTAAGAGAACAAATGTGCAATTAGACTGGTGGTTGGATGGACGAGTTACGAGTGTCGATGGCAGCAGCAGCGGGGTCTGCGGCAGTCTCTTGTTCAATAGACGAGAAAGAAGAGAGTTGAGAGAGGATCAATAAGAAGTGGGAGGATGGCCGATGTGGTCGAGAGCGCCGATACTACTCTCCGGCTGCCCATTCCGAGAAAAGGTATTTTGAGATGCCCTACCTCCAGCCTTTGACTCCACAGGCTGACCCACAAGGCAGTGGGAAGCAAGTCCAGCTCGGGAGTGTGCTTGCGAAGACCCATTGGGATCTGCTTGAGGCCTGTCACACACAGCCTTTGTAGCTGCGGCTACGGACAGCCGCAGGCGAAACGTGGCTGGTTTGCACTAATTTGACCAAGGGTTACCTGGCTTGAGGCGGGCGGTAACAAACCACTGAGCACCGGAAGGTGCCCTCCCACCGTCAGAGGCAATGCGTGGCGCAGTGCTCTACGCCAATCAAGCTGTGAGATTATAACCCGTAGACCTGTTGTCGCGCATGGCTAGGTTTTAAAGGAAGTGGACCATCGATCTTTCCCTAACCTCCGAATAGGATTACATTGTAAGAATTATTTAGTCCGACCACTAACCATTGACTTGTCTGGTATGAGTGGCTGTGAAGGAACTTGGAAATTACTATCCAACGCAGCTCAAGGAGTCACGGCTGTACGCAAACTATCGCATCAAACTAAGGTCCAGTCTCGTTGCGTTGGTGGGGCTAGGTGCATTGGACGTACGACCAGACACTTAGGTAAGCTAGTCAAATAAGACCTCCCAATTAAGTTCTACCATCACAAAATATAGGACAGGTTACAGCGAAATTACGTACCATCAAATCGTCACCGGTCACCAGAGAAAAAACTGCCTTTCAGCTTGAAATGTTTTGGTGTTACTCCTCTCAACACTGGCACACTAGTACAGCGCTTTCGTCCTGGTTTGTACTCATCAGGTGGAGAGAGCCTGAGCTGTGGTTGAACTCAGAGCTTAGTAGTTCATGGCCAAAGCCGTGAACACTATGCTACTGAGATCCGCGAGCAAAGCTTGGCACAGCAGAAAGGAATTCAAAGTTCAACTTGAGGAACACGCTCTGTGGTTGGGTTGCGACACGCAACCATCTGATGAGTCCAAAGCAGGACGAAACCGCGGTCGTGGTGTGTCAGTGTTGTGAGGAGCAACATCGAAACATTACAATTACTCACAGTCTGTGTG
>OX104063.1:177580693-177635194 GCA_944474145.2 Dicrocoelium dendriticum
GTCTTTTTGTTCTGAAGACTGGGTTGGTTCCTTCTAAAAGGCAAACCTTTGCTTTGAACTTAGTGCAGTGACCGAGACCATCTTCAAACAAGGAGTCAAAATTCGGCTTTGGCTCTCTCGTCATGTCCTCTATCGATAACGATACATGGACTGGATCAGTTTGGACTCCATTGCAAATCTGATTCATTCTAAGGTCAAACAGTTGCGACGTTTCCGTCCAGTCAAATCTAAGGAGGTTCAAGTTTGGTCGGTCCAACAAGTAACAGGTTCCGATCTGTTCGACTCTGTTGGATACAATTTTGCAGGTTATTTCTCCGAGCAGCTTCAGCACTCAACCGGATGCATCGTGGGCGAATGTGTTGGAATCAACCCTCTTCGGCCTTTTTGTGATTTCAGGTGTTCTTGAAAATGATCGTTATATCTGAGGCCGTATCGAACTGCAGCCTGGTTGGGATCACGTTGATGAGTACAGTGATAAATCGGCGGCGTTTTCTATAATCGCTGTGAAACTTGGCAATCACCGATAGTGATACTGCGTCAGGCTTCCTGAAGTTCTTCCTTCGGTAGGACTGCTTCACGTTTATTTCCCGGGACTGATGGCAAGCGTCTTCCTTGTGGCCGCGTTTATGGCACTTATCACAAATGTGAGGCTTGAATGGACAGTATCGTGCTAAATTCCATTCACCACATAACCAACAAGGTGTGGGCGGCTTGTTCGGCGTTCTGTTGAACGGCTTATTCCAGCCAGCCTTTCTTGCTTTTTGCACAGCATGAAGAGTATCGGCAATGCTGGAGCGACTTTGCTCAATCATAGCAGTGTTGTGTTTCAAAGTAATCAACCGTTTGCTTTTGCCTACAAGTGACTTCAATGTCAACTCTGGATATTGACCCAACTTAGCAAGGAGCCGAGTGCGGATTTGCGCGTCGTGTGGAGACTGTAAAGCACTGACAAATATAAGACACTTAAACTGGTCATCCGTCAAACAGCGTAACTTGAAACGTTCACATTCACGGTAACCATGTCTGCTAGTGCCCCATAATCGTCTGTATCACGCTTAAACATTGGTAGCGAATGCTAAACAAAGACGTCAACTCATCAACATTTTCTTTGAGTGTTGCCACTGTCTCGTTGAAAGTGATGTCCTTTGGGCAGGATGTAGTCAGCGAATCTTGAATGTTCATTAGTACCGAGTTTGCGGAGCAAAAGACGCACTTTCCATGAATAATGTTGACGGCTGAACTCCTCCCGGAATATGTCCTCCCAGCGTTTGAACCACGCCTCGAAACTGCATTCGGATTCAGCATCATAATGAAATTCATTGAGTGAATTCGTAATAAGATCAAGTGAAGCAGCTTGCGTGTCCCGTGTAGCTGCTCCATTTGATTGTACGTGCAAGCACTGCGTTAAACTTTCAATCAGTTTCATTTGTGCTTCCATCTGAGATTGTTGCTGAAGAAGCAGCTTTTAAAAATGTTCGGCAGCGAAGTTTCTAACTTTTTCGTGATTGTCCGTCGTCATTGTTAGATCTTCACTGAACTCCACTCGTGGCCTAGACAAACTAAACCTTGGAGCCGTGTTCATGTCGACTTTGCAGCCCCAATCAATGGTCAGAACATTCTCATAGTGGTCGACGCTTTCAGCAAGTGGCCTGAAGTGTCCCTCATGAGAAGCACGAAAACCAGCGCAACAGTCTCGAAGTTGCGACAAATCTTCAACAGGTTTGGCTGCCCTGAAACATTGGTGACGGACAATGGAGCACGGGTTACTTCGGCCACATTCACGGAGATCTGCCGACGCTGCGCCGTCAAGCATGTGCGGTCTCCACCATTCCACCCACAATCGAACGGCCAAGCGGAGAGCGTTCACCTTAAATCAAGGAGGGAGGGAGACATAGAGGAGGTCATCGACCGCTTCCTCTTGTTGTACCGATCTACGCAAAATCCACAAACGCCAGTTGACATATCACCAGCAGAGGCAATGATGAAGAGAAAGCTTCGCATGCCATTTGATGCAGTTCGGCTGTCCTCAGAGTCCACAGCTGGTTAAAGGAACCTCAAAATGGAACGTGACTTTAATCGGGGTATGGTGTTAAGCGACGTTCATTTAAACCGGGTAAGCCAGTACTTATACGTGATTATTGGGATGGACATGCAAAATGGACGCCAGGCACGATTCAGGGCAAGCGCCGGAGCGTCGTTTACGACTTTCTGGTTGGTACGTCATGCAAATCAATTGCGACCAAGAATGTGTCAGCCACAAGCAACAGAATCCGCCGAGCTTCCATTTGCTCTGTTGACAGACAGCTTCAACTTGCCTAACCAGCCCGTAGAAGGATCCTGTCATCAGACGAATGATACCAGACCGCAGAGCACGGAAATTGAATTCAGAACACCACAGCCAAGGCGATGGACCGATAGGCGTAGAACCCCTTTCAGAGGCTTCAGGTCAATCCCAGGCTAGCATCATACACCGCGGCAGCTGTTTCAGGAGGGGAGGTATTCGGCAAAAGGTAAAACATGATGAAACACCATTATTTTAACAATTGTCTGGTTATCACCGATCGTACATTAAGGTCGAAGCTTCCGGAACCTTCGATTCCTTCACTTGCTCGCCAGCATAGGGAGATTTGGCAGGGAGTCTACTAGTTTTACCAGTTGACCTTCGTTTTCTAGAAGCCGAAGGTCATTGAGCGCCTATATATTTGACGTAGGTCCGGCTTAGTTGTACAGCGTTTTGGCGGCGTTTTTGGCTACGTTGGCGTCATTTTTTGTTAACACGTTTTTCGTGGTCAAGATCGTTGGACTTTTGATTTTGCTTCGGCTGTGCTAGGATTTTGCGGAGAAACTTTTTAGTGTTTAATTCGGAATAGCGAGAAAAAATGAAGATCTAACACAATGTCTCAAAATACTGAAAGCGTGCATGTGTCCTAGCAATTGTAATCTCAGCGTACATAGGTATAGCGCGTGTACCACGCTCTAGGATGTACTTGGCTTTCGAGTCATTGCGACGTAACTACACTCCTGGCTCACGTAATAATAAGGTGCACATATCTCATTCAGTTCAATTCAAGAATGAGTTTTACGCACCATAAAGGATGTATTTTCACACACACGCCTTCAGCATTGTAAAAAGAATACACAAAAAGTTACTAAGCAGCAAAAACATCAACCTTGTTGCGAGATACATTTGCTTGTAAGTTCCCTAAAGACAGGTCTTGGTTCACAAAAAGTGCTCCAAATATGGGATTACGGATGCTTGCCAACCCCTTGTACGGGCATAAATGGATTTGTAACTTTGTCTGGTTGATGAAGTTGATATAGTCAGACAGTGCACCATAAAGGAGGTGACTTGCATCAGCGAGCATGCTTGAAGCAAACCTTTTGCATGAACTGGAATGTGTAGACACAATAGTGCCAATAAACGTCGGCTTTAGAATATCACTCCATCAAGACAATCGTGTCAAGAACCTATCTAGGATCGTAAAATGCTTCCTTAGAAAACCGGGGAATGTCACAGGGGAGCAATAAGTCCAGTGAAATAAGACACACGCGGTGATAAATCGCAGTATCAATTGGCGGAGGAAAGAGTAGGATCGCAAACGAGGAGTGTAAAAGGAAAGCCTCCTCACTTTTGTAAAAAAAACAACTTCATTCACATGGAGTAACCATGATAAATTACGGCTGAGCATGATATTTGGGTAGTTCACAGAGACTCGGTGGAGTGCAACACCAACTCACCATCTATGTGAACTTCAGGGCTATCCATTAGAAGTCGCTGATAGCGACGGTCACTGTAAAGGGAAAATAGAACGTCATTACATTTTAATGCATTGCGTGATTTAAAAAATGTGAGCTCTGGACCAAAATGCGAGGTCATCCAGACAGGCTTGTAACTTGGCTGCGGAGGCTAAGGTCCGATGCTGGATACCTAAGACCAGGTTATCTACATATTTTAGCAATACCGCTTCATCAGAGAGGCTAGTGGGAGAAAACGTGTGGTGACAATATGAATCCTTGAAGAACCTCGGTGGCTGTGGTGAGTAAAGCGGAACTTTCATCCCCAAGTCAGGCAAACTAGACACCTCCAGAGAAATAGTCCATTAGCCTGCCACATACGCCAACAATGGACACATTACATTTTTGTATACATTAACACATTTTGCACATCTTTATATACTGGAAAATTATGCACTATAATTTTAATCTAAAGATGCTTGTATTCATATTTTTTCGCTTTTTTTTAAACAAACTGTTTCTTCACTAATATTGTCATCTATATAATTTTCGTTTGTAGATCCATTGGCAGCGGCTTATAAATGCAATTTTCATTATACACTAAAAAGCATGTACACCTCTCCGTGGGTTATGCTATTACCCGGTGCAATCATTCCTAATAACTACACTACAATGAGGTTTCTTAACATGCGCAGCATTGTTGTAGCACACGAAAGATGGAATGGTCTCCTCTTTTTCAGATCGTAGTCCTCACGCTCCTTTTCTCTTAGGCAGCTTGTTGAAAAGCTCCAGCGCAAAGATGGAAGCGGAATACTGGAAAAATGGGCAGAATTTCTCTATTTTCACGCATTTTGCCCTTGTTATGCTCCTTTTGTGCATGGAAAACACCTACGAAAACTTGGTCTTGCAATCAGCGAGTGCCAAATTTGATACAGTAACTTACAGGGAACTTGGAAGCAAGTTGGTCTGAATTATCACACATTTTGTATTGCTAGTTGTCTGACTATCCTGATCATAACTTGCTTATTCCTCGCGATAGAATTTGTGCTATCTTGGATTGCCTTCGATCAAATCAGTATGAATATTTCACTGAGACAGTCAATTTTCTGTATCCTTTGCAAATCTACTTTTCACTCATTCATAAACCATTTAGGCACGTTTCCATTTACTTGTAGTCTACTAAATGCCTGGGTGTATTTTGCTGTTGCGTAAAATTTTACTTGGTTGCAAAGAGGTTCCCCTTTCCTGCATGCATGTATCTCACTCAGTGCTTTGAAGGAAAAGAAGATAACACAAAATATGTTTAGTATTTAATAAAAACCCATGTGACAATGCGTAATAAATGTTTCCAGGCCAATGTAGTTTGGTTGCATGCTGTTTGATCCTTGTGGTCTATGGAAATTGAAACCTCTGCCATCCGGCTACTCAAGTAAGAAACCTTGCGTAACACCATCACTCCATGGGATTTCGTTTTCCATGCGAGTATAAAAGCAAAGTGGTTACTATATTTGATTAGTGCTCTAAGCCTAGTTTGACAGGCTCATAACATATTCGATGAGAGTGAGTGATCGTCTGAAGTCTTTCTCGGACAAAGACAAAGGAGTTACAGTGACCAAACCTCATTCTGGTAGCTCAGTTGTACCAAACATTTCAAGTCTGTGACTCAGCACATAACTCGTGCATCATCGTCAACAGCAGTACCTTAGCCATTTGAACTAATGGTTTGCTGCGATACAACCATAATGACCTTCTGAACGAAGAGTAACAAGTGGGAGAGAAAGGGGACCTAGCGTAAACCCTTAATGTCCACAATAGTCATTCAGGATCAAGGCGCCTACACCTTAGCAGCAACATACCGTCACAAACAGCTGGCTATCACGCAAAGATAAGGTTGCATCGGTAATAGAGCTTGCTTGCGACTTTTACTTCCCTGCGTCATAATCAAATCTTTACCCTAACGACGGTTCAGCAATGAACCGAATTTAGGCAGGCACTCCGCCTTTGAATAGACAGAATACGAGCAACTAGTGCCGACTGCAAGCCGTCTCCTGTAACGTTTTGAGACATACACAAAGCGAGTCACATCGATTCTAGCCTGGAAGTTGGGACGAGCCAAAGACACTCAGTTTAACAGTCCGTGACTTCATTTCCTCTAGCGTGTTAGCTGGGTGGTGTGCTCGATCCAGTCTAAAAATCCATACGAGCTATCGTCATCCGTAAACACAGGGTGATAGTTTGTGATCAGTGACTGCAAGGTCGGGCTCAAATGTAACGCAGCAACAAGCGATTGCAAAGGTACTGTTCCTCCCCGGCCAATGAGTGGCGACGACCCGTATGCAATTACTGGTGTCCCTCGATTTAAATTCACGATAGCTTCGTTGAACTCCAGGAAATCTGCTCCCAATATGGGTTGTTTTGCATCTGGTGACACAATGAAGATGTGCGTTAGTTTTTGTCCCTTGACTCCCACAAGGTGTTCGGCCGTACCATGAATGCCCATTGAGTAACCGCCAACAGCTTTCACGACCAAGGGGCACGATTGAAGTTTTCGCTCCACCGATGGTTGACCAGCGACACAGTGGCACCTGTATCGATCAGACACCGTTCCATAATTCCGTCTACTTCCACCATCGCTTCGATCGCTCCCTACTCAGCTCCCCGAGTAACCATTCCTTGACCCGAGAAGAAAAACAAGGTAGAACGTGAGTATTTGGTACACGTGCAGCAGCACGTCTCACCGGACGTTGTCTTTTCCAGTGTCCCGGTTTCCCGCAAACGAAGCAACCTCCCTTGTTCGCTCCTCCGAGCGTTGAGTACGAAGCCTATTGACATCATGCACGAGCTTTTTCATCATCCGTTCCAATTTATCCAACCGCGCCACGCCTCCATGTTGTTCCTACTTCAGCGCAGCGAGTGCGCACTTTCCAGCTCTCAAGTAACCTGCGGCAACTCCTCCAGCCGCATTCGCTGAGTTGTGTTCGCAATCCAGACGCGTTCCGTGATTGGCTGTGGGACACTGGTCATGAAAAAATAATGCGTCATCTGTACGCCGTAACAGCGCTTCGCTGCCGCGCGACCACCACCAGTTGCGTGCGGACTGAGTATATCGCGAGGACACCCAACCCTAAGCGGATCCAAACCGGTGACCGTATTATTGCAAGCCAGGCGTGCAGACCACTCGGCCACCGGCCGACAACCGGCCATGAATGGATCCACCAGTAATTACTGCTTTGACGGTCCGTCCGTTACCTGCAAGACACGTTCCAACAGACTCCTGATGTGAACTGCAAACACGAGGAGATCTTCCCCTACACCAGGCCGTGTCACCTTGAACCATCGCATCCCCTCCCGGGGGCCGGTCTGTCCAATCCGGACACCAGCGAATCCTTCGCGGTGGCTCACTCCAGTTTGACTGGACATCTTCGCGCCGCCTTCAGGACTGCCTCCGTCCTGCCCATGAGGAGACCCCGCAGGGTCACCAGCTACGCCCGCTCTGCCTTGGCTCCAACCGCCCCGCCACATTCTCGAAGCCCTCCAAAAAGGTCCTCACATCCTCTTCTCCAATCGGATTCGATCCAGGGGATCTTTATGATGACCTGGGTCGGTCACGACACCAATGTAAGAGCCCGTGGTGCAAGCGGAGTTGTTTATTGTCTTAACCATAACTTATACTAGGTGTATCGGTTCTGGCCAACAAAAGATCAACTCATTTTCACCCTTCTTGTTGGAGGTTGCATTGCGCTGGTTTATTTCTGTGTCTAGTGGTTGTGCATTGTGTTGTGTTGGCGTCGCAAGCCCAAAGATGAACCTTTCCATTCAGCCCCCATCTCTATTTTGGACGGTAGCAGACCAACATCAGATGCCTGGCCCCGTTGGAAGACGTCCTTCCAAGACTACCTGCATTTAATCAGCGCCTTCCATTTCGCCCTTAGTGAGGAAAATAAGATTGGAGCTGCTTCGACATTTACTCGGTGATGAAGAGCTGCGACAATATGATGATTTGGACCTTTAAGGATGTAAACCCGTTAAAGAAGCTTTTAGTGCTCTCCATTGTACATGAGGTTACCAAATGAATGCGTTTACTGCAAGATACCTTTTCTCCCGCATGCATCAGGAGACAGACGAACCCTAGAACGATTTCATTGCCCGGTTAACTCTCGCAGTATGACCGTGTGCTTAATCGTCCATTCCCCAGAAAAGATCGAAGGCTGTATGCTGACTCAGCAACTGAATACTGTCATCGCTGACAGTCGTATACGTGAGACGCTGTTGCAGGAGAAGACGTGCACATTAACGTGGGAGCGAGCTTTCGAGTTAGCCAGAAGGAAAACTGAGATTTCACTGCAATCGAAATAGTGCTGTTCGACCAACTCAGCTGAGGTGGCAAAGGTACAATCTTCCCGACCATTGCCAGCGGACAAGCCGTCTTGCTATCAATGTAGAAGTACTTTTCATAAACTCAACTTTCGCACTTGTCCCGCACGCAGCCCTAACTGCAAAACCTGTGGCGAAATTAGGCACTACGCCCGATGTTATCGGTCGCAAGCCAGCGCAGTTATCAACGAAGATGTTACACCTGAACACCATATTGGTGATTCATCTCAGGAGAACATTTATTCCACCATCGCTAATGTTAACACTTCAAAAAGTTTAACAGTATCTGTTATTGAACCAAATTTTCCTTCCGCTGCTATTCGTACTGTCATTCATTACCATTGAAGGCGCTTTTCCACTTGAAATGGAACTAGATTCTGCTTCTCCAGTGACTATTGTACCTTTCCAAGTTTACGAACGCTACGTATCCCAGCATACTTTACGACCCACTACGCATTCCTTTTCGAGTTACAGTGAAAACACCTTGACCATATTGGGATTCATTATCTCGCCTTTACGGTTGCATTCGGTAGCTGCGGATGTTGCAGTATACATTTCTTCAGACAACAGACAATCCTTACTTGGAAGAAACGCCATGGTGGCTTTGTAAGTAGTACCATTTTTCGGCCGCATACTTGTCTCTTCCGTCAAGGTGACATACTGGCATAAACGTTATCCTAAACTTTTTCAGCAGTCCATGGGATGTATTCCATGCGGTGTGCACCGCATTCAGCTGAAACAGAATGCAAAACCTGTTGCCATTGGTTAGCATCGGCCTGTTCCGCTAACAAAACGACAAGCTGTCTCAGCGGCTCTGCAAGAGATGCTAGCAAATGATTTGATTGAATCCATCGACTGCTCTGAGTGGTTGCATCCAATGGTGTCTTGAAAAATGATGGCACTGTCAGGATATGCAACGATTTGCAGGAACTAAATAAGCAGATCGCCGTCGAACAATCCGTGTTGCCATCCAACGAAGTACTCACTGTAGGTTTAGCTGATGCAACTGTATTTTCCATGCTAGATTTGTCAAGTGCGTTCTTCCATATACCATTGGCCAACCATTCGAAGCACCTTACTGCCTTCCTTGTTCACAATGGTTTATTTCAGCACAAAGTGTTGCCAATGCGTTTGAGTTCTGCGCCCGCGCCTCGCAAAGTTCATGACTCACGTCTTGGCAAGTGTTGAGGGACAGGTTGCATACTTGGATGTGCTGTGTGGGCTATCTGATGGTTCTAGGTGCGCACGTGCGACCACCTCGCGACTGATTGGTTGTGCGTTTGTCATCAGTCTGTAAAGAGTAATTCAGCAGAACACACGGTTCGAAGTGCGTTGTGCCTTTGTTCTGATTGCCGTTCGTGCGTCTCCGTGGTACTGATACTGAGGTCGGGTCGCGGCTGGGCCTACTGCGCATATTGAGACACAACAGAATGTTTTCTATGTTTTAGGTCGCTCACAAGAAGAGCATGATGAAAGGTTACACAAAGTCCTTCGGCGTCTCAGTGATCTTGATTTGTGTGAATGCAAAAATATGTCAATTCAATGCCCCGAGATTCAATTTCTGGGACACATCACATCGCGCGGTGGCATTCGCCCAAGTAACGAAAACATCCGGGTCATCGCAGAGGAGCCCATAACCAAGCACGTTACAGAACTGGAGTCTTTTTGTTGAATCTCTTCCTACAGTCTGCATTAGTTGCAAAATTTTGCAACTCTAGCAGATCCACTACGACAACTAACAATGAAAGGAGCACCGTTCACTTAGGGAAGCGATCAGCAAAACGCTTTCGGTGAACTGAAAAGGAGGGTTACATCTGCTCCCTTAGTTGTTATGTTTGATGAATCATGCCGCGCTTTTGTGTCGACTGATGCGTCTGATGTTTGTCTCGGTGCTGTTCTATAACAGCTACTAAACGGAGAGGAAAAAGGTATTGCTTACGCAGCCTGGAAACGCTCAGCTCCTGAGCGCTATTATTCAGTTGCGGAGAAAGAAGCTGTTGTTTTTGTGTGCGCTTATTAAAAATGGCGTCATTTTCCTATTATTATTGTTATTATTATTATTATTATTATTAAGGTATATTTCTCGTGTACCGTGAAACCGAGCACACAAATGGGCGGGTCATGTTCACATTGCAACATGCAAGGCTGTCAATTGTTTGGGTATGCAGGGTTACAATAGGGATGTTTTTGCGCATATTTACATTTGGGACTTTTCTCGCAGTATGCTTCAAGTTCGCGGACATTCTCATTCAGTTGTTTTCAGTGCAGCTTGGTGGTGCCATGATGGCGGCTGTTTGGCGGGGGGGTATGACAAAGATGAAACAGTTAGCGTCACCAATCAACATCAGATGAGTATTACACAATCTTATTTAATAGACTGGAGCAATACAGTTGGAGTCATTTGTGAGTAGCAAGTTAGGAAGATGCGAAAATAAGGAAAAGACTCTACTAAGGTAACTCCAGTGAATCATCAAGCTCAACTTGCTTTATCAGAATAACGTAGACAGTGTTCACATTGTAGAGTGTTAAGGCACAGCTGAATGTCTAGACAGTCCTTGGTCTCATTATGAAGTTGAACTAATCTAGCTGTATTTTGGGCTATCAGATTGTTGAGAGGAGGCGTGAGCTCAGTTACATTCATTTCAGCCTTCATTTGTGGGTGGATATTTACGGCATGCGTGACTATGCACGGTAAAGGTAATGTTGAAAAGGAAGAATTAAACAGGTAAGTAGGCAAAGAAATAAACGCCTATTCACTGCAGTCAGGAATTATTCAGTGGATCGTAGTCTTGTAAGGGATTAGGAAAGTGTGTAACGGTTATCCGATTCTTGATGTAGAGATATAGAGGAAATGTACCACAACTAAGAGCGAGGCTATGATCTAAGGAATAACTTAATAGGAAATATCGGTAAGATAGTAGGATGGTAGAGTTGAGGTAACTAGGACCCAGGAGCACAACAGATTCAGTGCAGAATGAAGTAGGGTAATAAAAAACTAATGAAGTAATATGGTCATTGGTGACACCGTCTTCCGGGGACCTGCTTCCATGCGGATAATCCATCGAGAGGATTCACAGCACCTCCACGCCACATCTGGCCATGTATCAGTGTGGATTAAAAGCACGCTGCCACTACTGATTTTATTCCACATTTGGGCGATTGTTTTTTCTGGTGAGCTAGTTACTCAAAGCAATCAGCCCTTTCGTCATTCATAGATATTTTGCGTCGTTTCACGCTACGAACTGATCACTCCGCCCCAGCAGTCCTCCTCAGCAATGGATCTAAAGGATCGGAGGACAGGGCAATCCTCTAAAGGATCGTGTCCAATGCGGATCAACCATTGGTATGCTCGACTCCTTAACTACGATTTTCAAATTGTGTACCGGCCGGGTTTGCAAAACCAAGTTGCTGACGGATTATGTTGCTTATCTGTGGGGCTAGAGGATGACAAGTAGTATTACTTGCAGTATTATTTGCCAGCCTTGGCTCCGACTTAACGGCGTTGACTGTCGAGGAGTTACGAACGGAAATTGCCAACGAGTATGTGTAACAGGGATGGCCTAAGAACAAAGCCCCCGGTGAGTTCTTGCCATCTTACGCAATTCGGGATGAACTGTCAGGAATAGTTGATTGTCTGATGCGTTATTCTGGGTTTATAGCTCCGTGTCAGTTGATATACAAAATAATTACTTGTTCGCATGAGGGTCCCCCGGGTATCGTTCGGACCAAAAACCGAGCGAAACACTACTTTTGGTGGCCACGAATGGCATCTAACATTGAGACCTTTGTGATGAACTGTAACTCTTGCCGCCTAACGGACAAAAATGTCCTGTCAGTTGAAGTCCCAATACAGCCTATTACTTACCCGATGAAGCCGTGAACTAAGATCGCCATTAAAATTTTGGGCCCCTTTTTTCACCGATCCTACGAATAAAATGAGTCTACATGTAGGAATATACATGTACCCACACGTTTTTACACTAAGTGGCCTGAAGTCCACATTTGCGACCAAGTGACTACTTCGGCTGTGTTACACTGGCTTAAATACATGTTCAGTCGTTTCGGACTGCCGGCAGAAATGGGTCACGGACAATGGACGACGATTTTGGAATCACGACTTCGCAGTTTTCCTCGTACTATAACATAAAACATTCCAGCATTACACCTTAAAATCCTGCGCCCAACGGCATAGTCGAACGGCTAAACCAATCCCTCAAGAAAGCCATACAAGCCATTCAGTTAAGAGGTTCGGCTTGGGAAGTTGCTGTCTTAAGTACTGTGTTTTCTTACAGAACTTGTGATTACAGGGCTACCGGCAGAACGCCGGCGGAGCTGATGTTAACAAGATCGTTACGCACCAAACTAAATGCTGCACATAACCTGTCAACTGCAAGACGTGCAGAAGTTTCAAACCGCATAACACGTTGCCAAAATTCCTACGCCAGATCGTCAACTCCTATGCAGCCTGGAGCATACGTCCGCGTTAAAAAAAAACGGGCTACGCCTAAAGGCCTCCCAGCTCTATCCGCACCGTTGCGAATAGCCCAGAGACTAGGTCCAGAGACCTATCGATTGGAAAACGGCCTAATTGTTAACGCACGTCGGTTGCACACAGCCCATAGTTCAGCTATCCAGTCTCAAACTACATCTGACCACCAGGCCGAATCGCTGCTACCACGAAGTTAGCCTCGCCGGTCCGCCAGACGTTCGAAGCCTGTCGGTCGATACCAGCCCGTGTGACGCAGCTCATCAAAAATCGGGGTGGTTATTGTGGCCGGCTCTTCACGATGTCTCTTCTAACATGTTTCACTGGCTGCCTAAAACCCAGCAACTCACTTCTCTGTGGTTGTAATCCGGACGGTTAAAAATTGACTATTTGGTCCGTTACCTCTGGGTACCGTTACACATTCTGCTGTTTCTGGTACCTTCTTGATACCACACAGTGCTTATGTGTCCATTTCTTGGGCGCATACAACGGCGGTTCCAACGTGTTCCTTTCCTTTGGAGGAGTCATTACGGCCTGCTGTTGTCTAGTTGCCGTTTCGCATCCTGGCACTTCTATGCTACTGATAATTGACGCAGTAGCGTCTGCCTTTAGTCAATAACACGTACTTTTATCACCACCGTCGTTAGGCTAATACCCCCATGATTAGCACAGGCAGTGTGACTACTCTTCTTTTATATTACCACTCTAATCGATTCACTCCAGTTATCCAGGATGGCCTGTTCCTCCCAGATCTGTTTGAACAGGGAAGTCCGTGATTTGCAGAGGATATCACCACCATCCTTACATAGTGCAGGTGCGAGGGAATCCGGATCAGCAGCTCGAAAACGACTAAAGGCTGCGATCGATTTTCGGATCTCCGTCGGGAGCCTCTAAACTAACGGGCGATGACTCAGCTTCAGCACCTGAGTAGGAAGAGGTCCGGGCGCAATGGGTCTACTGAACTGCTCTCGTAAGTGCTCCACCAAACGGGTCTTGCAGTGCTCCTTATTCTGAATCATGGCACCCGCGCTGTCTGACTGCCTCTAACTACTGCTTTCTTGGGATCAGGGATGCGGACAAGCTGCAAGAGCGCATCTTTACCCCCTGCAACCTCATGGATATCTGAATTGGTGGTACTGCGAAGCAGCATGTTCATTTCGTGGTGGGAGACGTCTTTGGCAGCATCAGAACTGCACTCGGTGGAGACATAAGCAAAAACCAACAGCGTTTAGTGCTACTTTGTAAATCAACTGCTATTGTCATCGCCAAATGAGCTGCACACAAACGGCTGAGGACGTGAATCCAATCAAGCAACGATGACTCAGCCTTGGAGCTAAGAACGATGCCCACCCCAGCTTGACCAACATTTGCCGCATCAGCGAGTAACCAATAGCGAGAGGACAAGCTGGGCGCAGTTAGTTCAATAACCACCTGAACGTCATTGATTCAGACACGCAACACATGACAGTGCGTAAAGTGTCCAACGTACTTGCGAGTGCAGCCTGTTGACATGTTCGTCTCGGAGTGCGAATGTTGGACACCGCAAGGGAAACGGAATAGTATGGCCTTATATGGAAGTGGGGTCGATATGCGTTCAGTGGGTGGTGTGGGAAGGTGGTTGCAGATGGTAGAACCGCAGTAGCATGGCCGCTGCTGCTGCAAAGTAGGCTGGAAATTATGGCAATGTTAGTAATGAGGTCTGGAGGGAAGTAAGAGAAACAGGTGGAAAGAAATGAAGGGAGACGCAAGCAGTAGCGTGTTTTCGCATATTTGCCCTGCTGTATGCTGTAAAGCTGCTTGACGGTCGATGCAGGATATGGTTGAAGTTTGGGAACATTTTCATGATTTATGTGGGCTTAGATACTGCCAGAGCCCCAAACCTAGATAGGAGGACGATTACGCTCCCCAGACAAAGCCTTTTTCTCAAAAGCCTGTCTGTAAGGCAGATAGACGGTGACAATTATTTCGTTTAATGATCTGAAAAACGAACAATGATTGTTCACGGGCTAAAAGCAAGTGGATGGTTGAGGTGAATACGATGAAATCACAATATATGTGGGTCATCTACCGAGCGTCTACCGAAATGAATATTTTGATAAATAGCATCTGTGTAAAATTAAAATAATCTAGTGTAAACGTTCAGAACTACACTGGGGTGCAGCGGTCGCTGATATAAGGCGTGAGAAAAGTAAAGTATAAATAAATAAATAAACACACCCTTTATTCTCGATAACGCGACGCACACCTATACAGGCATAATCTTCTTAACATAACAGTGTGGTAACAAATGTACAAAAATACATGTTTTATATAACAGTGAATGTATGTGTAAGGGTGTGTATAACTATGTAATTGTTCTGTATCTATCTGTGTAGCTTTTGCTTGTAAGTGTGTTGCTGTTTTTTATCTGTTTGATATCGTCAGGAATGTGAGAATAAACGATTTATGTCCGTGGGTTGGATAGCATTATCAGGATATCCACTGGGCAGTGACTTTAGTTTGTGGTGAGTCACATCCGCCACATCATGGTATTGTTAAACGCACATTATGGCTTTTTATAGGGAGAACGCTCGCCGGGCGAAAACCCAACCCGTCCTGGAACACTGCAGCCGAACTATGTGCTGGAACGGGTTAAACCCGAGAAGACTGTTCGGCTAGCCAGCCCATTTGATACATAAATCCTGTAGAACAGCATGATTGGCGTACTCCACAATAGAGGAGTTTAGGTAACAAAGTGCTGGGAGCTAAGAGCAAAATCTAATCGTTTTTTTTTATAAACGTCCAATGTAGGGGAGGATACAACTGAGTCTGGGAGGGCGTTCCAAAGTTGGCAAAAACCCGAAGATATGAGTAATTCCGTCAACACTCTAGGCGGCTGAATTGTTTCTTCAATTTCAATCAGTTACCCCTGAGCTGCGTGTTGTGGCTAAGTTTCAGCAAGTGGTGGCATACGTGGTTGGGGTCACTCAATATCTGATACGTTAATATGAGGTCGCCGCGCAGCTTTCGGTAGCGTCCGCTGAAAATTCCCAGTAACTTCAGCCTTCGGTGGTAAGAGTGATAGCGCAGACCGTTTACATTCTTTGTTGCTGTTCGTTGTGGTGCCTCTAACGCCTCTAGGTCGCGCTTCAAACAAGATTGCTAACCTTGGATAGCATAGTCAACATGTGGGCGCACGTAGGAATTGTGCCTCATTGGGAAGATTGATGGGTCAAATCTCCCGAATGCCCTTCACAGCATGACGACATGCTGGTTGCCTCTTTTCGCAGCTACCTCAGCCTGTTCTGAACAGTTGAGATCACTCTGTACGAGCACACCAAGGTCACGTTCCTGGGAGCTGGTCTGTAATCCTTGTGCCCCAAGCAAATACGTATAGTCCTGTCTATGGCGTAATTGTACAACGCGACATTTGTCTACGTTGAATGGTAGGGTATTTTGAACTGATCAGTCCGACATGGTGTTAAGATCGCACTGGAGCCGTTCGTGATCGTCCGGTCCTCTGATCCTTCGCCATATCTTGATATCATCAGCAAAAACTAGGAAATCGGCGGCAATTGATCTCGCCAAATCGTTAATGAACACCAAGAATAGACGAGGTCCAAGTACCAAGCCTTGTGGTACACCATACACCACATCAATTGCATCAGACAGTGATTCTCGGACTCTCACCTCTAGCCGCCGTTCGTATAGAAAATTGCTAATCCAACTCCGGATTGGGTCACCAATGCCGTAGTTCCAAAGCTTCTGAACAAGAATTCGATGGTCTAAGTGATCAAATGCTTTTGAGAAGTCCAGGTAGATGACATCGACTCCTGCGCCATCATCAATGGCTTCAGTCCAGCTATTACGTGCAACTAATAGGTTAGTTGTACATGACCAAAGCCATGTTGCTTTAGGGCTATTGTTATGGCTTTCCAGATACTGCATCAGCGCATCTGTGATTATTGTTTCCATAACGTTGCATAGCACAGGAAGTAGCGTTACTGGATGGTATTTGGTAGGGTCTGTGCGGCTACCTATTTTTTGTATAGGAATGATGACCCATCGCTTCCATACTGGTGGAATATGGTTCTCTTCTAGACATCGCTGATAGAAAACAACCCGTGGTTCTGCTAGATCACTAGCTACTGCCTGTAGAGCTTCTGGTCAGATGTTGTCGACCCCAGGAGAACTGTGGATACGCAATGATAACAACTTTTTCAACACAGCTTCCGTAGGGAAGGTACGGTTGTATAAACCTGACGGTGGAGTAAAAGAAACGAAGAGAATATGTGGGTTGGGTATCCGTTGGAAAATTTGGGAGTACTGAAGCCGGAGGAGATCGGCTGCTTCCATTGCTGACCACGTGCATCCATCAGCTGTGACCAGTGTTGGAATCCGGCGCTTCACCTTTCGAAGGTCGTTAACGTGCCTTTACAGTGGTTTTCGGTTCGTGCATAATCGCTTCATTAACTCCTGCTGATGCCTGCCGTGGTTCTCGCGGACCAATTTCACACAGAAGTTACGATGTGTCACGTATGCAGTCCAGGTGGCAGCATTTGGGCAGTCCTTGTGAGCTGGCTATGCCAAACCCCTCAGTGACATACATTTATGCGTTCTACTCCTCAGAAATAACTAGTAGTCGTTTTTACCTTGGAAGGAGTTCTGTACTGGTGCGTGCGCTACCAATGTACTAATCGTCCTTGTGAACGTTTCCCAGGCAACATCTAGGGGGCATTCGGTTAATAAAAGCCAAGATGTATCCTTAACAAGCGTAGCTAACACATTATAGTGTGTGACAGTATGCACTTTATCATCCTCCTTTTCAGGATATGCCGCATAGCATACATAGTCCATGATTAGAGTAACATGGCCACTGCGACCCAGTGATGTGCTTGTAACTATCCCGTCAATCATGAGTTCTTTGTTAGTGAGCGCAAGCTCTAGTATCGATGGCTTGTTAGCAGTTCGAAATCTGGTGGAAGAGGTTACGTGGTTGTACAGAGGGTGGCTAGCAATTAGCTCTTGCAAACAGGCTTTAAACTGCGCACCGTCGGTTACTGACGTTTCTATGCCATGCATGTTAAATTATCCAGCCATAAGAATGTTGGCGTGGGACTTGTTCAAAGCAAATTGAAAGATGTGGTTCAGTTTGAACGATGGTAAATTACGGCTAGTAGACATATGCCCTTGTTTCGCAACCATATGCGGCACCAAAGCGAATCAGTAGTGCGGATTTCCGGATGATCCATTATTTCATATCGGAGGTTTGTATTATAATAAAGAATCACACCACCACTCCCTCCGGTTCTATCGTTCCAAAGCAGCGACATAACGGGTGAATAGATCTCAGAATCGATTATCTCAAGGTTTAACCAGGTCTCTGTAATCATGACGAGGTCCCGCGCTTGTGAGGCATGGATTTCTCTAAGTTCGACCAACACTTAGACGGCCTTGGGCGTTTGTGCACATACAAGCTACCCCTTGCAGCATTGCAGGCTAAACCCGAATACCAATCGCATCGCAGACGGAACTCCACTGGTTGCGATCGTCTTGCAACTTGCCTTTTATTGTGTCAGCTTTGGACTCGGGAACATTGGTGCAGCCTAAATTTAACGCAGCGTGGTTTTGTCTTGCGTGTGTCGACGTTACAGTTTTTGCTGGCAATGCAGACTGATTAAAAAGGCATCAATGGATTTGAGGGTGAAAGCTGCGTCGACCCACGTGTGCTCGGTACAGGAGATGGATCTACGAGTGTCACTACCGGTGTGTTTGTCGAGGCAATCGATGCGTAGGTTACCTGCTTGTTATCTGTACCGGATTGACTCCGGCTCTGATCTGTCGGTCTCATGGCTAAGACTCCATGCGAAGCGGCTACGGATGGAGGAGTCGAAGCAATCAAGTTCGAGGCTTGTCCGCTTATGGGAGTGAGGTGACCCAGAGGATTTAAAGAGACAGATCCTGCATGGCATTTGGAGCGCCTGAAACATTTCCTGATTGACTGCATCCATAGTGCAATTGCACTGCCCCCTAAGGCTTTGATTTGCATCTATAAGCCGATTGAACAGGCTCATGAGTGCAAAGGAATTGCATCCGGTATCATATATACGCACCAAACGCGCACAGTGAACTCAGTAATGAGTTAGCCCAAAGCAGCCAATGACGATAAACTTAGTAACCCTTGCATGAATGTAATAGTTAGTGGTGTGTGGTACTGACGCGTGGTCGGCATAGCCTGCATACCGCAACAGTGGCAAATCTGAAGCTACTTTTACGCAGGTTAGGGGCACAAGCTTGTCCACACACTTGATGCGACTGGGTATAAGTGGACTACCTTGTAGTTAAAAGAATACCAAGTTAAGGGCACAAGTTGGGGATGAGGGCTGCGGACAAGATAATGCGACAACACATTAGCTAACTTATGCCTATATAATTTTACAAGCATGTTAACGCATTGTACCAAACTTTTACCTTGGCAACTTTTCGAAATCGTATGCTGTGCATTCAAGATTGCAAGGCTACGAACACTGTTTTGGTGTCCTTGACACTCTCATTGGTCATGGAACGTTTGCCAATGGGACACCGGTTGGAAGCCCCGAGAATAAGAGACAGACAGTCCAATCAAAGTGGTCGAGCACCACCTTCTGTGCTGCCCTGATGCGCGGCTGAAGAAAACCCTGATGATTTCCCTCCAAACTGAAACTGTCCAATGGAAAACTGTGATGTCTGTCTAAGGAGGAGATCCTAGCTACCACATGATCCGAAGCTTACGCCGTAACCAGTGCGGACAGACATACTAAGCCCCACATGAAGCGGTCTATATTTATTGATCGCTAGCTGCTACCTGGTGGTGGCTTATTTCAGAAGCCTAACCATGGTGGCGTAGACAGGCATTCTTCTAACTGGTATTCCGTAGCCCCTTAGGTCTGAGGGAGTCGGGCAGGCCTGCATTTGCGGTTGGTCAGGCAAGCGACGTGGCTAGGACACTGCACACCCTACGCTGAATTAGCAATGGCTACTAGGCGGTTGGACAATGTTGTACGATTGTTATTGCGACGACCATGGGGGACATTGTTCCCACTGAAGTAGGTAGACCAACCTGAAGCTGAACAACGAATGTTCTATGGGTGCTTACTTCTATCACAGTTGATGACTAAAGACAAACTAAGATTATTCCAAGTGTGGCAGTGACATGACATCAGTGAGTGTTTGTTTGTCTCCACACCCATGGGCGACCTTGTTAATCAGTTATCGCTTCAATGTCTCCATGTATGGCGTTACTTAAAGGTCATAGGGACCTATGTATTCATAAGCTAATTAGGCTTTACTTCCCTATGAGCAACCATGCATGTTGAGACGCTTTGACGAGTGGCTGTTCAAATGGCAACGTTCCAAGCACAGTCAATGCAGATGGGACCCCATATTACTTCCGTGGAATGGAATGCTATCCTCGGCATTACTCAACAACGGAACGCCTAAGGGGGCTACAAAGACTACCGTATTTATAAATACCACATCGTCCTGCAAGACAAAACACAAAGGCCGATAATTAGTGGCGGCGCACGCATTTTACTCTAGTGATTCAGGTGAGTAGTTGGAACAGACAAACACCGTTGTCTCACCCACGGGCATTCCTACAGCAGGTTTGCAATCATTTACAAATGGCAACCGCGCCCACTAATCCTGTTATGGACCACTGTTTCAGCCAGTCATGTGTGCACGCCGTCACACACGTTGTTATCGACTTGGCAACTACTCGGAAACATTTTGTCCTTGGAAAGTAGGTAATTCCGGAGGCATTGTTGAAAGAAGAAAATTGCTCCAAACTTTATGCTTACAATGCGTATGCAGTGTTTGTTGGCGAGTCACTTCAGGGCCGTAGGGTCACCTGGTATTTCAAGCTTATCAATCACATGGAAGTAGTGTAAATATTATGTTGAAACGCAGGATTGACATGCATCTTACGACCTTTAAATAACCTATGGGTATTGAAGCAGTAACTGATTACCGAAGTGGCCAACAGGTGTGGAGACGAACCAACACTCATTACTGTCGTGTCACGGCCACACGAGGAACCCTCCCAGTTGGAACAATGGCTACAGATCCAATGATGCTCTTAACTACCCAGCGAACCTGACCTTACCATACAATGCGCCGACTACATCAGCAGTACGCAGCTACCCTATTCATATGCGCGTACGACCAACTGAAACAACGCGGCACGGAAACTTTGTAGCTGTAAAGGTTTTACAATTCCTATTTGCGAACAAGTCCTAGCTTTACCTCCTCCATACGAAGTACTGTACTGTTTCTGATGACCTCACACTTCCTTAACCATCCCATGTATTTTATAAACGAAATCGCACACGTATCGATTCTCCAGATTGCTCGCAGTGGCACGAGTACACTATGCATACCGTATCACGTGTGGCCAGCTAGGCAAGCGAGCAAGGAAGGCAACCGTACAGCCCACTCGTAAGTCTCGAAAGCTTCTCGTCCGACAGTCTGCAAGCGCTGCAGCCTCAACACAATCAACTAATCCGCTTCTTATTACAACTCACTTAGCTGTTATCTCGCTCGCGTGGAAGTGAAACCTGCTTACGCCAGATTGGCAGCATGACCAATCACGAAGTATGTCTCCGATTGGCTGATCAATCTCGACACCACAGAAGTGTGCTGGTACGCCGATTGCGATCAACAGTTAGGCGACCGAGCAACAGAGCCAACCGTACAGCGAAGCCACAAGCCTGCTACCAGGCTGCAGGTACTTTTAAACAAGATGACAATGGTTCCAAAGTGTGCTCTTGTTTAGAACTATCGGCACATTCCGTGCCGCACCAATGCGCGCCTGAAGGAAATCCGAG
The DNA here is from genome assembly GCA_944474145.2 of Dicrocoelium dendriticum. Lineage (NCBI taxonomy): Eukaryota > Metazoa > Platyhelminthes > Trematoda > Plagiorchiida > Dicrocoeliidae > Dicrocoelium > Dicrocoelium dendriticum. The sequence continues at coordinate 177,602,132 of OX104063.1, forward strand.
GCGTTCTCTCTTAAGTCAAACCGTCCAATCGACATGACCGCAAGCGTCCCGTGGGACTGCACGTGCGCACAGCGTCACACTTGTTACTCTACCCTTTGGTGTAACCGCAGACTCGACCCCAAAGTGGACCGTGTGATACGCAGCGGACCCATGTGGTCCAAAGCACACGAGAAGTTTACACGGCCACGAGTGCGGACGAACAGGTAAACTACCAGCTGAAGCGATCGATAGTACTGGTTCACTAGCCGTTTCTTTGTCGTGCTATTGTTCTACAGCCTGGCGATGGGTACCATGTTCTCGTACTGAGCCATTGTAGCACCAGTGTAGCACAGCGCATGAGCTGTGGCGGAATTAGTAACGTGCGCATGTGCGGTTGGCCTATCGCGCACGTCTTAGGATAGGCGGCGCGCACTCAGCCTAGGCAAGAAAGGGCACGCGCTAGGCTGATTTATCAATGCCTGCTGTGCGGTTGGCTAACCTACCCGTAGAGAATTCTAGGGGGCACTTGGAGGCGAAAGATTTTTAGGGGGGCCACAGGAAGGCATATTGTGAACAGGCGGTTGCCATAACACGAGTAATAATATTCACGTAAAAAATTTTCTGAGTTTCCGCGCCCTAATCTCTCCTGTGCATTTATTAAGGTCAGAGGTATCATACAAGATGAAGAGAACTTCTTCCAACTGGTGCAGCGTCAAGTATACAAGGATGAGCTAGTACTTATGGAGGAAACGGCAGTGAATGAGTGGTGTCTCAAAGACGTCATGAAGAGCCCGTTGAGAGGCTTATGTCCTGAGTTGCGTAACGGTTTGTTTTGTGCTGTCAGGAGATTTTCATGTTACACGTTGGAATGTTGCGCGAAGTTGCCCATTATTATACCCGGGTTGCTTGTCAATTACTAGCATTTATTGGAAGGCATTCAGCAACTGCACAAGTACTAGTCAGTATTCCGAGCAAGTACTTGATTGTTCACGGAGCACCAGCTGTGAAACGAATCAGAGGAAAGTGTCGGATATGAAGAGGACACTTAGCCCCTGGTGGATGACAGAGGATGGCCCATTGCACCTCAATAACTGCTTCAAACACTTTGGCAGGTGAATATTCACCTACAACACTCACGATCTCAGAAATGTACCAGAATGTATCAGAATACAGAAACGTACCGTAAATCTAATGTCACTCAGGGACGAAGACCCATTATGTCGTTTTGCGCTCAATATATTTTGCGTCGGTAAATCGTTTGTCCAGGAACTTCTTAAATTCCGACACCAACTTTGCCTCAACTACGTGCTGCGGCAGGTCGTTCCATACATACACCACTCTGCGTTCGGAACAAAGTTGCTGAACTACCCGCTTCAAATCCGGTACGACAAGCTTGTACCGGTGTCCTCGTGTGCTGCTTCGTGTGCGCAGAGGAAGCAGCGCTCTCAATATTGGGTACTCTCCCAGATGTAATATCCGGTGCGTCATGATGAGGTCAACTCGCCTTCGACGATAAGCTAGGGTGTACAGCCCTAGTTTCTTACACCGGTCTTCCTACGGCATACCTGGTAAGTTGGGAATCAGCCTGGTGGCTAAATGCTGTACTCGCTCTATCTTTTCTGCCTCCCCTCGGGTGATAGGATAATGCGCGGGAGAGCCATACTCTCGCATTGGTCGTATTATTGAGACGAAGAGGCGAGTGGCAATCTCTTCGGACCAAGTGCTGAAGCTGCGCCAGAGCGCCCAAAGCATACGAAGGCTGTTTTGGTAAAGCGTATTCGTGTTGTCCATGGACTTTAGGTCGTAGCGTGAGAGCACACCGAGGTCGCGCACGAAAGGCTCGGGATGCAACGGTTGACCAGCCACCGTGTAGATTCGACTGTACTCACACTTACCCACCCTCATGAATTGCGACTTGACCAGATTGATCGGAAGCTTGACCTCTGCAGATCACGTAGAGAGGCGGTCGAGGTCCTGCTGAGTCAGGTCACAATTATTGGGTGTGCGGATTACTTCCCACCACTTCAAGTCATCTGCGAACAACGCACAAGGTGATTGGAGTAGCTGAGGCACATCGTTTACATGGATGAGAAACAAATCGGCCCCAGTACAGTGCCTTGGGGCTCACCATTGCTCGATGGATACCAGTCGATTAAATGGTTGTCCACCTGGACCCTGCATTTTCAATCAACAAGGAAATTCCTGATCTATTGGTGCAGCGAGCCACCAACACCGCACACCCTCAGTCTGCCGAGGAGCATTGCATGATTTACCTTGTCAAAAGCTTTACTGAATTCAATATAAATGACGTCGACCGATTTGTCTTGGTTCAGCGCTTGTAACCATATGTGTCTCGTCAACAGTAGGTCGGTGATGCACGAGCGACCTTTTACGAAACCATGCTGGGCGGGTGTCAAGAGGTTTTTCGACTATAGAAGCTGCAGAAGCCTCTTCTTCACGATCTTCTCGAGCGTCTTTGTGAAAAGAGCGGTCAGGCAGATCGACCGGCAGTTATCCACTTTGCTTGGGTTACCACCTTTCGGTATTGGCTTTACGACTGAGCATTTCCAGTCGCAAGGTAATATTCCAGTGTATAGTGACCTGTTGAACAGCTCAGTTACAGAAGGCGAGATGATGGCCGATAGGGACTTGAGAATCAGTGGGTGGATTCCAGTAGGCTTCGTCCTGTCAGCACTTTCTAGAAGCTTGCGTACATTTTCAATGCTGTAGTCTAGTTCAGCGGGAGCGGTACTCCTCGAACTCGTTACAGACACTTGGTCACTTGCAAATAAGGATGCGAAGTGTGCCATCAATGCGGACGCACGATCTGTGCTCGAGGTTAGGGGCTGTCCATCTGAACCTTCCAACACTGGAACATTGCTTGCAGGCCTCAGGCGCCGCTTCACGTAGGCGAAGATCCACTTGAGAGCACTATTTACGGCAGTTGCAAGCTGCTCTTCGAAGCTTCTGCGTTTTTTCTTTTCGCGTTGTTGCAGAGATTTCGCTGTACGTTGTACGCCTTATAGTCCTCGTCAGAGCCAGATAACACGAATTTGTTCCATAGTCTGCGTCGTCGTCGGGCCAGTTTGCTTTCCTCTTTGTCTAACCAATGTGATTTGATTAGCCCAACTTTCCGATACTTGAGGGGTACAAGTCGGGTGCAGAACGATTCCACTCCCACTTTAATGATAGTCCAACTGGTTTCAGTAGACGAATCCTCTGGCAAAGACCAGTCCATCTGGCTCCCTGCTCGAGTGAGGCCATTAAAGTCCGCTTTCCAGTAGTTGAAGACTGGCTCCAGCGGGGGAGTATACGGCAGCGGCATTTCCAAGCTGGCTATGATCATCGAGTGGTCACTCGCTCCCAGAGGCTCTAAGAGTTGAATGTCATGTACACGTTTGACAGCTGAGCGAGAAAGCTGATTGCCAACGCTCGCGCGTTTGCCACCAATCGTGCTTGGGAAAGACCCTGCGAGCGTGTTACCAGGGCCCAGCCGAAAGCTGATGAAATCGCGCATCAGACAGCAGGCGTGTTGCCAAGGCCTGACCGGAAGCTGATGAAATCGCGCCTCAGACATCACGTACCTTGCCATGCCCCGGGTAGGTGGACGAAGACTGGAGTGCCCGAGCAAGATGGTGAACTGGACAGATGGAGCGGACAAGCATGTGTGGAGCGTGGGCTTACAGCCAAATCCGCCTGGTGATACCGACATATAAATATGAGCGTTCTCTGTCCTAATACAACTCTGGTCTGCTGAGTCTTCTTCTGTCTTCATTCCGGTCGGGTTTGCCAAGACGTCAAACAGAGCACGCGTAAGGGCGCAGATTTAGCAGCAGGCGTGAATCAACCGGTCGATTGCGGGCGCAGCGTTATAACAACGTTGCTCACAGCTGGTCAAAAGCAGGTCTAAGCACGATGGGGTCGCACGCGCAGTTACGCGTGTCGGTTGGTTGATGTGCTGTGTGGCCTCAGTTTCAAATATCAACTCCGTACACTTCCTCTCTACTTCACAATGGCCGGAGGAAAGTTCAGCCTCAGGCCACTGTATTCGAGTAAGTCGAAATCGCCCATGAGTAGGGACAGCTGACGACTCATGTCTTGATTTCCGGATACTCCGAACCTGCCCGAGCGTTGATAGGTCATCCTAACAGTGTCATCCCACTACTTTGATCTTCTGATGTTCTTATTTGGAATTATAAAGGGCATTTCTTGTATAAAATTATGTTCTCGAATTTCTCGCTTTGTGCCCAAGATGTAACATATAAAGAGCGGTTAGTTGCAACTAACTGGACGTATCGCTGATAAATCACCATGTCACACTCCATTTTACTGGTGCGTTCATTACTTACTCTTTCTCTTCGTTACGGCCATCCTACTGGACACGTCAAGCATTATCTACTTGACTCGTTATATACCTTTGTACTGCCATTTGCGATTGTGGAGTACGTGTTCACAGGCAGTTAGGTGAGAATTTGAGTGTCAGCCACCTCCGGGAATTGTGGGTTTTGCAGGTTCAAGTACCGTGGGAAGGAAATGAGGTGTTGCTCGCGTATATGCTGTGTCGGCCAAGTACCTTTGCTGGAGAAGAGGCAGTGCAGTGGACAAACAATGATGCCGAGCAACGATGGAGCGACTCCCGTACCACTAAACTAGGTACGGGATACGAATTCAGTTGACGCGCACCGACTTGCGTGTCAGTTGCCCTTACGTTCGGTCCGCACTAGGCCGACCATGCATGTACGTACAAATCAGTCGATGCAAAATTCCGACAGCCCGGTCGCAATATCTCATTTGTTTCAGGGACCACACATGTACTCCAAATCGAGCGACATTTCTGGATGCAGCCTCTCCGACGGTAACTGATTGCAATGTGAGCGATTTGCGGCCAAGGCTGGTGAGCGCCAAGTCACCCTCCGAAGAGTGCTGTAACGGAAGTTAGTGCTCGCAAGAAATAAGCGGGCATCTTCACACAAGTGAAGTAACCGCTCACCGTTATCATTACGGGAGCCTACACTGTGCTGACCGCCCTGATGCATTTCATCAGTGGACAACTTTCCAAGCTATGTGTTCAGATCCCCAGCCAGCACAACAATGTCTGTGTTTCTGCTGTGGCGAAGGAGCTGCGTCGGTTGGCCTCTAGCTAACGTGTATAATGATCAGTGATGACTGGGATCATGAACTCGGTGTACTGCATCCACCATGAGGGTAAGCGACGCTTGTTGTAACAAAGCAGGGCCTACTCGCCTTGTAACAAAATGGCCACCGTTGTATTTTGGCACTAGCCCTCTCAGCAGACCGCCGCTCAAGACGACTCTCTGTAACCCAAGGCGGCCACCTTCTAACTGTATTGCGGTTGCGCAGGCCTCTTTTGTTGCTCTAATCGCAAGCCTGTCGCATTGCCCCCGTCATACGCAACCATGCCCTTGTGATTGCATCGCCATCCGGACACAGAACTGTCGTATGCCCGAGTGGTTGTAGGTCGTGTAAAAGCTAGGGCTACAACAGTGCCAAACTAGCAGTAAGATCGCTAATGGAGTGTCGCATTAGCTTGTTCGCTGCATCCACCCTCAACTTGTGCCTTTAGCTTGGCATTCCTTTTTCTACATGGTAGTCCACTTATACCCAGTCACATCAAGAGTTTGGACAACCTGTTGCCCCTAACCTGTGTAAAAGTAGCTTCAGATTAGCCAGTGTTGCTGTATGCAGGCTAGGCCGATCACGCGTCAACACCACACACCACCAACTATTACATTCATGCAAGGGTTATTAAGTTTATCCTCATTGGCTGCTTTGGGCTAACTCATTACTAAGGTCACTGCGCGCGTTTGGTGCGTATAAACGATACCGGATACAATTCCATCGCACTCATGAGCCTGTTCAGTTGGCTTATAGATGCAAATCAAAGCGTTAGGGAGCAATTCAATTGCACTATGAATGCAAACAAGCGGGAAAAATTGTTGCTCACTAATTCGGCTTAGCGTCAGAGCTTACTTTGGCTGCTTGAAGTATTACCGTTGCTATATTTACCTCCGTGGGATTGATCTTAGTAATTACAAAATACGCGTTTAGCTCAGTCATCACATCGCAGTTTTTCATGAGCAAAGATATACTGTTGACAACTGGAATGACTTGACATGGACAAAATCTTTCTTCTGTACAGCAGTAATGGCTAAGTCAGTGGGTAGTGAGCGGTGCTATATCACATCTAGTAACTAATTCACGATGGTCGTTACCATCCCCCGTATCTCAGTGGTCTCAACCAGGTACTGGCAACAGTCGAGTTGTGGGTTCGAGCTCTACCTGGGTCCGATGGAATGCGCACTGCGGACGATTCCCGAAATGATGAAGCGAGCGTACAGTGCTTTTCCGGGCGTGTGACGGCTGTCTGAGTGAGTCTAGATGTGACGAATTTCTACCTAAAACCAAATTGTGTCAGCAACTTTGTTTTTTTTTCTCTCATTTCTTGGACAGATATACGTGCACATTGTGGAAAGTCTGATCTAATGCAGCTAGAACAGTTTACCCCGAGCTTAAGGACTTTACTGCAATTGGCTGCGCAACATCGGCGACATTGAACCACTGGAATGATAGTCATCCTCTTATCGTTTGGAGCAAGGTCTATCTGAGCGCTCACCTTGATGAGTGTTCTATGCGCCAGGCGTGACGCGCAAACACGTCAAAACGCGCACACGAATTGAGTGTTGTTCAACTGCACCAACGTCAGTCGGTGGAGACTGATGGAGGTCGTAACGCGCAGACTGTTGGGTTCAGCGATCAAACGACACGCAGTTGAACACACACACACACAAAGCGGCCGCGTGTGTTGATCGGCCTGCCCTAAGCGACGATGTAGGTGAAGCGCTGATAAGCGTCCCTAGGGCTGTTCAGTTGATGAGCGAAGCAAAATGATTGTATTTTGTTGTTGCAAGCTACAGGGATGGTTGCCCCGTAGTTTGTGAGTCCTCACCTTCTTCTTCCGAATGAGACCAACGTCTTTCACGAACATCTCCGGTTTGATGTAGTGACACACGTAGAATTCGGCAAAGAATATGTCAAAAACTTGGAACTGGAGCAAGTGTAGAATCCACAGTTTAGCTCCAAGTGGTGGGAAGCACTGAGTAGAGCTCATCGAACTGGTCCGAATGAGCGCACGCACAATATTGTGTGGGGATAATTAGAGTGGCCACAGAGGGCAAAGCGAGAGCCGAGTTAAAGTGCGGACGTACAGTGTGTTCACGTGCATGAATCCAAGGATCCTATGGACGCTTCCCATCGGCAACCCTGAAGCTGGAGGACCAGGAGACTAAGTTCGTCTGACCTATAACCATTGACCAAACTAGTAGGAGTAGCTCTCAAGGGGTTGGGGGGTACCCAGTATAGCTTAATGGGTCGAAGAGGTATACAGACCTGCGCATCACGCTAAAATTCTATCTCTTAGCAACGGATATAGCTTTTGCACGTTTTCGACTTTAGTGATGAGGCAAAGTAATCAGCAAAAGGCAGTTATTACTCACACCAAGTGCCTGCTCAAATCAACCGAAACGTTACTGTCGTATTTGTTTATCCAAAGAGCCCAACTATCGACTACTCAGTAACACAGCTTATGCATGCGGCGGTGCTGTGTCATCCGTCACGAGCATTTTTCGGGAAATAAAAGATATGAGTGGACCTGTAGGACTAGGAAATACCAGTCCGAGACGATGCGCTTAGTGGAGCGCAGATATCAGAAGGCAAATGAAGTCCGATACAGCGGATTATGTTCGAGGGGCTACCTGAAGGCGTGGACGGGTGAAGCGAGATAGGAGAAAGCGTCACCACATTAACTAACAAAGTGGACGAGGATCTAGCCGGATATATGGCCAACATGACCGTAGTATAAGATTGTCACTGGCACGATTGGAGTACGCCTACGGTAACGGATTGGAACGCTGGCCAATCGAACGGATTTGCGTTGACCGGATGGCGCTAGCTTAGCCCGGGGTACGCGCTGGTGAGACGGAAATTGAGCGAGAGTGAGAACGATCCTAGCCGCACGTATTTGGGTAGACGCTGAGCCCTCGGAACGGGCGCACACGAGAAGGGGTTTCGGTAGACGCGTGCTAGTGACTTAGACGCGAAGGCTGCCCGGCTAACGACGCACACAAAATCACGTGACCGACCGACTCCCACTGAGGCGAAGAGGAAAAATGGCAAGTGGTTCTCTGAAGACTCTTTTACGACCAACAAAGGGTAAATCACAGCCAATGCTATGGGTCACTAAGTTAGGGAAAATTGCTACCATGACGAGGTGGTAGTTCGCAAAAGACCATTGTCACAAGGTGCGCAGTTGGGCCGCGTCTCGGAGTGGCTGAACGCTGCTGCGTTATGGGAAGGACTTGGACCTCGCTTTCCACAGCCATTATGCCGGAGTTTCGGGGGCGTTTTTGCGGGGATTTTTGACGGGCCCGTAACAATAAGGGAGCTTATTCAAGGAAGAATAAGGTACTGTTGGTCAGTAATGAAATTGTACATAAAAGATTGGAGTTACCTTTCGTGACGCTACAGAGCTGCCCTAGAAGGCTATGCGAAAGAAGCCTTCGATGTCGAAAATGATAGGGAAGGAAGGTTCGTCAAGCAAAACCCTGACGAGTGAAAGTATGTGTGCGTTCGCGTCAAATTGGGGTTTGCCGAAAATCGGAGTCCGCTGTGCCGTTTGTTATTTGTTATTTCTTAATTACAGGGCTGGGTGCATTTCGATGAGCCCGTGGTGCTAGCTTGTCGGATTTCAAAGAAACTGACTGGCCGAGAGAAAAGGCCGACAGGACCTCAACCTCCGCTGCTGCGAAACGAGGCGCTTGGGAGTGGCCCCGCCTCCCGCCGCGCCCCACTTAGCGCCATAACGACCCTCGTTCCGCTTTGGCGTCCGAATGTTCGTTGACTGTGGTGATCCTCGAAGACATGGCTCGCGAGGGCCCGAGCTCTTCTTGCGGAGGACAAAAATTCTGCGTTGTCGGAGTTAGCGATCCGCAGTGTACTTATGTATACGTGATGTTATGAACTGGGAGAAATCACTTTTCCCCCATAGATTTCACGGGTTTGCGTTTAACTACAGTCATTGCGAAATGATGCCGAATTTAAATAACCACCTGGAAAGTATTGTCTCGGTTGATAAAATATCACGACTTAGTGCGTAATTTCCTTTCAGTTGTCCGTCACAGAGATACAACTTTAGTAATGAGTGGCGTGAACGTGAATATCAGTTACTGGTCTAAGTTCAGTAACTAGGATGGCTTGGTTGGTCCCAAAGCGATCGTGGGCATTTAGGAGGTGTTGTCCACACACCTACCGCACGGCTACTTTACTGTTATGCCTCAACTCGGTGCTCGTTCTGAATCAGCAAATTAAGGACAGGATTCCAGGGTCAAATAATTTTTCGAAGTCTAATGTTTCTTGTTCGTGTCGACAATGACATACCGACCATTAGAAGACTGTCCTAGTGAGCAAAGAGGCGTTGTCCAGTTTGGCTGTATATAACAGTTGCCAACTTCGTGTCTGCACATCTGGTGTCTTCGAACCACCAGATCAAAGCGCATGAAGTATGCCATCCCGTCATGCGAAGTTGCTGTCAGTGGCAACCTTTACTCCTGGATCGCGGATTTTCTAGACGGAAGAACCATGCAAGTGGAGGTAAACGAGACACTTTCTCAGACAGTGCACATGACTGGTGGTGTTCCCCAAGGTTCTGTACTTGGGTCTGAACTTTTTAAGCTCTTCATTAACGACCTCCCTGGATTACTTCAAAGTGATTGTCTTGTCTATGCAGATGATCTTAAGTTATGGTCTGAGGTACTCGACCTTGATGCCGCTGATAGACTACAGGACTTGATAGATGTACTGCACCAGTGGTCCATCAAATGGGACTTACCCATCAATTATGAAAAATGCTGCGTCCTTCTAATAGGTGCCTCTGAGTCACTCGATACCTGCCATATTGCTGGTTTCCTTCTCAAGGATGCTGCTCAAGAGAAAGACTTAGGTGCAATAATTGCCTCTAACCTACAGACTACCCAGGATACGCTGATGAGAGTGGCCGCTGCTAACAGGGTATGCTGCGCCATAGGAATGGAATTCTCCCGAATAACACCGGATATCTTCGAGACTCTTTTTATTTCTCACGTACGCCCAATCATCGAGTATGGCTTACCAGCTGTCTTTCCACTCTCATAACTGGAACGTACCCTGATTAAAAAGGTCAAAAGACGTGACTCGAATTTTGGACTTCAAAACCTCTCCTACCCCCTTCGGCTCCAACAGATGAACCTTTTCTCTCTGGACTACCGTCGCCGCCGCGGGGACCTCATCTTCACCAGGCGCATACTAAGGGCGGGACTTGGAAACGAACTACAACAGTTTTTCCAGCCCAGTACAGGAGGTTCGACACGAGCTCACGATTTGAAACTCATTAAACCGAGGAGAATCCAGGTTCACACTGCTGTCGCCCTATTCACCCGGGTGATAGACGACTGAAACCGCTTTCCGGAGAACTTTATTAGTGCATAGTCTGAGGAACGTTGCGAGCAGCTCTTAGATTCCCACTTGTGTAGGATATCAGGATTACACAGTTCTACTGCGATTGCTCCAGCCCACTAGGACATGCTCCTCTTCTGACCCGGAGGTGATGGAGGTAACATGAGAACTCTCTCTGACCTCTACAACTTGAACTCAATGAAGAAGCGTACCTAGACGTAACACACGATCATCAGCCGAAGCGGTCGCCATTCTACTTCTTAAATAGGGTCTATAAGCGCATAAAAATTTGTCTAGTCACTCAGTTTATCCTGGTCTCCTGCTGCATCAGCACATTATGTAGATAACACCAGCTATATATTTGCAATCGCTGATGAGGACCAGTCACGTAGCCTAGTTGCCCAAACAGTAAAGGCAATCGAACATGTGCTTTTACCTCATGTTTTCCTTCATGCCTTTCATTGATGTAAAAGTAATTTGATGACAAGCCACTGAAAATGATCCTGCCCACCAACCTTATCAGGTAAGATGTTGCAGTGCAACCTGTGTATGTCTTATGATGTGGCATGTGAAGTTATATCATCATAAGAAAGGTTCGTCTACTGGGGTCTGCGTATTACCTGGTTTTATCCAGTGGCACCTTGAACTACCTACTTGCTGTTGGAATTATGGAAACCAATTTAGCAAAGTACAGACCACTAGCTGCTTGGTCTCTTAAAGTCTGGACGTAGGTCACCAGCGTCTTACTAAAGAGAGGTTTAAGGTAGTTATGGTACGAAGCATAGTATTTCAATTTACAGTCAGGTAATGATCGGCTAGCCTGAGGGTTTCACCAAGGACATCTTTCCCAAAATATCACAAGCAGCTTAAGGATTTGGCACTTCCCAAAAGACAACTTATCTTTTACGTACAAGGTTATCACTGATCTATCATATACCGTTCACCCTTGCTTTACTGCTCCTCGCCTTCCGTTTCTATCCTTTCGCACGCGCCTGCTCGGTGAGTCACTGTGTGGACGTTCGCTCCTGTTTAACTTCATCCGTCCACGTCTTCTTGTATCCCCTACAAGATAGTCCGCTGTATCCGAGTTCGTTTACCTTCTGATATCTGCGATCTATTAAGCGCACCGGATCGGACTAATATTTGCTAACTCTTTAAAGTAGTGACACCGAAGCGGCCAGAACACGCAACCTTCGATTCTCGGATTAGTTGACATCGTCGGTCTCTATTTGGTGTGAGCACACGGTTGGTATGCTTTCTTGGACTATATTTCTTGAATGCTAAACACTAACACCCTAGAGCATCCAGCCTGAAAATCCATTTTCTAAAGCAAAAATTCGTCCACTTAAAGAGTCTCTTTCTCTCCCTTGATTCTACCTGTCAGGTGATTCCCATCGAAATGTAACTCTATCAGAATTAATCAGAAGGGAGCATTTGGTCGACCCAAGGTGTTTATCTCAGCTCACACGTGTGAGGATCTGCAATTTTATGAGGCATGAATTGCACGCTTGCTGAGTGCAAATCACCTTTCCATTAAGTGCAGTTTTCGCAGGAACCACTTGTTTAAAAATTTAGTGGTTCGGTGCTTTATCACATTCGGGACTGGGTAGAAGTATTGAAATCCCAGATCTGCTGTGCTTATGCCACAATCTCAGTTTACTACAAACATCCTTCGACGCACATAGGCGGTGCGTTGTACGCCTGCCGGCCGCAACTACCAGTTGATGGTTGGCTACATAGAGTACCTTATGACCTTGCCTACAGCAGTTTTATTTCAAGGATCACTCACGCATTTTGCCTGCTATCTATCTCCCGGTTCTGCCTGCTGGTGCTCATGATACCACTACCTCTGAACCTTAAATGTAGCCAAGCCAGCCATCGATATAAATGCAACAATTGCTAATGGTATTGGAAAATTGCATGATCTTGTTTCTGACCCACCTTTAGCAGCAAGTGATCTGGCGGTTATGATCCTCTAGTTGAAACCTTATGCTTCCACTTTTGGTACTGACTTCTTGACCACTTCTGGTCTCGGCTATGTATTCACTCGGTTTTGTACAGACCGTATTGCTCTTGTCCGAACGTGCATGCGCAGAAACTTTACCATTTGACAGGCAAAGCCAGTAATTACATATGTTTTTGTTAGAATTAGACACAGTACGATCAATTTGTACAGAAGGAGTATAAAGAAGATTATTTGTTCATATCGTTCACAAGGAAAAGTGTGCCGTGACTGATTGGAGAGTCATTTTGAAGTACTCGTTGTATAAATGGATTGCCACACGCAATCACAATGTGGACCGCAATTCACATGGAAGTGAACCTTGGTCACTGCGATCATTGGGACCGTAGCCGCAGCTACTGAAGCAGACGCCGCGTAGTTTGTCAAGAGATGGGGTCCTAGTGAGAAAAATTTACTTGTTATCCACCTGATTGAGGTCGGGCTGCGAATGGTTACTTCAGCCGAAGAGATGCTACTAGTTATAGCCACTAGTAGTTGGTAAACCTTTAATTTATGTGAATGCAGGTCAACCAAAAAATGCATGAGGGCGCACGAAGATGCGTGCTCAGTTTTGCTACCCTGTTGCAACAGCCCAAGGTGCTAGTAGTGAACGTGTCACTGAAGCCTTGTTATGCCAGCAACTTCTGTTGATGACGTTGAATACGGTAGAGCGATATTTGTGAAGGTAACTCATGGCGGTTGGCCGAGACCACAATATATTAAGCGTGCGAACATGGGTGCTTAATAAACTCGGAACGCGTTGTGCCATTAGGTGGGAAGGGAAAACAATCGACGATACAAGGGCATGAGATCTAACGTAACACATGTGAAGGGGTGCAAATGCAGCAGTGGTAAGCCAGTACACTGTACCGGCGCCTCGCTGCCACGCGACTACCACCGGTTGCATGGGGGCTGGATATCCCCAGCGAGATAGTCCACACGTAAGTAGGGTTAAATCGGCGTCCTTCGGAATACAAGACAAACGACTCTCGGCCGACTACGTGGTGTACCAATACTAATCTAACATCGTCGCACTGCCGTATATGGAACACTACTCCTATAGGAAATAATGCTGCCACAGACAGTAAACCCTGAAATGTGGTATAAATGAATACAGAGCAACACATTTTCGAATAGAGTGAAGGCTTTTAAAAGGTATCGTGTACGTAGTATTTGACTTACATGTATCTCCTTCATGGCGACGAATGAGGTACAGTCCAACCTGCTTTGGCGACCACTTGTCTATGGCGACCAGCCGAAAACATCCCCAAGATTTTCTTCTACGAGTAATGTTCATCTGCATGAACCTGTCTATGGCGACCAGCTGTCCAAGGCGACCACATTTATCGGTCCCTTGAGTCGTCGCTTTAGCCGGGTTTGACTACACTTAAATGTACGCATTAGAAGCTTTGTGAACTTTAACGCGTTTTACTTTCACAAACATATGGCTACTTGGCACCTGCACCGATTAATCGAAGAACTCTTAAGCTAACCTGTGAACTCCTCATTGTTCATACGCAGAGGGAATTGCAGCTGAAAACAAGCTTACCATTTTACAACAGTAAACCCCATGCCGGACCAAACATAAAATTACTGCTGTCCATAATCTTACTAATCAACAGAAACTACGAAGACCATGTTCCTTACATTACCTCGATCCGTCAAACTGCGCTGCATAATGACTCGTCGTCGATCACAGAGTCATTATTACCCGGTTCCTCAGTATTTATCTGTCCAATAACTGTAGTTCCCAGTTGGGTCTAGAAAGGAAACACAATTCATATAGTGCTTTAATTACTGTGGGAAATACTTCGCCGTTTTACTCGAAAAGAAATCATTCTGAAGGATGGATCGCATATGTTCACGTAATTCACCCTTGTTGTGCTCGTGCGCTTTGGCAGTTGTCACGCTCGCATGATAGTCCAAGAGAGCCAGGTTGCACCATGAACACTAACATCTTTCTTCGACTCCTCAAAGGAACGCTCGTTGGGTTATCGGCACACAACACGCAATGCCTGACGAAGTACTGAGCTTGGCTGGTAAATAACCCTTGGCTAAGCAGCTAAGACAACTATGGTTCCGGCTCTATAATTTTTGTATACATATTCGTTTCCCGATGCACTTCTTGATATCCACCTTGACCAAATTCATAGCTACTTGTTGTCATGCCCTGGGCTGTTTATTTATTTTATTGTTGTTCGAAACGCTCAACTTATCGCAAGTCTACGTCCTTTTTGGATGTACCGTCCTTCCGCCGTTTCTATCCCAATGTCTCGCTTTATGTATTTCTTTGTTGAGCCGAAGATGATGATTGTATATACCGCAGAGGAAGATAAAGAATAACCCAACTTCGCCATGGCGACGAGCAGTCTGTGTTTCTATGAATCTCATGTAAACAAACGAAATATACATCAGCTTTTGACAACGGTTGTTTTTTCATCGCTTACTTTGATAGCATCTGCTGCGTATTTGGATTGCGAGAATAAATTGCAACTCGGGTTACGATTTACCCTACACTGAACCTCCATAATTTCGATCACTATAACTGTTACTGAGGCAGCTAATGGTTAGATGTTTCCGCGACCAGCACTTCACACCGTAACGGATATCGTACTTATTTGAATAATGAACAATGATTTAGCACGGGTAAAAACACCATATGCTTGACAAGTCTCGTAGCATGAGTGTAGTGAAAATTAAAAGTAAAATGATCAAAGGGTAAGCAAATCATCATTTTAAGTGTGTACCAATTCAACTGCACTCTTGCATAACGATAGTTTGAAATGGGAATGGAATAGTGGGCAGTCATAGTTTACGTACTCTGTTAGAAAGCAAAGATGTACATGACAGCTTTCGATCGTGTGCCGTTTAAGTTGACAGACGTGATATGTTAATCCAGTTTAGGTACGTGCAAGCTATTCCCACGAACCTCGATGTGTGTATCGTCACGGTCACGTTACGAGAGGGCTGATAAGCACACGGCTTCTTCCTCCAAGTAAAGCGAACTATATCAAGTAATGCAAGTGAGAGTGTCATAAAGACGTTTTTAAGCCTTACTGTAGCGGCACGAATGACGTCAGTTGGAAGAGCGTTCCAGATTCGGGACACCGGAGGAAGAAAGCGATTTGTCGACCGTGAAATCAAGTGTAATTCATGGCTAGTTTGAGCTGGTGATCTCTCAGTTTGGTATTTCGGCTCAGCTGCAACAGGTTGCTACAAGGGTGAATTGGGCTCATCAGTGTTAAATAAACCATGATGGGATTTCCACGCTGACGTCGATATTCACCACTGGGCTCTCAAATGCAAGAGGGAATCGGGCCATGGACGTGGAGGGTATTTGGCGAAATTCTTATAACGGTGCCAATGATACACACTTGGAGCTCTTGTCCCAACCAGTGGAAACTGACATAGATTTATTTTGTAGTGCTGCTTGTCTACATTAGTTGGTGCTTGCAACTAGTTTTTACTAACTAACTTAATTTGGGTAGTGACTTAATTCTGAATGAACTTCGATTGGTTCACACAATTGAACTTTATCTAAGTCATATAGATCCTACGGACTACTCACGTCAGTATTACTCTTTTCGGAAATTAGCATAACCACTCGATCGATGTGGGAGAAAATTCGAGGCACTTCATCGTTTTGGACATGAAACCGAGCGCTGTAAACATCCATCAAAACGAGTCTCTGTTGTTTGAATCCGAGATAGGTGAGTGAATAACAGGAGCCTGTAATACCTAGATGATAGCGCTGATGAGCTTAGTCGGTATTGGGCGAAAAACCGATTGCGAAAATTCGTTTGTCAAATAATGCAGGAAGTAAGAAGCGGCTAAAGATTACAAAAATAAAACAATGTGGATAAATTGCATAGGTAGCAGAAGTTACCAAGAGGTTTACAGTAGCATATCTGTAAGTAGTGCTGCCTGGAAGTTAACGTCAGTTGGGTAGATTTCACTGTTATTTCTGCACCAATGCAGTGATTTGCTAGTCAGCTGCTACATCACGTAGTGTCAGTGTGTAGTCAACTCGTGTTTAAGTAGTGGTAAGATGGGGGCATGAATTACAGGCACTGGGAAACAATTCCAGGACTGCGACACTCGAGGATTCGAAAAATCCATCAATTTTCCAGTCGGCTTTACTACTTGGCCAGCTTAAACTGATAGTCTCTCAGGGATGAGTTTTCGCTAAGTAACAAAAGATGGCATCAATCGTGGTTATGGTTTCTCGGGATCTGATACACCATTGTGAGATCGCTCCGTAGACGCCATTAACTTCCGCTACACACTATTAGAGTTTCCAGCCTAAGTTCGTAGGGAGAGGGGATAAACCCTTAAAGATTTTGGTGCCTTGCATTGTGTGGTCTCATGTGCGCTAAGATAATGTTTCAATCAGCACCACTGTGCTTGTGTAGCGTTTTTCATATGCGGCCTCAAGTACGCGCCAAGCATTGGCTGAAAGACTGTGTTGTATAACTTCCTGAACATCCTACACAAGAGGCCAAAATACTAATTTGCTTTCTTTGATGCTCATTCGATCTGCCTCCAACAGCCAGTCATCATGCTTGAGCGATTCGAGATCACTCTCATGAGAACCGCTCTGCAGAATTTGTAGCCTTAGCCGGTATTCATGAGTGCTTTGATGGCATATGCGCAGAACTTTACACTTGGCTGTGTGGAACTGGAGCACGTTCTCGGGGAACCACGCGTTGACTCAATCCAAACCACTTTGTAGCGATATGTGATCTCTCATTGTAGAGATTGAGCGCTATATCTTTAAATTATCGGCGAATAGTAGAAGATTTGGGGAAAGCTCCATTGCGCGATCGTTTATGAATACCAGAAACAGGCTTGAATTGAGTACTGAGCCTTAGAGTATGCCACACCAGAATCCGATTGGATCGGATAGGATGATAGAAACCTCACTTTCGCATGACCTTTTAAGAAACCTTTTCATTTAACCATGAAGTGGACCACGGATTTCATACTTCTAAAGCTCGTGTGGTTGTATGCGATGAACCAGACGGTCAACTAGCTTTTTAACGTTGCGTTAGTCCGAAGCTACTGCCCCCCATCATCGACAAACTCCATCCAGCGGGAACGAGCTATCAGTGGGTTCATGATGCATGATTTAGTTTGGCGAACTCTGTGTTCCACCGGAGCTGGAATGTCGATGCTGTCTAGGTACCCCATCAGTGTCTTGGAAACAACGGACTCCAATACCTTATAAAACATTGGAAGTATTGTGGTCGGCTACTGCCCTGGTAACTTGCGTTAAGCATTCCTTGCTTCCACATAGTCGGAACCTGCATCTCATTAGCATATCTTTGGAAGAACCTAGCCCATTGTTACGCTAAACACGTTTTAGCCAACTTCGGCGCCTATGAACGAATATCATGCTCACCTGAGCAGCCGTACTCATGCAAGAACATCAGCCGTTTTAATATATCTGTGGCGGCAAGGATACGTGGTTTTATGATCGGCGCAGGCAGGAGTTAGATCACAGGATATTTAGGATGGGACGGGTTAAGTGTTGTCCAGGAGCGTTGGTGATCTCTTGTGTCGTTTGCACTAACTCACATTTTGTGTGTAAAGCAGGGATTCTATGCCTATCTGTACGAATTCTGTTTACGTGTCTGTACAGTATCTTGGGGTAAGAGAAAAATCTCACCATATGGGCTTGTTGGTATTTTACTCTATTCTCAAGGATAAGTCTGACGTACTTGTTCAGTGTGTTATCTAAGAAGCCCAAGTGTCCACGCTCCCAGATTGTACGTAGGCGCGCCAAGGTGGGTCCCTCAATGCCATGAATTTCCGATTCCTGTTCCTTAGGAAGGGATTGGTCTTTTTCAAACGATAGCTTTGGTCTTTTGATGTGCCCATTGGACCGGTTGACGTGCTCCCAATAGAGCACTACAGGGAACCATTTGGCCTAGAAAGATCTGTCGTTGTGCTAAAGGAGTAAGACAAGTAATCCTAATTGGTCCCGAAGTAAGATTCTTGGGTGTATACTTCACGATCTTTTGTCTAGTACATTTGGCGGTACAGTAGTGACGCTTGATCGCTGTGGCTCAAAGAAGTACCCGTCCCTACTACATGAACCGTGAGTTCCTCGTTGGTGGACACCAGATCTAAGATGGCCAGTTTGTACCCTATCCAGAAAAGCATTGAAGAAGTGGCAAGATTGTACAATGTTGAACAAGCGAGTAGCTCTTGCAGTTTCAACTTCAATTGCTCCCTGCGAGTAACCGTGACCTTCAGATATTGGTTAGAGGCCTCTACAATGAGAACGTAAGTCTAAAACCTTGTGAGTAGGGTATTCAAAGCGGAAGCTAGAACTTGGTCTATTTCTGACGGATATTGATTGGTGCTACATAATAGGCACCAAACAAATATCGCCTTAGGTGTATGTGGTACGATTAAGAATTTACAGATTGAACACTTTATTCGTTAACGCCAGCGACGTGTAAGTCAGAGCGGCGGTAAAGGATTACACTGCCTCCTTAGTGGGTCGATGTTTGCGCAGAAGTGATAAAGAAATAACGCTTTTATACAGGTAAAAAAGCTAAAGTTTAACAGGTCCTGTAGGTTGGTCACGGTGAAAATGAAAAATATGGAAATGTATCAGTAATAGTAGTTTCAAACTTGTGAACTCACCTTGGTATACGTATTATAAACTCTAGACGCATTGTAAATCCATAAAAATGATGGAATATGGAACGTTGGTATAAATCGTGTCACTTTCTGGTGGACACACACAGGAGGTGAAAAAGTTGGAAAGTATCCTGGGAGCTACTCGGCAGTGAAATCTCCAACAGGCTCTTGTGTTTAGCCATGGGGGCCGAGTCATGTGAGATGGTGCAACGAAGTGACCGCACCGTCAACTCGAGCTTTGAACTCTACCAGCGTAGTAGCACGGATGACAGATTCCGGTAGGGTATTACACACTTAACAAACACGTGTGGAAACGAAATTCTAACGGCACTCCAAATGACATGGACGTGTGTAGAGGAGCTAAGATGATAGCGTGATAAAAGTACAAATCCATAGATTCACTGGTTGGAATTTTGGAAACACACCGTTAAACTGCGTTTTGTAACCCCTTGACTAATACAAGTTAGAAAAGGAAATGCTAAGTGGACAAAGAGTCGTCAATTCGTGATTTAAAGATTGTTACAATGGGGGCTGAGACGGCATAAGTTTGGAGTGAGTTACAAGGCTGATACACTCGGAGGGAAAAGACATTTCTACGGCATTCCAACCCGTTACACTGTATTGTCAGTTTCACAGAATGACTTCTTCGGTTGGTGCTTTGGTTCAGTCCCAACAGCGAGCGACAAATGTGGTTTGGATTCTTCAGCATCTGGTAAGCCATTATGAGGTCCGCTGCAAAGGCCGATTTCGATAGAACAGATAGAACAGACCCCTGGCGTTCTTGGTTGCCTTTCCTTTGGGAGTCTGGAGAATAACAGGATCCTGTTTCTGACACGCTTGGATGACGTAGGAGTTAAATACTTGGGGAAGAGTTTGGGAGTCAAACCGACTGAACGCTCTGCGAAGAAGACCAAAGGGTTAATTTCCGGTTGCTGACGCCTCCTTTGTTTGTTTTAATATCCGAGATCGTCCTATGCCACTACACCCAAGTCGCTTCGGAGAGGCCTTCTGCTAGGGGTGGTCTCCAGGCTTCTAAACGCTCACAGGCTGATGACACATGTGGATTACCTAGCACTTAGCTGTGTTGTAATGGACCAGGTTCCTCGTCAACCATTCACGAACACAATCCAGGTGATGTAGGAAGAGATAGTGATCTTCCTTGTTATTTATCGATCGCTATATCTTGACATCATGGAGGAAAAGCAGGATATTAGCGGGAATAACTCTTATCAAGTCTCTGATAAACACCAAGAATAAGCGCAGTCACAGCACCGAACCCTGAGGAACACCACATTTTACCTCAATCGGGATGGAGAGACCTCAGCGTCGGTGATCACTTCATTCAACGATATCTCGGTTATCCTGATAAGGTCCCAAGACTACGGGGCTTGAGATTGAATTCCGGGCCAATTTCTGAGAAATGCCTTGTGTCTTTGTACTGGCAATTGGTCACCATGTGTTACTAACGTTTCGAGTGTTCAGGCATGTCACCGTTTCCTTCCCTACGTGATTTTACTTCCTTCCCAACCCTATAGTTGAAGCAACTTCACCCTACACATGCATGTCTATTTTTAGTCCATTCTAACCCTTGTCTACTGACATCCGCACGGCATGAAGTAGCGTGTTGCGTGTTCACTCACGCCTTCATGTATGCTCGTGTCTGAATCTCTCTCTTTTGGTTCACCTATGTAGACTGCAGATTAATTGATCAGACAGTTGATCATCTTAATATAAATCTGTTTGATTGAATCGCTTACTCTGTTGCGTGCCTAATTGGAGTACAGTTGGAGTACAGTTGTCTAGAGCTACTTTTTCGTTTCGTTTTACAGCCGGTCCTATTTTGAGAGCAGGATTGTACACTTGTGATGGATATTATCGAAGTCAGTCTAAATTCGTTTCCATAATCCCTTGTAAAAATAGCACCGTATCGTACTTCGGTTTTGACTTTAGAAATGACCCGGGAGTTTTAGGTATTGCTGGTTTTGTCGGTAACATTAAAGATGTCAGTGACGTATCTGAACACACAAACCTCCCCTATGAATTTACACTAGCTATTGCAGGGTTGGATGACAATGACTTTTTAGGGCTATTTTCTCACTTACCGAGAGGGGCCAGTTTGGATCAGTGTACAGAGTACGCGCTGCTTTTATCTAGTCCCGACGTATGCCGATTGCCCGTTTTTACTTTGGATGGTGGGAGGGTTGCACTGCTTTCCGCTTTAGAAGTGAAGATGGCTAATATCACAACAAAATCTCGTAGATTTTGTATTTTTTTAGCCAACAGTGATCTGGCTTCGACGGCTTTCTAACGAATTTCGATGCAAGTTAGGTGCGTAAATTCTACCAGCTTCCAAACACCGTTTCTGCCATTTGTTTGAAATGGTGTATAACTTTCAGCACCCTTTCATCACATTCTTAATAGTTTGGTGATTACAGTAGCCTTAAGATTGTCATGGCAATCACGTCATTGAGAGAAAGTGTGTTTGTGTGCTTTCAAGATGTAGCGCCACTCCTTCAAGTTTTGAGCTTGGGTTTGTGACTCTTCTGAAGGCTGAATTTCGGAAACACCTTAGATGAAGGTCGATCTTTCATCGTTTTGTTTGCAACAATCTCCTGGGCTTTGACGACACTGTTCAAATGGTGTCAAGGAAAGTAGGTGTAGCGCGGGACGAATCATGAAGACGGCGAGCTGACAAAAGAAAGCTCTCCGCTTCGTCACTCAACTGAATGGTTACCTTGATTGTCCATGGTGAACTGAGTTTGAGTGGTATACGATGCAGCCTAAATTGACCTGTTTAGGCTGGACCCCATTTCCTGTCATTTGGAGTCCAAACTTGTCAGGTTGTCCAGTAATTTGTATTAGATGGTATTTTCCTTTGACTCCGGCACATAGAGCCATATTATATCCAAAAACTCCGCTTTGTTTGGGTGTTCACAATTTTTGACAAGTGTGTGCTTTCTTTCGGTGACACGGAAATAAATCACTTCCTCGATGCTACAGTAGAATTTGAGTTAGTTCCAATGTGCTTTGAGGTCCTTTCAGAGGTCACTATTATCTTGTCTTTGGGTCTGCATGCAGCGAAAGCAGACGCGTTTGTTTTCTTATTTTCTTCAATAGCAAATACACGAGGATGCAACGACGTGGAATTTGCCTTCAGAAGCAACTACTGGAGCCAGTGATAGAGTAACCGAGATGGACAGCACCAGTTTGTCCGAAAAAATTGGATACCCTATCTATAATATGTACCAACCTTACCAATTCAACATCAAATTCCTTGAAGGTGATGGCCTGAAGCAAGAGAATACCATAAGTAACGTCCTCGGTATTCTGAGTAAGCCCTCCTGCTCGCTTCAAGAACGAACTAAATGAAACTAGGGTGTATTCCGGGTTTTAAATAAATGTAATGCTTAACAAGTTCCGTGGGGTGAAAATTATTGCGAAAATAAAACTGCATGATAAGGTGAAAAGCCTTTTGGTGGACTCACCATAGACTTATGTAGAACAGGGGAGATCTTCGCCTATTAAAAGTATAAATCCATAAGTATGTTGGTTGGGAGTTTGGCAGAACACCGTTTGCTTGCGTTTTGTAGCCCCTGGCTAACAGGACATAAAATGAAATGGAAATGGGACAACGCATCATCAACTCGTTTTTTAAATGTCGTCAGATTGGGAACAGAGACGACCTAATAGGCGAAGGCGTTCCAAGGCTGGCACATGCGAAGGGAAAAGAAATCTCTACGACATTCAAGCCGGCTATACTGAATTGTCAGATTCAGAGGATGACCTCTTAGGTTAGTGTTGTGGTTCAATTCCAGCAGCGGACGGCAAATGTGGTTTGGATTCATCAGAATCTGGTGAGCTATTATGAGAACCCCCGCAAATGTCGATCTCGACTGCTGTACATTCTTAGAGATTTCAGTCTAAGCTGATAGGGCATATGAAAGAGGTCCCTGAGTTCATCGTTGCTCTTCGCTGAGAAGTCTCGAGAGCAATAAGATCCTGTTTCTGCCACGGCTGCCACGCCTGGATAGCATATTCCACGTGCGGTCGCACGTAGGCGTCAAGCATTTGGGGAAAGATTGAGGGTTCAAAACGACCGAACGATCTGCGAAGAAGGCTGAACTGAACGGTTCTCGACGCCTTCTCTGCTTGTTTTGAACACCCGTGTTGTTGCTGTACCAGTACACTCAGGTTACGCTCCTGAGAGGCCTTCTGGAAGTTGTGGTCTCCAAGCTTGTAAACGCTCACCGGCTGGTGACGCAGATGTATCATCTTGCACTTAGCTATGTTCAATTGAAGCAGGTTCCTTTTTGACCATCCATAAATGCAATTTAGGTGATGCTGGATTATATCGTAATCTTCATTGTTATTAATCTCTGGCCATATCTTAACATCATCGGCGAAAAGCAGGAAATTTGAAGTGACAACTCTTGCCAGGTCGTTGAGAAACACCAGGAATAATCGCGGTCCCAGCACAGAGCGCTGTGGAACACCACATTCCACCTCATTTGGGTTAGAGAGTGATCCCCTACCACGCATTTGCAGCTTCCGTTAGTGAAGAAAGTTGCCAATCCAACCAAGAACAGGATATCCGATTCCGTAGCTCTGTAGCTTGAATTGGTCCTCGTCTTTCTAGACGTCCCATGGAGCGAGCGCAAGCGAGCGAGGCAGAGCTTAGAAGACTTCCGGCTAAACAACGTAGGCAGAACCATTTTGGTTCACAGCTTCCCCCAGTCTCATGAGCACGAGGAATGCGAAGCAAAGACCCACGACCAGGAACCGTGGCGCTATATTCATGAGACCCAGCTATTGAATGATGTTGTAGCTGCTTCCTTCTTGAGGCTAGCAAGATCAGAGAGCTACAAAGGGTGCAACCCAAGGACAATCCAGATTGTTCTACAAACTATTCAGATGGCACTTACGCTACTCTATCGCTGGCATTCACTTCGGAACAGACTGTCAACCGAGCACCGGTTCAAACAGGCGAGCGAAACTGTCACATGACTTAGAGCACCACAGCAGCAGGCAAACGAACTAGTGATATTTTCCGAAATTCACACCGGAAGCAGGTCTGAAGGAAGTGAGTATCTTCCTGTGCAATCCTGCATTGTGCCATCTGAGTTGTCTGAGGGGCTAATCAAGATGACACTAAACCAAACTCCTAGCGACTCGCCGATAATACCAAAAAACGACTAGTGGCCAACCATACAACGGCCGGCACAACCTCTCATCCTAGTCACAAGTGTGCGAATCGTAGTACTTTACTGCATGTACACGGATGCCCAAGGCCTACTGGGCAAAATCGCCGAATTTCGGTTGCGCCAGGCAACAAACGTTGTTTTTTCATCTCCATAACCATGACTTATTTGCACTCCGTGGTTACGGATATCGAAATCGCGGTTCAGGGATTGCCACTGTTCAGACAAGACAGTCCCAGCAGGGAAGGTGGTGCTATCCTATACTATCGCAACGACTTACAATGTGAACCCCTGGATGATCCGGAGACGCGGGTCACCGATTCGCTATAGTGATAGTTGCGCCTCAGGTACAATGACAACTGCTTCACAGCAGTCGTGTATCACCCCCATCGTCTACTCCAGAGTTGGATTCCCACCTAATATTATCACTGACGAAATAATTGCTTACAACTTACAGCCACTTTCTTATCTCCGGCGATCTCAACGTGTACGACTTGGAACCCTCGGGATCCTCCAACGAAATATACAAAGCCGAACTACAAGATCTTATCGCAAGTATTCCGTTCTACAATCACATCAGTCAACCTACCGCGTACAATGATGATAACAAAACCATTGCTACTTCATCTCGTACTTACAAATGTGGAACTCATGGTCGGCAGGTCATTTCTAGACACCCCCACTAAGGTTAAGCGATCATGCCACCATACTTTATAATTATATGTGTGACGCTGAATATCCTGAGGAACACATAGAACTAACACGTATTACCACACATTACAACATCCTGAACGACCTAGTTGAGACCATTGATAGGGAATTTTTGAAAAGTGGCTCAGCTGACAGCGCCTGGATTCAGCTTGTTGGACGCAATAGCATTCCAATCGCAACTGCTTCAGAAACGAAAAGGGTTCGCTCCAGCAATCCCTCCTCTTTCCTCAGAAGTAGAACCCGCAAACGCATGTTACTATGGAATGCAGCTTTTCACATTTACTGAGTTCGTCCTGGTCCCGAAACCTGGAGTGATTACGTGACATAGCGCAACCATTGTAACATGTTTGCCCGTGAAGATGAATCATCTCACCAACAACATTTGGCTTGTAAATTTGCCGACAGCTTAAAGCTGCTATATAGGCATACGAAAACCATCCGGAAAGTGAAGCTCGATATCCCCCTACTTAAAGCGGCAGTCGGAGTGGCACATAGTGCTGAAGATGCAGCCAACGCCCTACGGATGCAGTATGCCCCAACTGTCCAACGACACATCCGCCACTGTTACACACCTACATCCGTAGAACCAATTCCGACACTCACTGAAATCCAGTTTACTCCCACATTTTTGTTAAAGAAGCTGCTCTCACCACGCACCTACAGCTCGCCCGGAATCGATGACATTCACCCTAGGGCACTGAACATAGCAGCAACAACGCTGGCCGGGTCATTACCGCATATCTTCCAAACTTGCTTAGATAAGCAACTTGGGCCTACCATGTAGGAACATGCCTTAATCACTACAATTTTCAAAAGCGATAACCGCTCGGAACCCGCCAACTATCGCCCAGTGGTCCTCCTTCCTGTGCTCTCAAAGGTGATGGAGGCAAACATCGCTGAGACTTTAGTAGACCATCTGGAACGCCACAACATCATAGCACCCGAGCAACACGGTATCTGCCATCACATTTCATTCACTACCAATCTATTGATTGCAAGCAGTAGTTGGACGGAATCGCCTGATAAAGGGAAAGGTCAGACGTCGTTTACCTTGCCTTCTCCAAAGCCTTCGACCGACTGGACCACCGCATTCTGCTTCACAGACTCGAAAGCCATGGAGTTGAGGATCCTGTCCTTGGGTGGATCAGGAATTTCCTGCAGTATCGGCAACTGAAGAGCAGAGTTCGGAGTGTGCTGTCCGATCCGATTCATCACTTCCATTGTGGAGTTCCACAAGGATCAGTTCTGGGGCCGCGTCTGTTTCTCTTGTTCACTAACAAGCTTACGCTTTTGATTGCGTTAGATTGCTTGCTGTTCACTGATGATGTTAAGATGTAGCGGACGATCGCCGACCCTGCAGATTAGGATGTACTTTAGCGAGACCTGGACAGAGCGTATGAGTGGTCACTCCACAATCTGCTCCAGGTCAATTCGGGAAGTGTAAGGTTATTCACATTCGCCACCAGCCGAACATTAGATACAAGCTTGGAAACCATGTCCTGCAAACAGTCACCCAACAGCGCGAACTTGTGTTACTAGTCCAGGCTGATCTGGGCTGCTCAAAACAATCTGAGAAGTCGTCAACTAATGGAAACCAACACGTTGGAATGCTACTGAGGTCATTCGAGTGGTTTGATCCCCCTTTCCGTTCGCAGTTGCCTAACACCTATGTGGAACATGCAAACGAGGCCCGGCAGCCCTGGCACAAGCAAGATGTTACCGTGTTCGTGACTCCAGAGCGACGAGCCACGAAACATGGCAAAGGGTTATTTAATCTTCTTCATCCACTTAGCTTGAGGCCCCTAAAAGTATACAGCGGCCGGTACCGACGCCTACGTGGCGACCTTATTATGCTCTACCAGATTCTAAGGAACCACGACCACGTCTTCCGCCACCTATTACAAATGAGTCGTAGCACGAAACCGTGGGGCCACCAGGTCAATTTAACCACACAATACAGTCGACTAGAATATCGATGGAGCTTTTACTTCCTTTGTGTGTGTCAGCCATGGAACCCCCTCCTAAATTACCATGTTTCCGCCCCCACTTTACCTGTGTTTAAAAATCCCCTTGACATTGCCCTAACCCACCTACATTACGTGATATAGCCTGTGTATCTCAACAAATGATATAATGTAACAAAAGTCGCACAACCAGAATTAATTTGCATAACTGAGTTTGGCTCCTTCTGCTTGCGTCTATGTGAACACTATGGTGAGTTTCACAAAAGGATTTGCAGTTTAGCACTGTTTTCTACTCACCATGTTGTTGTTGTTCTCAGTCTGGCCATCCTAGGGGACTTCATAATCAACCGCTTTTTTGCCCAAAATATACTATTGTGCCACTGATTGTTAGTTCTTGTAGTTAGGGTGCCTGGTTTTACAACATTGACTATACGCTTTATTCGGTTAAATGGATCCAAAGAGTAGATAAACTTTAGGCAACGGGACCCGAGGTATGTTGTAACTGTGTTAGCCGCTGTCCATTAGTCGCAGTTCTGTGTTATCACTGCCATGAACTTTGCTGCTGGAATGGTAGTGCACTCTATAAGGAATCAAGTGGAATCCGTCGTACTATTCAGCGCTTCAAGCTCGGTTGGTGAGCTGTAGGTAGATTTGTGATAAAAAGGAGACCTGCTAGAGCCATTACTGGTCATTTTAAATCGAATACTACTGGAGGACCAGTTCAATCAGCAAAAAATTTTATCTGCGACTTTATAGATCCTCTCGCTCTTATGGGCGATTATTTCCGCGGGTGACCTAAACAGCAGCTGATGCTTTAATGCTCCAATATGCAGGATAACCATAATAAATCCTCGTCTTTCTAAAAGGGAGTCTGTATAGCTGTCAACCGGTAGGGCGAAGATGCAGCGGTATATCATTTAGACGAATGTCATAAATCTACATGGAACCATCGTACTAGGAGACGCGGAGAAAAGTTTCATGTCAGCATGTGATGTATAGGCATGCTAAGAACAACTGCATGTCAAATAACAAAGTGTACTTTAACTAAACGTCTGTTTAACGCGGGTCTTTGTTGGAATCAAGCGATAAATAGGCAGCCAAACGTGTACACGTGTGTATGAGGTATGCACGTACAGGGTGTTTTAGATATCATGTCCGAAACTTGAAGCGACTGCACTCACGTGCTGACTTACCGCGGCACGCTGAATTGCCACTTGTCCAGTGGCGAATGATGATTTCCCGAAAGTGGATGGGACACAGAAGCGGGACTAAAGTGTGACTACGATCGCGGCGCAGACCAACAGAACATAGGCTTGTTGACTATGAGCAGTGAATGTTTGCTAAACACCAAAACTGCGCTCGACGTGTCACGCTTCGATCGGTTGGCAGACGGCTTGCACATAGCTTAAAAGTCAACAAAAGGGATCCCTGCGAAATGGTTAGTGGCTCACTGTGCTAGCCATTGTGCATAACATCCTAGCCCAATGCGATGAACGTGCGATGGGCGCCGTTTGCTATCGCATTATATGACAAAAGATAATTGCGACAACAGCTGTTATAGCCTCATGATTGGCTTCAAACAAACCCTGAAGCCTTTATTAGGCTGCTTTCGCTGCTAAAGGGTATCACACGACCAGGAGCACTTTCTAAGGTTATAGGCTTGTTGGCTTTAGACACTTCTCTTAGATTGCATTCTGCTCTGAAGCACTAGTTGCACCACTAGACAGCACACCCCCCCCCCCCCCCCCCCCCCCCCCCCCCCCCCCCCCCCCCCCCCCCCCCCCCCCCCCCCCCCCCCCCCCCCCCCCCCCCCCCCCCCCCCCCCCCCCCCCCCCCCCCCCCCCCCCCCCCCCCCCCCCCCCCCCCCCCCCCCCCCCCCCCCCCCCCCCCCCCCCCTCCCCCCCCCCCCCCCCCCCCCCCCACCCCCCCCCCCCCCCCCCCCCCCCCCCCCCCCCCCCCCCCCCCCCCCCCCCCCCCCCCCCCCCCCCCCCCCCCCCCCCCCCCCCCCCCCCCCCCCCCCCCCCCCCCCCCCCCCCCCCCCCCCCCCCCCCCCCCCCCCCCCCCCCCCCCCCCCCCCCCCCCCCCCCCCCCCCCCCCCCCCCCCCCCCCCCCCCCCCCCCCCCCCCCCCCCCCCCCCCCCCCCCCCCCCCCCCCCCCCCCCCCCCCCCCCCCCCCCCCCCCCCCCCTCCCCCCCCCCCCCCCCCCCCCCCCCCCCCCCCCCCCCCCCCCCCCCCCCCCCCCCCCCCCCCCCCCCCCCCCCCCCCCCCCCCCCCCCCCCCCCCCCCCCCCCCCCCCCCCCCCCCCCCCCCCCCCACCCCCCCCCCCCCCCCCCCCCCCCCCCCCCCCCCCCCCCCCCCCCCCCCCCCCCCCCCCCCCCCCCCCCCCCCCCCCCCCCCCCCCCCCCCCCCCCCCCCCCCCCCCCCCCCCCCCCCCCCCCCCCCCCCCCCCCCCCCCCCCCCCCCCCCCCCCCCCCCCCCCCCCCCCCCCCCCCCCCCCCCCCCCCCCCCCCCCCCCCCCCCCCCCCCCCCCCCCCCCCCCCCCCCCCCCCCCCCCCCCCCCCCCCCCCCCCCCCACCCCCCCCCCCCCCCCCCCCCCCCCCCCCCCCCCCCCCCCCCCCCCCCCCCCCCCCCCCCCCCCCCCCCCCCCCCCCCCCCCCCCCCCCCCCCCCCCCCCCCCCCCCCCCCCCCCCCCCCCCCCCCCCCCCCCCCCCCCCCCCCCCCCCCCCCCCCCCCCCCCCCCCCCCCCCCCCCCCCCCCCCCCCCCCCCCCCCCCCCCCCCCCCCCCCCCCCCCCCCCCCCCCCCCCCCCCCCCCCCCCCCCCCCCCCCCCCCCCCCCCCCCCCCCCCCCCCCCCCCCCCCCCCCCCCCCCCCCCCCCCCCCCCCCCCCCCCCCCCCCCCCCCCCCCCCCCCCCCCCCCCCCCCCCCCCCCCCCCCCCCCCCCCCCCCCCCCCCCCCCCCCCCCCCCCCCCCCCCCCCACCCCCCCCCCCCCCCCCCCCCACCCCCCCCCCCCCCCCCCCCCCCCACCCCCCCCCCCCCCCCCCCCCCCCCCCCCCCCCCCCCCCCCCCCCCACCCCCCCCCCCCCCCCCCCCCCCCCCCCCCACCCCCCCCCCCCCCCCCCCCCCCCCCCCCCCCCCCCCCCCCCCCCCCCCCCCCCCCCCCCCCCCCCCCCCCCCCCCCCCCCCCCCCCCCACCCCCCCCCCCCCCCCCCCCCCCCCCCCCCCCCCCCCCCCCCCCCCCCCCCCCCCCCCCCCCCCCCCCCCCCCCCCCCCCCCCCCCCCCCCCCCCCCCCCCCCCCCCCCCCCCCCCCCCCCCCCCCCCCCCCCCCCCCCCCCCCCCCCCCCCCCCCCCCCCCCCCCCCCCCCCCCCCCCCCCCCCCCCCCCCCCCCCCCCCCCCCCCCCCCCCCCCCCCCCCCCCCCCCCCCCCCCCCCCCCCCCCCCCCCCCCCCCCCCCCCCCCCCCCCCCCCCCCCACCCCCCCCCCCCCCCCCCCCCCCCCCCACCCCCCCCCCCCCCCCCCCCCCCCCCCCCCCCCCCCCCCCCCCCCCCCCCCCCCCCCCCCCCCCCCCCCCCCCCCCCCCCCCCCCCCCCCCCCCCCCCCCCCCCCCCCCCCCCCCCCCCCCCCCCCCCCCCCACCCCCCCCCCCCCCCCCCCCCCCCCCCCCCCCACCCCCCCCCCCCCCCCCCCCCCCCCCCCCCCCCCCCCCCCCCCCCCCCCCCCCCCCCCCCCCCCCCCCCCCCCCCCCCCCCCCCCCCCCCCCCCCCCCCCCCCCCCCCCCCCCCCCCCCCCCCCCCCCCCCCCCCCCCCCCCCCCCCCCCCCCCCCCCCCCCCCCCCCCCCCCCCCCCCCCCCCCCCCCCCCCCCCCCCCCCCCCCCCCCCCCCCCCCCCCCCCCACCCCCCCCCCCCCCCCCCCCGCCCCCCCCCCCCCCCCCCCCCCCCCCCCCCCCCCCCCCCCCCCCCCCCCCCCCCCCCCCCCCCCCCCCCCCCCCCCCCCCCCCCCCCCCCCCCCCCCCCACCCCCCCCCCCCCCCCCCCCCCCCCCCCCCCCCCCCCCCCCCCCCCCCCCCCCCCCCCCCCCCCCCCCCCCCCCCCCCCCCTCCCCCCCCCCCCCCCCCCCCCCCCCCCCCCCCCCCCCCCCCCCCCCCCCCCCCCCCCCCCCCCCCCCCCCCCCCCCCCCCCCCCCCCCCCCCCCCCCCCCCCCCCCCCCCCCCCCCCCCCCCCCCCCCCCCCCCCCCCCCACCCCCCCCCCCCCCCCCCCCCCCCCCCCCCCCCCCCCCCCCCCCCCCCCCCCCCCCCCCCCCCCCCCCCCCCCCCCCCCCCCCCCCCCCCCCCCCCCACCCCCCCCCCCCCCCCCCCCCCCCCCCCCCACCCCCCCCCCCCCCCCCCCCCCCCCCCCCCCCCCCCCCCCCCCCCCCCCCCCCCCCCCCCCCCCCCCCCCCCCCCCCCCCCCCCCACCCCCCCCCCCCCCCCCCCCCCCCCCCCCCCCCCCCCCCCCCCCCCCCCCCCCCCCCCCCCCCCCCCCCCCCCCCCCCCCCCCCCCCCCCCCCCCCCCCCCCCCCCCCCCCCCCCCCCCCCCCCCCCCCCCCCCCCCCCCCCCCCCCCCCCCCACCCCCCCCCCCCCCCCCCCCCCCCCCCCCCCCCCCCCCCCCCCCCCCCCCCCCCCCCCCCCCCCCCCCCCCCCCCCCCCCCCCCCCCCCCCCCCCCCCCCCCCCCCCCCCCCCCCCCCCCCCCCCCCCCCCCCCCCCCCCCCCCCCCCCCCCCCCCCCCCCCCCACCCCCCCCCCCCCCCCCCCCCCCCCCCCCCCCCCCCCACCCCCCCCCCCCCCCCCCCCCCCCCCCCCCCCCCCCCCCCCCCCCCCCCCCCCCCCCCCCCCCCCCCCCCCCCCCCCCCCCCCCCCCCCCCCCCCCCCCCCCCCCCCCCCCCCCCCCCCCCCCCACCCCCCCCCCCCCCCCCCCCCCCCCCCCCCCCCCCCCCCCCCTCCCCCCCCCCCCCCCCCCCCCCCCCCCCCCCCCCCCCCCCCCCCCCCCCCCCCACCCCCCCCCCCCCCCCCACCCCCCCCCCCCCCCCCCCCCCCCCCCCCCCCCCCCCCCCACCCCCCCCCCCCCACCCCCCCCCCCCCCCCCCCCCCCCCCCCCCCCCCCCCCCCCCCCCCCCACCCCCCCCCCCCCCCACCCCCCCCCCCCCCCCCCCCCCCCCCCCCCCCCCCCCCCCCCCCCCCCCCCCCCCCCCCCCCCCCCCCCCACCCCCCCCCCCCCCCCCCCCCCCCCCCCCCCCCCCCCCCCCCCCCCCCCCCCCCCCCCCCCCCCCCCCCCCCCCCCCCCCCCCCCCCCCCCCCCCCCCCCCCCCCCCCCCCCCCCCCCCCCCCCCCCCCCCCCCCCCCCCCACCCCCCCCCCCCCCCCCCCCCCCCCCCCCCCCCCCCCCCCCCCCCCCCCCCCCCCCCCCCCCCCCCCCCCCCCCCCCCCCCCCCCCCCCCCCCCCCCCCCCCCCCCCCCCCCCCCATTTACTCATTAAGAAAACTATTGCCCTCACAATCAAACAATTGGTTGTTGTACAAATAGAGCATGCCTTCAATGGTGTTTCTCCTGTGCAATCAAGAAGATACATTTATTTATTTACTTATCTTTACAGAAAATGTGTGAAATGTATGCAAATATCAATGAATTAGGTGCTCTAAGTGCCCCCGTCGTTTTGCTTGCAGAGCAGCATTCACCTGATGAGGTTGGCAAGCACTTTCTGCGATGTCCCCAACAAGATCCCACTACATTCGTTGGTAATGTTGTCTTTCAGTTCCTCCAGGTCTGCACGGCGACCGTAGACACACAAGTCCCGCTTCTGGGTCTCATCCACTTTCGAGAAACCACCATTCGCCATTGGACAGGTGGCAATTCAGCGTGCCGCGGTAAGTCAGCACCTGAGTGCAGTCGCTTCAAGTTTCGGACATGATATCTAAAACACCTTGTAGCACGGCGTGTCTGAAGGTGTAAGCTGAATCCACAGCAACATACGTCATGCTTTTCTTCAGTCTAACCACAAGTGAGTACATTGTCTAACACAC